>CM065818.1:93090143-94340143 GCA_033398695.1 Orobanche coerulescens | reverse complement strand
CAACGCCTCCATCTGAGGACTATTATCAGACTATGGAGCCAGTCTACAAAGTTAAGCCCAATTAAAGTGTTCTTTTCGAGTAGTATAATGAGTGGGTTCATTGTCATTTTACGAGAGTATTTTGTCTGCATAAAGTACACCTGATTGATTAGGGACTCGTTTAATATGGTTTGAGTTTAGAATTAAAGACTTTTATATTCTTTTAACCCAGCTTCCACTTTCATAATGGTGATCGAGTTCTTTATAAATTTTAATAGAGGGCACCCGAACAGGTTTCTGGTCTATTAATCTTTATTAAGTGGCGTCCAACACCAACCCATCTAATGGATGATTCAATCTTATTTTTTCTTTTGTTCACTCCCCTCAACCTATGCGGTTTCTATGGTTCGTGAACAAGTTAAGTTTACACCATCGACGCTAATCAGTTTCGCAATTGAATCTTATCAGGAAACTGAACAGGTTTCTAGGGATAATATTTGCTCCAACTGAGGGCATCCAATGCACTATCGGAATTTATCGACCCTCACCAAATGACTACCCCGATAACTCGGAAGCATAGCTCATCCGGTTTGGATTTCAATTTTTCGAAAGCTCGATGGAGGGAAAGAAAAACTTGAGACATTTTAAACTTAATATTTTGACATGGGAGAATTTTCGCGATTAATGTTACACTTTGCACATTAATTCATTTAAGCGTGTTTGTAGCATTCATACCATACGAATAAAACATTCACAACCTAGTTGCTACCAACATACAGTTCATGGACCATTCCTAGAACAAAAAACATCGTAATCTAATTACATGTCTTTGGTCTTTAATCCTCATCTTCTCGAATAGATCTTCCTCCGGTCTTCGTCATTACATGTAAATTTTACATTGAAAAATTGAATCCTATAATACAAGTTTTTCTAGTAAAATAAATAGGCTCAAAACGGCCTTTACAACCAAATCAAATAAAACTAACGATTCAAAACTAGGTCCATGAATTACATCACCATTCACAAGCATTCATCTAATAAATACTAAATAAATGGATTCTATATTAAATAAGTAATTTGATATATTGATCCAACCAATATATAAAATTTACTGTTTAATAGAATTAATCCAATCAATTCACACAATCGGTAATATGAATTCGTCCAAAGTAATTCGTTCAATCATGAGTATTCTAAGAAATCAATTTTTCCCTTGCTAAAATGAAATACCAAATATCATTTTAATCAAATTAAATCCAATTTAAAAGTGGGAGATTAATTTTCTGGAATACACGGAGAATACAGGCCCGAAACAGGGCTGGAAGGGGGCTGGACTGCAGTCCCAACAGGCCCGGACCGCATGGCAGGTCTTGAAACAGGCGTGGGGCTTGCTTCTAGGACGTCCCCTGAGGCTTGTTTCTAGGACTCCCAACGTGAACCTGTGGCTTGATGTTTGACCCGATATACAATATCTATATTTTTCAACTTTCATATCTTCAATATAAATCACATTTCCAAGAAAATACATATTTATATTTACATATAAATTTGTGAAAAATATAACTACGATGAACAATCAAACATATACCATGATTATAGCAACAATGATTCCAAATCATAAATCATACTATAATCAATCATTCCAAATGTCAAATATCATATATACGATCGCAAGACCTTGCTCTGATACCACTGTTGGGATTCATTGCCTAAAACGAAGGCACAGCGGAAGCAATTTATGAAAATAAGTTCGACCTGAATCCCTTGAGAAGATCGATTCAAACAACGTATATATGAATATAAAACTAAACAAGTGTAGGATTCGAAATCATACTCTTGAAGTTCTTTGATTAAATGTTGGAGTTGGTGATATCCGCCACGAATCCGATTCGTCAGAGCTTTTGATATCCCGAGCACCGAAAACACCGTGCCTCTACTTGTCACGCGCCGGAAGTTGATCGGAATAACACTCACCTTGTTATCCTCCAAGGATATGGCTAGAACGAGGTGGTTGAAGCTTACAATTTTGTGTATAACACTTTAAGTGTATAAATATGATTTTCTCTCAATTTTTCCTCTAATAAATTGTAGAAGAGAATGAAGAACAAAACAACAAAACTCTCTCCACGTTTTCCTTTTTGTTAGTCACGGCTGTAGTCTTCACAATGAGGGAGGAGGAGTTTATTTATTTTGTCTGCAATCTATTCACAAGGCAAAGTCTCCCCTTTTTATAAATATACAATTATCACATGATTTAGTCTTTGATGACTAAATCAATAGTCTTCCACCAATTAAGGTGGAACACAAGACCATGTAATAAATAAAGGGAGGGGTGGCCATCTAGAAGATCCGGAGGAGTTCGGTTCATTTCGGACTCTCGAGTGTCCAAAACAGATAAACTCCATTCTGTTCTGATGTATTTATATCAATTAATTAATCCAAATAATAATTATATCAAATTAAAAATTTTATAATTAATATCTCCAAAAAATAATTATATATCTGAATTAAACTAATTACCGAGTAATTTATTTAATTCATTAGGCCGTAAATTAATTTATGCAATAAATTAATTCAGACATCTAATGTCCCAAAATTAATTAGACATCTAATGTCTAATAAATTAGATATCCAATATCTAATATTTATAAAGAGAGAACAAGCTCGATTTATTCCGTTGTCTATCCTAATGCGCGACTCGGTAGGTCCGTCTCAGTCCAAAGAGTGTTAGCACCACCTAGCCAGTCTCGCGGCCTAAACTGTAACCTAACTGAGAACAAATTATAGGGATCATTCCAAAACCTTTATGTCGTAAATACCAGTATACGTATAAACCCTTATCTCAAATGTCCCAATCAAGTCAAACCCTACCTGTACTTGACGCTATGCATGAGTTAATGAAAATCGAGATCATTGAGCTCTCGTTTATCTAATACAACTAGCTCCAATGCTTTGGCCAGAGACTTATGATCTCATCTGCCAATAAGCGCATAGGACATATACATGTTGACTTATAGGAGAAATAATTCTATCTTGGTATTTAGTAGAACCTGCTACTTGTCCGTCAAGATGCACATCGAGGTTGACCCCCACCTTCTAGTTTTCTGGGTTGAACTACTCTAGTGAAAATCTTAACGTCACAAGCACATCCCTACTAAATCCTCAAGTCGAAGGTTCACGAGTACCTATCACAACCTTTCGATTCCGTCATTGACTATCCAGTAGTGAAATCCGTGTGACGAATTGAGGGTGAGTTGGTTCGAGTATACTAATCTCATTAGCATACCTATAACATGTGCTCCCACTAACCATTAGTAACGACAGGCACTCTCCAAGTCAAATAACATGTCATACAAGTCTTCACATAAACTTAACGCCCAGTCAAGTTTCATCGACTTGCGAACGATTAAGTATTTGAGCCATAAACCTTTCGAGTGTTGATTCCCTTATCCAATAAGGAGTGGAATGTTTTGCTCTCAAATTCACGAACTAGTTTATATATATATATATATATTTACGAGTCAGGAATGCCAATGACTACCAATAAATAAAGAAACATTCAATTGCCTTCTGATAATAATTTACATAATAACAAGTATAATGCCCTCACTCTAACATCCTCTGAGTGGCATTCGAGGGCATACTCCTAACAGTATTTTGAGAAGGTAATCATTCTTCATCCTTCTTTCGTTTGGTATTCTTTTTTGTATCATTTGGGTGTTACTTTGCTTATTTCTTTCTCTCTTTTTTTAGCTCTGCTCAACCTTTGTGTATCTGGCCGAGGAGCAAAAGAGTGAAGGCCCTTGTCCTCCTGCCTCCCAGATATACCTGGCAAATCGTTCGTGTCATGTACATTCGTCTCGTGTACTTTCGTGTTTCGTGTACTTGATGGGTGGAACCGAAAACGACACGATTTCAAGTCGTGTACCCAATCTATTGACAAAAACACGACATGGTAAAAAAACGACCCGACACGAAACGACACTAAGTACACGAAATTTTTCGTGTACTTGCCATGTACACGAAAACGAAACGAAACGACCTGGTACACGAAATTAAAACGATTGAAAAAAATCCATGAATGTTACACGGAACAAACACGAACTGGTACACGAAATATTTTAAAATTTACATTCCATATTAAAATTCTAGCATTGTTCTCTTCATTTCATATCTCCAGAATAGCAAGTTCTCTTCATTCTAAAACTCCATAACAGCAAGTTCTCTTCATTCCATAAATGTAGAACATCAAAAATTCACATGCAAATAAGCAATGCATCTTCATAACTGCGAACCTGAAATTGCAAAAGTTCAAATGCAAATTATCATTGCAAATAACATGAAACAGATGATAAGTTACCTCAAACAGCAGGATCGTTTTCATCTTTAATTTCAATCATCGTGATATCTTGAGTAAGCTCTTCCAATGAATAATTATGATAAAATACAATTGCACAAAGGGATTACAACATATCAGATTCACCTTGGCATAATATGTTCATAAAATAGCAAATTAAATTATACAACAAAGTAGTTAATCACCTTCTTCATTTAATTTCCAATCACGAGTACAAATCAAGCTTCCTCATCCCTTCCCCAAAACCGATCAGAAGTAAATACAACAAATTAAACAAAATTCGGATTTACGAATTAAATACAACAAAGTAAATGCAACGAATTAATCATAACAACGAATTAAACATAAATCTAAACAAAATCTTTACCAATATAAACACACCACGAACAAGATCTTACAAATCGAATCAATATCTAACAAATAAAATTCAGAGTATAAGGATTATCACCAGATCATTTGAATTCCATTGCTCTTCAGCCATTATAACACTCAATTTGGATTTAGGAATAGTCGATTTGGATTTAAACTCGAATTTGATGAGAGATGCGAGAAACCGCCATGGCTTTTGTTTCGGGTTCGATTTCTTTTTAATGAAGGGAAGGCTCGAAGAGTTTGGGGAAGGGATGGCGAAGCTTTGTTACTGGACAAGTCTACTAAGAAAATCACAGTAAAAAGATGGGGAAGGGATGTTACTGGACAGAAGCTTTTGGGGAAGGGATGGGGAAGCTTAGTCGGTGGCTACTAAGAAACTTTCTAACCCTAGAATATTCCAGGTCTCGTCTAGTGGGTGTAAAAATATAATGTGCCAAAAAACTTTATCACATTAAAGAAATAAGTTTTCTTTTCAACAGTATAAGTGACAACTGTACCTCGGTCGGTTATACATATATACATACATATATATATATATATATTTCTTTAGTGTACCTCGTGTTGTGTCGTGTACCCAAAGGGTAAATACAAAACGGACACTAAATCTCGATCGTGTACTTTCGTGTTTGTGTACTTTCGTATCGTGTACAAAAAATGCAAACACAAACACTAATTTTTCGTGTCGTTTTCGTGTCGTGTTTTCATGTCGGGTGGCAAATTGCCAGGTCTACTCCCAGATGTCTCATTTTGCCGATCTTAGGGCCACCGTGGAGGCTAAGGAGGAATCAAAGGTTAAGCTAGCCGAGCGGGAGAATTTCCTGGGCTCACAAGGAAGAAAATATCTGACCAGGAAGCCGTTTGGGAACATTCTCAAATGGACAATGTTCAGCTAAATAAGAAGCTAAAGTTTGTGAAGGCTCAGGCCAATGATGAGTTTGGGAAGGTCTCTATGCTCGAAGCTCAGCTTGAGGAGGCCAAGGCTAAAAATTCCTTAGCTTATGAGCAGGGAGTTTCTGATGGCCAGCATCGATTCTTAACCATTAAGGTTGGGTCTCCCTTGTTGGGAGCTTACTGCTCAGCCCTTTTAGCTCGTTATCATAATTTGACATCCTTTTTGATCCGACTTGCCCCAACTGCAACACAGTACTTTGATTTTGCCTTAACTCACATCTGAAAATAATTGGAAGCCTTGGTTTGGATAGAGAAGCTGCTTTGGAGGGAGCTCCTGTCCAAGGGGGGCTGGGCCGGCGACGTGAATAACCCCCTGAAGCTACTTGGTGGGAAGCTGTCTAGGGGAGTCGGTAACCTAGTCCAGTCTTGATTTGGAGTGGCAGACTACCTCTCTAACCCAAGAAGGAGATCTTGGCTCGCGTGTGAAGGATGATGCTTATGACCGTCCGAAAAGAGGAGCTGAACTCGGAGATTCCACCCCATAGCTCCTGACTCGCATGAGCCCATAGTTTAGTCTGTCTATATTTTTACTTTTCATCTTGTAATCGCATAGATCTATATTTTAGTGAAAACTTTTGTTTATAACTTCTTTTGTTCCCTAGCTTTCTTTACTCTGTTGTCTATGCTTGGATCTAATTCATACAAGTCGATGTAGCTCGAGGCTATCATTTACCAACTTCTAACTAAATTAAATTTGTAATCGGTGTAGCTCGTATCTACCTGTTTCGACCTTAATAACATACAATTTTATAAAGTCAATGTAGCTCGGGGCAACCTATTACCGACCTTTAATTAAATTTAATTCCGTTGGGTCACTGTAGCTCGGGGCTATATGTTGCTGACCTTAGTAACATATCATTTTCATAAAGTCAATGTAGCTCAGGCTACCTAAATCAAGTTTAATTCTGTTGGGTAAGTCTAGCTTGGGGCTATCTATTATTGACCTCAATAACATATAATTTTTATAAGTCAATGTAGCTTGGGGAAACATATTACCAACCTTTAATTCTGTTGGGTCAGTGTAGCTCAGGGCTACCTATTACTGACCTTTAATTAAATTAAATTTTGTAGAGCCAATGTAGCTCGAGGCTACCTGTGACTTATTAAAACATAATTTTACAAAGACAATATAGCTCTGGGCTACCCGTTACCGACCTTAATAAGATATAATTTTATAAAGTCAATGTAGCTCACATTTGTTTTAGTCTATGGGAATTTTACCCGATCAGATTTTAGGGCACTTCGCCCTTGTTTGAATTTGAGGGCGTTTCACCTGATCATATTTTAAGGCAGTTCACACTTGTTTGATTCTGAGGACATTTCACCCAATCAGATTATCGGACAGTTTACCCTTGTTTGAATCTGAGGGTGGTTCATCCGAGCATATTTTAGGGCAATTGACCCTTGTGTCTTGAAGCTTGATCAGACTACACATTAAGTTTCTTTAGTGACGGATTTTCATTAAAATTTCACAAGTACACCGCTATTTTTAGGAGAACACACAAACAGAAAGTACTTATTTAAATGAGACATATTCCGTGCTCTCTTAATAGATTGCCTATTCCATGTCTCCGAGTTCGTAGGCTCCTCCTTTAAAAAATCAGATTACTTTGTAAGTGCCTTCCCAGTTAGGTTCTAGTTTTCCAATTTTCCTGAGGCCATAGTGTTGGGATTCGGTGATAAAAAAATAAAGTGCACATGAAAATAAGAACATATCAAACTGAACAAACGAACACCTAAGAGGATCGATCATGGATTGTATATAGAAATGTAAATTACCCAAGATAAAAATATAAATAACAAACTCTTAGTCCTTTGATAATTTCTTCTTGATCACGATATCGAACACGAATACAATTCGCACGATCTTCTAGAATAATCCAACACCAGAAATATTCAGTGTCTCTACGTAACCACGCGATGGATATTGACCGAAAAAATTGGATATCAAGTTCATTCTCTAAGAACACAACTAGGAATTGATGTAGTAATTTTTTTCTCACATTTTCAATAAGATGATGAATATAGCAAGAAATAAATTCTCCCTCTTCTCTCTTGAATCTTGCGGCCGAATTGTGGTAGTAGTGGGGTGTTTGATTTCCAAAATCATATCTTATCCTATAAGAGGCCACTAGATAAGGCCATCTCAAACTCCTTTGCCCTCTTGAAAGGCTTGAGAACATGGGTAGGAAAGACATACCACATGAAGACAATAAAGGAAGCTTCAGGCAGAGAGGGGCGACGGCCAAGAGTAGGTCAGAAGACGAGCCGAGCCATTCGATCCGAGTACTGGGGATTCACGTGCCTAGTCTGTCAAGTACACTTTATTCTATCTAAAATGTATTTAGACTTAATTAATTAATTTAATTAAGTAATTATATCAAATACAATATTATTATATATTTCTCCAAGAAATAATTATTATGAATTAGATAAATTACCCCGCAATTTATTTCAACTCACAGGACCGCATTAATTTATCCAATAAATTAAATTAGATATCCAATATCTAATATTAATCAAGAGATAATAAATTCACATTTGTCCTTCAAATCTCCTTGTGTGCGACTCCATAAGGCCGTCTAAGTCGGCAATGAGAGGAACCAAGGAGTGCGAGTAACACTTAGCCAGCCCAGTGACCGCATCGTAACCCAACTGAGAATGAATGATAGGATTATTCCAAAACTATTACGTCGTGAATACCATATATATATATATAAACCCTCCAATCATATATCCCGATCAAGTATTAGGGTCACGGTAATGTGAAACCCTATTGTAACTTGACTATATACATTTGTTAGTGCAAACCGAGATCACCGAGCTCTTGTGTATCAAATACAACTAGCTCTAACTGCTTTGGCCAAAGAGTTATGATCTTATTTTCCACTAACTGCATAGGACATTTACCTGCTCACTTAAAAGAGAAAAAACCCTATCTTAGTATCAGTAGAGACTGCTACTTGCCTACTAAGTTGCACTTTGAGGTTGACCCCACCAACCCGTGATTGGATCGAACTACTCTAGTGACAAACTTAATGTCACAAGCACATCTCCTACTAAAACCTCAGGTTAATGGTTCACTTATACCTATAACAACCTCTCGATTCAGTTATTAACTATACTAGAGTGAAATCTATGTGTGACCGAATCAAGGTGAGTCGAGTCCGAGTATACTAATCTCATTAGCATACCTATAACATGTGCTCCCACTAACCCTTAATGAAGACAGACACTCTCCATGTCAAAGTACAAATTATACAAGTCTTGTCTTGTATAAACTTAATGCTCAGTTAAGTTTTATCGACTTGTGAGTCAGTTCAGCATTCGAGCCCTAAATACTTCCAGTGCCTATCTCCTTATTTTCGTAAGGAGTGGAATTTTTGCTCTCAAATTCAAGGACTATTATTCTATATACCAAATCACGATGCAATTATATACAATAATATAGTGATAATAAATGCCTTATTCAGATGCTCATAATTACAGTACAATACTCTCACTCTCTCATCCTCTAAGTGGCATTCGAGGGCATATTCCTAACAATCAGCTCATCTTAGCACCAGGTCTCCTACTTGGGGAGTTATTTTCCGACCTTCCAGTCATGTGCTGCTTTTACCAGGTCGGGTCTATTTTCTTTCTTTCTTATATGGTGTCCAACGTCTCTTTCGTTATTTCTTTATTTTCTTTTTTATTAAATCATTGTGCTCGATGTGATATTTCTTCGACCTCTACCAGGATTACAACTTCAGCTCCGTAGACCACATTAAATGGTGTTTCTCCTGTTGATGACTCCGTGGGATCATACCTTCTCCAGAACCACCCTCAGTGGTTGATTCATCAACATGTAGGAGCCACCGAGCATCTGGAAGCGATAGTGTAGCCATTTCCTGAATGAAATCTGCTAAAGCCTGGGCCTTGATAATTATTCTAGGCTCATACTCCATGTCATATTCCCCCATTTCTACAGCCCATTTCACCAGGCGACCTAATATATTCGGCCATCCCAATGTCTATGTCAAGAGTAAGTTGGTTCGGAGCTTTATGCGATGAGCCAGGAAGTAAGGCTAGAGTCTATGAGATGATGTAACCGATATGATTGGCCACCAAGAATCAGGTTGCTCCCAAAGATTCAAACCGGAGAACCACTGGAGTTTCTGTCCAAATGCCAAGAAGATTTCCGGCGTAAACTCTCTGATGCTTAGGTGAGAATATGCTATGAGAGAAACCCAAACATATGATCAGAATGTATGTGTGTATGTTCTGATTGTTCGATCCTTTAAGGTGGACATGTTTCTCCCTATTTATAGAACTGAAGGGAAGCCTGCCCCTGAGATCCCGCCTTTGACGGGGAAGGACCACGGATTTTGTTGGGAAGGGCTGTATCCACCATTCCCTAGATATCCGAGTTTTGTCATAATGATGATTCCTGATTCCCAGTGATTTTATCCCTATAGAGCAGGACTCTTCCAAGCTCGTTCAACTGATGATATCGGGATCTTTTGACTTATGAGCTCGTAGCATAGATTTAAAGCTTGGGTCATAGACCCAGGGCTCACACTACTACAAAAAATCATTTGACGTAGGTTTTTTTTCTTATATTTAACATCGATTTTGGAACTAATTTTAAATGTCGCAATTTTTAATAATCGATGTTACATTCCAACTTTAACCTCGATTGTTATAGCAACCGATTTTAGTCTTAATATCGTGACATTTAATATTTAAATGTCACGATCTTAAAATATTATTAGACCGCGGCTAGGCCAGCCCCGATCCAACCCTAACCAGCCCAGGCACCCGCCCCAGCCACACCCGCCAACCCACCCCAGCCACGCACAGCACCCGCCAACCCACGATAAATATCATTAAGTTGTGCTATTGGTGGGTTTCAGACCCAGGACCTCTTGCTTGTGGAAGTGTAATCTTACTGCTCCGCCACATGCACTCCTTGGATATTTGTTGCTATGTGTTATATTTATTGTAACACCTTGAGTTATTCAGGGTATGTTACAGCGTCGTGAGACCCTCCGTGGGACCCACAAGGCTATACATATGTGGAACCATGAACTTCAACCGATAAGGCCTAAACATAATGCATCAGAAGACGCTAGAAACGACACCAAGGTAATAATCAATTCGACAGAAATACAATACATCGGGAATTAAAAACCCAAGGCAACACAGGCCAAAATATCAATAGCATCCGATGCACTACTCGAGTCTTCACAACCATACCAAATACAACAATACCGGATGGATAAAGTACAAAATAAAAGAAAAGACAAGACACAGCATCACTCTTGCCCATCATCTTCATTCCGAACCGGTACACGCCTTTCCCCTCTCCTGGATCCTGAAATACATAAGATGTATTTCCCCCAAAAGAGGTTAGCCGTCGAATAGCTAGTACAAGTATATCGAATATGAAACACAATACTTCTCGATAATAAAGTCAATTTAATTACCATTTCATCAAACCCAAGACTGATATTACAGAATAATTAAATCTCATATCACTTCATTTCAATACATACGTGATTAACCATAGAACCGCACCAAAGGGAACGGAACCCTCTGAGGCCCCGTCGGACCCTCCCAGTGTGGTTAACCCAAAATATTCATGGAACCACACCAAAAGCAACGGAACCCTCTGAGGACCCCTCGGTCTATCCCAGTGTGAATATAAACAATTACACAATTCATATACCTCACTTTCAAAGTCAAGAATGTACAATCATAAACATATACTTGTTGGGCTATAGCCCAGCATCCTGCCTGCATGGGCTTAAGACGTGCGGCACCGCCTGCAATTTGACCCGTGAGATCTCTACTGGGAAGTGGTTATATGAATTGATTTGGAATACTTATACCAACAAGATGCATCTTCTTTTCTGGTAGCAATCTCATAGAAACTCCAAAGTTAACAGCGTTTGGCTTGGAGTAGTTATGGGATGGGTGACCCCCTGGAAAGGTTCTCAGGGTGCGCGTGAGTGAGGACAAAGTGCGTTAGAAAAGACCCGTGTTAGTACAGTAAGGATAGTCCTCATCATTCTGCTAGAACTAGAACTGGGGATAAGTGTCACTTCCAGAGGGCACCAACAACTGGTATGAGAGCCGATCACGATTTCGAATTCCCTTGGGAGTATGCTGCTGCAAAAGTTGCCAGGAGCATGGAACTAAGAGGCTTGGCGTACAATTGAGGTGTCTGTATAGCCGAAACTGAGATGCTGATGGCACAGTGGCGGTAAACGGGGATGGAACTAAAGGTGTCTATATAGCCGGAACTGAGATGCTGACGCAGTGGAAGTAAACGGGTATAAAACCAAAATTGGCGTGAGCGGAGATTTCCAAGTACTGGAGAGGATGCTGGCAGGTGCTGGGGGGATTGTTGGGCTACAGCCCAGCATCCTGCCTGCATAGGTTTAAGACGTGCGGGCGGCGCCGGCGATTCGACCTGTGATATCTCTACTGGGAAGTAGTTATATGAATTGATTTAGACTACTTATACCAACAAGATGCATCTTCTTTTCTGGTAGCCATCTCAAAGAAACTCCAAAGTTAAGCATGCTTGGCTTGGAGTAGTTATGGGATGGGTGACTCACTAGGAAGTTTCTCAGGGTGCGCGTGAGTAAGGACAAATCGCGCTAGAAAAGACTCGTGTTGGTATAGTGAGGACAGTCCTCATCATTCTGCGAGAGCTGTAACCGGGGACAAGTATTACTTACCAAGGGGACCAACAATACTTGCCTTTGAGACATTATAACCGAAGTGAAAATGATGTTCAAGATCGAGAGGTCCAAGAACGCATTTTCGGGCCTAAACGATTCGTAAGGAAAATACAATAATCAATCATCAATACTCAATTATCAAGAAAGACTCCCGAAACCCCTCTTTTACGATTGATAAATCTTCAATGTATTCCCATAGAGGTTGGAAATCATCCAAACCCTCTCCACTTCAAGTAATACACAAAATCATTCGTATAATCATAAGGGAAACATGGGTACGGGGTAGATACATCATAAACTCAAAGGTTCCAAGCTTCAAAATGGATAAATCGGACGGATCTAAGAAAACCCCCCGAAAATTCCCCAAACTAGGGTTCTGAGGAATTTACCTTGATTCGAAGAGAAGAAACGAATTAGATGTTGTAAACTTGTTATCCAACTAAAGATGGTGATGGATGATGAAAAGTAGTTCCAAATCGCCTCAGGATCACCTCTATTGCGTGCTCTCGCCGGAGGAGTAAGAAATGAGAAGGAAATGACGAAGAATGCGGCTGACCCAGCATATATATTGGGTTTAATTATCATGCACTAATTCCCGAGTATAGTGCGCACTAACGGGATCACCCGGTAGTCCAGAAGCCTCTGACATGTGTTGATAACGTGTGCTACCAATAGCGTTGCGTGCGCTAACTGCTGCCATGCAGAAATTTGGAACTCACTGCCCAACCCACTAGCGTGCGCTACATCAGGCACTAGCACGTGCTACGCAACACCGATAGCGTGCGTTATCTCACGCCTAGCGTGTGCTACCTGCTAGTCCAGAGAGCAGAAACCAACCTACTGCCACTGCCAAACCCGAGTAATTAGCGTGCGCTACATCCGATGCTAGTGCGCACTACCAAGCAAGAATAGCGTGTGCTAACTGATAGTCCAGAGAGTAGAACTCGGCTACTACCTCTACCCAACTCGGACCATTAGCATACGCTACTGGAGAAGCTAGCGTGCACTACTCAAACAGAAATAGCATGTGTTAGCTAACACCTAGCGTTCGCTATTCACCTCATTCAATAATACCGTTGCAAAGTCCGATCAATACGAATATGCTCTGAAGGAAACAAAACTCTAGAATCAGCAACATCTCAATAGGCGCTTACACGAGTGACAAAAGCGAAAGAATGTCAGAGCCAAAATTCATGAAAAACACAGGTATTACATTCTCCCCATCTAAAAAGAAGTTTCATCCCAAAATATGAGAGATAAAAAGTTCAGGGTATTCTGATCGCATCTTCTCTTTCGTCTCCCAAGTTGCCTCCTTGACTCCATGTCTCGACCATTGCACTTTAAACAATAGAATGGTTTAGTGCCGAAGTTGTTTCTCTCGACATTCAAGGATCTTCACCGGTCTCTCTGGAAAGGTAACATCCTCTGATACATTAATCTCAATATAGTCGATAATATGACTTGGATCCGGCACGTACTTTCTCAACTGAGAAACATGAAAAACGCTATGGACATGACTCAAAGCTGGGGGCAATGCCAAGCGATAAGTTAAATCTCCAACCCTGTCCAAAATTTCAAACGGCCCGATATACTAAGTTTACCCTTTTTCCCGAAGCAGAAAACTCCTTTTGTTGGCGACACCTTGAGTAGAACATGGTCTCCCACTTCGAATTCCAAGGGTCGACAATGAGTATCAGCATAAGATTTCTGACGGCTCTGGGCAGTCAGCAACCGATCTCGGATAATAGAAATCTTTTCCTTAGTCTCCATCAAAATATCTAGTTCCGTTCCGACTAACTCCGAAGCCTCATCCCAACATAATGGCAATCTACACCGCCTACCATAAAGTGCCTCAAATGGTGCCATTTTGATCGACGCATGCCAACTATTATTGTAGGCAAACTCGATCAACGGAAAATAAAGTTCCCAATCATTACTAAAGTCTAGGGCACAAGCCCGCAACATATCCTCTAACGTCTGTATCGTTCGCTCAGTCTGATCATTTGACTGAGGATGAAAAGACGTGCTCAATCTCAACTCAGTGTCCAGGCCTGATGGACTGCTTGCCAAAAATGCGACATGAAACAACCATCTCCATCAGAAATAATGGTTTTAGGGGCACCATGCAATCTCATAATCTTATCTATAAAGGTTCGGGCCAATCTCTCTGATCCCCAAGTATCCTTAATACCATGAAAGTGCGCAGACTTGGTTAATCGATCAACGATTACCCAAATCATATTCGTTCCAGCTCTAGACCTCGACATCCCCGTGATCAAATCTATGGAGATATCTTCCCATTTCCACTTGGGAATGGGAAGCGGCTTCAAAACCCCCCGCTAGTCGTTGATGCTCGATCTTGACTTGCTGACACGTCAAACATCGCAATACGAACTATGTGACATCTTTTTTCATATTATTCCACCAAAAATTGCGCTTCAAGTCTTTCTACATCTTACTCGTTCCTAGATAGATTGAGTAAGGTGTAGCGTGGGCTTCTCGACGAATTCTCTGCCTCAACTCCAGATTATTCGGGACACAAAGCCTGCCCTGAAAAAATCATGAGTAGGATAGTTCATCTCATACGGCTTCAACTGCCGTGATGCAAAGGCTATCGTTTTATTATGCTGCATAAGCACACATCTAAGCCCTTGTCCTAAAGCGTCACTATAAAGTGCAAATCCTTCACTACCCTGTGGTAAAACTAAAATCGGCGCTGAGGTCAAACATCTCTTCAGCTCATCGAAGCTCTGCTGTCTCTCAGCAGTCCAAACAAACTTTTCTGTCTTCTGAATTAATTGCGTAAGCGGCCGAGCGAGTTTCGAGAACCCATCAACAAATTGGCGGTAATACCCAGCAAGCCCCAAAAAGCTACGAACTTCCTTAATATTATTAGGCGGTGCCCAATCTAGCACTGCCTTGATCTTCTATGGGTCCACACGAACCCCTTCGGCCGAAGCCACATGGCCGAGAAACATAACTTTCTTCAGCCACAACTCACATTTTGAGAATTTCGCGTAGAGGTGCTCGGCTCTCAAAAAATCTAGTATCAAACACAAGTGTCGGGCATGCTCCTCCTCATCTCGAGAATAAATCAAGATATTGTTAATAAAGACGACTACACATTTGCCAAGGTATTCAATGAATATCTTATTCATTAGTTGCATGAATATTGCTGGTGCATTAGTCAGTCCAAAAGGCATGACCACTAATTCATAATGTTCGTATCTCGTCCGAAATTCAGTTTTCGGAATGTCAGACTCTTTAACTCGGAGCTGGTAGTAACGTCATCTCAAATCAATTTTTGAGAATACTGCGGCTCCCTGCAATTGATCAAATAAATCGTCTATTCGAGGAAATAGATACTTGTTCTTGATGGTCACTTTGTTTATCTCACGGTAATCAATGCATAAACATAGTGAACCATCCTTCTTCCTCGGAAAAAGGACAGGTGCGCCCCAATGCGAAGCGCTAGGTCTGATGTACCCTTTGTCCAATAGTTCTACCAATTGATTCTTCAATTCTTGCATTTCTGAAGGTGTCATATGATAAGGCGCCTTAGAAATCAGAGCCTCGTCAGGCTCTAAATCCACATAAAATTTTATCTCTCGATCTGGCGGTAATCCCGTAAGATCATCTTGAAAAATATCTGGATACTCATTAACAACTGGAATCGAAGAGAAATCGACTCCATTCCCTTCTGACATCAAAGCATAACACCAATAACCCGTGCAACCATTATTCAAGAGTTTTACGGTCTTCATGGCGCTGATAAGCAACTCATGTTGGCCGGATTTACGTCCCGTAAACGAGTACTCGGAACCATCTTTATTCATCATAGTGATAACACTAGTGCAGTAATTCATAATCGCTTGGTGACTCTCAAGCCAGTCCTCACCGAGGATCAAATCCTCGCCCTCGATATCAACCACAATCAAATTCGAGAACCAATCAATACCTGCTATGCTCACCGGATAATTTCTAATCTCCCGATTCTCCATGATTCTATCCCTGCTAGGCAGTTTCACAATGAAAGGATCACAAGCAGTCATATAATTTATATTCAAACGGCGTACTCAATCGAATGAGATGAAAGAATATGTAGCACCAGAATGAAAAAGCACTCGAACTGGATGAGATAAAATGTGAATGGTACCTGAGGCCACTGCCACATCAGGTTCATCTGTTTGTCGTAAACTCGCGGGTGTGCCAAACCTACGCTAGAATCTCCCTCTTTAATGGTCTGGCCCCATCCCCGGCCTATGCCATAAATCTATTATGACTGGCTAACTGATTGTCACTGATTCACATTCTGGCCTCTATGTGTTGGGGCAGAAGCCCGCGTATCCAATGTATGATCTTGCTCGGGGAAATAAACTGCCATGTGTCCCATTTAACCACAAGTGTGACATTTCAGAGGTGGTAAGTTGCACTCCAGATTGATGTGGCCTGGATGACCACATTTAAAACAGGCCACCGGGCGAGTTGAGGTGCCTGAAGCAGAACGAAAACTCTTCTTCCCTTTAAAAGAACGCGATGATTGCCCGACAAAACGATTAGCCGACCGAGGTTTTTGAAAGTTGCCGCCCTTAGAACTAGAAACTACCGGTGGTCTTTTGCTTTTTCAGCTCATCGGTGATGTCATTGTGGGAACACAACATATCATACGCCAAAGTCCTGTCTTGGTATTCTTTCAGAGTAGTTCAAGAAAACCCTACCATATAATGCCGTAAATCCATATTCATTCGCATGTCGAAGTGGCGGATTTTGTCACGCTCATCATGCTCCTGGTTCTTCACATGAATCAGCTGTTGGTTGTATTCCACTATCGCCTGAGAGACTGGGATGTTCTGCGGCGTAGCCTCAAAAAATCCTCGGATCCTACTTTCTTGCACTTATACTCGGCCTCCAGTATATCCTTAAATTCATCCCATGTAGCAGCATGATCTTGTGGCTTAATAGCTTTCCACCAAGTCATGGCTTCCTTAGTAAGGAAGTATTGGGCGATCGGTACCTTCCTCATTTCCGGACAGTCAACCGCTTCAAACACTTTCTCCAACTCAGATAGCTAACTTTCCCAACCCGCTGGGTCGGTAGCACCGCTGAACTGCGGAGGATGCATATGGACCACATTCTGAAGTAAAACGCCCGCTGTCGGATTAGGATTATTTAGGTGAACAGCTTGGGCTAGGACAGTCATCTGATTTGCCAATTGTTGAAGAACATTCGTGACCCCAACATCTGCATTATTCCCTTAACCAGTCGACTGGTCATGTTGACTTTCGGTATCAGGTAGCCGATTCAGCAACGGAACTGAGGGAAGCAGCTGTGCCACGTCCTCGTCCGCGTCCACAACCACTGCCTCGTCCTTGACCCCTGTCAGCAGACATTCTGAAGGATACAAAAAATACATAAGTGCAATTCAAATCGCTCGTCATCGAGGTGACCGATTCCCAAGAATACCAAATCAAAAGTGAAGCGATTAGGAAAAATGCAAGAAGAGTAAAAGGACTTACTGGTACCTGTCGCACCAAGATGATGGCAATATAGTGATACTGTATTCGAACGATAACTCAATTTCGACCCAAAAAGACCGACAGCCTAGGTATCCATAAACCTAAGCTCTGATACCATATACTGTAACACCCCCGAGTTATTCAGGGTATATTACAGCACTGTGAGACCCTCCGTGGGACCCACAAGGCTATACATATGCGGAACCATGAACTTCAATCTATAAGGCCTAAACATAATACATCAGAAGACGCTAGAAATGACACCAAGGTAATAATCAATTAGAAAGAAATATAATACATCGGGAATTAAAAATCCAAGACAACACAGGCCAAAACATCAATAGCATCTTAAGCACTACTCGATTGTTCAGAACCATACCAAATACAACAATACCGGATGGATAAAGTACAAAATACAAGTAGAGACAATACACAGGATCACTCTTGCCCATCATCTTCGTGCCGACCCGGTACACGCCTTTCCCCTCTCCTGGATCCTGAAATACATGAGAGGTATTTCCCCCGAAAGGGATTAGCCGTCGAATATCTAGTACAAGTATATAGAGTATGAAACACAATACTTCTCGACAATAAAGTAAATGTAATTACCATTTCCTCAAACCCAAGACTAGTATTCCGGAATAAGTAAATCTTATAGCACTTCATTTCAATATATACGTGATTAACCATGGAACCGCACCAAAGGCAACGGAACCCACTGAGGCCCCGTCGGACCCTCCCAGAGTTGTTAACCCAAAATAATCATGGAACTGCACCAAAGGCAATGGAACCCTCTGAGGACCGTCGGTCTGTCCCAGAGTGGATATAAACAATTACACAATTCATATAACTCACTTTCAAAGTCGAGAACGTACAATCACAAACATATACTTGCCTTTGAGACATTAGAACCGAAGTGAAAATGGTGTTCAAGCTCGAGAGGTCCAAGAACGCACTTTCGGGCCTAAACCCCTCTTTTACAATTCATAAATCTTTAAAGTATTCCCATAGAGGTTGGAAATCATCCAAACCCTCTCCACTTCAAGTAATACACAGAATTATTCATATAATCATAAGGGAAACTTGGGTATGGGGTAGATACATCATAATCTCAAAGGTTTCAAGCTTCAAAACAGATAAATCAGACAGATCTAAGAAAAACCCCCAAGAAATCCCCAAACTAGGGTTCTAAAGAATTTACCTTGATTCAGAGAGAAGGAATGGATTAGATATTGTAAAATCATTGTTATCCAACTAAAGATGGTGATGGATGATGAAAAGTTGTTCCAAATTGCCTCAGGATCGACTCTATTGCGTGCTCTCATCAGAGGAGTAAGAAATGAGAACGAAATGACGAAGAATGCGGCTGGCCCAGCAGATATACTGGGTTTAATTAGCATGCGCTAATTCCCGAGTATAGCGCGCGTAACGGGATCACCCGTTAGTCCAGTAGCCTATGACCTGTGTTGATAACGTGCGCTACTAATAGCATTGCGTGCGCTAACTGCTGCCATGCAGAAATTCCGAACTCACTGACAAACCCACTATCGTCCACTACATCAGGCACTAGCGAGCACTACGCAACACCGATAGCATGCGTTAGCTCACGCCTAGTGTGCACTACCTGCTAGTCCAGAGAGCAGAAACCAACCTACTGCCACTGCCAAACCCGAGTAATTAGCGTGCTCTAGTGCGCGCTACCAAGCACGAATAGCGTGCGTTAGTTCACGCCTAGCGTGCGCTAACTGATAATCCAGAGAGCAGAACTCGGCTACTACCTCCGCTCAACTCGGACCATTAGCGTACGCTACTGGAGAAGTTAGTGCGCGCTACTCAAACAGAAATAGCATGCGTTAGCTAACGCCTAGCATGCGCTATCCGCCTCATTCAATAATACCGTTGCAAAGTCCGATCAACACGAATATGCTCTGAAGGATACAAAACTCTAGAAAAAACATCTCAATAGGCGCTTACACGAGTGACAAAAACGAAAGGATGTCAAAGCCAAATTTCATGAAAAACATAGGTATTACATTTATATACTATATACATTCATAAATTTATATAAATACAAAACACAACAACAATCTTAAAGCATATTTTGTTTCTTTACTTGATTAAATAGATATTTTTCAAAAGTTTAAGGCATAATGAATGTTTCAATCCCTACCAAAAAACCCCTTCTATCTACGGACGTTTCTGGAGGTGCGCCTCAAAAAAATAGATTGGCTTCATGAATCACTCTGCTTTGGCTCCGATAAATAATTCAGTTTCAGTTCAGGTCAACCATGATGACAAACTAGAGAAATTCAATGGATAGAATTTCAAGCGATGGCAGCAGAAGATGAAGTTCTATCCAACCACTCTAGCTTTATCTCGATTCCTCAAGGAGGAGGCGCCGAAATATGATAAAGACAATGACCAACAGACCTTGATGGCCATTGATGCTTGGCAAACTTCTGATTATTTATGTCGAAACTATGTGATGAATGGTTGTGCTGGTTCGCTATACAATATGTGTACGAGATCAGTCAAGTCATTATGGGACTCACTTGATCATAAGTACAAGATCAAGGATGCCGGTGCTAAAAAGTGGATTGTTTGGCAGTTCCTTGATTATAATATGGTGTATTCCAAGACTGTGGTCAGTCAGGTGCAAGAGCTATAAGTGATCATTCATGAAATCCATGCTGAAGGAATGATCATTAGCGAATCCTTCCAAGTGGTTGCTATGATTGAAAAGCTGCCCTCGACTTGGAAAGACTTCAAAAATTATCTCAAACATAAGCACAAGGAGATGAGCATGGAAGATCTGATCATTAGACTTCGCATTTAGGAAGACAACAGAGGATCAGAGAAGAAAGTAAATGCTGATGTGGCAAAGGCCAATATTATGAAAACTGGACACACATCCAAGAAAGGCAACAACGGAAAGAGAACCAAGTTGGAACTTAAAGGAGGAATTACAAAAAATAAAGAGAAATTCTATGGAAAGTGCTACAACTGTGAGATGATGGGTCATAGGGCGGTTGACTGCAGGCTGCCAAAGAAACTAAGGAAAAAGGATGGTAATACAGCACGTGTGATTATCGATCACAAGTAGGAAATCTTTACCTATGTGATGTGCTCTCCGAAGTGAACTTAGTTGGCTCAAATATCAAGGAGTGGTGTGTTGACACCGGAGCAACTAGGCATATATGCACTAACAAGACAATGTTCTCCTCCTTGGAAGAAACAGATGCTGGTGAAAAGCTGTTCATGGGAAATTCTGCAACTTCAACTATCTTGGGTGAAGGCACGGTGATCTTGAAGATGACGTCTGGAAAGGAAATGATGCTTAAACGTGTGTTATATATGCCTGATATTCGCAAGAACCTTATTTTTGGTTCCTTGTTGATTAAGCATGGCTTTAGATTAATTTTTGAGTCTGCTAAAGTTATTTTGTCAAAGAGTGGTGTGTTTATTGGCAAGGGCTATGAGCATGATAGGCTGTTTAAGCTCAATATTATGACTGTTAAAAGTAATGAAATGAAGAATTATTCTGCTTAGTTGCTTGAGTCTCCTAATTTATGGCATGCTAGATAAGGACACGTTAATTTTAATGCAATATGTAAACTAATTGCATTAGATCACATACTAAGGTTTAAAATTAATTTAACCCACAAGTGTGAAACTTTTATAGAGGCAAAATTAACTTGATATCCATTCCAACAAGTGGATAGAAACACCAAACCTTTAGAATTAATACATAGCGGCCTATATGATTTGAAGTTTGCTCAAACAAGAGGTGGAAATAAATATTTTATTACTTTCGTGGATGATAATACTAAATATTTCTATGTATATTTGCCTAAAAGCAAAGTCGAAGCTATATATAAATTCATTCTTTATAAAATGGAAGTTGAGAATCAATTTAATACAAAGATAAAAGTATTAAGGAGTGACCGTGGAGGTGAATATATGGAATCATTCGGCGAATATTGTTCGCAACATGGGTTCTTCATGAGGTCACTGCCTCATATGCACCACAATCAAATGGTGAGGCGGAACATAAAAATTGCACTCTAAAATAGATGATGAATGTGATATTGCTACATTCAGGTCTGCCGCAAAATATGTGGGGAGAAGCCATCTTAACGGTGAGCTATCTCTCAAATAAGATATACCGTAAGAAGAGGGATAAAACTCCTTATGAATTGTGGAAGGGACTCCGGCCTTCCTATAATTACATCAAAGTGTGGGGGTGTCTAGCAAAGGTGCTAATACCTACACCTAAGAAAGTCAAAATAGGCCCAAAAATAGTTGACTGCATTTTATTGGATATGCACACACAGCAATGCCTATTGATTTCTTGTGCATGAATCTAAAGTGATTGAGATTCACAAAATACAATTATGGAATCAAGGGACGCATCATTCTTTGAGAATATCTTTCCTTGTAAGACTGCAAATGAACTCCTTATCTCATCTGAACAGACTTATGAGCTAATGGATGAAGATAATGAAGACCAAAGAGTAGATAGTGAGGATGAACCTAGAAGGAGCAAACGACAAAGGATGGAGAAATCTTATGGACAGGATTTCTTCACCTATTTGCTCGAAAAGAAACCTCAGACTAACAAAGAAGTTGTAAGCTCAATGGATGGACCTCTATGGAAGGAGGCTATCAAAGATGAAATCGATTCTATATTACATAATCATTGGTAACTAGTGGAATTACCTCTAACATGTAAGCCATTAGGAAGTAAGTGGATTTTCAAGAAGAAATTGAAGGATGGAGCAATGGATAAGTATAGGTCTAGGCTCGCAATGAAGGGTTATAACCAACGTGAAGGTCTAGACTATTGCGACACTTATTCTCTTATGAGGAGAATAACTTCTATCGCGATGATACTTGTTATTGCTGCATTATGAGATTTGAAAGTTCATCAAATGAATGTTAAGACTGTCTTTCTTAATGTGGACTTAGATGAGGAAATCCACATGGAACAGCTCGAGAGGTTTTTTGCCCCTGGACAAGAAAGGAAAGTCTACCAAGGACATGTTGAGGTCGAGACTTCACGTGAAAGATATGGGACTCGTAGATGTAATTTTAGGGATTAAGATCACACAAAAATCGAAACGTCTCATGTTGAGTCAAGCCCATTATGTGGATAAAATCCTTGAAATATTTAACAAAGATGACTCTGGCACAGCCAAAACCCCGGTGGAAGCCTATCTAAGAATAAGGGTGAAGGAGTATCTCAACTTGAGCACTCTCGCATAATAGGAAGTCTGATGTACTTGATGAGCTGTACAAGGCGAGATATAGGCTACTCAGTTAGTAGACTTATTAGATACACGAGCAACCCCAGAAAAGATCACTGGAAGGCGATCAAAAGTGTACTAAGATATTTAAGGGGTACTCATGAGTATGGGCTGCACTATACCAAATATTCAGCAGTACTTGAAGGATATAGTTGTAACACCCCCAATCCGCTCAGGGATATTACACGCCGTAGAACCTTTCCTCAAGGATCTACCAGGCTGGTAACGACGTTTAACATCTCGACAATGCCTTCGAGGCTACAATGACTCAGTAGACCGATTTGGTCTTTCCACAAATACATACAACTCATGCCCACGCAGGGGACAAAATACAACTACACCCGTACAACGGGAACAATACAAAGAATGAAAATAAAGTACAACCGAACCAACACACGATGTACGGTTCCTCATGTGATTAGTATCGATCATCTTTCATCATCCTTCGTGCCGACCCTGTGTTATGCTCCAAAACCTGAATGCAAAAACAGACATCCACCCCCCGAATACTCGGGGGTTAGCAAAACTCCACTGTTTTGCTAGTGCAAGAACAAAGTGCAAATACGAGCCATACAATTCACATTCCACGAATAACAATAACCGAGGATCCTCAAAGATCCAAACGAAACGAAGAGTACTTCCCGAGGCAAGAATTTGAGAAAACCTTTCAAAATCGAAATATCATAAATCAATGGAAATAATTTATAAAACGGTTTAGAATGCCATCGAGAGTTTTAATAGAAAACAATTTAGGATTATCAAATCCTACTTTTCACAATCCACAAGACAAAAGGGGTCATCGCCCCAAAGTTTACTTTCCGTAAAATAACCTTTACCAAACCGTTGGGATTTTAGCCCCAAACCCGTCAAATGACCTTTATAAAACCATTGGGATTTTAGCCCCAAAACTCATCAACTCACAGTACACAAGAACGACCACAAGGTTCGTATCCCAACATCAAAATCCACAAATAAAGGATTTAAAACAAACAACAAAATACTCTAGAGCCATCCTAGCCAAGTAGGCCAAACGAACAACTTACCTCTTACACATTTAGTCCATGCATGCAAATGAAAACCGTTCAAAAGTACTCATTTCCGGAAATGCCAATGATCAAACCACATTTGTAAAAATGCACCACAATTAACCGCGGACCCACAGCTTCGTGGATCCCTGCCGAGACCCCGTCGGATCTAACCCACAGTGGTTAAAAGCAAGCTCGCGGTCCACAGCTTCGTGGAACCCTACCGAGACCCCGTCGAGTCTAACCCGTAGTGAGCATACACACACACACAATTTCTCATACAAAACTACTATGTCAAGATTGTAAGTTCATAAGGATACTTGCTAGAGATGGCCATTAACTCGACACCATTACCAAACTCTTCAAAAATACAATAACAAGATTAAATAAGGAATACACGATTCCATAACTTAAACAATAGGAGTACCAACATAAAATCCTTCAACGTTCAAAATAATCAAATCATAATCAATTCTCAAAACACCGTTCACAAATCACGCTCGTTTTGAAAGAAAGCCTTTAACGAGGCCAAACCGAAATCCTTTGAAACTTCATTTCAAATAACCAAACAAACACATTAAGACGACCACCGATCATCATATCCCTAAAACGAGAAAAGTATGGGCAAGGTACTTGCCTCGAATAAGAACAACGCGGAGAATCGACCGAAGTAGGTTGGCCCGAACCGACTACGAACCCGCCGACTCCACCGAACGCCAACTCACGTTCATAAAATACGAAGGACAAATAATAACAATGAAATGAATTCCATAACACGACTCAAAGCCGTTGAATTCAAAGAACGAATGACGAAAGTTCACGGATTTCCCCCAAAATGGCCAAGAACACGATTCGTTCCGTCAAAACCCGAAAACGGAATTCCGAGTTGAAATATGGATATACAATCCATAGAATATGTTTAACAACATCATTTAACCATAATCGATCCGTCGAAAACGGATGAAAAACGAGATCGGGGACAAATCCCCCAAAAAGTCAATTCGAAGGAAATCAAGAAATATACTTCGATTCGACGAGGAACAATGGATTAAATGATGTTAAACACAATAATACTATCAAGATTAATCATACCCATCATGAATTAATCAACAACACGGAACGAATCGGACGAAAATGCAAAAATCCCCAAATTCACGAAATTAGGGTTCTAAGGAAGATTACCTTGATTATGGATCAAAGGTTGATAAAGGACGATCGATTGATGTTATGAACCCAAGGACTTCATGGATTTGTTGTTAAACAACATGGCTTCGCCGCCATGAATCGCCACTCGCGGATGGAGAAGGAAGGAAATGAAAACGAAGTGAAATGTGACTGCCGACCATATTTATACGCCACTAGCGTGCGCTAGCCTTCCCGGACTAGCGTGCGCTATCGGCCAGATCGGCCGAGTACCTCGCCGTGGCCCACAACACCCGGCATCACCGACCAACCCCGCCGACCAACCTGCCGACCCAACTCCCGCTAGCGTGCGCTACGGCCGGATACTCGCGCGCTAGCCGACTGGCCCAAAGAGCCACTGATCAATCGCCCGGCCAGTAACGTACGCTAGCCGGGCCGACAGCGGCGCTACGCTGCGACTAGCGCGCGCTACGCTCGGCGTAGCGTGCGCTACCCGCCGATCTGGCCGAGTCGAACCTCGAAACCCCATCGCCTGTGCCCGAGCAGACGCTAGGCCACCCGGCGGCGCTACACTGCCGGTTAGCGCGCGCAGCCTTCCGGCCGTGGCGTGCGCTTACGCTGGTTCTCGCGCACCGTCCGTCCGGTGCCGCAATCGTCCGGCGATCCGCCACCGTCCGGCGATCCGCCACCGCCAGTGGCTCGACGACCCGATTTCAAAAGCGTTTTAACGAACACGGCGAAAAGTTCGCGGACAACATAAACGACTCGAAATGAAAGCGTAATACCATAATTAGTCATACGCGGCGAAGAAACGAGTCGAGACAACAATTACAGATACGGATACCCGTAACTTTCAAGAAATTACAAAATGGCCCAAAACGCCGGAAATCACGATACGTGATCGAATAACCAAACCGAAGTTCACAACACGTCTAACAAAGTTAAACGGACTTGCGGAAACTCGAAACAACAGCTTTCGGACGAGATTCGCAAGAATCGAACTCAAGTGCGGAAAAGTCGCTAAAAAGCACGAACTCAACGAAACGACACGAAACGAACTCGGATGTCAAAAGTGTAGAATTAATCATTCTCGGAATGACGAAGCGGTCATGAGCGAGTCGTCAAAACGGACTCGACCGAAAAAGAAATTTACCGAAAATCGAAAATTGCGGATATTACATTCTACCCTCCTTAAAAGAAGTTTCGTCCCGAAACTTAAAACAAGTAGGGAGAAGAAATATTCCGCCAGGAAAAACTCAACGAGACACACAAGAATGCGTGACTAACGCCCAACGGCGAAATGTCACAAACAACGCAAAGGAATATACGGCGTGAAAACACGCTCCACGGCGACCAACACAACGTCGCCGTTAGGGATATAATAAAACCAACAAGTGACAAGCGTCATCAAACGGATAATATATCCAAGTCAATTATCCGACAATCACAAAACACAACGAATGAAAACCAATATGATTGACCAACCCAACGGTACATCAATCAAAACGCGAGTCAACCGCTGAACAAACACGGAATCCCATCGCCTAAGGGATGGAAGATCGAAAACGAAACTAATTTCCCGAACTGAAGGGAATTACGAAGGAGTCTGAATGCTCAATAATCACGAAACGAGAACAAAAACCGAACAAACAAACGATCGAGACAACAAAAATCGAACAATCATGTCCGAAACACGAAGGATAATAAAATTCAAACAACAACTCCAAGGTTCACATCTCGACTCGAGACAATATATGATCCGGTGAAAACAACAGGATGTGCATTCACATAAGATCCACAGGAAAGGGAATAGCAATTGAAAAGTCACAATGACGAACGAGTTATTCCGAAACGATACCACACTCGTTCGATAAACAAAAACAAGGGGCGGACAATCTCAGAAATGTCAACAAACATAAATGAGTCGACAGAGTCGAAAACATAAGAGTTCCAAATCCGATCCACTTCGAATAAAAGAACTAGTAGAACCAGATGATGTCACTCCCAAACAAGGTTCACAAGAATCGAACTGAACCCGAAAAAGTAACATCGATAACCAGATCAACTCAAAACAAGATCACAGTTCGTTCGGACGATGAAACTGAAATACCGAACAAGTTCATAAAGTACCAACGAACATGAGCGAATCGATAGACTGGGGGAAGAGAAAATACAGAAGTCAAAATAGTACGGGCATTACCTCCGACCTCGTCCACGAAATTCACAAATACGGGAGCAAGGTAACAAGACATTAAACAGCGGACACATAACGGAACCATCACCGATGCACACGGTCATACCAAACCAAGCTCTAACAGCTCGCACATGCGCGACAACGCAGGAATCACTACGAGGCGATAATATTCAACACCAACGTCCCGCCTCTCACAGGGGGCTAACGCAACAAATGTGTGGAAAGCGACTCAACGCTCACACCGCGAATTCGGTCATACTCGGGAGAAAGTATCAAAAGGACAACGCGAACATCACACATACATACCCAGCCCTCAAACGGGAATGGATAGGTTTTAAAAACGAAAACCTCATTTTGAAAATAATTTAGAAGAACACCGATTGATCTTGAGTATCATCTTTCAAAAAAAAAAAGTACAAACGTGAAACATCGTTATCGAGACATTGGAGAACCATTTCGCATTTGATAAAAATGAGGACATTTTCTCTTAGTGAAAACTTTCAAAATATTCGACCCTCGGGTCTAAATAAAAGTGTTGAAAATATCTCAAAACATTTTGGTCCTCGAGGTAGAAATTTTTTTTGAAATACATTGTGGCACCTAGGATGTACCACAAAAAAAATAAGTCATTTGAAAAGTATGTCTCGAAGTTTATTTTTCTAAGATACTCAAGGTTTTCAAAAATCCAATAGGCCAGAATGCCCAAAACTCACACATACCGACGTTCACTAAAACAACTCCTAGCACACGCATCAAAACGTTTAAAATCAAGACAATACATGTCTTTAAACGAAAATAAACGATAAAATACCACATTCAGAACAAAACCACTGATAAAATACCCTCCCGCACTGGCTAGTGAACAAGTCGAACGCGTATAAGCACAAAGCTTCCACAATAGAACTTGTAAAACGTGCAAATCGATTCGAAAATCATCAACAACGGAGAAAAACAACAATAAAAAGACATCACAAACGATTTACACTCCTCGTATAAATCAAATACGAGAGTCGACTAAATACATATCGTGAAATCAAAATTCACATAAAATTCCACCACTTAACAAATAATCATAAAAATAGCTCGTGTCACACGAGGCACAACACAAAGAAGGGAGACTTACTTCCACAGGTCGCACGAAGATGATGATCGCCCCACGATACTAATCACGACCAACAAACTCAAACGACGCGTCGCGACACGACTCAGTCAGATAAAATCCGACGAAACAAGACTCAAACAACACGACTTGACCCGACAGCCTAGGTTTTCCTCAACCTAAGCTCTGATACCATTTATGTAACACCCCCAATCCGCTCAGGGATATTACACGCCGTAGAACCTTTCCTCAAGGATCTACCAGGCTGGTAACGACGTTTAACATCTCGACAATGCCTTCGAGGCTACAATGACTCAGTAGACCGATTTGGTCTTTCCACAAATACATACAACTCATGCCCACGCAGGGGACAAAATACAACTACACCCGTACAACGGGAACAATACAGCAGCGGAAAATAAAGTACAACTGAACCAACACACGATGTACGGTTCCTCATGTGATTAGTATCGATCATCTTTCATCATCCTTCGTGCCGACCCTGTGTTATGCTCCAAAACCTGAATGCAAAAACAGACATCCACCCCCCGAATACTCGGGGGTTAGCAAAACTCCACTGTTTTGCTAGTGCAAGAACAAAGTGCAAATACGAGCCATACAATTCACATTCCACGAATAACAATAACCGAGGATCCTCAAAGATCCAAACGAAATGAAGAGTACTTCCCGAGGCAAGAATTTGAGAAAACCTTTCAAAATCGAAATATCATAAATCAATGGAAATAATTTATAAAACGGTTTAGAATGCCATCGAGAGTTTTAATAGAAAACAATTTAGGATTATCAAATCCTACTTTTCACAATCCACAAGACAAAAGGGGTCATCTCCCCAAAGTTTACTTTCCGTAAAATAACCTTTACCAAACCGTTGGGATTTTAGCCCCAAACCCGTCAAATAACCTTTACAAAACCATTGGGATTTTAGCCCCAAAACTCATCACTCACAGTACACAAGAACGACCACAAGGTTCGTATCCCAACATCAAAATCCACAAATAAAGGATTTAAAACAAACAAAATACTCTAGAGCCATCCTAGCCAAGTAGGCCAAACGAACAACTTACCTCTTACACATTTAGTCCATGCATGCAAATGAAAACCGTTCAAAAGTACTCATTTCCGGAAATGCCAATGATCAAACCACATTTGTAAAAATGCACCACAATTAACCGCGGACCCACAGCTTCGTGGATCCCTGCCGAGACCCCGTCGGATCTAACCCACAGTGGTTAAAAGCAAGCTCGCGGTCCACAGCTTCGTGGAACCCTACCGAGACCCCGTCGAGTCTAACCCGTAGTGAGCATACACACACACACAATTTCTCATACAAAACTACTATGTCAAGATTGTAAGTTCATAAGGATACTTGCTAGAGATGGCCATTAACTCGACACCATTACCAAACTCTTCAAAAATACAATAACAAGATTAAATAAGGAATACACGATTCCATAACTTAAACAATAGGAGTACCAACATAAAATCCTTCAACGTTCAAAATAATCAAATCATAATCAATTCTCAAAACACCGTTCACAAATCACGCTCGTTTTGAAAGAAAGCCTTTAACGAGGCCAAATCAAATCCTTTGAAACTTCATTTCAAATAACCAAACAAACACATTAAGACGACCACCGATCATCATATCCCTAAAGCGAGAAAAGTATGGGCAAGGTACTTGCCTCGAATAAGAACAACGCGGAGAATCGACCAAGTAGGTTGGCCCGAACCGACTACGAACCCGCCGACTCCACCGAACGCCAACTCACGTTCATAAACTACGAAGGACAAATAATAACAATGAAATGAATTCCATAACACGACTCAAAGCCGTTGAATTCAAAGAACGAATGACGAAAGTTCACGGATTTCCCCAAAATGGCCAAGAACACGATTCGCTCAAAACCCAAAACGGAATTCCGAGTTGAAATATGGATATACAATCCATAGAATATGTTTAACAACATCATTTAACCATAATCGATCCGTCAAAACGGATGAAAAGCGAGATCGGGGACAAATCCCCAAAAAGTCAATTCGAAGGAAATCAAGAAATATACTTGATTCGACGAAGAACAATGGATTAAATGATGTTAAACACAATAATACTATCAAGATTAATCATACCCATCATGAATTAATCAACAACACGGAACGAATCGGACGAAAATGCAAAAATCCCCAAATTCACGAAATTAGGGTTCTAAGGAAGATTACCTTGATTATGGATCAAAGGTTGATAAAGGACGATCAATTGATGTTATGAACCCAAGGACTTCATGGATTTGTTGTTAAACAACATGGCTTCGCCGCCATGAATCGCCACTCGCGGATGGAGAAGGAAGGAAATGAAAAACGAAGTGAAATGTGATCGCCACCATATTTATACCGGCCGACCTTAGCGGCGCTAGCCTTCCGGACTAGCGTGCGCTATCGGCAGTATCGGCCGAGTACTCGCCAGGGCCCACAACACCGGCATCACCGACCAACCCCGCCGACCAACTGCCGACCCAACTCCCGCTAAGCGTGCGCTACGGCCGGATACTGCGCGCTAGCCGACTGGCCCAAGAGCCACCGGATCGAATCGCCCGGGACAGTAACGACGCTAGCCGGCCGGCAGCAAGGCGCTACGCCGACTAGCGCGCGCTACGCTCGGCGTAGCGTGCGCTACCGCCGATCCCGACCGAGTCCGTAACCTCGAAACCCCATCGCTGTGCCCGAGAAGCGTACGCTAGGCCACCGGCGCGGCGCTACACTGCCGGTTAGCGCGCGCAGCCTTTCCGTAGCGTGCGCTTACGCCGGTTCCCGCGCACCTGTCCGTCCGGTGCCCGCAATCGTCCGGCGCCCCGCCACCGTCCGGCGCCCCGCCACCGCTGTGGCTCGGCGACCCGATTTCCAAAACGCATTTTAACGAACACGACGAAAAGTTCGCGGACAACATAAACGACTCGAAATGAAAGCGTAATACCATAATTAGTCATACGCGACGAAGAAACGAGTCGAGACAACAATTACAGATACGGATACCCGTAACTTTCAAGAAATTACAAAATGGCCCAAAACGCCCGGAAATCACGATACGTGATCGAATAACCAAACCGAAGTTCACAACACGTCTAACAAAGTTAAACGGACTTGCGGGAAACTCGAAACAACAGTTTCGGACGAGATTCGCAAGAATCGAACTCAAGTGCGGAAAAGTCGCTAAAAAGCACAGAACTCAACGAAACGACACCGAAACGAACTCGGATGTCAAAAAGTGTAGAATTAATCATTCTCAGAATGACGAAACGGTCATGAGCGAGTCGTCAAAACGGACTCCGACCGAAAAAAGAAATTTACCGAAAATCGAAAATTGCGGATATTACAATAGTGATGGAAAGTGGATATCTGATATAAAAGACTCCAAGTCAACAAGTGGATATGTATTCACACTAGGTGCTGCAGCAGTGGCATGGAAATCTTTGAAACAGACACTTATATCTCGGTCAATGATGGAATCCGAGTTCATAGACTTAGATAAATGTGTAGAAGAGGGAGAATGGCTATACCATTTTCTAGAAGATATTCCAAAATGGGCAAAGCCTATGACCGCAATATGTATTCATTGCGATAGTCAATCTGCGATTGGCAGAGCACAGAACGCAATGTATATTGGTAAGTCTCGTCATATAAGGAGGAGACATAATACCATTAGACAGTTGCTATCGAGAGGAGTTATCACTATTGACTACTTGTCGTTAAAGGATAACATTGTGGATCCGCTAACCAAAGGGTTATCAAAAGACTTTGTTGATAAATCATCCAGAGGAATGGGTCTATTGCCTTGAGCGAATGATTTTGTGGAGGATACCCAACCTAAGATGACAGGAGATCCCAAGATCTAGGTTCAACGAGACAACTACTTCATAACACTGGGCACGATCACGGTGGGGGGTAACCCAGAACCGACCTATTCCTAGGATGAAAACAGTGATACCCGTAGGAAGAGGTTAAGCTTATGATTTTAATGATTATTAAGTCGACAACGTATAATCGGGGGGAGTAAAATACGGGCTTACTCAAAACACTTAAAGGAATCACCTATGTTGGAGTGAAGAGGGGATGCTTCAAAGGAGAATTGCAAGGTATAATTCTTTAGAAACTCTCGCAGAACCAGGACGGTATTCATGGCCAAAACGGGAACAATAATGAGAATAGAATAAATCAGGAAGGGCATTTGTGAAAGATATACGATCACTTACACAAGTGGTCGGACAGTTCAAAGGCACCAAGTCATATTGTCTAGCCAGTAAGGAGAATATATCTTTTCGAGAGAAGGTTCAAGGAGCATACTCTACCTATCTTATGAGATGCCTAACCGCAAAAGCTATCACCAAGTCAAACTCCGTATCTGACGTGTGTTGTTGGACCATCAATCTCATTCATGTGGGGGCTGTTGGAAAAAGAGGAAAATGGAATTTTTTGAGCACCCCACTTGAGAGGCAATTTTGAGTGGGCTCAACTACGAGTTAAAGTCGGGAATTAGTTGAAATACATATTACTCCCTAAGAGGTCTACAAAATATGTAAGAACACTCAAAATGATTGAAGTATGGATGAGATATAATGTTCCAATGTGAGCTCTTTGGAAATGGGTTTGGGATCCTATCCCAGATTGGAAAAAAGTAAGAATAAGTGTGTGTGTGTGTGTGTGTGTGTGTAAGGTGATGTGCACAAACTCTTATTCACAACAACAAGTGAGACATGAGTGGATGTGTGACTGGGCGCCCCTCGCGCGCACACACACTGCCACCGCCGCTGCCGTCCGTCCGTCCGACTCGTCTCGGGTCGGGTCGGCTCGAGTTGGGTCGGTTTGGGTCGAAGGGCGATTTGGGCGAAATGTCTCGGTGTCTCGAAGTTATCTTTTTACTGCAATTTTATTCGGTAAAAATTCATTTTTGCTAAACCGCCTTGTTGCTACCCAAAATATTATCCGGAGTTAGATATTGCTGGAATGGGTGGATAGCAAACAAATGCGAGAACACTTCCATGGGAAAAGTAAATAACACAAGATTTTTCGGGGTTGTTAGTCCCGGGCTTGAATGCTCTCGCGAGATATTATTAATACAAATACTTTGGAGTACAATATTAATGTTAGAGTACAATTACAATGAGTGAAAAGACCCTAGTTATCTTAGCTAGTGAGCATGAAGATTGCCGGAAGAACCAGATATGAAGCTCTGTGAGTTCTTGTAACAACGTAGATGAGATGTGACGACCGTGAGAAATCGACAGTCTCTCACGGTGTGTTTTAGCTGTATGTTTGAGCTCCTGTGCTTGTGAGTCTCTTCGAATCTGTGCCGTGGAGACTTCTTGCCACTGCCAACCGTCTTCTGGTTGAGAGGTGATGAGAGAGAAATCCTGAGGTAGATTCGGGAGATAAAGCCGAGAGCTTGAAAGTATGTATGTTTGTATGTTTTTCGGAATGATTTTCCAACTGATAGGAATGAATTGCCAACTGAATTTCCAACCTTTTTCCAGTTGCTGGAGGTTCTCTATTTATAGGACTGGGAGACGCTGGGCGATCGCCTTTGTTGTATTATAATAAGCGGGCGATCGTCTTTAGCATATGGGCTGGTCTCCTTAAAGTCCGCAGGAGTTGCTGGCAGCCAGCTGTGCGGTCCAATGAGAAGTCTGCACGCGTCTGAGTCGCTGTCACGGGCGGTCCCACCTTATACCTTTCGGCGGGTCTGTCGGTAGGTGATAAGGTGATGACAGGCTGTGGTCAACGATCCATGAAATGCGGCGCCTGTCGCGGATCTGCACATGGGTGCTGCTTTGAGATCCAGTCTTCGTAGACTTTGACGGACGAAGGTCTCTGTTCGTGGTACAGGATGGTCGTCCTAGGTCAGGCACCGGAGTCGATCGCTAGGTGCTAAAGGCGATCGCCTTGAGAGTCGATCGCTAGATACTCGGAGGCATACTATAATCTTCGCTTAGGCAAGTTCGCCGTAGCTTGGGTGGTTGTGGACTCGGTCGCTCGGCCTTATAGTCGATCGCCTGTCGACGTGAATAAATCTCGACACAACAATTGCCCCCCAGCTCACTCCGATGTTGGAAACGTGGGGTGAGGTGGTTCTACTAGCGATCGCTTAACTTTGACGAGCGACTTAGCATTTTGCGGAACTGGCGATCGTCTTCGAGCATAATAACTTTGAATTTGGACGACCCGGTCAGTCGCTGAAATGAGCGGGAGATGACAGTGGTTTTGGAAAAGTCTCCGGGGCACGTGTCGGGTTCCTATTGGGGGAGACCGACGGTTATTCACGACTCCTCGTCTGGCGCGTCCTTGAAAAGACGCGTACACGGGTTTCAATGGAGAATTAATTGCGACGGTTGCATTTCGACCCCTGAGATTCTCCTTAATTGCATAGAAGTCCCTGCCATCTCCTATAAAAAGGCGCTGGATTACAGTGTTAACACTCTTATGCGCTTTTATCGGAGAAAGAAGAATATTGCAAAGACTCTGAAGATTCGACTGCCGATCGTCGATTCATTCATCCCTTGGTAAGAAAATATTCCTTTTCTCCTGTTCTTGTTTCCGGAATGTCTGGAACATCTTCTTCGTCTGGAATGGGCATCTCCTCCGCCACTGGGACTTCTAATGTCCGGGAAGGACCCTCTGCAGGATTCCATCTGGAGACGGCCGCCGAAGCTATCCGCACCGGTATTGATCCCGCGGAAGTCGAGGCGCTATTTAATAAGGCCGACGTCGCTAGGGAGGCGGCAGTTGAGCACAGACGCTCACAGATGGAGAGAGTGTAATACCCGGTTGTAATTCATTCATTATCATTCAGTAATTATCAGTCAGTAATTGTCACTCAGTAATTTTCACTCATTAATAATCACTCATCATTCTTAATTCATTCATTTGTGTTCATTATTGGCATATTGTAACCGTGTATCAGTTACCGATCGTCAATTCATCTCCGTTTGAGTGTCGAGACGAGAGTATTATCATTATCATCGGTATTGGTCGTATTGTGTTGGTAGTATCATCTTTGGCATGTGTTAGACTTGTTTACTTTCACATATATATGGTATGTCGGATCATTCATCGACCGTAGCAAGAAATCGGAGTTGTCAGATTTTTGGTCACTTCCAGCAGCGGGTTACGGCCATAACACCTTACGGCCATATCGGTCGAGTTACGCCCGTAAGTTTGGCCGGATACGGCCGTATCGGTCGAGTTACGCCCGTAAGGTGTGCGGGTACGACTGTATGGCTGTTGACAGGTGTTTTGAGCGAGGGCGAGTTACGCCCGTAAGGTGTGCGGGTACGGCCGTATGGCTGTCGGCAGGTGTTTGGACGAAGCCGAGTTACGGCCGTACGAGTTGGCTGGTTACGGCCATAAGGCCGTTGACTTGGGATGTTACGGCCGTATGTTGGCCGAGTTACGGTCGTAACGTTCGGCAGTACTTAAGGACTTGGACGGGTTTTTGAGGTCACTTTTCTCATTTTCTTCACTTTGTTCCGAGAGAGAGCTTGAGGGAGATATTTTTCATCATCAATCAAAAGGGTGTTCGGTTTTCATCATCTTCATTCGATTGTGAAGCTCGGATAGTCAATCTAACGCGTTTTCATCGGATCGAAGTACTTGGATCTTCAAGAGGTAATTTCTTCAACATCTTGGATTTCGATTTTGTGTTGAGATATGATGTTTTGGACGTTATAATCGTGTTGTATGAAGAGATATACATATGATTATGAGCTTGTATAAATATTCATTGGATTATTGAAGGATTATTCAAGAACACTTTGAATATTGAGTTGGATTTGGGGGTTTTCCATTAATTGTTGTTGAAATCACGAATTTGGATATTCATATTGGATTATTGATCGTATTGAAGATGTTTTGTTGGTTTGAAACACTTCTTGGGGATTTGATATTGGTATAATTGAGGATTGATTGTAAACAATCGAAGATTGGTTATAACGTGTTTGATATAATGCCCCAATGAACTTGGTTTAGTCGTATCGACGTTTTGAGTTAGTTATAATCGTGTTTGATTCGTATGTTGATCAGATTGTTGGTAATTGTGTTATTCAAGGTTTTTCGAGTGACCGACATCTCATTTAGGACGTTTGTTCGTGGAAGGACATTTGTCACCGGTGTTGAGTAAGTTAATTCTTACTCGGTTAAAAGGATATTCATTCCTTTTTGTATTGTTCATTCATAATCATAACTCATTCATAATTATATTAACCGTATTGATACTTTTAATTGTCGAATAATCACTTCTTTCATGAGGAACGACGGTTCCAATTATTTCATTGAGCTATCGTTCACTTCACTATTATTTTCATCTCGGTGAGTCATTCTTAACTTTGTCGGATTATTATTCATTGATACTCATTATGGCCATTCTCGTTCATATGACCTTCTGGGTTCATATTGCGTGGTCGGGTGCGGATGTGTGGAATTTTTATTCGAGCACACGATGGTCATGTATTGGGTCACCGATACATTAGACTGTGCACACGGTAACGATTACCTTCGTGAGACTAATTAGGTACAAGGACTGGTGTGTCCGGGCACTCATTTTGTACACTTGCACAGAACATTACGGGCATACTATGATGCTCCTCTTCAGCTTAAATTCATAACTAAGGATAATTCATAATTGGGCTATATCATGATTGTGTATATTCAACCCTTGAGGATTGTTGTTCTGTATAACTGACCCCATTAGGGGATATTGTTTTTCAGGTCATGGCAAGGCAAAAGCACAGGAATAGAACGTTGATGGAGAGGAGTCCCAGTGATACTAGTAGGGGGCCCCAATCCTTTCAGTTATTCATGTTGTCGTCATTTATTTTCCGCTGCAGATTTCCATTTGGATACTCTGTTTCATTCAGTGTTGTGTATTTTATCTTCATATAAAATATACATGTATTCGGTATTATCTTGGGTGTGTTATAATGAAACTCCTCATCAGAGTAACTGATGATATAATGTGGTTCGGTACTACAATTATATTATTTAATTCATTAATTTTCATTCGCCTGATGGGTCCCAGTTGGGGGTCCATGGCACTGTAATATCCGCCTAGTTTGGGGTGTTACAGAGTTGGTATCGGAGCGTGGTTTTGAATACTACCTTCCGAGTCATTTCTCAATTGAAATCATCGTCATCGGACTAGTATCATTGGACTTTCGCATCACGTGTGACCTGTGCAAATTCCGAGCCCATCAGACTGAAAGAACTGTAAGACTTCTAACGCCATGGTATAATTTCTGGCAATAATCATTCATTCATAATTCATCAGTTAACAATCCTCAAACATCATTTTCATTTTGATCATGTTGGTCATGTTAACTCATTAATCACTCATTTCATTTCATTACTCAATTGTTGATCTTGAAGATCATATCATTAATCTTGTTAACTTGTTCAAGATAATCATTTCAAGAATATCATCAGATAATCATGTCACCTCAGTTAATCATGCATGTAATCACTGTGTTAGAGCACGTACGCTCATTTTCATCATCTCATGACATAAATCATAATGCGGTACTCATACGAGATATATAATTATCATGCAACCTTCCTACTTCAGTATGGAGAGAGCTGTCAGGGGATGCACGGGGAGAGGCCGCGGTGCTGGCCAAAATCCGGGAAATAATCACTCACTGTCGGGAAGTCGTACCCAGGACTCAACTCGATCGGAAGATGTTCGGGTTTATCCACTCACTTTTACGCAGGTCATGATGACCCATATGCAATTACTCAATCATCATTGCACCACTCTGGCCGAATTAATCGAGAGAACTCTCCCGTATGAGCCTGCTGCTAAGAAAATTGCTGAGCAACAACCTTCATCTGTCAGCAAGAAATCAACGAAGCGTAATCAGTCCGAAGGCGGTCAGTCAACCTTCAAGAAGCCTCGTGCGGGCCCTAACATTTCTGAGCGACCTCCTACAGCGCCTAATCCTGCGGGATCTCTGTTCCGAGGAGCCAGATCAGCCATCACCTGTTTCAATTGTGGAGCGCCGGGTCATTACAGCACTAAGTGTCTGAAACCATCTATCATGTGCCATAATTGTGGTATTGTTGGGCATAAGGCCTGTTTTTGCCGAAGGGACTCCAAGCCGACTCCAGTGGCATCTCAGGCCCCGAAGCAATCAGCGATTCAGAATCAGACTGCTCTGTCAGCATCGTTTAAGATGATGGAAGCGAATAAAGACGAAGCTCATATTTACCAGACGGGAGCGTCCGGTTCGGGGGCCAGCAAGTCCCGGATTCACGCGATGAAAAGGACCGACGATTCGGAGGCCCGAATGATCTCAGGTATACTCATAATTCTATCTCAACCTGTGTGTACCCTTTCTGATAGTGGTACATCACATTCAGTCATTTCCGAATCATATTTGTATAGACTTTACTTGGATAGTCCTATTAATTGTGGACCTTATATCATTGGTCTACCTGTCGGTAGAAGAATTCTCGGAAATCATGAGGTTAAGAACTGACTGAATTAAGATTAAATGACCGCGATTGGTTGGTGGACCTAATCGTGGTGGATTTACCTAAGGACGATGTAATATTGGGTATTAGTTGGATGGATCGTCATGATACCATCCTCAATGTTCGTAAGCGTATGGTCACTATCATTTCCGTCATTGGAGTCAAGTGTGTATTTCAGGGAGGTGATCCCCGATGTTCCAGAAGAATCATTAATATGATGAAAGCAGTAAAATTACTCAACCAGAGTTGTTCAATCATCCATTATATCATCATCATCGATTGACCATTCTAAGGCAATCGAGATGTTCCATCATTCCTTATATCATTGTCATCGATTGACCGTTCTAAGGTAATCGAGGTGTTTAATCATTTATTATATCGTTGTCATCGATTGGCCATTCTCAGGCAATCGAGGTGTTAAACCATTCGTGGTATCATTGTTATCGTTTGACGATGTACTCCCAGATGAGCTACTTGGTTTACCTCCACCGGGGGATGGGAGATTCACGATAGAGTTGGAGCCTGGTACGTCCCCATTATCGAAGGCACCATATCGGATGGCCCCGACCGAAATGCAGGAGTTGAAGAATCAAATTGAGGAATTGTTCGAGAAAGGTTATATCCGACCGAGTGCATCCGTCCCTGTGGAGAGCACCAGTGTTATTTGTCAAGAAGAAGGATGGTTCGTTTCATGTGTGTGTTAATTATCGGGAGTTGAATAGGGTGACGATCAAGAATAAGTATCCTCTACCCCGTATTGATGATCTCTTAGATCAACTTCAGGGAGCTTCAGTATTTTTCAAGATCGACTTGAGATCTGGATATCATCAGTTGAGAATTCGAGAGTCGGATATTGCAAGGACGGCGTTTCGAACACGCTATGGTCATTATGAGTTCGTGATGATGCCGTTTGGGTTGACTTATGCACCTGCAGTATTCATGGAGTTAATGAATCGGGTCTTCATTGACTTGTTGGATCAGTTTATGGTTGTCTTCATTGATGACATTTTAATTTATTCTCGTAACCGGGAAGAGCACGAGTTTCACCTTCATCAGGTGCTCGACGTGTTGAAACGAGAGCAACTTTATGGGAAGTTTTCCAAGTGTGAGTTCTGGATGTCCGAAGTGACATTTCTCGGGCCTGTAATTTCATCAGACGGTGTGCGTGTTGATCTCAGAAGACGGAGGCTACCCGAGCTTGGTTACCTCCGAAGAATGTTAAGGAAATCCGAAGCATTCTTGGATTAGCCGGTTATTATCGACGGTTTGTGGAAGGATTTTCAAAAATCGCTCAAATATTGACGAACCTTTTGCGAAAGGATAAGAAATACACATGGTCCGACGCGTGTCAGCGGAGTTTTGAGGAACTCAAGAGCCAGTTAATTTCATCACCTGTCCTTTCCTTGCCACAAGGAATGGAGGGATTCGTGGTATATAGTGACGCGTCCGGACACGGTCTCGGATGTGTATTGATGCAGAATGGGAAGGTTATTGCCTATGCTTCACGGCAATTGAGACCTTACGAGGTTAATTATCCGACCCACGACCTGTAGCTAGCAGCCGTGGTTTTCGCGTTGAAAATTTGGCGTCATTACCTTTATGGCGTCGCATGTCAGATATTCATCGATCATAAGAGTCTGAAGTATATATTTACTCAGAAGGAGTTAAATATGCGATAGAGGCAGTGGTTGGAACTAATCAAAGATTATGATATTGAGATCCTGTACCACCTGGGCAAGGCGAACGGTGTCGCCGATGCCTTGAGTTGTGAGTCTGTTCAGGAGCAAATGCTTGCTCGTTTAACAGTTCAGAAGGAGCTTCAGCAGGAATTCCTTAGACCCGAGATCGAGGTCTGGCTTCAGCGAGTGCAAGGGCAACTTTGCATGTTAGAGATTTCATCGCCACTTGGGGAGGCAATCAGAGTGAATCAGGGTTCAGACCCATCATTGTTATGCATCCATGAGGATGTGGTTCAGGGGAAAGCCCCTGGATTTGTGGTCCACGAGGATGGACTTTTGCGATTTAAGAATCGGTTTTGCGTACCGGAGAATGACAAGTTGAAAAACTCAATTTTGAGAGAAGCTCACGCTACCCCTTACTCCATTCACCTGGGGTCTAGCAAGATGTACAAGGACTTGAAACAAAATTATTGGTGGAGTAATATGAAGTGAGAAGTCGCAGAACTTGTTTCGAGATGTTTAACCTGTCAGCCAGTCAAGATAGAACATCAGCGACCAGCAAGTATGCTGAAACCGCTCCCTATTCCAGAGTGGAAGTGGGAAGATATTTATATGGACTTCATCACGAGTTTGCCGATGAGTCGTCATGTCATGAATACAATTTGGGTAGTTGTGGACCGTTTAATTAATCAGCTCATTTCCTTGAGATTAAGGATACGTGGGGTCCCGAGAGACTTGCCCAGTTGTTCAACAAAGAGATAGTGAGACTGCACTGTACTCCTAAGAGTATCGTTTCCGATCTTGATGGACGATTCGTGTCACATTTTTGGAAATCAGTTCATCGTGCTATGGGAACTCAGCTTAATCTCAACACAGCTTTTCATCCTCAGTCCGACGGACAATCAGAGAGGACTATTCAGACTTTGGAGGACATGTTGAGGGCATGTGTTCTTGATTGGAAAGATGATTGGGAAGCCCAACTACCGTTGATTGAGTTCACGTACAATAATAGTTGGCATGCTTCGACTTAGATGGCACCTTATGAGGCCTTGTACGGTCATCGTTGTCGATCTCCTTTGTGTTGGGATGACTTGTCAGAATCAATCGGCACCGATCCCGATATGCTTATAGCCGCCCGTGAGAAGGTAGCTTTGATCAGGAGTCGTCTGTAGACAGCTCAGAGTCGACAGAAAACATATGCAAATAATAGTCGTCGACCACTAGAATTCGAGACAGGTGACCACGTGTTGGTCAAGGTATCCCCGAGTCGAGGTCTTTTCTGTTTCGGAAAACGGGAGAAGTTGAGTCCGAGATTCATCGGACCATTTGAGATTTTGGATCGAGTAGGTAGTCTGGCTTATCGATTGGCTTTCCCTCCGGCATTGAGCCGAATTCATAATGTGTTTCACGTCTCTCAGTTGCGAAAGTATGTTTCCGACCCGAGCCACATACTTCAGTTCGACGAAATCAAGATCGCGGATGATCATTCGTATGAGGAGCATCCTATACGAGTTTTAGAGCGGCGAATCAAACAGTTGAGGAACAAGACGATTCATTTGGTCAAGATTCAGTGGTCTAGACACGGAGTCGAAGAGGCTACTTGGGAAACCGAGGATGGTATGCGGGAGAATTATCATGAGTTGTTTGACCCTTAGTTTCGAGGACGAAACTCTTTTTAAGGGGGGAGTATGTAATACCCGGTTGTAATTCAGTCATTATCATTCAGTAATTATCAGTCAGTAATTATCACTCAGTAATTTTCACTCATTATTAATCACTCATCATTCTTAATTCATTCATTTGTGTTCATTGTTGGCATATTGTAACCGTGTATCAGTTACCGATTATCAATTCATCTCCGTTTGAGTGTCGAGATGAGAGTATTATCATTATCATCGGAATTGGTAGTATTGTGTTGGTAGTATCATCTTTGGCCTGTGCTGGACTTGTTTACTTTCACATACATATGGTATGTCGGATCATTCATCGACCGTTACGAGAAATCGGAGTTGTCGAATTTTTAGTCACTTCCAGCAGCGGGTTACGGCCGTAACTAATCAGGCATTACGACCGTAACATGTATTCGTTGGTTTAGGGAGGTTGTGAAAGAAGGTGAGTTACGGCCGTAAGGATAGGCGGATACGGCCGTAACATGTGTTCGTTGTTTTCAGGTCAGTATGGACGAACGGGACTTACGGCCATAAGGGTTGCGGCATACGGCCATAAGTTGAGCAGGTATGGCCGTAAGGCTTGGCCGGTTACGGCCGTACGTGTCGATCAGGTTGCCCAGGCGTTTTTGGCCGAAGGCGAGATACGGTCATAAGGTGGGCAGGCTACGGCCGTAAGGGGTGTTCGTGATTTTCAGGATTTGTCGGACGAGGAGGACTTAGGCCGTACATTGCAGGCAGGGTGCCTAGTCAGTTTTGACGAAGGGGTCATACGCCCGTAAATTTGGCCGGATATGGCCGTATCAGTCGAGTTACGCCTGTAAGGTGTGTGGGTACGGCCGTATGGCTGTCGACAGGTGTTTTGAATCAGGGCGAGTTACGCCCGTAAGGTGTGCGGGTACGGCCGTATGGCTGTCGGCAGGTGTTTCGACGAAGCCGAGTTACGGACGTACGATTTGGCTGGTTACGGCCGTAGGGCTGTTGACTTGGGATGTTACGGCCGTATGTTGGTCGAGTTACCACCGTAACGTTCGGCAGTACTGAAGGACCTGGACGGGTTTTTGAGGTCACTTTTCTCATTTTCTTCACTTTGTTCTGAGAGAGAGCTTAAGGGAGATATTTTTCATCATCAATCATAAGGGTGTTCGGTTTTCATCATCTTCATTCGATTGTGAAGCTCGGATAGTCGATCTAATGCATTTTCATCGGATCGAAGTACTTGGATCTTTAAGAGGTAATTTCTTCAACATCTTGGATTTCGATTTTGTGTTGAGATATGATGTTTTGGACATTATAATCATGTTGTATGAAGAGATATACATATGATTATGAGTTTGTATAAATATTCATTGGATTATTGAAGGATTATTCAAGAACACTTTGAATATTGAGTTAGATTTGGGGGTTTTTGATTAATTGTTGTTGAAATCACGAATTTGGATATTCATATTGGATTATTGATCGTATTGAAGATGTTTTGTTGGTTTGAAATACTTCTTGGGGATTTGATGTTGGTATAATTGAGGATTGATTGTAAACAATCGAAGATTGGTTACAACGTGTTTGATATAATGCCCCAATGAACTTGGTTTAGTCGTATCGACGTTTTGAGTTAGTTATAATCGTGTTTGATTCGTATGTTGATTGGATTGTTGGTAATTGTGTTATTCAAGGTTGTTCGAGCGACCGACATCTCATTTAGGACGTTTGTTCGTGGAAGGACATTTGTCACTGGTGTTGAGTAAGTTAATTCTTACTCGGTTAAAAGGATATTCATTCCCTTTTGTGTTGTTCATTCATAATCATAATTCATTCATAATTGTATTAACCATATTGAGACTTGTAATTATCGAATAATCACTTCTTTCACGAGGAACGACGGTTCCAATCATTTCATTGAGCTATCGTTCACTTCACTATTATTTTCATCTCGGTGAGTCATTCTTGACTTTGTCGGATTATTATTCATTGATACTCATTATGGTCATTCTCGTTCATATGACCTTCTGGGTTCATATTACGTGGTCGGGTGCGGATTTGTGGAATTTTTAGTCGAGCACACGACGGTCATGTATTGGGTCACTGATACATTAGAGTGTGCACACGATAACGATTACCTCCGTGAGACTAATTAGGTACAAGGACTGGTGTGTTCGGGCACTCATCTTGTACACTTGCACAGAACATTACGGTCGTACTATGATGCTCCTCTTCAGCTTAAATTCATAACTAAGGATAATTCATAATTGGGCTATATCATGATTGTGTATATTCAACCCTTGAGGATTGTTGTTCTGTATAACTGACCCCGTTAGGGGATGTTGTTTTTCAGGTCATGGCAAGGCAAAAGCACGGGAATAGAACGTTGACGGCGAGGAGTCCTAGTGATACTAGTAGGGACCCTCAATCCTTTCAGTTATTCATGTTGTCGTCATTTATTTTCCGCTGCAGATTTCCATTTAGATACTCCGTTTCATTCAGTGTTGTGTATTTTATCTTCATATAAAACATACATGTATTCGGTATTATCTTGGGTGTGTTATAATGAAACTCATCATCAGAGTAACTGATGATATAATGTGGTTCGGTACTACAATTATATTATTTAATTCATTAATTTTCATTCGCCTGGTGGGTCCTAGTAGGGGGTCCACGGCACTGTAATATCCGCCTAGTTTGGGGTGTTACAGAGAGATTCGGCGGTGAGGGCCTACTAGGAGCAGCGTAGTGCTTTTGGCCAGGCCTACTTGGCCTTTGCTGAAATCATGGAGAGGTTGGCCGGTCCGTCTCCTAAGTTCGATTATCGGGATTACTCGATCGCTCACACTTATCAACCTGCTAAGCGATCGCTGTTTCGGGCTGCGCAGCGATCTCTATGGTCTCTTGGACAGATAAGGAGCTCGATGACCAGGAAGGACCTGGCCGTCTGGAGGACGCGGTTTCATATCCCTTCAGATGTGGATCTTTTTGTGCCAGCCGAGAATAAACGAGCCGATCAGCCTCCGGAGGGCATGGTCGCCGTGAACGAAGCAATCATGGAGGCTGGGCTGCGGTTTCCTTTGTCGTTCTCCGTCTCCCATCTGCTGGCTGCTTGGAACGTGGCGCCGCTCCAATTGACGCCGAATGCCTGGCTCCAGATCACTTGCGCTCTCACCTTGTTCGGCGGTCACCGACTGTACTGCCTTCCTTCGCTGTTGGAGATGAACCACCTGTTCAAGCTGACGGCTCAGAAAGGGGTCGGTCGGAGGCTATCATATTCAAGGACGATCCGGTCGGGTGATCCTCGGAGTCCCGAACAAGGTGCGGGGCGACCCGGCGAAATGGTTCTGGGTCGCCGGTGCCTGGAAGGCCTCAGCGAGTGACAATCCTATGGGCGAGCTGGGTATTCCCACGGGCTTCCGGGAGAGGAATCCGAGTAAGGGTTTTAATTCTCCTTTTGTTCGGATGTGTTCTGAACTGATCTAATTTGGTTTCGTTTTTGCAGGTTATCATATTCCGGCGATCGACGAACTACCTTTCGATTTCCTGGTCGTCTGGGAGCAGATACGAAGTCTACCTGATGACGACTTAGATGCTCACCGGATTAACAAGGAGAGTCGTTGGTTGTCTGCTCGGCTATTCCATTTCTCGGAACATCTTTCGGTCCCAGGAATGAATTTCTATGATCTCCATTTGTTGGACGATCGTCCTGTTGGAGGAATATGTCTAACTGTTGTTTGATTGTACTTTATTGTAGAAGTTCAATTTCCTCATTTCTTGGAGCCTCCAGCAGAGATAGCTATGTCGAACCCCGGAGTTCTGAGCCGCCTTCGCCAGAAGAAGTCATCTCGAGCTCCTCCTGTGGCGTTACCTCTCATCCCGGAGGTGAGGCCTAACGTGGAGCCGATCATAGCGGAGGAGGAACCTTGGGAGGAGGGGCTCCGGACGAACCGCAAGCGGCAAAGGTCGGAGGAATCTCTGGTTTCTGCCCCTGCCGGTGAGGTGCCGATCGCCGCGCCTCCGATCACCGCGGTCCCTCCGGTGGATGATTCTACGCCCTCCGCGGCATTCTTGCAAGAGATGGCGATCGCTGAGGCTGAGACCCCTCGTGGGAAGCCATATTTGGGTTGCGACCCTGAGAGAGCCGAGAGGTAGACTTTGTTTGTTTGTTGAATTTCGTCACTTGCGTGGGAGCTGTACTAACTTTTTGTTGTTTGCTGCAGGATCCGTAGCACTAACCCATCTTGCCCGCCGATGGTGCTGGATTTCCTCACGAGCCGATCTCCTCGCGCGAGCTGCGATGTCCCACTCTATGTCAACCAGGCCGTTTCTGCTTTGCCGAAGGCCTGGATGACGGATTTGGATGCGATCGCTCGCCAGCGATCCGGGAATGCAATGCAAGATGCTTTCGCTCTCTCTCTCTCTCTCCCTCTCTCCAGGCGGCGACGATGGATGCCCAGGCAGCGCAGGAGTTCGAGGGGTGTCCCTCTACTACAAGTCTGCAGGCGGACCTCGAGGCCGCTCGGAAAGAGAATGCCGAGTTCGCCGACAGGATTGTGGCTATGGAGAAAGACTCCCTAGATGCAGCTAAGCGGGCGAGACATGAACTTGAGCTGGCGAGACAGGATGCCGAGCAAGCCCGGGCGACGGCCGACCGATTTGGGGACCGGATGACAGATGCCTGACGGTTGCACGCGGCCACTGAGAAGGAGGTCGATCAACTGAAGGTGACTGTCGCTCGGCTGACTAGCGAGCTGGCGGCGTCGAGGGGAGAGACGGTTGCTAAGAAGGCCGAGCTTCAAAGTCCGAAACAGGAGATGGCGGAGCTGAAAGGGAAGCTAGAGGCGACCGAGGCCGATCCCTTTCTTAACGTGGAGTTCGTCATTGAGTTTGCCTATTATATGGCGTTCGCTGACTCGCTCCGAGCTGCTAAGAAGGGAGCGTGGGAGGTCGGCCCTCTTGCTGAGAACTTCAAGGCGTATGCGTTGGAGCATCCTCTCCATCCTGCTTTCTTCGTGCCGATCTTGGATCTCTCGGACATCGACGTGGACTTGAGCTAGTATCCGACTCCGGCGAACCTTGTTCATCCTGATGCTCCGGAGGACGGGGAGGCCGCTCCGGAAGCTAGCGAAGGGTCATGGGCCGATCTTGAGGTTGAAGGCGAAGGCCAGGCAGGGGCTTGAGGCTCTTCGTTCTTATTGTTTTAGCTCTTTTGCCTTGTAATTTTGTAGCTTTCTCTTGTAGTACTTAGGCCTTCGGGCGACCGCATATGTACTCCGATATTTCAAGTAATGAAATGAGTGTTTGTTTCTTCGATTTATTACTTGAATGGTTGTTTTTCTGAGTCTTTACATGACTTTGTACAAATGTGTGAGGAGAGATTGTTGCGTGTATAGCTCCAAGTGAATTGATAAACTCATATAGATAACTTTTACAACAAATTCGATCGCTGCACAAACATCTGAAAATGCCGATCACCGTATGTAATTGAATAGGGACGATCGTCGTATAAATAGCTCCGCACTTCCCCTTTCTTTTTGTTCACTTAGTGAAAGTAAGGGGACGAAAATAAATCGTTGATTGAGCGGTCTTCAATTTTGTCGAATCCTCGAAAGGCCGTCCATCTCGGTCTAGAGGAGCCGTGCACGATCGCGGAGTTCGATGGACCGACCTCCACGACCATGTCTTATGTGCGAGCGACATTCCATCTGATGGCTAAGTTCTCGCGACTCACTTAATTGGTAGGGTCCTCCGAAGGCTGCGCCTCGCCTCATATTTAAACGAAGGGCGTGCGGTCTTGGTCTGGAAAATTCCTTGTGCAGGGCGTCGTCAGATTAATCAACTCCACTTCTGCGGCTTGTTACCTCTTCTTCTATCTCGGGCCGCCATTAAGATGGTGACCCTCGACGGTATACGTTGAGACGGGGGGAGGGACGCGTCGCATTGTTCGGGAAGGACCCACCACGTTAAGTGATGGACCTTTGAGGGCGGGCGAACGTGTCTACAGATTAGTTTTGGAGGGCCCTCAGACTACGCCGACCTCGTATTTAAACGAAGGGCGGGCGATCATGGCCCAAAAGGACCTTGCATGGGCACAGAGAACGGTTCCATCGTCCTCCACGACCATGGTGACACTCTTCTACCTCGGACCATCAAGTCGGATGACGATCCTCGACGGTATACATTGTGTAAGGGGAGGAGATCGCCTGCCTAGGTTCTTCATGTAGATGACCAACTTTAGAGGGCGAGCGAGTAATCCTCGGATTTGTTTTGGAGAGTTCTTCGACTATGCCCACCTCGTATTTAAACGAAGGGCGAGCGATCGGAGCCCAGAGGAACCTTGCATGGACGGATCGTCGGTTTAATCGATTTTCGCGACCATGGCGGCACTCTTCTACCTCGGACCATCATGTCAGATGACGATCCTCGACGGTATACGTTGTTCTAGGGGAGGCGATCGCTGCCTAGGTCCATCATGTCGATGACGAACTTTAGAGGGCGAGCGAGTCATCCTCTTTTTTGAAGCGTTTGCTCAGGCAGTGGCCTTTGGTTCAAAGAGGTGGGAAATCGGGGAGAGACTTCCGAAGTTCCCTTCTCTTGATTGAGGCATGTAGATACAGTCGTCGAGGTTGATCGAGGGGTTGGCTCGTATGAGCTTTCCGGCCTGTTCGCGTTCGACTCGGGCGACCGTGTTGGGAGATTGGTGGGGCTCCGGCTAAGCCAATAAGCTGTCCAACTTGCCTTCATCGAATAATCTCCAGAGTTATCTGAGGAGGTCGCGGCATTGGTTGGTGTTGTGGCCGGGACTCTTGTGGTAGGCATAATATTGATTGTGGTCCAGATGACCGTGGTCCCTTATCGCCTTTGGCTTGTTTAGTAGTTCGCGCCCCTTGATGGCGTAAGAAATGTGGGCCGGAGTTCGGTTGAACTTATGGAGGAGATGGCCTTACACATCCTCGAAGGCCTTGTGGTTGCTGGATGGCTTGGCGACCGTCTTTTTGGTTTTGGCGATCGCCGTCTTTCGGACAGGAGGAGGCGTTCCCTCGCCTAGGCGGAGGGTGAGTAGCCTTTGCCTGGCCAGAAAGTCGGCAGCTTTAGCGCGGAAGATCGCGTAGGTTGGGGGGATATCCTTTGTCAGATGTCTAAACATGGGTGAATGACCGTAGAATACCCCTAGGACCGAATAGAGAGCGAGCTCGTCGCTGATGGGCTCGCCGGTGAGGACGATTTCATCTACTCGGTCGATGTAATCTGCGTCGGATTCATCTTCCCCCTGCCTGATTTTCATCATGCGGTAGGGGCCTTCTGGTCTAGTGACCTTGGCGGTGAAGTATGACGTGAAGTCACTCGCCAGTTTCTCAAAGGAGATGATCGATCGCGGTGGTAGTGAGACGTACCACCTATGGGCCAGCTCGCCCAATGTTAACGGGAAGATTCGGCATTTGGTTGCATCTGATGCGCCACACCCGGTCATGTAAATCCGGAACTTACTTAGGTGGGTCTCGGGGTCCGATCTCCCTTCATAAAGAGGTGTTTTGGGAGGAGCGATCCTTGGTTGCACCGGGGCAAGCTCGATGTGGACCGCGAGTGGCTCGATCGGTCCGATGATCTTTCTATTGGCGCTTACCCCAGTATCCAAGAGCGCTTTCATCTCGTCGATTTGGCATTGCATAGCGGCCATCGCCGTGGCCTGGTTGCTCACGGCTAGGCGCTCGGAGCGGGACCCGAGGCGATCAAGTACTGACCCCCTAGCGTTCGGAGTGGAAGCCAAACGGTTGACTTGTGTTCGGCTAGGAGTTGGGTATGCCGAACTCCTGGTGACGGACTCGGATTCCACCATCTCGTGGTAGGGGCCAGAATGCCCCGGTCGCCATGATGGGTCGCTTCCCAAGCGACTGAATACGGAACCGTCCGGCCGTGCGAGAGCCTTTTCTCGCGTATCGGGGCTTTCTGACGATCGCTCGCCCAGTAACCCTTTGAACTTCTGTTTACCCACGCGGCGGATGGCCGAAGGAGTTATTGCGGGCGCCGCGCATGCTCTCCGTCGCTCCATTAGGATGGCTATAGCCTCCTCGATCTGTTCCGCGGTTTGAAACTGGTCGAGTGAGAGGCTAGGGCCATCCCTCAGGTGCGGGATCGAGAGTCTCGCATTGCCGCGACTTCCCTCTGCCGTCGGCTGGGGCTCGGATCGAGCCGAGATATGGTGTCCGATGGTTCGGAGAGCGGCTATCTTCGATGTAGTGGCGGACGTCATGATTCTGAAGGCTTTCTTTGAAGCGCAGTGAGTGTCATTTCAAGTATATGCCCCGAGAACAGTGACTGTTCTTCGGGACGGTAGGAATAAAAATGAAGGTTTAAATGCGCCGACCCTTCCTCTAGCGCCAATTCTTGCTACCCAAAATATTATCCAGAGATAGATATTGCTGGAATGGGTGGATAGAAAACAAATGCGAGAACACTTTCGTGGGAAAAGTAAATAACACAAGATTTGCCGGGGTTGTTAGTCCCGTGCTTGAATGCTCTCGCGAGATATTATTAATACGAATACTTTGCACTACAAATATTAATGTTAGATTACAATCACAATGAGTGTAAAGACCCTAGTTATCTTAGCTAGTGAGCGTGAAGATTGCCGGAACAACCAGATATGAAGCTCTGTGAGTTCTTGTAACAACGTAGATGAGCTGCGACGACCGTGAGAAATCGGCAGTCTCTCACGGTGTATTTTAGTTGTATGTTTGAGATCCTGGGCTTGTGAGTCTCTTCGAATCTGTGCCTTGGAGACTTCTTGCCTCTGCCGACCGTCTTCTGGTTGAGAGGTGCTGAGAGAGAATCCTGAGGTAGATTCGGGAGAGAGAGCCGAGAGCTTGAAAGTATGTATGTTTGTATGTTTTTCGAAATGATTTTCCAACTGATAGGAATGAATTGCCAACTGAATTTCCAACCTTTTTCCAGTTGCTCGAGGTTCTCTATTTATAGGACTGGGAGATGTTGGGCGATTGGCTTTGTTGTATTATAATAAGCGGACGATCATATTTAGCACATGGGCTGGTCTCCTTAAAGTCCGCAGGAGTTGCCGGGCAACACCGTGGCGGTCCAATGAGAAGTCTCGCACGCGTGCCTCGAGTCACACGGCGGTCCCACCTTGTACCTTTCGGCGGGTCTGTCGGTAGGTGATAAGGTGATGACAGACTGTGGTCAACGATGCATGAAATGCGGCGCCTGTCGCGGATCTGCACATGGGTGCTGCTTTGAGATCCAGTCTTGGTAGACTTTGACGGACGAAGGTCTTTGTTCGTGGTATAGGACGGTCGTCCTAGGTCAGGCACCGGAGTCGGTTGCTAGGTGCTAAAGGCGATCGCCTTGAGAGTCGATCGCTAGATACTCGGAGGCGGACTATTATCTTCGCTTAGGCAAGTTCGCCGTAGCTCGGATGGTTGTGGACTCGGTCGCTCGGCCTTGTAGTCGATCGCCTGTCGAGGTGAATAAATCTCGACACAACACGCCTCAATCCTGAAATCTGAATTTTTCGGATCAGGATAAATATCAAATTAATTGATAATTATCGAATTAATGTAAGATAATTATCAAGTTAATTGGTAATTATCGGACTAGTATATTAACATATTAAGATAAGTATCAAATAGATCAATACTAAACGATTTAGAGTTCCTCCAGCACATGTCTCTCTCTCGCCTCACCTATAAGTACCCAATTAGAGGGTTCCGATTTTTTACTCTGAACATACAGTTTTCTCAATCTAATTTCCTTATTTGCTTTTCCTTCTTGGTCATGTCGATGACAGTATACAAAATTATTCTACTTCGTTGAGGGTGCAGTGATCATCGAATCAGTGTATCGAGGTGTTGTTTTATCCTGGAAGGCAGGAGCTATACACCCTAGTGAGGGCGAATCTGCTTTAAGGAGACAGATCTTCTGGACTCAATACTGACTTCCTTCTGATTTCGTCATCAGCAAATATCTGATTTTGCTAACACTTTATTTCCGTGCGTTTTAATAAAATAAATTGTTTTTTCAATTCCTATTGTTTACTCAAATATTCGATTTATTTTGTCAAAAGATAATGTCGATGCCAATATGAAGAGATGATTATTCTGGACAATGTCAAGTATTTAATGCGCCGCATATACATCATTTTTGCCATTTTCAAGACGGGCCAAAATATTTTCGGCCCGGCTCTACTCTATCAAAAAGGTCATTAATAAAATTTAGTGATCAAACATCTTCCTTTTTGTTATTTTATTTTCTACGTGGCTTCGATCCATTCGTCCAGATCAGCACACGTGACGTTGACCAAATCAGACGTCAACAGTTGCAAAAGAGAATTTACATACCGCTACCAACAATCAAAGATCTAAAAGATGTGTGAATCATCTTCAAATGTACATACTAAATGTGATTTTGGCCGGTTTATATAGGCATGAATTGCAACCTTTCGCAACCCTTGCACTTCATCTAATCGACTTTTAATTCTATACTAAATGCCATGTGATCAATTCGGGCAACCCTTGTACTTCATCTCCTTTCATGATTGTATAGTTATTATGAGGCTGCATTCAATTCCGAGCATTAGCTATCTTATACTCTATGCAACTACTAAACGACTCCAACTTGGTTTTAACTCTAAAAACTTTATCATCATAACTCCACATTAAATTTAGGGACTGAATCTTATAGTATTATAGATTATTGTTGTATTCGAGAGCTAGTTTATGGCTATTAATATTTAATTATTGTTAAATATATTTTTATAAAAACTTAAGTTTTATTTACTGTTCATAAAAATAAAACAAAACTAAAAGGGATGATATAATTTTTTTTATGACATTAAAATTTAAAAGCTAGCAAATTAGATATATTTAATGTTGGGAAAAATTAGATTCCACATTCATCCACTAGGGATGAGCAGAAATAACCGAGAAATAACATGAAAAATAATAATAATCCACAACACAAGAATATACGTGGAAACTCCAAAACCGGAGAAAAACCACGGGCCTCCAGAGAGAAAACTACACTATATGACAAATTGTTACAATCACATAGACTAATCTCTCAAGTCAACCCCCCAATTACACCTACACTCTCCGAAAATTTAACTCACATCTTTCACGCTCTAAACACAAGAGAGAAAGAAAGAACCAAACACTTCAAGTGTATTGGTTGGGGCACTTAAAAACCTATGCTTTGGTCTTCTTATATAGGCTTGAAGACCACCTAAACTTCTTTACTTAACCGATGTGGGATGCCTTCAAAAACTTCTCTTTTATTATAGCCAAAATTCCAACAAACTCCACCTTGGCTAAATAAAAGAAAATTTCACCGTCTTCACCCACAATCCATTGTCTTCACCGACAGTCATGATTCTTAAACCAAAGAATCACCATTCTCAAAATAGAGAATAACCTACTCCACCATATGAGTAGAACACTTAGAACAAACCCGTCTAAGAATTTTAACCACTTAGAATCAACCATTCTAAAAATTTCCTCGGCACATATCGAAAAACTCGCTGAAATTTATGGTGCAACTCCCAACTTTTGGCCTTCCTGGAAGTCCTTCAGCCATCGACATAACACACATATTGTATCCATGCCAAACTGATACTCGTGTATAAATTCCACCACACACCCTACATCCATGTCAAATCAATGCACGTGTAAAATTCCACCACACACGACATCTTTCCATGACAAGTCAATACTCGTGCGCAAATTCGTGGACCCGCTAACATAACCACATCCTCTTTCATGACAACTCAAATGCCAAAAGGACATACATTTTCTCATCAGAAAAAATCATCACTGTCACAATGTTAGCCCGGATTAGGAGTTATTTGCCAGATTAACTCCACCTCCACCTTGATAGTTCACCTTCATAGCCTTGTGTAACCCGGATTGTACCAACACCTCCTTGACTTATACTTGTCATAAGCCAAACTTGATCATTTCATCAAATTTCTCCACCTGCTTGAACCACCCTAGCCTGATGAACAACCGCCTCCGAATGAGACCCCAGACACCGCTCAAGAAATCTTTTCTGAAGTGGAAGGTCAGACATCGCTGCGACCACAGAGCATAATCAGAATTTCAAGAGACCCAACCCGATCTCCGATACCACTTGTTGGAAAAAATCAGATCTCACATTCATCCACTAGGGATGAGCAGAAATAACCGAGAAATAACATAAAAAAATAATAATAATCCACAACACAAGAATATATGTGGAAACTCCAAAACCGGAGAAAAATCACGGGCCTCCAGAGAGAAAACTCCACTATATGACAAATTGTTACAATCACATAGACTAATCTCTCAAGGCAACCCCCCAATTACACCTACACTCTCCGAAGATTTAACTCACATCTTTCACGCTCTAAACACAAGAGAGAAAGAAAGAACCAAACACTTCAAGTGTATTGATTGGGGCACTTAAAAACTTATGCTTTGGTCTTCTTATATAGGCTTGAAGACCACCTAAACTTCTTTACTTAACCGATGTGGGATGCCTTCAAAAACTTTTCTTTTATTATAGCCAAAATTCCAACATTTAACATGATGCAAGAACTTATTAGGCTCAAAAATCTGTTGTTTCATGTAACGTAAATCAAAATTATTGTCTAACTCATACCAAACTGATGAAATTTTATCACAAATAAGTATCATATTGAGCTAGAATGCATCATGGCATTGAAGAAATATTAAATGATAATAAACATTGCATATAAAATAAGTAGAACACCTTCTCGTGTTTATGTACTATTTGTTATCTTGTTCCAAATATGTAATTCTATTTTAACCTTTGAATTTTATGGGTAATACTCCATTGGTAAGTTTTATTGGGAAAAAATGGTTCAAATCTTATTATTATCTTCAACAACTTCGTAACAAATCTCTAAAATAGAGTATTAAGGAATAATATATAATTAAGTAATATTATTTTTGTTCATATTAACTCTTGTATATTCTAAAGGATTCGAGAAGAGTTAGAATCCTAATACACTATATATATATATATATATATATATTGTACCCCTTGATAGTTGTAAATGGAGAAGTTAATTTATTTCTCTCATATGGATTCGAGGAGAGTTAGAATCCTGACTTGTTAATTAATTTTTTCCTCCACATGCCGTCTCCAGCCCTCCCTCCCTCTTCATCTCTTCCATCACAGTCAATCAACAAAATCTTGTATGCGCACCACCCCTGATTTAATAATGTTCCCTTTTGTCGAATTTCACATTCTTATCAGTCATGCACTGCTACCAATAGATTAAACCTACCCGCCCAAAATTCTATCCACAACCTTGTCTGAAACTTCGAAGTGCCACTTCTGCCATTAATCTCACCACCGAAAATAGTTCAACATCAGCAGTTTCTGCCATCGCCACTATTGGCCACAATAATATACTCCCGGGATATGGGGTGTAATATCCGGCTATAATTTTTTATTTTTGTACTGTTGTATTATATTTGGAATTATGCAATAAATACTGTATTGGATCATTGTGGAATCGAATTGTTTATGTTTATTGTTAGTATCAGTTTACCAATTGTATGTACTTGGTGAGTTGTATTTCGGTCAAGTAAAGCCTATCTGGCGTGCATTACGTGCAGACATAGCGCACGCTAGTATGCTGACTTAGCGTATGTTAAGGTTGAAAATTAGCACACATAAGAGCTAATTATACAAAGATCTAGTCAGTGGGCGACAGGTGGCTCAGGTGGCAGTCAGCTTTTGGCGTGCATGTGTATGGCTGAGTCAACAAGCGTTTAGCATGTGCTAAGGACATGGCTAGCACATGCTAAGTGCGGATCAGCCCAAGGGAATCTAATGTGTGGCCCCCAGTGCTTTTGGCACGTGCTTGGATTTAGTCGACGGATGTTTGGTATGTATATTATGAATGATTAGCGCATGGTAAATTTTATATTAGAGTACGCTAACGGAATTGAAAAACCGAGCTTTCTGCTGAACTGTGCTAGCGCGCGCTAAGTTACTCATTAGTACATGCTAGTAATATATATTATGTATATCTGCAGAATAAAAATTATTGTTCACTTCGGTCATTCTTTCTCATTTTATCCGAGAGAGACAGAGAGAGAGTCCTTCGAGTGGTTTTTGAGACCCAAACACTTGAGTGTTTGTGGGATTGACCATCTTTAACGGTTGGAAAGCGATTGAAAATAGATTCAACCTTAGGATTCCATCATTTTCTTCGAAAAGTCAATTGATCTTCATCTTTAGGAAGTATGTTGTCTAATCTTGTGTTAATTTCGAGATGATGATACTGTTGATAATTACTTCATGTGTTGTTGCATTGTTGGAGGATATCAAGTTTAATGTCGATTTTATGAACACATGATGAAGAACATGATGATTATAACTTGAAGATGAGTATGTTTTTGATATTTAGAAATACTTTGATGTTATAATCATATTTTGGAAAAATTATGTTAAACTTGCTTGATGATTAACATAGTTTGGAGATGATTGTCGATATTATTGGGAATAGCGCCCTAGGACATTCGATGTGCTTAGATTTGTAATTCTCACATTTAAAGAAAGTTATTTGTTATCATTTATTTTTCGTTGATTATTATAATATGTGCAAGTTTTATATTATAATAATCGAATAATAGTTATTCACGAATAATAAGAGTATTCAAATGTCCCTGGTCCAATCACGTTAAGTGGAAACTCAAGTTATTAATATACTAGCATAAGTTTGATTGATAATCATCGGATGATCATGCGTATGGTACGAATCAAACTTATGGGTATTGGTTGGAGAATGCAATACTGGACAGACCTGCATTGAGATCACTACATGGAAATATGATAAGTGAATCTCAATATAACAATATGTCAATAAATCCTTGAACCTGAGATTATCATAGAGTCCAACATGATAAATGCTATGTCTTGACGTAATCCAACGTCACTAGAAACATGGTGATCATAAAGGTTAGCGATTAGGATGAGTGGGAAGTCACATAGAGGGCAATGAATAATCAAGATGAGGATTTATCCCTCTTTAGAGAGATAGAGATATCTGCTAGACCACTCGATAAGTAAGACTGAGGGAAATACATGGATGAAGAGTCATTTGATTCAATCAGTCTACTTAAGATTGAGAAAACATTTGAACATAATAAGTAGGACAATTTCTATGACTTAGTTCAATTTGACAGTTAAATGGTTTAGTGGACTATAAATTTATATTATTTGAATAGTCATAATGTCTTCCTAGAGACCGCTTATGATTTATTATTTAATAAGGTATTAAATAATTGCTAACATAATATAAGCCTTTTGGGTCACACATACGACAATTAAAGACAAGTAAGAATAATTAATAGATATAATATTGGATATTATATTTATTAAAAAAATTAAATAATGAGTAATGTATAATATATGATATTATATATTATATTATTTAATTATATCAGCTGGGTAAGATAAATATAATATTGGATATTATATTTATCAGACGAAGTAATATATATATATATAAAATATGATATTGTATATATTGTATTATTTAATTGGTTGATGACAACTAAGCAAATAATAGAGTTTGACTCTAGTGTTTACTTAGTATAAATAAAGGGTCGTGGACAAGGTGTTGTCATAAGATTAATTACACAACCCATCTCCGTCTTCTTCCTTTAGTTCATTTTGATCACCAAAACAAATCCTTCTAGCAAAGAATTATCTGTTGTATTGTTTATCAACATTATTCGTAAAGATCTTGCAATTTGGGTTGTACCAGTTGTTCGTGTGTGGATCACCAAAAGAGGAAGACGATATTAATCAGCTTCTGATCTGGGTTAAGTAATTCGATGAATCCTTTATAAATCAATTAAATTACTGCACGAAGATCTTCATATGGGTTTTTTTGTTAATTTTTCTGCTGCGGTTTTGCTCATATTTATTGTACTAGATACACGTAAAACCCAACAGTGGTATCGGAGCCAACTTGCAAGTGATTTAATTATTTATGTATAACGTGCTTTCTATGCTTTGAATATATCAAATTATGTTCTTGATCACATTTGTGAAATAGAGATTTTATAAATATTTTTCTGATTTAATTTGATTAAATCGGATCATCCAAAATCGATTTTCTGGATTGTTTATTACAGAAACCGTTGTCTAGACCAATTCTGGAACAACGCAGTGAAAGGGGCAGCGGTCAGGGTCGGACTCGGGTTCGGGTCGGTTGCGAACCGCAGACCAGGACCCGAGGGTTAGACCTGCCCATTTTAACCGGACCGGCGGTTCCGAACCGGAACCGGACCGCCGATCAACGGTTTTTAACCGTAATCGTTGGTCAACGGGCCGATCGGAACCGAAACCGACTGAAAACTGTCCGGTCATGGGTCGAGGTTGGGATGAATTGGAACCGGTGGGCTAACCGACGATTCAAACCCCCGGCTAGCTACCGATTTTAATGGTATATTAATTTATTAATATTAAATATATAAATATATATATATATATAATGTAAATTTAGCAGTTTTAACAATTAAAACCGTTTATTTTTATTTAAAGCCTCCGATTCTAATAAATAAAATCAATGATATTTATTATATTATTAATAAAAAATTTAATATTATATAATCTTCAAATTTGAAAGAATTTGAAGAAAAATATTAAGATGTGATTTAAACAAACTTCTTGAATATAATCACATTTATAACCCAACTCTCCTTCATTCTTTCTATAATTTTTCGATGTGGGATATTTGGAATAGAAGGAATGAGACTAATTGTCCCATATTGGAAGAGTTCAAGAAAAGAAGAGTTCAACCTTACAAAAAAAGAGATAACATATAGTGGGCCTTATGCAATTTTCGTTCTCCAATTTGTGGGCCGCCTCTAATGAGCATCGGTCCATCGACTAAGCATTGGAATAAGAAAAATATTATTTTTTAAATTTTATAGACCAACGATTTTGGCCCTAACCGCAGCTTAAACCGAATCGAATCGCTAGGTTATTTGCCGCTCAAACCGGAAACGCTCAAACTGGCCCATTCCGCTTAACTTCCGAGTAATCGAATCGCTTTTGGGCCCGGAACCAGTGGGCCTTGAACCATGGGCACGTCTACCGCGGGTAGTGATAAATCACAAAAATAAAATCCGGCTGAAGGGGGGATCCGATCCCTAGTCGTTTGGACCTGCAAGCTTCATCCCGACCATCTCGGCTAGAACTCCTCTTGTGAAACTAGTTCACTGATATTTTATTTAACTCCTATTTTGTAAAATCAAAATAATTGTTTCAAAAACATTTTTCTTACAGCCGGCAGGATTCGAACCCGCGCGGTCATGTGCGGCCAGAGAGTTCTGGACCAATTGGGCTAATGTATCAGATTGTTGATTCTTGCATGGATATTTATCTTATACATGACTGTCAGATAGATTTATATTACGTTTTAATTAATTATGTGATAATTAATTATGGTTTGTGCATGGTGTATGGCATGACCATAAATTGACTAATGTGATTAGATGTTTCAATTTATTATTGTGTTGGTTTTACGGCATGCATGTCATTTTATTTTATTTTCACGGCTTGAGAGTCGTCTTTTAATTTATTATTATTATTATTTATGGCCTGCGTGTCGTTCGCCCTCTTGTAATTTACTTTATTAGTGTAGTATATTTTTCATTAATGTAATGAAGACAAGAAAGAGACGAAGGACGGACTCGAGGAGCCAATTGATCACGTATGACGTTCCAAGGAGTTGGAAGATCGATTAAGACCAATTATACCCTTTAGATTGACCTTTGTGATTTTCATGTTGGCTCATAAAAATCACGTTAGGATTATTGTCATGTGATACACAGTCCTATGCTTTTTATGTCATGTGATGCTACGTCTGTTTAAATTTATAAATGTATGTAATGCGATGTATGTTAGCAAACATAGACATGCTACATAGAATAAAACCCCTCGTTAAAAATTTTTAATGCTATTCAATTAAAACACCTATGAAGACTTCGATCATCTTGAACAGGTCATGCCAAAGCTGAGTGCTCAGCTTATCTTAGTAAGGTAGGATGGATAATGGTGAGACCTGTTATATCCAGATAAATTGTTGAGTATTTTTGTCCATATTTGAACCTTGTATTATTCGAATTTGTGATATCAATAATCGAAGTATGATCTTTCCCGTATTCGTATTCGCATGCATGATCATGTCAACCTTGTAACTTTATACATGCAACTACGTCGTAACGTACGCTATCTAGTAAGTGTGACGTACATTAAGAGCCACAGATAGCGTACGCTATGAGCAAGGCATAGCGTACGTAAGGCCGTCAATAATTGATCAAGGCGGCGAGCACATGGGCCAGTTGGTGGAGGGCCCGGATAAGATTCCCGTGGCATGAACCTGGACAGTTTTGGGTCAACGGGAATTAACATACGCTAAGTGATGTATATAGCATATGCTAAGTATGGTTGATTACCTACGTAACGGTGTTGATGTAGCGTACGTAAGAGAGAACGGGAACGAGGAAGTAAGCTATCATTGAACGATAACGTATGCTAAGGATAGTAGATAGCGTACGCTAAGTGCATAATGTACGTTAAGCACTAAGGCTAACGTACGTAAATCTTAAGACAATATAAATGGGACAGCACTCCATTTAATTTCACCTCGTTTCTTTTCACTTCCCTTTCATGTCCTTCTAGTCTAGAGAGCTCCCTTTGATACTTTAACACCTATATATCATCTATACTCGATCATTGAGAATCGAAAATGCCTTGGATTGGTACTCAAGCTTCCGGTGTTGGATTTTCGTCAAGTGTTCATCATTGTCTTCTACATTAAGGTATGTTGATACTTTCCAAACTCTAATTCGTATTCTTAAGGATATGATGAACATACTACCGATATTAATAAGTTCCATAGATGACTTATTTAACCAAACATCATATTTTTGGAAGTTGGAATGTTTATGCTTTAGTTACCATTGTAAAGAGCATTATAGTTCGAATCTTGTTATGATGAACAAATAGGAGGAGTGTTATGAGATTGATAATCTGCATTGGATGGTGTTTTCGTAATGATCGTAGACTTGGTATTGATATCACTTTTGCTAGATGAACTTAGAAGGATAAACATTGAAGGTTTTGTTATATCTTGTAAAGATGAATCGTTTAGCTGATCTTTATAATGATAGTTTGAAGGTAGTGATGATATGGATAACAACCATAGATTTTCCGAACTACATTTGAAGATTGATAATCGAGATTAGAGTAAAGTATTATGATGGCATGTTTATCCTCTAAATTCGAAGACACCAAACACCGTATGATCATTCATTTTCTCATGAGTAATGTATTTGTGAGTATAACGTACATTAAGCATCATGCATTACGTACGTTATATCATCAGGTGAGTCAGTTGTCTGATCAGAGAAGAAAACTGTCAAATACATACTTGGAGTACGTGGCTTTGGAGCTTATGTACGCTAACGAACAGACTTAACGTACGTTGCGTTGGGTATGTAACGTACGTTATGAAGACAGCAGGCAGGATATCATGTTGACGACTTTTGGCTATAGTTTAGGATGTTAGATGTTCGTACGTTAGTTATATGTCGTAAGATGAACCCTATACTATTTATTTTGGTTAAGGTCCGAGCTTTGCAACGTGATTTATCGAAGGGGGCGACCTTCGAGTGTATTACTATCCGTCGAAGTTTTATCCTTGTCGCCATTTTGAGGCAAGTACTTTAATTGTTTTATGTATTGATGTTATACATATTGTCGTGCATATGTGTTGTTGTTTTATGTCCACCTCATTTTGGTCCGACGGGATCATCTTGGGATCTATGCTAGCATGCGCTGGATCATCGGACAAGTTTTTCCACCCCGTGTTGGTCCGACGGGATCATCTTGGGATCTATGCAGTGAAAGCTGGATCATCAGAATTACCATGTGTATGTTGTGATGTCATGTTGTGATTATCATTCTTGTATGATATTTGTGAGTCTTCTCATAGGAAGAGGCTCGTGGTTATTGTCATTTGTGTTGTTAACATTATTATTCGTGAGATATTGAATATCCTATTATGGTATAATTATTGTACTTGTACTAGCATCGTTGTGCTAACTCCTTCGCGGGTGAACATTTGTTTATGTTCAGGATTCAGGAGGGCGGGGAAACAACCACTAGAGCTGCATGACGACGGAGGTGCAGAGTGATGTTCCGGCCAGAATATTTGTCGAGTCTCAGTGTTGTTTTTAATAAGTACTCGAGTACGCTTGTCGTCTTGTTGTATTTGATAATTTCATTCAGTTGAGAACTTGATCTCGTACTTTGTCAACTAGTGATGTAATAATTAATTTTCGTTTGTTATTCTTCTTTAATTATGTTGTTGTATTATGAGCTTTGTAAATTCTTACGTAAAGAATTTACGGCGCTGTAATATTCCTCAATATCTCGGGGGTGTTACAGAATATGGTATAAGAGTTAAGATTATGGATATCTTGGCTGTTGGGTTAAAATAGGGGTCGTGTAAGACTTTTGAGATAACTGGCCGTCAATAACATCACTGTACTACCAATGTCTTCGTGCGAGCGGTGGTTGTAAGTTCCTAAACTCTATATCGTCCTTTACATGTGATACCTCTTCATACTTGAACATTAGAACGATATTGTTACCCGTATATTGAGTATTTATGCTTACAGTATGTTGAGAGGAGGGCGTGGACATGGTCGCGGTCGCGGACGCGGACGTAGGAATGCTGAGAGAGAAGCTTCGCCTTCAAATCAGGCTAGCCACAACTCAGACGAGCCACAAGAATCTACTAACAACGAACCGGAACCTGCTGTTCCCGACATCCTTTGTCAGGTGGTCAACCAGATGACTCAGTTTGCTCAGGTTGTGGACTGAATGCAGGTGGCAGTGGGATTGCAACTGGGAGAAAGACAGTAAGGCATCCCAGACTTGGGAAATCGAAGAGACTGATGGCTCCAGGAAGTGGCGAAAATGCATCCGCCAAAGTTTGACGGTTTCTCGGAGATGCCGACGTGGGATCACTGGCTTAGAGAGTTGGAGAAAGTATTTGCGGGGATTAACTGCCAAGACGACTGGAGAGTTCCCATAGCCCAGTACTTTCTGATAGGGGAAGCGTCCAAGTGGTGGGAAGCCATCCGACCTATAGATCATGATGCCGACTGGGGAGAATTTAAACTGATGATGGAAACATAGTACTGCCCTCGTACAGTGAGGGAAGCTAAGGTTCGAGAGTTTTTCTCCGTGCAGCCTTCAGATGTGCCAATATCTCAGGCGATTAAGACGTTTAATCAGCAGCTGGCATTTGTTCGACACCTAGTTAGGACCGATGCAGAAATGATGATCCACTTCGATATGAGAATGAAACCGGAGATACAGAGGTACATGTCTGGTTTTGAATGCACCACTCTCCGTCAGTATCAGGACAAAGCATTGGCGTATGAGATTAAACAAGCAGCGATGGAAAAATTCTCAGAGTCCAAGAAACAGAAAGTATCTGGTAATTTCACGGAGCACAAGAGCAGTAGGCCCCGCAAGGCCCAGTCATCCTTTCATTCATTCAAGAGACCTCCGCATCCATCCAAGGGTGGGAAATAATCCAGAGCAGTATCATCCACGGCAGAAGCAACCAGGAAGTGCTTTAACTGTGGTCGGATAGGGCACAATCGAAGTGATTGCTCACTTCCCGCAGTGACGTGTTATGGTTGTGGTTGAGAGGGACATCGTGCGGTGTTCTGTAAGGAGGCTTCTAGATCTTTTGGAGCTCGTGCATCACAGCCAGTTCAAAGAAAGGCGAGTGTCCAGCCACCCAAGAGTTTTGGTCGAGGACGGGGCAGAGGACAGTTCGACCAGAAGGGGACATCGAGTGCCGGATCCGTTCCTCCACGCCTGTATGATATGAGGAGAGCAAACGATCGAGATGCTGCTATCGCATCAGGTACCGTTCAGATTCTTTCACAACCAGTTAGCATTTTGTTCGATACAGGGGCTACACATTCGTTTATATCTTTGTCTTGTATTAATCGTTTGAACAATTCTGGTTTTCATAATTGTGAGCCTTATGTTGTGGGTTTACCGAGTGGGGAGAGAATTGTGGGAAACTTAGAAATTATAGATTTTCCTGTATCAATTGGAGGCAGAGAGTGGCCCTCAGATCTGATTGTAATAGAGATGCAAGGAGACGACCTGATCCTCGGAGATGATTAGCTTAATCGATATGGAGCTATTGTGAATTACCGGAAGAGGAATATCTCGATGATAGCTGAAGATGGTTCCAAATTATTATTCGAGGGATGGAGACCAGGAAGCTTAGGAAAGATGATCAAAGCAATGAAAACTGTCAAACTGCTTAAATAGGGATGTACTTTATACTGGTGTTACGCAATGAAGAAGGGAGACGGAAAAGTAAAACTTTCATCCATTCCTGTTGTGAACGAATTCCCGGATGTGTATCCTGACGAATTACCTGGACTACCTCCACGACGAGATGTAGAATTCACCATCGAGCTGGAACCAAGAGCTACACCAATTTTTAAGGCGCCGTATCGTATGGCACCCACTGAGATGTACGAATTAAAGAAGCAACTGGAAGAGTTACTGGACAAAGGCTATATTCATCCAAGCGTTTCGCCCTGGGGTGCACTAGTTCTTTTTGTCTGGAAGAGAGATGGATAGCTTCGATTGTGTATTGACTATCGAGAGCTGAACAAGATGGTGATCAAGAACAAGTATCCGTTGCCCCGAATTGATGATTTTTTTGACCAGTTGCAAGGAGCAACAGTATTTTCTAAGATCGATATGAGATCGGGATATCATCAGTTGAGGATTAAGGAATCCGATGTTCTGAAGTCAGCATTCAGAACTCGCTACGGACACTATGAGTTTGTAGTGACGCCATTTGGTCTCACTAATGCACCTGCCATATTCATGCAGTTGATGAATCGAGTGTTCATAGAGTATTTGGACAAATTCGTAGTTGTGTTTATTGATGATATTCTAGTTTATTCCAAGAGCCTGGAAGAGCATACACAGCACTTATGGATTGTTTTGGACCTCTTGAGAAGCTAACAATTATATGTCAAACTTTCTAAGTGTGAATTCTGGCTAAAGGAAGTGATGTTCCTCGGTCATGTGTTATCAGCGAAAGGAGTCCGAGTATATCCCCATAAAGTTGAGGCAATCTTGGATTGGAAGTCTCCTAAGAATGTGAAGGAAGTCAGGAGTTTCCTAGGACTTGCTGGGTATTATTGTCGGTTTGTGGAAGGGTTTTCCAAAATTACCCGCCCACTTACTCGATTACTGCAGAAAACCCAAAAGTTTGAGTGGAACGAGATGTGCAAGACTAGTTTTGATGAATTGAAGAAGACATTGACAACGGCAGCGATTTTAGCACTACCACGGGAGACTGTAGGATTCATACTTTACAGTAATGCCTCAAACCAAGGTCTCAGGTGTGTACTGATGCAGAATGAGAAGGTGATCGTCTACGCGTCACGACAGTTGAAGCCCTATGAAGTAAATTATCCAACGCACAATTTGGAGTTGGCAGCTGTGGTTTTTGCCTTGAAAATTTGGAGACATTATTTGTACGGGACCCACTGTCAGATCTTCACAGATCATAAGAGTCTCAAATACATCTTCAGCCAGAAATAGTTAAACATGCGGCAGAGGAGATGGCTGGAATTGATTAAGGATTATGACTTAGAGATTCTTTATCATCCAAGCAAAGCAAATGTGGTGGCTAATGAACTGACCCGCAAACCTATTTCTATTCGAATGCTGGAGACTCTCACCTCCTAGCCCAGCGTTCAACGAGAACTGATTTGCGAAGGAATTGAAGTATGGTTTCAAAGAGTCCAAGGACAACTATGTGTGATGGAATTAACTTCATCATTAACTGAAGAAAACAAATCTAAGCAATTGGATGACCCTCTGATGATTCGGTTAGGTGATGAAGTGAGTAAATGAAAGGCCCCAAGATTTGTAATTTATGATGATGGAGTTTTGAAATTCCAGAGCCGACTTTGTGTTCCCGATGTTGATGTTTTGAAGCAGACAATTATGAAGGAAGCTCACACTACGCCCTATTCTATCCACCCGGGCACCAGTAAGATGTATAAGGATCTGAAGCAGAATTTCTGTTGGGGCAACATGAAGAAAGATGTAACAGATTGTGTTTTAAAATGTTTGAGTTATCAGTAGGTTAAGATCGAACATCAACGACCTGTCGGAATGCTAAAGCTGCTCCCGATTCCTGAATGGAAATGGAAAGATGTGTCGATGGACTTTATCACTAATATGCCGAGGACTAGGACAGGGTTGAACATGATTTGGGTGATAGTTGACCGTCTAACCAAATCGGCTCATTTTCTGGGCATTAAGGACACTTGGGGACCAGAGAAGTTGGCACAAGTGCTTATTGCAGAGATAGTCCGATTGCATGGTACATCGAAGACCATTATTTCTGACCGAGACGGTCGCTTTGTGTCACATTTTTGGAAAGCAATTCATAAAGCCTTGGGAACCGAGCTAGACTTTAGCACAACTTATCATCCGCAGATAGACGGACAGTACGCGAGGACTATTCAAATAGTAGAGGACATGCTGAGAGCTTGTGCCTTAGACTGGCCGACTGAGTGGGAAGTTCATCTACCATTGATTGAATTCACTTACAACAATAGTTGGCATGCTTCCATTAAGATGGCACCTTTTGAATCATTATATGGAAGGAGATGCAGATCGCCCCTGTGTTGGGACGATTCATCAGACTTTATCGGGATGGAACCGGAGTTGATCGTACAGACGCGAGAGAAGATAGCTTTGAGTCATGAAAGACTGTAGACCGCCCAGAGTCGGCAGAAATCTTATGTTGACGTACGTTGTCGCCCATTAGAATTTGATATTGGAGATCACGTGCTTTTAAAGGTTTCTCCTACTTGGGGAATTTTTTGTTTTGGGAAGAAGGGAAAGTTGAGTCCGAGATATATCGGACCGTTCGAGATTCTTGAAATAGTTGGAGAATTGGCGTACAGGTTGGCATTACCGCCATCACTGAGTCATGTTCATAATGTGTTCCACGTATCTCAGTTACGGAAGTACATATCAGATCCCAGTCATGTCGTTGATTTCGGCGAGATGGAATTCGCTAAGGATGGCACGTTTGAAAAGAAATCGATCAAGATACTTGAAAGTTGAGTGAAACAATTGAGAAATAAGCCGATGATTTTGGTTAAGGTTCAATGGTCATGACACGGAGTTGAAGAAGCCACTTGGGATACGGAAGATAGTATGAAGTCCAGATACCCACAATTATTTTCGTCTTGAGTTTTGGGACGAAACACCTTTTTAGAAGGAGAGTATGTAATATTTGGATAAATTGTTGAGTATTTTCGTACGTATTTGAACCTTGTATTATTCGAATTTGTGATATCAATAATCGAAGTATGATCTTTCCCGTATTCGTATACGCATGCATGATCATGTCAACCTTGTAACTTTATACATGCAACTACGTTGTAACATACGCTAGCTAGTAAGTGTAATGTACGTTATGACCCACAGATAGCGTACGCTATGAGCAAGCATAGCGTACGTAAGGCCGTCAATAATTGATCAAGGCAGAGAGCACATGGGCCAGTTGATGGAGGGCCCGAATAAGATTCCCGCGGCATGAACCTGGACAGTTTTGGGTCAACGGGAATTAACATACGCTAAGTGATGTATATAGCATACGCTAAGTATGGTTGATTACGTACGTAATGGTGTTGATGTAGCGTACGTAAGAGAGAACAGGAACGAGACAGTAAGCTATCATTGGACAGTAACGTACGCTAAGGATAATAGATAGCGTACGCTGAGTGCATAATGTACGTTAAGCACTAAGGCTAACATACGTAAAGATTAAGACAGTATAAACGGGAGAGCAGCTCATTTCATTTCACCTCGTTTCTTTTCACTTCCCTTTCATTTCCTTCTAGCCCAGAGAGCTCCCTTTGATACTTTAACACCTATATATCATCTATACTCGATCAATGAGGATTGGAAACGCCTTGGATTGGTACTCAAGCTTTCGGTGTTGGATTTTCGTCAAGTGTTCATCATTGTCTTCTACATTAAGGTATGTTGATACTTTCCAAACTCTAATTCATGTTCTTAAGGATGTTATGAACATACTACCGAGATTAATAAGTTCCATATATGACTTATTTAACCGAACAACATGTCTTTAGAAATTGGAATGTTTATGATTTAGTTACCATTGTTAAGAGCATTATAGTTTGAATCTTGCTATGATGAATAAATAGGAGGAGTGTTCTGAGATTGATAATCCGCATTGGATGGTGTTTTCATAATCGTAGACTTGGTATTGATAGCACTTTTGCTAGATGAACTTAGAAGGATAAACATTGAAGGTTTTGTTATATCTTGTAAAGATGGATCGTTTAGCCGATCTTCATGATGATAGTTTGAAGGTAGTGATGATATAGATAACAACCATAGATTTTCTGAACTACATTTGAAGATTGATAATCGAGATTGGAGTAAAGTATTATGATGGCATGTTTATCCACTAAATTCGAAGACATCAAACATCGTATGATCATTCATTTTCTCACGAGTAATGTATTTGTGAGTACAACTTATGTTAAACATCATGCATTACGTACATTATATCATCAGGTGAGTTAGTCATCTGATAAGAGAAGAAAACTGCCAAATACATGCTTAGCTTATGTTAGGCTTTGGAGCTTACATACGCTAGTGAACCGACTTAACGTACGTTGTGTTGGGTATGTAACGTATGTTATGAAGACAGCAGGCAGGATATCACGTTGACAACTTTCGGCTATAGTTTAGGATGTTAGATGTTCGTACGTTAGTTATATCTCGTAAGATGAACCCTATACTATTTCTTTTGTTTAAGGTCCGAGCTTTGCAATATGATTGATCGAAGGGGGCGACCTTCGAGTGTATTACTATCCGCCGAAGTTTTATCCTTGTCATCAATTTGAGGCAAGTACTTTAATTGTTTTATGTATTGGTGTTATACATATTGTCGTGCATATGTGTCGTTGTTGTATGTCCACCTCGTGTTTGTCCGACGGGATCATCTTGGGATCTATGCTAGCATGCGCTGGATCATCGGGCAGGTTTTTCCACCTCATGTTGGTCCGACGGAATCATCTTGGGATCTATGCAGTGAACGCTGGATCATAGGAATTACCATGTGTATGTTGTGATGTCATGTTGTGATTATCATTTGTGTATGATATTTGTGAGTCTTCTCATAGGAAGAGGCTCATGGTTATTGTCATTTGTGTTGTTAAAATTATTCTTCGTGAGATGTTGAATATCCTGTTATGGTATAATTATCGTACTTGTACTAGCATCGTTGTGCTAACCCCTTTGGGGGTGAACATTTGTTTATGTTTAGGATTCAGGAGGGTGGGGAAACAACCACTAGAGCTGCATGACGATGGAGGTGCAGAGTGATGTTCCGGCCGGAATATTTGTCGAGTCTCAGTGTTGTTTTTAATAAGTACTCGAGTACGCTTGTTGTCTTGTTGTATTTGATAATTTTATTCAGTTGAGGACTTGATCTCGCACTTTGTGAACTAGTGATGTAATAATTAACTTTCGTTTGTTATCCTTCTTTAATTATGTTGTTGTATTCTTAGCCTTGTAAATTCTTATGTAAAGAATTTACGGCGCTGTAATATTCCTGAATATATCGGGGGTGTTACAAGACCTAAGTGTTTTAATGAACTAAGAATTCAAAATAGTTTTGAACATCAAGACATAAGATAGGATTATAACATGCTTGGCCATAAGAAGCCAAATTTCATAAGTATAATCTAAGAGTTACATATAACGTAATCGATAAAGAGTTATCCACCTAAAGTAGCTCAATTCTAGGCGTCATGCCAAAGCGAGGTTTCGAATTGTGCAAATTAGGGTCTTAGCCCACTAAAATTACAAATGTTGTAAAATTGAGGGCATTTTGTTTTAGTGGGATTATTTTTCTAGAAATAAAAATATGACTAAATACTTTGCATATTGAATTTTGTAGATAATAGAATGGCATCAAACAACACATCCACCATTCAAGTGCGATCCGTCCTTGAGAAGGACAAGCTTAGAAAAAACGGCAACAACTATCTGGATTGGATCCGGAGCTTGAGAATATTTCTCAAGCAAGAAATAAAGCTGTATGTTCTTGAGGAAGAAATTATCGATGAACCTGCTGAAAATGCTCACAAAGCAATAGAAGATAAATGGAAGAAGTATTATGATGATTCCATTGATGTCAGTGTCTTATGTTGGCTACTATTTGTCCAGAACTTCAGAAGAATCTGGAAGAAATGGAAGTCTATGAGCTTAATGCTCACCTAAAGGAAACTTTCTCAAAGCACGCTAGGCAAGAGAGGTATGAGACCTTTCGAGCCTTATATGCTTGCAATATGATTGAGGGGACATCTGTCAGCGCTCATATACTCAAGATGAAAGGATATATTGATCAGCTTGATAGGCTTGGTTTTACACTTTCTAAGGAGCACTCCACGGATGTGATCCTAAACTCATTGCCCGATAGTTTTGGTCAGTCCATTATAAACTATAATATGAATGAGATGGAGAAGTCCATTGCTGAGCTGCATGGGATGCATAAAACGGCTGAAAAAAATATTTAGAAGAAACCAATACGCGTGCTGATGGTCAGCAAAGAGAAGTCCTTCAAGCACAAAGGCAAGGGCAAAGGTAAAAAAAAAAGTTGCCAAATCTAGAGACCCAACTAAGCCGGTTTTCAAGGCAAAAGCTCCCAAAGATGGAAATTTTCATCATTGCAATAGACGAGGACACTACAAAAGAAATTACAAGATTTACTTGGAAGAGCTAAAGTATACCAAGGGTACTGAGATTGCCACATGTATATTTATTATAAAAGTTGACTTATTTACTTTTATCTCTTGAGTATTGGATACTGGATGTAGATCTCACAATTGTACAAATGTCTAGGGGTTGAGAAGGAGTAAAGAGATGAAGAGGTCTTCGGCGGTTCAAAACCACCGATTTTTTGAACCGCCTGTTCCGGTTTGCCAAAAATTGGAACCGGAACCAAACCGCGTTATAGCGGTTCACAGTTACGGTTTTGAACCGTGAACCGGTGGTTCGCCGGTTCGTCGGTTCATTTTTTTTTGAATTTTTTAAATTTTAATTTCAAAAAAAGTATGGGGTAAAAATTGGACTTGAGCTTAATTCAAGTATTAAAGTTTAAACTTGAATTTTGTAATTTAAATCTTTGAATTAATCGCCTACGTATTCGATATCCGTAACTTTAGAGTTTAGGAAATAAAATCAAAGTCCTCGTAGTTCATTTTTAAATTTGGTGGGGGTAAGGGAGAAAATAAAAATGGACTTGAGCTTAATTCAAATATTCAAAGTTAAAATTAAGAATTTCAACTTTAAATATTTGCATTAAGTTGTCTACGTATCCCCTTACCTTAGGAGTCAATGTCCCCCTAGTTAACTTACCTTATACTTACCTTAGGGAGAGGAGCGGAGGCAGAGAGGAGATGGTTCAATCACCCAAGTCAACCGAATCATTGATAGATCCGGTATCATATGTATCACTGTCTTCTTGTTCATTATAATTTGGTTCTTGTTGGTGTAACTCGGCTTTCACCCAATCATTCAGTAATGCTTATGCTTCAAGATTTTGAGGCGTCAGTCAAGATCGTCGTTCATCCAGAATGTATCCTCATACACTAAAAGCTTGTTCAACAGAAACTGTTGAGGCGGGGACAGCTAGTATTTCCTTCACAATCGTGGCAACTACAGGAAAGATTGTAGACCTTTTTACCCGACACTTAAGAAGATTATTACTACCATCCGATCCACGTTCTAAAGCTCCCAATTCACAAGTAGTTAAATAATTTTCAAGTTCTTGATAAGCATTACTTTGGTACCTTGTTCGTTTTTGGGATATTGATAGGCATTCCATTCACTAAGATCCAGAATAGCAAAACCAAAAGAAGATGTACTACTACTACTAGAAGGAATATAAACAAGAGAAGAAGAACACGTACCAAGATCAAGACTACCCCTGTAACTACAAGCATATTCGCGATAAATAGTAGATAATAAATTTTTTGCATTTTGAACTAAATCGCTAGGATTTGGAGGAATAAAATTAGCAATAGGATTAGAAAATAAAGCAGTATAGTAAAGTGTAAGTAGTTTTAGCAAACCTTCCTCTCTAACTTGAGGATCTAAAAGTTTAGCAACTAAAAAACTCGGAGGAATGTAGGCGAAATATTTAATCCATTTGTCTCTCATTTCTTTTATACAATTAAATAACTCGGGAACTTTAATTAAAGACTTGAATACAAGTACATTTTTAACGTAATGTTCAACAACAAGTGTAGAAGTGGGATAATAAACACCAGACAAAGACTCAGTTGCCTCTTTAAAGATTTTTAAAAGTGCCATTAAAATAGAGAACTTATCCCATTGAGTTGGCAATAAGCAAACGGGTACTTGTTCTTCGTTATAAAAATTGCACAATGCAATATGATATTTATAACTATCATTTAACAAATTGTAAGTAGAATTCCAACAATTTGGCACATCTTTTGAAAATTTCTTTGGATGAATATTATTTTTTATGCAATATCTTTTCCATTTTTTACCTAGAGACGAATGTCTAATTAAATACAATTATTGCTTCACTGATAGGAGTATATGTTTCTCGTAAAACAACTAAACCATCCTGAACACATAAATTAAGAACATGACAAATGCAGCTAACATGAAAAAAATTACCACCAAGAGATGGCTCACATATTGCAATAAGTGATTCTAAACTAGCGGTATTGGAGCTAGCATTATCAAAAGAAATTGAAAAAAAATTGTACTAAATTAGATTCAGATAAAATTGTATGAATTTTATGCGAAATATTTTGGGCGGTATGTGCGATATTAAACTCTCTAAAACCAATTAAACGTTTTTGTATAGTCCAAGAATCATCAATCTAAATACAAGTAATTCCCATATATGAATTTGCTTCCCAATGATCATTCCAAGCATCGGAGCATATACAAACTTTATGATCTATGTTTAGAAACATATTAGCTAAAATTAATTTTGCGTCGCTAGTAGTTTTTCGAACATCATGAGTTACGGTAGAGCGTGAAATTTTTTTACTAGCGGGATTAAAACTTAGTTGAGTAAAATTTTCATAAATTTTGGTCGTCGGCGAAGTTAAAAGGAAAAGATTTACCACAAACAAATCTAGTTAATTCTTTTCTAGTGGTACTTGGACTAAATTTAAATAAAGAACTATTACCTTGATTAGGGGCATTAGATGACGTCGCTGTGCCTCGAAGTTGGGTTTGATTAGACTCGATACCAACTTTGTCGGGATGTTGTCTTTGCATATGGCCATTTAGTGTCCCGTAACCTCCTCCTTTCTTAAACTTGTACATTTTGCCAAGAAATGACCGGGACCGGATATAACGTCGTCCATTTTTGTATAATGGAGCACAAATAATGGAGATTTGAGCTCGAATGGTTTCTTTTTCTTTGGTTTTGTTGGTTGCTCATCATCTTCATGAATCGATTTTGAGGCTTCAAACATTTCATTGATTTGTTCTTCGATTAATTCATCGGGAACATAATCTCCAAAATTCGGACTTGGAATAGAATTAGAACTTGGAGTACGAGTAGGAGTACTACCACTAGCACCGCCTCTTCCTCGTCTAGGAATGCTGGTGATGGCCTTTCTCTTTTCCCGGTTGAATTGACCACTTGACATTTTTTCCAATTAAAAGTATAATACTTGAGAGTTGAGAGAATAGAAATTAGAGAGAAAGTAGATAGATAGTTGGTGAGAGAAAAATGAAGGATGTGAGAGGGGTATTTATAGGTGTAAAGATGTATGAAAAAATTTGAAGTTGTGACCGTTGGAACCGCTGGTTCCCTGTTGAACCGCCAGTTCCGGTTTGAACCGACGGTTCACAACGGTTAAAATTTGAATTTTTGATTTTTTTTTAAAACCGGCGATTGAACCTCCAGTTCGCGGTTTGTCAAAATGACGAACCGGAACCGAATCGTCTTAAAATGGTTCAAGGTTCTGGTTTTGAACCAAACCGCGGTCAATGGTTAACTGAACCATGGTCAATTGTTCAAAACTGCCGGTTCGTCGGTTCGAACCGTAACCTTGAACACCTCTAAGGGGAAGTGGATCTAAGAATCGACAATGGAGCAAGAGTTTCTGCACTAGCAGTTGGAACTTATGAGCTAGTTTTACCTAATGGACTTTTGTTAGTTTTGAACAATTGCTATTATGTTTATGCTATGAATATGAATATTTTCAGTTTCTACATTAGATTGTGTGTAATATCCGCAATTTTCGATTTTCGGTAAATTTATTTTTTCGGACGGAGTCCGTTTTGACGACTCGCTCATGACCGTTTCGTCATTCTGAGAATGATTAATTCTACATTTTTTGTCATTCGAGTTCGTTTCGGTGTTGTTTTGTTGAGTTCCGTGCTTTTTACCGACTTTTCCGTACTTGAGTTCGATTCTTGCGAATCTCGTTCGAAACTGCTGTTTCGAGTTTCCTGTAAGTTCGTTTAACTTTGTTAGATGTGTTGTGAACTTCGGTTTGGTTATTCGATCACGTATCGTGATTTTCGGGCATTTTGGGCTATTTTTGTAATTTACCCAAAGTTATGGGTATCCGTATCTGTATTTGTTGTCTCGACCCTTTTCTTGGTCGCGTATGATCAATTATTGCATTATGTTTTCATTTCGGGTCGTTGATGTCGTCCGCGAACTTTTCGTCGTGTTCGTTCCGTGCGTTTTCGGAAATCGAGTCGTCGAGCCCTGATGTTCGAGCACTGGCCGGACGGTTGCGGGACTGGCCGGACGATTGCGGGCATCGGCCGGACGGGTGCGGCAGGAACCGGCGTAGCACACGCTACGGCTGGAAGGCTGCGCGCGCTAACCGGCAGGTGTAGCGCACGCTATCGGCTGGCCTAACGCACGCTATCGGGTCTGGACAATGGAGTCCTGAGGTTCTGGAATCGGGTAGGCTCGGCAGGTAGCGCACGCTACTGCCGGACACTACGTACGCTATGGCCGGCAGGTAGCGCACGCTACGGCCGAAAGGCTGCGCACGCTACCTCGCCGAGCAGTCTAGTCCAGGAGGTCACTGGATTGCGGCCTGGGCCGATAGCGCGCGCTAGCTCGGCAGCTTAGCGCACGCTAGTCCGACCCAGTATAAATGTGGCTGAGCAGCCTCATTTTCACTCATTTTTCATTTCCTTTCTTTTCGATCCGCGGCTGGAGCTTCGGAGGTGACGAAGCCATGTTGTTTAACAACAAATCCACGAAGTTCTTGAGTTCATAACATCAATCAATCATCCGTTATCATCCTTTGACCCAGCGAATCAAGGTAATCTTCCTTAGAACCCTAATTTCGTGAATTTGGGGGTTTTTGCATTTTTGTCCGATTCGTTCCGTGTTGTTGATTAATTCATGATGGGTATGATTAATCTTGGTAGTATTCTTATGTTTAACATCATTTAATCCATTGTTCTTCATCGAATCGAAGTGTATTTCTTGATTTCCTTCGTATCGACTTTTTGGGGGATTTGTTCTCGATCTCATTTTTCATCCGTTTTTGATGGATCGATTGTGGTTAAATGATGTTGTTAAACACATTCTATGGATTTTATATCCATATTTCAACTTGGAATTCCGTTTTCGTGTTTTGTCGGGACGAATCGTGTTCTTGGCCGTTTTGGGGTGAACACTTAAACTTTCGTCATTCGTTCTTTGAATTCAACGACTTTGAGTCATGTTATGGAATTCATTTCATTGTTGTTCTTGTCCTTCGTAGTTTATTATCGCGTGTTGGCATTCGGTGGAGTCGGCGGGTTCGTAGTCAGTTTGTGCCAACCTTCTTCGATCGATTCTCCGCGTTGTTCTTATTCGAGGCAAGTATCTTGCCCATACATTACGTGTTTTGTGGATATATTAGTTGGTAATTTACGATACGTGATTTATGAATGTCTATAATTAACTTTCAAAGGAATCGATATGCTTTCCAATACTTCCTTGAAAGATGACTCGTATGATTTCGTTGTTAAATGTGCTTGTCTAAATATGTGTAGGGTATCGTTTTGTGTGATAATGACATTGTAGATTTATAGTTTAACCTTTCCTTGAGGTATGTGTGGAACGTATGCCTATTGATGATCCTGTGACATTGTGTGGTTCGGCGTGGTTGGAAAGGTATTTTCCCTCGTTGCTATGTTATTGGTACTAGCTGCATCGTTGAAATTCTAGCATGAATCGTATCGTTACTTGGTCATGAGTACATGTCGGATGAACTGGCCATTCTAGTAAGGTACCTCGACTATATATACTGTGATTGACCTTCGAGGCTTGTGGTTTGCAACTGTGATTTTGGAACGTGTGTGTGTGTTGTTCCTTCCACTCGGAGTGCTCGACGGGATGTCTGGGGGTCGATACTAAGGGGTACGGCCATGGAAGTGAACTTGGGTGCATGTGTGATTGATCTTCCACCCGGAGTGTCCGACGGGATGTCTGGGGGCCGATACTAAGGGGTACGGCCGCGGAAGTGGTTTCCCACCCGGAGCATTCGATGGGGCGTCTGGGGGCCGATACTAAGGGGTACGGTCGCGGGTTACCAGGTGTTGTTTTCATATTGAGGATGACGTTGTTGTTTTTGTTAATTATGATATTGTACGGAGTATCACAATTCTTTGTGCTCGGGGTCGAGAGACATTGTGTATCGAGTCTTGGTGCTTGGCTAGAATGGCATAAGAATAATGTATTGTGTGTAATGTGTCCTTGTAAGTGAATCGAAATGGATGATCGGGTCGTGGACCCTGTGTTTTGTGACCGGAATGGTTGGGTCGTGGACCCCGTGTTTTGTTAACGGATTTTCATTTTGGAAAAAAGAACTTTGGGGCTGTGACCCTAAATGACTTTCGAGGAATTACGAACTTCTCAATTTCTAATGTTTTCAAAACTCCCGAGATTTGGAAATGTTTTCAAAGTGCTTATTTGCTTCGTTTCTACTTTCAAGACTTGAACTATTTTCAACTAAATATATCTCGGGAAGTCTTTTGTTGTATTCTCGGAATGTGTTGTGTATGGCTCGTTTTTGCACTTTATACTTGCACTAGCGAAACAGTGGAGTTTTGCTAACCCCCGAGTAATCGGGGGGTGGATATATGTATTGTGTCCAGGTACATGCAGGTTTTCGGGAGCAAGTCACAGGATCGGTACGAGGGATGATGAAAGACGAATGATACTAATCACACGAAGGACAGTTTTGGGTTAAGTTAGTCGAAGTCCATTGTATTGTATTTTCCGCTGTCTTATTGTTCGTTGTTGCAAGTATTTTACCCTTGTGTGGGTATGAGTCTGGACGAGTTTATGTATTTTGATTTATAAGTCAGTGACGAAAGACCAAATCGGTCTATTGGTTCGTTATTTTGATTCGTCGGTATGTAATGTAATTTGTTGTTTTGATGTCTAGCCTGGTGGATCCTCACGGAGAGGGTCTGCGGCATGTAATATTCCCGGTTTGATCTGGGGGTGTTACATTGTGAAGGTTACAATTTTCTTATGAAGAATAAAATTATTCGTATTTTCTTTGATGACTTGTTTTACGGTAGTGTAAAGTTATATACTAACCAATATTAATCTAGATGAGTCCAATACTTTGGAAGTCTATAACATTGCAACCAAGAAACCTAATCTAAATGATCCTAATCTAACTTACTTATGGCACTGTGGACCTGGCCACATAAATGAGAAACGTATTTCTAAAATCCATAACGATGGACTTTTAGACTCCTTTGAGTATGAGTCATATGGGACATGTGAATCTTGTTTATTGGGCAAGATGACGAAGAATCATTTCAACGGTCATAGAGAAAGGGCTAGTGATCTATTATACTTAGTACATACTGATGTATGCGGACCTCATAACACTCATGCCAGAGGCGGATGCCAATACTTCATCACTTTTACCAATGATTTTAGCCGGTATGGATATGTTTATCTTATGAATCATAAACATGAATCATTTGAAATGTTCAAAATATTCCAGAGTGAAGTATAAAATCAACTTGGCAAGACAATTAAATCCCTTCGATCAGATCGAGAAGGAGAATACTTAAGCCAGGAATTCGATGATTATCTTAGGAGTTGTGGAATTGTTTCACAACTTACTCCTCCTAGAACACCTCAACACAACGAAGTGTGCGAGAGGAGGAATGGAACTTTATTAGATATGGTTCGATCCATGATGAGTCGAACAGAGCTTTCATTTTCATTTTGGCACCACACCTTAGAAACAACATCATTCACCCTTAATCGTGTTCCATCTAAATCAGTTGAAAAGACATTATTTGAGAAATGGACTTGTAAGAGACCAAACTTGTCTTTTCTAAAGAGCTAGGGTTGCGAAGCGTTCGTAAGACGCCAAGTGTTTGAAAAACTGGCGGCTAGATTTGAAAGATGTTTATTTGTGGGATATCCTAAGGAAACTAGCAAGGGATCCCAAACATGGAAAATCGAGGTGACCGATGGCTACAAGAGGTGGCGAAGATGCAACCACCCAAATTCGACGGCTTTTCTGAGACTCACACATGGGACCATTGGTTGAAAGAATTGGAGAAGATTTTTGCTGGAATTAATTGCCCAGACGAACGGAGAGCCTCTATTGCTCAGTGCTTTCTGATAGGGGAAGCATCCGAGTGGTGGGAAGCCATCCGGCCTGCAGATCATGATGCTGATTGTAATATCCGATGGAAATTCTTACTTGCTGTTGTATCATTCGGATAATTCAAATACTGTTGTAGTCTTGTCGCATTTGTGTATTGTTATTGATGTTGGAATATATCATAAATAAACATAATAATAACGATCACTCGCACTATAATTGGATTCTCAACGTCGCATAGATTAATACATTTTTGAGCTACTAAACCTGAGTCTAACGTACGCTAATCCTCAAGCATAACATACGTTATTTTAAGTCCTTTACATACGTAAAGCGGTACTTGTTACGTACGTAACCAGTGTAATCGTATCCGATCTCTACTTTCGGCGTGTGGGGCCGGACAGGATTCGAATATCTGATCTTTTGGAGGCAATCTAGTTGACCTACATTACGTACGTAATGCTTCGATAGGTAACGTACGTAACGATGTTCGTATTTCAGTCCAGTAGCCTATGGACTTAGCTTACATACGTAACACTTTCCGTGTAGCGTACGTAAAGCTGTTAACGTACGTTATCCTCTTGTGATAACGTACGAATTTAATCTTTGTTATAAAAAGACAACTTGTGACTTTCATTTTGCACGACCAAAACTCTGAGTTTTCACCAATATCATCATCCCCCTTGATCCCTAGATCAAAATTACCTTCTTCCAACTTGTGTTTGAGCTTTACATTTGGATTTTGGAGCTTGTTGATTGGGAGTTGGAGTCATTCTTGAAGCTTAGATTGTGTTCCTGTGGTTTTGGTGTATTGTTCTTCAATTCTGAAGGTATGTCATACGTTTTAACCCTATAATCTCATAGTTATAATGATAGTGATTAAGTATACTCCACCTAGTGATGAATTAATCAAGCTAAACATGTTTATAGTTAAGCTTCCAACAAACTTAATGATGAATATGATGATTAAGGGTTTTTGTAATGATGTGTTCTTAGTGTTTTAAATGGTGATGATCATGTTTAGTTAAACCAAACTCTTATTCCTGGACTAATAACACCAATGGAATACTAATAGTCTTTGTTTCATTATAATGTAAATAACTTGTTGGAATAATTACCATAAAATGGTTTAAGAAACCCTTGAATGGAATCACCTTCTTGAACCTAAGCTAAGTGAATCCAGAGGAGTAATGTTGAACCTCCAAGTTAACTAGAATATTATAAGGAAGGTGTTGAACTTGAAGTAGTCTTCATGATCATAATATGGAATTATAACTACTTAACTCAACATAAGTAATTGATTGAAGTGCAGATTTTACTTTTAATCAATTGAGATGTTCTTGATAAGTTTAAAGAGTAGGAGATTATTGTTTAACACATCTTAATCCAGCAAACATTTGGTAAACATCTTGTAATCAATTGTAAGAATAGAATGGTATTGAATAAGGTTCTTGGAGTAACCCTCAACATCTTAAAGTTGAACTACTCAAATGAGAATTAGGATGTTGTCTCGTTGAAGTTTGGTATAGATGATCATATGAACGCATTATTGAGTAAAATATACTTCATTCAAGGTTGATTGTCCGAGTAACCGATTTTGAATCGAGGGCCGGCTGTTCGTTCGACAAAGAAGAACTTTACTCGCCTCCGTATTGAGGCAAGTTATCTTGCTTGGTTATAATGATGTGTGGATTCTTATGATGATTATGCATTTCATGTATATGAAACACTTATAAACTTGTGTCTTGTGACTTGAGGTTGTTCTTAATGATGTCCCGTTTTCATCGTAGGATTGTATTCTCAAGTTCGTTACTTTTGGACCCTTGATATTGTTGATCTTGTTGTCATTTCGGTGAGTCCTTGATCCTTAATCAGATTTGTGAATTATTGAATTCGTTGTCATGTTGCATCGTGACATATCCGGAGTCATATCTACGTTCCGATTGGATATTGTGTAGGATTTTTAGCCGGGGACATATATAGTCATGCGTGAATATTTTTCCGTGAAGGGCTGTGCACACGAGACGTAGTTCGTTGAGGCTAATTAGGTACATTGTCCCACGTATATCCTGGATTCCGTATACGGGGTGGACATGTGCACTGACACATATTCGGATCGGGCGTACTGTGATGTCCCTATTGAGCCGTACTATCTTAGTCGTTCACAGTCCATTTTTATACTTGGATGTGTTCGACGTTTTGTGACTGAGCGTTCATACGCCCGAGGGGTATGTTCGTTAGTCTGGGCGTTATTCTTGAAATATTATATACGTGAATTGTATAATATCTTGAGGATCATTTATCATGTATATCTGACCCTGTGTTGGGCGAAATACTTGTGTTGTATTTTAGGTCGAGGAAAAGGCAAGGCACGGGAAGATCAAGGTGATGACGAAGGGTTCGAAGGATACTAGTTCGAAGTCTTTCGTGTCCGGTCATGTTCGTACCGTGTAATGTTATCTTTCCGCTTTATTTTAAGTTTGAACAAATGTATTGTTATTTAAGGTATATTTCATCTCCATATGGATTATACTTATGTTTTTGGATCCTGTGTGTGTAATAAGGCCGTAGGCCATACTGCTGTAAACTCCAGATCGGAGTAAGTACTATATTTTGTGGTTCGGTATCACATGTATTGTGTATTTAATCTGTACTTTGGGTTTCGCCTGGTGGATCCCAGTGTGGGGTCCACGGCACTGTAATGGCCGCCTTATCGGGGTGTTACAGATGATGGTATCAGAGAGCTTTGCTAGAGGTCGTTTTCTTTCTTTTGAGTCATTGTGTATTGAACTAGTATCAAGAGACCTTTGTGTCACGTGTGACCCGTGCGAGCGCCTGATCCTACGAGCCAAATGCGGTACGTACTTTATGAACCATGAATAAATTACTGATGATTCAAATAAAATTCTGGATTGATTATATGATTGAAATCATTCGACTCAATCGTCGATATGATATTCTGTGTGACTCTCTTAGTGACGATAATTCATTACGAACTGTTTTCTTGAATATGTAATTTCTTACTGCCATTAACTTAGCATGAATTCTGATTGGTATCATGAACTGTACTTATGATTATCATCACAAATTGATTCTTTCAGTATGGAAAGAAATTTGAGAGGTCGTGGCAGAGGGGGACGAGGCCGCGGAAGGGGCCGAATCTCGATACCGCGAGCCAACAACGCAGAGCATAGTTCCGCATGCAGTGATTCGCCTTCTAGGGACCAATCGCACCACAATGGACGCGAGGATGCTCGTGTCGATCCTTACACTGTAATGCAGGGCATGATGGCTCAGATGACCCAAATTGGTCAGTTAATGGAAGCTATGCAGAGAGCTGCTACCGACCAGCATCAGGGGCCACCTCATGTTCATGGCGGGCCGGTGAATCGGATCATCAGCGACATCTCGCACCAACGACCCCCGATTTTTGAAGGTTCCTCTGAGCCGGCTGATATCATGCATTGGATCGAACACTTCGAGAAATTGTTCGATATGGTAGACTGTCCAGTAGAGAATCGCGTCTCCATAGCAGCTTACTACTTGGGCAAGGGCGCCCACACTTGGTGGCTTTCGGTGAGGCCAGCTGATGGCGTCTGTACTTGGGAAGAATTTAAAAATCTCATGCTAGATCGTTACTATCCAGGTCCTCTCCGCGAGGCCAAACTATCAGAATTGCTGAATCCGGAACCGTCCGAAGATGATGACGTACTATCTATCGCCGAGAAATTCCAGGCACTTCTCCCTTTTTCCGCAACGATTGTCCACACAGAAGCTGATAAGATCAAATACTTTCTCAAAAGGCTTAAACCCCGAATGAGGATGAAGCTGTTGAACCATCATTGTGTGACCCTACCGGAGTTCATCGAGAAAGCTCTGGAGTATGAATTGACCGTGAAGGAAATTTCCAAGAAGCAACCGCAGTCTAACAACAAGAAATTTAGGAACCAGAATCAGTTAGACAGCAACCGGGGAACATTCAAGAGACCCCAACCAGTGCCAAATCCTTCTGAACGGCAACCTACGGCATCGAATCCAACCGGATCGCAACCTCGAGCGGTCAGCCTATCTGTTGTGTACTATAATTGTGGAGACCAGGGGCACATCAATTCGAAATGTCCTAGGCCAGCCGTGTCATGCCATACTTGTGGGAAGAACGGACATCGTGCTTGTTATTGTAGGAGTGGACCAGTACGTATTCCCGCAGCACCTCATGCTCCAAAGACAGCTTCGCCAGACCGAGTACCTCCATCCGCTTCTTATCAGACTACCGGGGCAAACAAGGGGATGGGACGTGGAAATCAAGCTGGTACGTCTGGTGCAGGGGCTGCAAAACCTAGAGTTTACGAGAAGAAGAGGGCTGAAGATCCCGAAGCCAGCATGATTACAGGTACTCTCGAGATCCAATCTCAGCCTGTCTGTGTTCTTTTTGATACTGGTGCTTCACACTCCTTTTTATCTACTTCTTGTTTGAGTCGTTTGCAATTAGAGCATGTTATCAATTGTGAACCTTATATAATTGGTCTACCCGATGGTAGAAGAATTGTTGGGAATCGTGAAGTTCAGGACTGCTCGATTCGAATGAACGACCGTGAGTGGTTGTCAAATGTAATTGTGGTCGATTTACCTAAAGATGATGTGATCTTGGGTATCGATTGGATGGACCGTCATGATGCCATAATTAGTGTCCGCAGTTTAACAAGGACTGGCCACATCTGACGATGGTATTGAGTGTACTTTCCAGGGTGATAATCCCAGCCGTTCTGGGAGAATCATCAGCGCTATGAAAATGGTGAAACTGCTTAATCAAGGATGTATTGGCTATTGGTGTTACATGACCAAGACAATGGATCGACTAGTTGAATTGATCGATATTCCGGTAGTCCGAGACTACCCAGACGTATTTCCAGATGAGTTGCCAGGCTTACCTCCGCATCGTGATGTAGAGTTCAATATTGAGTTAGAGCCTGGTACGTCCCCGCTTTCAAAAGCACCGTATTGTATGGCTCCAACTGAGATGTAGGAGCTGAAGAGCCAACTTGAGGATTTGACCGAGAAGGGCTACATTAGACCTAGCGCGTCCCCTTGGGGAGCACCAGTACTATTTGTACGGAAGAAGGACGGATCCCTACGTCTGTGTATTGATTATCGTGAGCTGAACAGGGTAACCATTAAGAACAAATACCCATTGCCGCATATTGATGATTTATTAGATCAGCTTCAAGGGGCTGCTGTGTTTTCTAAGATCGACCTTAGGTCTGGTTACCATCAGTTGAGGATTCGTGAGTCTGATATCTCGAAGACCGCTTTTCGTACTCGCTATGGGCATTATGAATTCGTAGTGATGCCTTTTGGACTGACGAATGCACCGACAGTATTCATGGAGCTGATGAATCGAGTCCTTATTAATTATCTGGATCGTTTTGTAGTCGTTTTTATTGACGATATTCTGATCTATTCTCGTGACCATGAAGAGCACGAGCGTCATCTCCATCTAGTTCTCGAGGCGTTAAGGCGAGAGCACCTTTATGGAAAATTTTCTAAATGTGAGTTCTGGATGAATGAAGTTGTCTTTCTCGGACATGTGATATCAGATGATGGGGTGCGAGTAGACCCACAGAAGACAGAAGCTATCCGAGACTGGTTACCACCAAAGAACATTAAGGAAGTACGCAGTTTCTTGGGACTAGCAGGTTATTACCGACGGTTCGTGGAGGGTTTTTCCAAAATTACCCAACCAATGACTAATTTGTCGAGGAAGGATAAGAAGTATTTATGGTCAGAGGCATGTCAGCGGAGCTTTGATGAACTTAAGAGTCAGTTGATTTCGGCACCTATTTTAGTCCTACCGAAAGGAACGGAAGGGTTTGTAGTGTTTAGTGACGCATCTAAACAGGGCCTTGGGTGTGTACTAATGCATAACGGGAAGGTGATCTCCTATGCATCGAGACAGCTACGACCTTACGAGATCAACTACCCCACTTATGATTTAGAACTCGCAGCCGTGGTGTTTGCTTTAAAAATCTGGCGTCATTATCTATATGGAGTTACCTGTCAGATTTTTACGGACCACAAGAGCTTGAAATACATTTTTACTCAGAAGGAGTTAAACATGAGACAGAGAAGGTGGCTAGAACTCATCAAAGATTATGATATCGAGATCCTTTATCATCCGGGCAAAGCAAATGTAGTTGCTGACGCTTTGAGTCGTAAAACAGTACAGGAGCAGATGCTTGCCCGCCTAACAACTTAGAGGGTATTGCAGTTAGAATTGGTGAGGCCGGAAATTGAAGTCTGGTTACAGCGTATTCAAGGGCAACTCTGTACACTTGAGATTTCATCGTCCCTTGAGGATATAATTAGATCGAAGCAAGTTACGGACCCATTCTTATCTCGAGTTAGCGATGAAATAACTCAAGGGAAAGCTCCTGGCTTTGTAATACACGAGGATGGATTGATACGCTTCAGAAACCGAGTTTGTGTACCCGCTGATGATGAGTTAAGGAATTCTATCCTGAAGGAAGCTCATGCTACCCCGTACTCTATCCACCCGGGGTCTAGCAAAATGTATAAGGATTTGAAACAATATTATTGGTGGGGAAGTATGAAACACGAAGTTGCAGAATTCATTTCGAGGTGTTTAACCTGTCAACAAGTTAAGATTGAGCACCAACGACCCGCAGGATTGCTGAAACCGCTTCCGATCCCCGAATGGAAATGGGAGGACATATCGATGGATTTTATTACCAGCCTGCCGATGAGTCACCGAGGGATGAATACGATTTGGGTGATTATGGATCGTTTGACCAAATCAGCCCACTTTCTGGAGATTAAAGATACTTGGGGACCCGAGAGATTGGCCCAACTATTTATCAAAGAAATTGTAAGGTTACATGGTACCCCTAAGAGTATTGTATCAGATCGTGATGGGCGATTTGTGTCACATTTTTGGAAAGCAGTTCATCATGCGATGGGTACGCATTTGAACTTCAGCACAGCATTTCACCCGCAGACGGATGGTCAGACTGAGAGAACTATCTAAACTATAGAGGATATGCTGAGGGCGTGCGTTCTCGATTGGAAGGATGATTGGGAGGCCCAACTACCCTTGGTGGAATTCACTTATAATAATAGCTGGCACACTTCGATTCAGATGGCACCTTATGAAGCATTGTATGGCCGTCGTTGTAGATCCCCTCTGTGTTGGGACGATCCATCTAAAACCCTAGGTACGGAACCTGATATGTTGTTAGCAGCCCGTGAGAAGATCGCCCTGATTAGGAGTCGTTTGTTGACGGCTCAAAGCCGACAGAAGTCCTACGCAGACAACCGCCGGCGACCGCTTGAGTTCGAGGTCGGCGACCATGTACTAATGAAGGTGTCCCCTACTCGAGGAGTTTTTCGTTTTGGGAAGAGAGGCAAGCTGAGTCCGAGATATATCGGGCCGTTTGAGGTTTTAGACCGAGTAGGCGATTTAGCCTATCGCCTGGCTTTACCACCAGCCCTGAGCTGGATTCATAACGTGTTCCATGTCTCCCAGTTAAGAAAATACGTTGCTGATCCGAGTCATGTACTTCAATTCGATGAGATCGATTTAGCGGAGGATCATTCGTATGAGGAGCGCCCCGTACGAATACTTGAGAGGAGGATCAAACAACTGCGTAATAAGACGATTCCCCTACTGAAGGTTCAGTAGTCACGACACGGGGTCGAGGAAGCCACGTGGGAGACGGAGAGAAGCATTCAAGAGAGGTATCCTGAATTGTTTATCCCTTAGTTTCGAGGACGAAACCCCTTTTAAGGGAGGGAGTATGTAATATCCGACAGAAATTCTTACTTGTTGTTGTATCATTCGGATAATTCAAATACTGTTGTAGTCTTGTTGCATTTGTGTATTGTTATTGATGTTGGAATATATCATAAATAGACATAATAATAACGATCACTCGCACTATAATTGGATTCTCAACGTCGCATAGATTAATACATTTTTGAGCTACTAAACCTGAGTCTAACGTACGCTAATCCTCAAGCATAACGTATGTTATTTTAAGTCCTTTACGTATGTAAAAGGGTACTTGTTATGTACGTAACCAGTGTAATCGTATCCGATCTCTACTTTCGGCGTGTGGGTCCGGACAGGATTCGAATATCTGATCTTTTGGAGGCAATCTAGTTGACCTACATTACGTACGTAATGCTTCGATAGGTAACGTACGTAACGATGTTCGTATTTCAGTCCAGTAGCCTCTGGACTTAGCTTACGTACGTAACACTTTCCGTGTAGCGTACGTAAAGCTGTTAACGTACATTATCCTCTTGTGATAACGTACGTAACGAACTGTGCTGTTATAAAAATACAACTTGTGTCTTTCATTTTGCACGACCAAAACTTTGAGTTTTCAGCAATATCATCATCCCCCTTCATCCCTAGATCAAAATTACCTTCTTCCAACTTGTGTTTGAGCTTTACATTTGGATTTTGGAGCTTGTTGATTGGGAGTTGGAGTCATTCTTGAAGCTTAGATTGTGTTCCTGTGGTTTTGGTGTATTGTTCTTCAATTCTGAAGGTATGTCATACGTTTTAACCCTATAATCTCATAGTTATAATGATAATGATTAAGTATACTCCACCTAGTGATGAATTAATCAAGCTAAACATGTTTATTGTTAAGCTTCCAACAAACTTAATGATGAATATGATGATTAAGGGTTTTTCTAATGATGTGTTCTTAGTGTTTTAAATGGTGATGATCATGTTTAGTTAAACCAAACTCTTATTCCTGGACTAATAACACCAATGGAATACTAACAGTCTTTGTTTCATTATAATGTAAATAACTTGTTGGAATAATTACCATAAAATGGTTTAAGAAACCATTGAATGGAATCACCTTCTTGAACCTAAGCTAAGTGAATCCAGAGGAGTAATGTTGAACCTCCAAGTTAACTAGAATATTATAAGAAAGGTGTTGAACTTGAAGTAGTCTTCATGATCATAATATGGAATTATAACTACTTAACTCAACATAAGTAATTGATTGAAGTGCAGATTTTACTTTTAATCAATTGAGATGTTCTTGATAAGTTTAAAGAGTAGGAGATTATTGTTTAACACATCTTAATCCAGCAAGCATTTGGTAAACATCTTGTAATCAATTGTAAGAATAGAATGGTATTGAATAAGGTTCTTGGAGTAACCCTCAACATCTTAAAGTTGAACAACTCAAATGAGAATTAGGATGTTGTCTCGTTGAAGTTTGGTATAGATGATCATATGAACGCATTATTGAGTAAAATATACTTCATTCAAGGTTGATTGTCCGAGTAACCGATTTTGAATCGAGGGCCGGCTGTTCGTTCGACAAAGAAGGACTTTACTCGCCTCCGTATTGAGGCAAGTTATCTTGCTTGGTTATAATGATGTGTGGATTCTTATGATGATTATGAATTTCGTGTATATGAAACACTTATAAACTTGTGTCTTGTGACTTGAGGTTGTTCTTAATGATGTCCCGTTTTCATCGTGGGATTGTATTCCCAAGTTCGTTACTTTTGGACCCTTGATATTGTTGATCTTGTTGTCATTTCGGTGAGTCCTCGATCCTTAATCAGATTTGTGAATTATTGAATTCGTTGTCATGTTGCATCGTGACATATCCGGAGTCATATCTACGTTCCGATTGGATATTGTGTAGGATTTTTAGCCGGGCACATATATAGTCATGCGTGAATATTTTTCCGTGAAGGGCTGTGCACACGAGACGTAGTTTGTTGAGGCTAATTAGGTATATTGTCCCACGTATATCCTGGATTCCGTATACGGGGTGGACATGTGCACTGACACATATTCGGATCGGGCGTACTGTGATGTCCCTCTTGAGACGTACTATCTTAGTCGTTCACAGTCCATTTTTATACTTGGATGTGTTCGACGTTTTGTGACTGAGCGTTCATACGCCCGAGGGGTATGTTCGTTAGTCGGGGCGTTATTCTTGAAATCTTATATACGTGAATTGTATAATATCTCGAGGATCATTTATCATGTATATCTGACCCTGTGTTGGGCGAAATACTTGTGTTGTATTTTAGGTCGAGGAAAAGGCAAGGCACGGGAAGATCAAGGTGATGACGAAGGGTTCGAAGGATACTAGTTCGGGGGCCCCAAGTCTTTCGTGTACGGTCATGTTCGTACCGTGCAATGTTATCTTTCCGCTTGATTTTAAGTTTGAACAAATGTATTGTTATTTAAGGTATATTTCATCTCCATATGGATTATACTTATGTTTTTGGATCCTGTGTGTGTAATAAGGCCGTAGGCCATACTGCTGTAAACTCCAGATCAGAGTAAGTATATATTTTGTGGTTCGGTATCACATGTATTGTGTATTTAATCTGTACTTTGGGTATCGCCTGGTGGATCCCAGTGTGGGGTCCACAGCACTGTAATGGCCGCCTTATCGGGGTGTTACACTAATTGGGCAAAATTTAAATTGATGATGGAAGCTCTGTACTGCCCTCGTCCTGTGAGGGAAGCCAAAGTTCGGGAGTTTTTCTCCGCACAGCCATCAGACGAACCCGTATCCCAGATAATTAAGACGGTTAACCAGCAGCTGGCATTTGTTCGACATCTGGTCAGAACGGATGCAGAAATGATGATCCATTTCGATATGAGGATGAAACCGAAAATCCAGAGGTACATGTCTGGTTTTGGATGTACCACTCTCCGTCAATATCAGGATAAGGTGTTGGTGTATGAGATCAAGGAAGCAGCAATGGAGAAGTTTGCATAATCCAAGAAGCAGAAAGTCTCTGGCAGTTTTACAGAGCACAAGAGTAGTCGGCCCCGCAAAGCCCAGTCATCCTTTCATTCGTTCAAGAAACCTCCGCTCCCATCCAAGAACGGAAAGAACTCTGGAGCAGTATCAGTCACGACAAACGTGACAAGGAGATGCTTTAACTGTGGCCGAACAGGACATTATCGACGAGATTGCTCATTTCCTACTGTGACTTGTTTTGACTGTGGTCGAGAGGGACATCGTGCGGTGTTCTTTGAGGAGGCTACGAAAGCTTTTAGAGCCCGTATATCACAGCCAGCCCAGAAAGAATCAAGTATTCAGCAGACGCAGCAGAGTGTCCAAATGCCCCAGAATATTGGTCGTGGACGAGGCAGAGGACAATTTGACCGAAAGGGGACATCGAGTGCCGTATCTGTTCCCCCACATGTGTACGAGATGAGGAGAACAGACGATCAGGATGCTGCTGTCATATCAGGTACCGTTTAGATCCTTTCCCAGCCAGTTAGCGTTTTATTTGATACAGGATCTACGCATTCATTTATATCCTTGTCTTGTGTAAACGATTTTAAATTACAAGCTGGTTATGTGTTTGTATTGAATGAAGGTGCTGTGAGTTGGAAGAGTTCCAAGCAAAGTACGGTTGCTGATTCTGTAATAGAAGCTGAGTACCTGGCAGCATCGGATGCATCTAAGGAAGTCGTATGGATCAAGAATTTTGTTATCGAATTAGGACTGGTACTGACCATCCAGAGTCCCATAAACCTTTATTGTGATAGTAATGGTGCTATTGCACAAGCTAAAGAGCCTAGGTCCCAACATAATTCCAAACGTATACTAAGAAAATATCACCTAGTTAGAGAGATTTTCAGACGAGGAAATATTACAATATGTAAAGTAGCAACATAAAAGAATGTTTCTGATCCACTTAACAAGCCTCTCTCACAAGGAAAGCATGTAGAACATGATAGATCGATAGGACTAAAATTCATGAATGAATGGACCTAGTGCAAGTGGGAGATTGTTGGGAATAGTGCCCTAGGATATTCAATGTGCCTAGATTTGTAATTATCACATTTAAATAAAGTTATTTGATATCATTTATTTCTCGTTGATTATTATAATGTGTGCATGTTTTAATATTATAATAATCGGATAATAGTTATTCATGAATAATAAGATTATTCAAATATCCCTGGTCCAATCACGTTGAATGGACACTCAAGTGATTAATATACTAGTATAAGTTTGCTTTATAATCATCGGATGATTATGCGTATGGTACGGATCAAACTTATGGGTATTGGTTGGAGAACGCAATACTGGATAGACCCAAATTGAGATTATTGCATGGAATTGTCATAAGTGAATAAAAAAAATAGTATGTCAATAAATCCTTGAACCAACGTGTTAACTGCTATGCCCTGACGTAATCCAACGTCATCTGAAACATGGTGATTATTAAGGTTAACGATCGGGATTAGTGGGAGTCATGTGGAGGGTAATGAATAATCAAGATGGGGATGTGTCCCTCTCTTTAGAGAGAGATATATCCGCTCGATAAGTAGGACTGAAGAAAATGCATGGCCATGCTCAAATGAATAATCATCTGATTCAATCAGTCTACTTAAGATCGAGAAAACATTTGAACATAATAAGTATGACAATTTCCATGACTTAGTTGAAATATGATATCGTGTGACAAAGGGATTTGACACGTTAAATGGATTAATGCACTATAAACTTATATTATTTGAGTAGTAATAATATCTTGCTAAAGAGCGCCAATGATTTATTATATAATAAGGTATTAAATAATTGTCAACATAATATAAGCTTTTTGAGTCACACATACGATAATTAAAGACAAGCAAGAAGAATTAATAGATATAATATTGGATATTATATTTATTAAAGAAATCAAATAATAAGTATAATATAGGATTGCAATATCCGGATTTTCAGTATAAATTTTTCGTGTTATTTTATCTGAGATATACTGGATAGCATGGTGTCTATACAGTATGGATAAAATAAATTGAGAACTGAGACAATTGTATTGCTACAATTGACATAATTGGTCGACAGTTATATTTGAGGATATTGTATATCAGGTTGCTTTAATTTTGATATCGGGTATATCATATGGAAATATTATTGGGAGGTGTATGCGTATTAAGTATGTTGAGACGATAGGCAGGAGTAGTTATATTTGTCCAAGTACATAAGCCATAATGTACTACGTTGAGGAGCTAACATATGATAATATACCAAGGGTACGTACGTTATGTATCATTCATTATGTATGTTATGAGAGGAATCGGACAGAGGAATCTATACCTGAAATGTGGGACCCATAGAACGGCTGGCGTGCGAAAAGGCAAGTAAACGAAGAGGTTAACGTACGCTATGGATTGCTTATTACGTACGTTAAATGGACATACTACTGTAGTAAGTCAACACCTGTCTTACGTACGCTATGATGTAATGGGAATGAGGGAATGACCTCTAGATCAGTATTACGTACGCTATCAAGGATGGGTAATGCACGTAAGGGATGTTACGTGCGTTAAGTATGTTGTCTAACGTACGTAACGATTAGAAGTTTATATATATATGTGAGATGTCTGTCACTTCGATATTTTTAGAACTTCACTTCGTTTTTTCCGTCCTTCAACCCTCCAAGATAGATTTTGGCTCTTCTAAGTTGATCATGAGCTTGAGGGCATGGATTTGGAGCTCGAGATATGAAGATGTTGTTGATACTTGAGGTGTTTGATGGTGTTATTCATGTTCTTGAGGTATGTTGATCAACTCTACACCTTGATTTCGGATTCTTGGTATCGTTATCATTGTTTAGTTCATATGATGATGAATATGGTAGTATTGTTATGATTCTTGATGTTATGTGAAGTATTTGTTGAAGAAGATGATAGTTTGGAAGTTAGATAACATATTGGATTATGTTGTCTTGGTAATTCTGAACAAAGTGATGTTAAATGGATATGATTATGGATTAATTCATGTTCTTGAGGAACTTTTGAATTATATGTCATGATATGATGAATATGTATAAGAGGTATTGGTGTTTTTGGATATAAACATGGAATATTCATATCTAGAACTAAGTTATGTGTTTTAGTATAATACTCGTATAGGAATATGTATATGATTACGAGTTTGATGAGATTATTATTCATCTTTGAGTTTGGGAGTTCATACGTATTGAACAAGTGTCCAATTCGAATGATTGAATTGTTTGACAGCCTTGGAATATGATTATCTCTAATGTTGAACTAATTGGATGGTTCGGATTGATGATGATCATCGGTAATTGGTTTTAACTATGAATTTACAAGGAGGAACCTTGTTAATTCGTATTTAAGATTGAATTTGGAATCAATAATATTTAGACCATTGTTATTGGTTTGAATTGATTGTTGATATGGTTATCGGATTTCGGCTCATATTGTGGGTATGAGTTCGTAATTGTTTGAGTTGTATTGTTGGTTTTGTATATGATTGAGTTATTGTTGAACCGTTGAGTTTGTTGGTTGGGTATATCGGTTGTTGATTATTATCGAACTTGTTGTTAATCGATTATTGCAATAGGTTGTGATAATTGATTGTTGATTATGACTGTTGTGCTGCGATTGAGATTGAGGAATTCGTGGATCTCTTTGGTTGGGGATGAGGAGCTCATAAACGAAGGCGATGGAATTGGTAACGGCTTCGTCGTATCGGTATCGAGGCAAGTTTATACTTGTTTAGTTTATAATATTTAATAAATGATTTTGATTTCATCTCATTTATAATTCATATAGCAATGATATTATAAATGTAAATTATCGGGATGACGGTTTGTATATTGTGCTTTGGTTTGGATTAAATCATAATATATATGATTTAAATGTGTTTTGTGAAGACGGAGATATGAGTTATCTTTGGTCTGTGATATGAAATGTTGGATATCGAGGATAGTTTATCGTGTCGACATTGATGTCGGGATGGTGTTTTATTGATATTAATGGACTGTACCTCATTCGAGATTATTCGAATAACTGTGTATTCGTTCAGGGATGTTAGTTTGTGGAAATGATATTGTCTTCAGCTTTAGGGTAATTTAAGTAATGTTCAGTTATGAGGGTAATTATTCTGTTGAATTGTTGTATATGTTGTATGTTGAGGCTTCGTATAATGACATTTGTATTGACTGTTCGTCGAGGGATGTTGATCCCAGGGCCGTTGTTTGGTATTGATGGTTGTGTTGATCGATCGTTGAGGGATGATGATTCCAGGACTGTTGTGTTGAGATTGTTAATCATTCTTTGGGGATTGTGATCCCACGACGGTTGTTTTGGATATTGTTGGTCATGCCAATTTTCATTATTGGTTTGTCGTTGTTTACTTCGGTGAGCCTTTTTGATCCTTATTGAGTTTGTTATTCTTTGAGTTTCGTTGTCATGTTGTATCGTGACATATCTGGAATCATATCTGCGTTCCGATTGGTCATTGTGTAGGATTTTTAGCCAGGCACATATGGTAATGTGTTGATATTTCCACATTAGACTGTGCACCCGAGACGTAGTTCATGAGGCTAATTAGGTACATTGTCCCGCGTATATTCTAGACTCCATATACGGGGTGGACATGTGCACTGACACATTTCCGGATCGGGCGTACTGTAATGTCCGTCTTGAGCCATATTGATTGGTCATTCATACTCCATGTATGATTGGGTATGTTCGACAGTTTGCGACTGGTTGTTCATACGCCCGAGGGGTATGTTTGACAGTCGGGGTTATTTCTTTGAGATCCGTTATATTTGATCTTGTTTGGAGTTTACCACGCTGATGGTATTCTCGGTCGTTGTTGATCCTTTGTTGATCGTGTTGGAGTTTATCATGTTGATGGTATTCTCGGTCGTTGTTGATCCTTTGTTGATCTTGTTGGAGTTTATCATGTTGATGGTATTCTCGATTATTGTTGATCCTTCGTGGGTAGTATCAGAGTTTATCATGTTGATGATATTCTTGGATGTGGTTGGCCCCTCGTTGGCCGTATTGGAGTTTATCATATTGATGATATTCTCGGTTGATTTATTGGTTGATCATTGTTAATTGTATGAGCATTCGGACTGTACGACGATGTTTCAGGACTTGTTATCATTGTTTTGTGGTAGTTGATCTACAGATATATTGTGTGTTATTGGTTTTTATCCAGATTGAGATTTGACAATGCAATCCAACGGACAGGATTTGGCACGGATGGATTATTCCACACTTATGAGTTATGATGATGTTTTGAGAATTTTGGTATTGATTGAATACAGTACATATGGTTATAGTTGAATTCATTTCGTCATTGAAGAATGCGAAATGTGGATTATGGTAAGGACTGATTTGATATAGATTGCTATGGGTTGGTGAGGTTATGACGGTAAGATTACGTTGGTAGTATTCTTACTATGTTATTACATTGGTATGTAATTATTTATGATGATGTGATCGTTATCATTGTTGAGTATTGTGGCTGACCCCGTCGTGGGCTTTATTTTTAGGTACTCGGAGATCGAGCTAGTAGTGGCCGTGAAGGGATGAGCTTCCTAGGTGATACTGGATATGGCATGTATATGGGAACCGAGTATTTTACTGTTCGTTATTTTCCGCTGAAAATGTATTTTTAACTATGTTTATATCCGCTGCGTGTGTATTTTGAAATGGCTTTTTGCGCATTTCGTAAATTTGGTTTAATTCGTGAAACCTTTTTCCTTAAACAATCTAATCGGTGCGTGTAAGCGGTGACTTAATGTACATTTTGAAACTGTCGAATTTTGGCATTTTCTCCTTCTAAATGGGATTTTTATGATTGTAAAGGGAGTTTTGGAAAGTATTTGAGTAATTGAAAGATATTACGGTCATCGGCCTTTTTGGCGTGTTTGAAACCATTGTGAAAATAATTTTAGCCTTGTGGGTTCCGGCGCGGGACCCACGATGCTGTAATATCCCCGGGTGGTTTTGGGGGTGTTACCGAAGATGATATCGGAGCTTGGGTTTTGTGAAACCAGGGCATGTATGTTATGTGGCTCTACCAATATGGTAGTACCACGGCTTTTGAAAATGATTTCTCTGACTTTTGAGTCAAACCAATTTTTGGAAGTTCTAATCAGTTGAGGGACAACTAAGCAAATACTAGAGTTTGACTCAAGCGCTTACTAAGTACAAATAAAGGGTCTTGGACAAGGAGTTGTCATAAGATTAATTACATAATCCTAATTGTGTGAGAAGAACCCCCCCTCCCCCAAGAAAATCGGCCGCCTTTTTATTGTGAAGAAACCACAGTTCGGCCATCTCCGTCTTCTTCACTTAGTTGATTTTGATCAACAGTACAAATCCTTCTAGCAAGGAATTATCTGTTGTATTGTTTATCAACATTATGTTAGGGTTGTATACTGCAAAGCATACTTTATGCTGGTATTACCTTATGTTATGGTTGTATACTGCAAAGCATACTTTATTATGAGAATATTAATTACATTTAATAACACATTTTGCATATTTAGTCACATTATGGTTATGCAAATGAAATGTCTAATTATTTTATATTGTAGATAATATGGTGTATTGGTGTCCCATGGAAGATCAGATTATCGGTGCCTTATAAAATAATATAATAGTTCACAACTTATATAATTATTAGACAAATTAAATGAAAGGTTGTAGTGTATGCTTGAGATTAGTTGGTCTTGACTATTAGCATGCATTAGCATATTTGCATAAGATGAACTAGATCGAAGTGAGATAGTGTCTTCTGTACTGACTGTAAGAAGAACGTAAATCTCGGATAATTATTATTTCTTCATTCTAAATATATAATATTTAATTGTGTATTTATAATATTTATTGCTTTGATTTACCATGCGTGGGAGTCAAAACGATTAAGGTAACCATTACACTCTAGAAGATGGATCATACTCTAGAAGATCATACTCAAGAAGATCTAAAGGTAGAAATACAAGAAGATCAAGGAGCAAGCAACCATTAGACTTCAAAGGTAAATATCCTACGATCTTGATCTAGATTAGGATATTTAATTTACACATATATTTATTTAAAAAATAATAAATGACATTTAAATTGCTTATTAATCTTAGTATTTAATTAATTAGCATGCCTAAATAGTTAATTAATTAGCATGCTTTTATTTTGGTCTTTATTGTTTTGGATGTATGACATATATGAATGTATGCATGATATGTTTCTTGCATGTTAGGACGAGAAAATTAAAAACCTTAGGGCTAAAATAACTAAGTGATTAAATTAATTTATTTTTTAAATAAAATCAAATTGGCCTCCATAATTACTATAAATTGTGAAGTAATTAGCATGCGCGTTGACATTAGGGTCTTCCTCTATATCAGATGTGCTAATTATAGGTTCACTAGTTTTAGTTTCAAATGATAACAAAAGGTAAATGTTATTTTTTATGATAGGATCTCTCCATCTGTAGGACTATTATTTAAAAGACAATATTTTAAGGTTGTTAAATTATGGTGTCCACTTAGCTGTATTAATTAATAAGCTACCCATCGGAATCCATGTTAATTAATACATGGCCAAGAGGAACCAACTATTAATTTTACTTGTCATAATAGAAATTGACTAGATAGTAAAATTAAAGAAGCAAAACTCTACTTGAAAAATGTGCGTGTAAACGTCCACGCGATCGTGGCTTGCATATGCGGGTTTTTTGAGGTGTTGGTTGCTAGCATATACATTGTGTTTTTGAGGTTTTCTAATATGTTTTGCTATACATTATATGATGAATGTTTTTTAATTTTTATCTCAGATATCTTTCAATCCACTTGCTGTAATTCTCAATGAAAACAAACTAGATGGCATTAACCTTGCTGATTGGAAACATAATGTTAATGTTGCCCTGACTGCTGAAGAACACAAGTTTTTTCTAACTGAGGAATGCCCATTTGAGCCCGATGCATATTCGACATCTGATGAGGTGAAAGAATTCCGTAGATGGAAAAAATTTGATAAGATGGCTCGCTGTTACATCTTGGTTTCTTTAGAAAATGTATTGCAGCATCAGTATCAGAGTATCAGCACGGCCGTGGAAATGATGAAAAATCTCGGTAAAACAGTTGGTAATCAGAACCGGGCGGCTAGGAAAGATGCTATGAGGGTATTGATGATGACCCAAATGCCTGAAGGAACCCCAGTAAGGGATCATGTTCTAAAGATGATTTCTCATCTAAACGAACTTGATATCTTAGGGGCAACTATCGATACGGAAACGCAGGTCGATATCATTCTAGGGAGCTTACATAGGAGCTTTGAGCAGTTCTGTCTAAACTACAATATGAATCTTAGGGATTATACCTTGGCGGAATTGCTGACAGAGCTTCAAGATGCAGAAGGTCTCTTTAGGCAAGGGTATCAAGTTCTTGCGGCTACTGGTGTTTCAATTTCGAAACCCAAGTAGGGGAAAAAGAAGAAACAAGTGGTCCAGAAGCAAGTGGTTCAAGGTAATGAGCAAGTATGCTCAGCCTGAGGCAAACAAAAAGCCAAATAGAAAGTGCTACAAGTACAGTCAGAAAGGACATTTTAAGGCAGATTGCCCTGCTCTTAAGAAAGGTATGTCTCGTGCACTAGTAATCAAAACATGTTTGGTACCTTTTTCTTCCACTTCGTGGATAGTTGATTCAGGCTCCACTGATCATGATTGCTTTGACTTGCATGGTTTTCAGGTAACCAAGCAGCTTAGTGCGGGCAAGATCACCATCAACTGGGCGATTATTCCAGGCTTATGGCTGTTGCAGTGGAAGTCACTGCAGTTGAAGATTAATGACAAAATATTAGTCCTTAATAATGTATTATTAGTACAAAATTTTAGAATGAATTTAATTTCAGTTTCTAAATTAAATTTGATGGTTATTCAGATTCTTTAGATGATGATGCTATTATTAGAAGAAGAAATTGTGAATATATTTGCAAAGTTTTTTTACTGATGGACTGTATGTCATGAATACTGCACAAACTCCCATATATAAACATAAATGGATTAACTCTTTGTCTAAATCTAAAAATAGAAATGAACCTTCGCACATAAACTAAACATATATGTGGCATTTGTGGTTAGGTCAGGTAAACCTTGGGAGAATTCAAAGATTGGTAGATAATAGCCCATTGGATGACCTCCAAGTTGAGTCATTTCTAATTTGTGAATCATGTCCGGAAGGTAAGATGACCAAAGGGGATTTTAAGATCAAGGAAAATCATTCTCAGAATGTGTTGGAATTGGTTCATATGGATGTATGTGGTCCAATGAACGTCCAGGCTAGGGAAAGTTTCAAATACTTCATCACGTTTATAGATTATTATTCTTCGAGATATGGATGCATCTATTTGATGCAACGTAAGTCTGAAGCCTTTGATAAGTTTAGAGACCTCAAGGCTGAAACGGAGAAGCATCATGGGAAGAGTATCAAGTCACTACGATCTGATCGTGGTGGCGAATACCTTAGTGGAGAGTTTTTGGATTTCTTGGAAAATGAGGGGATTTCGTCCCAGCTCACTACATCGGGAACTCCACAACAAAATAATGTTCCTGAGTGAAGGAACAGAACTCTTTTGGAAATGGTTAGGTCAATGATGAGTTATTCAGATTTACCTATTTTGTTCTGGGGGTATGCCTTAGAAACAACGGCATACATTCTAAAAAATTAGTTCCAAAAACACCCACAGAACTGTGGAGTGGGCGAAAGCCCAGTCTAGGACATGTTAGGATTTGGGGTAATATGACACATGTGCTGAATAAGGAAGATGATAAGTTGGCATCTCGTATAGATGTACCAGTGTTTGTAGGACATCCTAAGGGAACGAAAGGGTGGCTTGTTCTATAGTCCCCATGATCATAAGGTCAGTGTTAGCACCAATGCCCAATTCCTAGAAGAGAATTATATAATTAGTCACAAGCCCACGAGCAAAATAATTCTGGAAGATTTGAGGGGCGATACTCCATCTATACCAATCGTACAAGCGCCAACTAACACTACACCACGTATCGATTTCGAGATTTTTACCCCAGCTCAAGATTTGCCTCGTCATAGTGGGAGGGTTGTTCGTCAATCAGAATGATTCATAGGCATGGTACAGTCTTCAGACTCAATCCGAGGTGAAGATTAATCAAATCCCTGGACTTACAAGAAGGTAATCCAAGATAAAGATGCTAACTCCTCGCAAGTAGCAATGGAATTAGAAATGCGATCTATGGATTCCAATCAAGTGTGGGAGCTAGTAGAACTACCTGATGGGGTACAAGCCATTGGGAGTAAGTGGGTCTATAAGTGAAAGAAATGAGGTGACGTGAAGGTTGAAACCTTCAAAGCGAGGCTTGTAGCAAAAGGTTACACTCTGAAAGAGGGTATCGATTATGATGAAACCTTTTCGTCGGTAGCCATGCTTAAGTCAATCTGGATTCTTTTAGATATAGCTGCTCATTTGGATCTGGAGATTTAGCAAATGGATGTCAAGACTGCATTCTGGAATGGGAGTCTAGACAAGAAAATATTCATATGCCAACCAGAGGGATTCATTGCTGAAGGATAAGAGCAATTAGTGTGCAAGCTTAAGAGATCCATTACGGACTTAAGTGTCTAGATTTTGGAATACTCGATTTGACGAGGTAGTCGGATTCTTCCAATATCCGAGTGAGAGTTGTGTGTATAATAAATGCGATGGAAACGTGTTGCTGTTTCTTGTACTGTATGTAGATGATATCCTTCTGATTGGAAACAACACGAAAGAATTATCGGACGTATAGGTATGGATATCTGAGCAGTTCGATATGAAGGATTTGGGAGAAGCAGGACACATCCTTGGAATCAGGATCTTTCGTGATCGAAAGAAAGGGATGTTGTTCTTATCGCAGGCATCCTACATCGATACAATGTTATGCTTTTCACTAGACCATATATCTGTCATGTCGTAGGCATGGCTTCTAGATATTAGTCGAACCCAGGACCAGGACACTGGATTGCTGTCAAGCACATACTCAAGTACCTGAGAAGGACTAGGGAGTATATGCTAGTATATCAATCAGACGACATGTGTCCAGTGAGTTATACTGACTCATAATTTTCATCAGACAAAAAAAGTCGAAGTCTACTTCAGGTTATGTGTTTAGCATGGGAGGTGGAGCCATTAGTTGGAGGAGTGTGAAGCAGAAATGCATCTCAGACTCTACCATGGAAGACGAGTACGTGGCAGCCTCTGAGGCAGCTAAAGAGGCGGTATGGCTCAAGTACTTTCTACAGGTCTCAGATGTGATTCCCGATTTACCAAAGGGTATTACACTTTATTGTGATAATATCGGTGTAGTCGCAAATTCGAGGGAACCATGAACCCACAAGGCAAGTAAACATATCAACTGCAAGTACCACACCATACGACACTTCGTAAAGGAAGGAGATGTAGTTGTAGCTATAACACCCCCAAACCACTTGAGAATATTACAGCGCCGCAGACCCTCTCCATGAGGATCTACCAGGCTAAATACGAAAACAATACATCACATTTTAAGCCGATATGGCTAAATAATGAACCATTAGACCGATTTGGTCTTTTACCAAAAATTTTTACATCGAACATACAAAACTCCTTTTTCTAACTCGTACCCACGCAGGGGTTAGGATACATTAATACTTCCCGAAAATTAGAAAATACCCCAACAAAAAGACAAAACAATAAGACTTCACCAAATACCCAACACGGCCTTCATGTGATTAGCATCGTCGTCTTCCATCATCCTTCGTACCGATCCCGTGGTTCGCTCCCAAAGAACTCGCAAGTACCGGACGCACACAGACATCCACCCCGAATACTCGGGGTTAGCAAAACTCCACTGCTTTTGCTAGTGCAAGTATAAAGTGCAAATACGAGCTATACACAACATATTCCAAGAATATAAAAACTTGATTAATTCCACAATTCAACCCAATGAAGATTTCCCGAGATATTTCATTGAATAAAATAGTTCAAACCATAAAAAAATTGGAATGAGACACGCAGGCTCTTTGAAAAGCATTTAAAAAGTCTCGGGAGTTTTAGAAAGATATTTCTGGGCTAATAAATCTTTAACTCGACAAACCACATAGGGACACGGGCCAAAGAATTGTTTTTGCTCAAAGATACCAATCTGGTCACAAACACAGGGTCCACGACCCAAATCATCCATATCCTATACTCGAGTGAATAACACAACGGTTACACTCGATACATAACCAAACCACAATGTACGGAAACAATCACAGGGCCCGTATCCTTATGCCAAAAATATCGCAACCATGAAACAAATAATATACGACGCTTATACCGGTGCCATTTTAGCCAAGTACCAAGACCTTACATATGATGTATCTCACTTTGGGAATTTGCATATGTGATACTCCGGACATATCACAATTATCGAAAACAACATCGTGCCATATTCATCATCACAAAACAACCTCCCGAGCTATACTGGCCCTGTACCTCTCAAGCAAGATACACACCCCAGAGACACCTCGTCAGGCCCTCCCTGGTGTATAGCCCACCGAGTGATCCATAGGGATACGCAGCCTACCGGACCCCAGGGGACCCTCACTGGTTTTAACTCGGTTCGCACACTCTCAGTAACCACATGGCACAAACCACATTTTTTAAAATTACCACTTTCACAAAATCACGATTCAAAAACATATTCCCCCGAAGTACTTCAAATGTAAATCAAGGTACTTGCTAGGAATGGCCACAACATCCGACACATACTCACATCACACATCATCACAAACTCATCAATAGTACACACGTCCACACACATATACACACTTCTTGTCAGAAAGACATAACCTTAAGTCCACTATCAACATAATCACGCACAACAATACCAAACGTAAAGAAGATATTCCAAAGCACACCACTAGTACATATTCTCAGAACCACACAATCGTTCACAAACACATAAGTAGATTTTATAGAGGACCTTTATCGAGAATATACCGATTCTTTTATAAGTTCATTAAAAATAATTCAATTGCACACCTAGTCAATTACCGACTATAACCACTACGAAATATGAAGTGTATAGGCAAGATACTTGCCTCAATAATTGATACTGGACACTCCGACGAACGTCTCTTAACCGGAAGACTTCGAATGCTCACAACTCTCCGGCGGAAACGACGGTAACACCACCGATCGGAAAACGGCGAATGGAAGGGTTCCGACTCGAGTTCTTCGCAAGGAACCTGACCCCAACATCATACCATGAATAAATTGACGATCGAACGAGGAAGAATAATCGTAGAACGCCTGAATCCCCTTTGTGACATTTTAACGAACACTTTCAAGGTGTCGATTAGAAACTCAATAAAACGACGAATCCTCGGCAATCCAACCATGTAAAAACAAGGGATTCGATATAAAACAACTTAATAATCATCAACCCCTCACTATTCTAAGTTATAACGAATCAAACGGACGAAATCAACAAAATCCCCAATTTTTCCCAAAACTAGGATTTTAGAAAAACTAACCTTGATTCGCTGGATTGAAGGATGTTAATGAGTGATTAGTCGATGTTATAAGCTCCTAAACTTCGTGGATTAGTTGTATAACAACATGCCTTCGTCACCTCCAAGACTCCATCGGCGTACACGAAAGGAAGGAAATGAAAAATGAGTGCAAACAGGACTGCTCGGTCATATTTATACTGGTGCAGCCTAGCGTGCGCTAGACTGCAGAGCTAGCGTGCGCTAGCGGGCGGTCATGGTCGATAATGTTCGGCCGGGGCCCGCCATCATGCGCTGAACACGTGCGCTGTCGGCCCGGCCCCAATCCATAGACTTCCTGGCAAGGGCAGAAGGCGCAGCCTTTTCCGGCGATAAGCGTGCGCTCACCGGTCAGAAGGCGCAGTGTCCGGCAGTAGCGTGCGCTACCTGCCGATCTCCCCAGTCCAGAACCTTTCTGCCCTTACTGCCTCGGCCGACTAGCGCGCGCAGCCAACCGGCCATAGCGTGCGCTGCCTCCTAGCCGTAGCGTGCTGTCACGGGCTTAGAGTTTGCTATGCTCCTAAGCGTCGTGCGGCCTAGCAACCCTCTTGCTAGTCAGCCTTAAACTCCCCGAATTTGGCTAAGTATGAAAGTTGGCACAACGAAAGAGAGGCAATGGGTTGAGGAAAGTTTTCTTCCACTAAGTATAACAAAGAGTTTACAAAGTCTCTTACAATGCTTTCCCAAGGATGGCTGCAAATGAGCCCCAACATCCCTATTTATACTACCTCCTATCACTAGAACCTTCCTCCACCTCCTCATTTGGAGGCTTCTAGACCCTCCTACACTATTACAAAATCTAGAGTGTTCTAAGTACAAAAGCCTTTACAAATGTCTAGAATCATCTACTAGATTACAAGTCTTGACTCATCCAAGAGTCTCTAGCACCTTCCACATATTTCCGGGTACTTCTGGCTTGTTCGATCCGACCCGGCCCGCTCGGCCCGACTCGGCCCGTCTCCATGTAACTCGACCCGATCCGGCCCGGCCTTCCACACATGCCTCCGGATTAATCTTTGATGTTCTGGACCATCCCGGTCCGTTTCTGGAATGTTCCGAGTATAATTTACGCACAGTGGACTCCTCAGCTTACCAATGTCCACTGCCCTCACAAGGCTTTTTCCCGCTAAGCCTATTATAGGGGGAGGGTGCTCCGTGCATCCCTCGCGCACCGCCAAGGCGCCAGCCGCCGCGCGCACCCCTCGCGGGTGTCTGTCGCCCGTGTCCGAGTCTCGGCCCTCGGATGTGTCTCGTCTCTTCATCTTGTCCCGCATTATCCCGAAGCGGAGTGCCTGTCCGCTGCACTCGTCCGTTCGGTTCCCGGCGTGCCTTGTCCAGCCGCCCAGGTAGTCCCGCATCAGGCCTGATGGCCTTGTCCCTCGGTCGGGCACTTTGTTGCCCGGTTGGCCTGCTTGCTCGGCCATACATCCACGCATGCCGCGCCACACGGCTAAGTCCCTCAGTCGGTTGTGCCGCTCCACACGGCCTAGCTGTCCCGAACGTGCCCCGTGCATGTTGATCTGCTGAACCTCGCACCCCTCTGTGCGGGTCTGTCCGAGCACTCTGTCGGTCATTTCTTTCGGGGCGTGACACTCTGCCCCGCCTGTTCCGTCGACGTCCCCGTCGACGTGTGCTGCCACTCGGTGCCTCGATGTACCGCATTGATCCCAGACAGTACATCGGCATTTCTTCTTCAGTCAGCTTCTTCTGAAATCGAAGTGTCGTCATCGCTGCGTAGGGAAGTTGCTCCACTGTCAAGGGGATAGTGGTGGGTTTGTTCGGACCGTTCACCCATAGTACCTTCGCTTGTGGGAAAAAGGCAAAATCGTTCTTCTCTAGGAAGTCCATTCCCAAAATGAGGTCCCGATCATCCATTGTGGTGACCTTGAAATGCACTCGGCCTTCCCACTCTCCGAGCACGATTCGCACTCCATTTGCTGTCCCTGTGACCGGTACTGCTGGTCCATTGTTGGATTTCATCCAGCCCTTGCATGGCTGCACAAGTAGTCCCAATCTTCTGGCTTCGGCCTCAGTGATATAGTTGTAGTCGGCTCTCGTGTCGACCAAGGCCTTGATGGGTTGGTGGTTGATGGTTCCATCGACGAACATAAACTTGCTTCCTCGTGGTCCCTCGCTGCCTGCACTGACGATAGAATTAAGTTGTGGGATCGTGCTTACCTGCTGCACGTCGTGATCAATCGTTGGCCCCTCGCATTCGGCCATGGCGTTGTGCTTCCCCATTTTCGGACAGTCCTTCATCCAATGAGCTCCGCCGCACATAAAGCATCCTCGTTGGTCGGGAGCGCCCCTGCGTTCACCCGAGTTGTATGGCTTGTCCGCGTCGTGTTGCGGTCTTGTCCCGAATCTGCCACGTGATGGTTGGGCTGGTTGCTGTACTGACGTGCGGGTGTCTCCCCCGCCTTTGGCTTGACCCTCAGCTCGCGGCTCTTTCCTCTTCTCGAATTCGGCTAGGGACTCGGCCACTTTGATTGCCTCATTGACAGATTTCACCTCGCGGCTTTGTACTCTCTCCCTGACCCAACTCGGTAGTCCATCCAGGAAGAAAAATAGTCGATCATCCTCGGTCATGTCCGGAATCTGGAGCATGATCGATGTAAAGTCCCGAACATAGTCCCGAATGGTAGTCTTATGCTTGAGCTCGCGGAGTTTCGTCCTTGCCTCATAGCATGTGTTCTCGGGATAGAATTGTGCCTTGAGTTCCGACACGAACTCGTCCCAAGTCCCGATCGGTTGGCAAGTCCCTTTCGTAACACCGGACTGTCGATGACGCCACCACAGCGCTGCATCGTCGGCAAGATATAGTGCAGCCTGCCGCACTTTGGCCTTCTCGTCCGTCAGTCCCAGACCATCAAAGTAAAGTTCCATTCGCCACAGGAACTCCTCGATTGACTTGGCATCTCTCTTGCCAATGAACTCCTTGGGTTTGGGGACCTCAACCCTTGGTCCCTCGAACCTCGCCCCGCCAAATGTGCTGTTCCAGCTCGGCCCACCATTCGAGTTGGTGCCCGAGTTGCTTGCCCGACAGATTTTATCACAAAAATCTTCAAAACGTTTGGCACTTACCTCACAAAACTCGGCATACTGCTTGCGTATCTCTGTGATGCTGGCTGCCACATGATCCTCGATCGTTGCTAGCTCCTTGCGCAACGAGAGTTGTTCCCTCTTGAAGGTCTCGAGCTGGCCCAACGTGTGCCCTTCCAGTTGGCCAACAGCTTTCTCGAGAGTACCCACGCGTTCCTCCGTGCTCAATTGGGTGTTAGTGATGCGCTGCCCAAGAGCTACGATGTCGTCCTCGATGTCGGGTAGGCGGTTTGCTAAGGTGAGTATGATCTTTCGGATGTCTTCATCCTCAAGAAGTCGGCTTCGTGCCGGGTTCTCCTCGTGTTGCGGAGGCACCACACCGCGCGCCTTGCTCTTGCCACTCTTGGCTTTCCCTTCAGCTGGGACGTCTCCACGTCCCCGGACCTTGTCAGCCTCTGTGACTCGTCCGTCCTCCACATTGATGCCTGCCTCGATCTGTCCGTCGGCCATGATGCCTGCTGATCGTTAGCGTCGACTCCCGCAGTCTTTCACACCTCCTTGTGTGGCTAACGATGGCTCCGATACCACTTGTCACGGGCTTAGAGTTTGCTATGCTCCCAAGCATCGTGCGGCCTAGCAACCCTCTTGCTAGTGAGCCTTAAACACTCCGAATTTGCCTAAGTATGAAAGTAGGCACAACGAAAGAGAGGCAATGGGTTGAAGGAAAATTACTTCCACTAAGTAATAAAGAGTTTACAAAGTCTCTTACAAGTGAGTTCCCAAGGATGGCTGCAATGAGCCCCAACATCCCTATTTATACTACCTCCTATCACTAGAACCTTCCTCCATCTCCTCATTTGGAGGCTTCTAGATCTCCCTACACTATTACAAAATCTAGAGTGTTCTAAGTACAAAAGCCTTTACAAATGTCTAGAATCATCTACTAGATTACAAGTCTTGACTCATCCAAGAGTCTCTAGCACCTTCCACATGTTTCTGGATCTTCCCGGCTCGTTCGGTCCGACCCGACCCGCTCGGCCCGACTCGGACCGACTCCATGTAACCCGACCCGATCCGGCCCGGCCTTCCACACATGCCTCCGGATTAATCTTCGATGTTCTGGACCATCCCGGTTCGTTTCTGGAATGTTCCGAGTATTACTTCCGTACAGTGGACTCCTCAGCTTTCCAATGTCCACTGCCCTCACAAGGCTTTTTCCCGCTAAGCCTATTATAGGGGGAGGGTGCTCCGTGCATCCCTCGCGCGCCGCCCGCGCGCGCGCCCAGCGCCTCGCGCGCACCCCTCGCGGGTGTCCGTTGTCCGTGTCCGAGTCTCGGCCCTCGGATGTGCCTCGTCTCAACATCTTGTCCCGCATTGTCCCGAAGCGGTGTGCCTGTCCGCTGCACTCGTCCGTTCGGTTCCCGGCGTGCCTTGTCCAGCCACCCAGGTTGTCCCGCATTAGGCCTGATGGCCTTGTCCCTCGGTCGGGCACTCTGTTGCCCGATTGGCCTGCTTGCTCGGCCATACATCCACGCATGCCGCGCCACACGGCTAAGTCCCTCAGTCGGTTGTGCCGCTCCACACGGCCTAGCTGTCCCGAACGTGCCCCGTGCACGTTGATTCACAACTCGCACCCCTCTCGTGCGGGTTCTGCCCAAGCACTCGCTTGGCCGGGCTTCTCTCGGCGTGATAAAGGCGCCGCCTCGGCCGAAGGCGTGCGCTACTTTCCGGACGTAGCGTGCGCTACGCCGGTTTCTGTCGCAACCGCCCGGCCAGTGCCTGCACTCGTCCGGCCAGTGCCGGCAGCCGTCCGGCCACCGTCCCCAACCGTCCGGCCAGTGTCCGACCACCAAGATTCGACGACTCGATTTTCCGAAATCGCACGGAACCAAAACGACAAAATACTCGGGGATAACATCATCGGTCCGAAATGAAAACAACGGATAACAAATCATCACCTACGGTCTTAAACGCCAAAATAAGTTGTCGAGAAAATAATACCGGAACTCGACAATCGGGAAATATCCGCAAAAAAATCCAAAATAACCGGAACGGAAATCGTGGGTAATACAGTAGCCAGGGTCGCATCAGAAGATAATCCTGCTGATCCTTTCACGAAAGGCCTACCCTCAAAAGCTTTTGAAAGGCATGTGGAAGGAATGGGATTACGGTGTATGGCAGCATTTCTTTGAGTATAAGTGGGAGAAATGAGAGACTATGTAATAGAGTAGTATACTTAAAAGCATGTTTTGAGTATAAGTGGGAGATTGTTAGGGTTGTATACTGCAAACCATACTTTATGCTTGTATTACCTTATTTCCCTGTCACTACCTATGAGAATATTAATTATATATTTTGCATATTTATTCATATTATGGTTATGCAAATGAAATGTCTAATTATTTTATATTGTAGATAATGTGGTGTATTGGTGTCACACGGAAGATCACATTATCGGTGCCTTATAAAATAATATAATAGGTCACAACTTATATATAATTATTAGACAAATTGTAATACCCGAATTTTCAGTATAAATTTTTCGCGTTATTTTATCTGAGATATACTGTATAGTTTGGTATCTATACAGTATGGATAAAATAAATTGAGAATCGAGACAGTTATACAGGTGTGATTATCGTTTTTGATTGACAGATATATTCAGGATATGTTGTATGAGGTTGAACTGATTCGGATATCAGGTATACCGTATGAGAATATTTTTGGATAAAGTATGTGTATTCAGTATGCCGTATGTTTGTATTTTGTACGTCGAGACGTCGGACAGGAACAGTTGGATTTTTGGCTAAGTATAAAAGCCATTACGTACGTTAAGCCTTGGAGCTTACGTGCGTAAAATGTGTTAGCTTACGTACGTTATATAGTGTACATAACGTACGTAACAAGAGGAATCGGACAGTGGGGCCCGTGGTCGGCAGCTTTCGGCGCAGATGTGGACAGGTGAGTCAACGGATGGAGTTACGTACGTTATACAGGGTGTATTACGTACGTAATACGAGTATTATACTGTAGCAAGTCAACGTACGTATTACGTACGCAACGGATTAAGTGTTACGTACGTTACGGGGCGGCTGGCCGAGTCGTGGCCGAGATGACCTGGATGGCCGAGCATGGCCGGTCGTGACTCGTTGGAATGGCCGAGCATGGTCGGCAGTGACTCGCATGGATGGCCGATCACGGTCGGCAGTGACTCGAAGGGATGGATAGGACTGGCCGATTACGTACGTAAGGCAGTGGCCGGTTACGGCCGTAAGGGCTAGTTACGTACGTAAGCCAGCTGCCGGTTACGTACGTAAGGGTTCCGACAGAATGTAATACCCGGTTGTAATTCAGTAATTATCATTCAGTATTTATCATTCAGTAATTGATACTCAGTAATTTTCACTCATTATTAATCATTTGTCACTCAGATTCAGTCATGGTATTCGTCATTCAGAGTAATTGTATCGTGTATCAATCGTCATTCATCACTAATCTAATTGGAGTTTCGTGCCGTGTTTATCATCATTGTCATTTTCGTTGCGAACTGTGCGTGAGGGGTAGCGCATGCTACGTGCTCCTTTTAGCGTACGCTAATTGGGTATAGGTAGCGCACGCTACCACTCAGCTTTAGCGCACGCTAAGGTTACCCTGGCTGCAGTCCAGAAGGTACTGGACTGCAGGTGAGTTATATATAGCGCACGCTCGAATGGTAAGTAGCGCGCGCTAGTGAGTTGTAGTAGCGCACGCTAATATGTGGTGTAGCGCGCGCTAAGGACAAATCAGGTTGAGTCCAGTGGCTACTGGACTGTACTGGATTAATTCTTAGCGCACGCTATGTGTTGTTTTTAGCGTACGCAATCGATATTATAGCGCACGCTAGTGTAGGTCACAAGTCGTCCAGGAACAAGTCTAGAGGGGGGGGGGCGGGGGGGTGAATAGACTTGTTGAAACTCTTTAACTCTTTTTCACGAAGAGTGAGTTTCTTCAGCTGATAGTCAAACAAATGACTTGGAGTCGTTTGTTCTTGGATATGTGCGGAAGTCAGCTGATGACGAATATAAATTAACTTAATGAAACACTTAACAATGTATGCAGCAGTTTAAAGTATGATGCAAGAAACAAGAAATAACACAGCAATTATAGTGGTCTGAGGTGGGGTAATCCTCTACTAATCTACTTTTCTCCAAACCGGTTGGAGATGAATTCACTATAATTTTCAACCAGGTGATAAATATTACGTTGATTCAACCACAATACAACAGCCTTCCAACTAGTGGAAATCCGTGCCGTTGTACACACACTGATCGCCTTGCACCTCTTGATCCTCGATCCTTGGATGCCTTTACGCCTCTTACTTCAACCATGAAGTACCCCGTACTCAAGATTATAGACAAGAGTGTTTGTCTTCTCCAACTTAAGAGCTTCCTTAAGTATGAACTTTTAGATCTCGCTCTTTTCACGATGCTATTTGATTGCTTGAGATTGCTTGATTGCTTTGATCGCTAGAATGTATGTTCGCACGGTTGTTGCTCGGTTTCAAATCTCTCGGATATATATAGGTCGATCTCTGAGCTTCTTCCTTGTAGCCGTTGCAAATCTTTGAACAAATCCGTCCGTTGGAGAGAGACTTCATTGTTTAATCTTTTCGAACGTTGCAAGGTCGGATTCCCATTATTTAATTTTATCTTCCGACCGTTGTGAGGACTTCGCATGTGAGCGCCGAATCTTTTGAATATAAAAGGATTAAAGTCTTCACGGTGGGTCAGGATGATTTAATTAAATCATATCTCTTGCAGGAATCACTCCAATTTGTCTCTTCACGTTGCATGCGAGCTTTCCGTAATATTTGACTTTTCAAAGCATGCTGACGTGGACTTGGAGTACTAGGCTGTAGTTGAGTAGCCGATGTGCACTTACATCTCTGCAGTAGGTCCTCTCTACTGCTCACTTTGTGACTTGTGCAGTCGTGACTTCCCGAGGTACTCTACCGTAGTCCGGTCAAACTTCTCCGATAAATTTAGTTGACCGGAGCTACTCGACCGAGTACTGTTCCTCTCTGATGGACTAGGCTGTACTTAGTACTTAGCCGTTTTTCAGCCTAACTAACTTTTGGCCTACAGAAGACACTCATTTGGTTCTTCTTTACATTTTGCCAAGTTACATACTTAACATATTTTAGCCTATGGAAGATACTCATTTGGTTCTTCCTTACATTTTGCCAAGTTTTATACTTAACATATTTTGGCCTATGGAAGATACTCATTTGGTTCTTCCTTACATTTTGCCAAGTAATAAACATTTGATTTTAAATTAATGACATCATCAAAATCTAACAAGTATTCCTAACAAATTCCCCCTATTTTGATGATGGCAAAACTAAGTAAGAAATCAAATGACCAAGTCTGCACTTAAGTGCGAGACAAAAAAAAAACTGAAATCAGTCTAATATTGAGACAACTGGAAATTGTCATTCAACAGACTGTTTATAAGATTTTCTGACTTATCATTGAAATTTTACAAGAATGTTTTACGTACAGAAAATAAAATTACAAGTAAGAGAAATAACTAAAGTCATCTGCCTCTTCCTCTGCCTCTTCGAGTAGCCGCTTGTGCTTGAATGGTTTGGCTCCGATAGGTCTTACCTTGACTGGAGCAAGGCCATATTTTCTTTTCACCACAAGTGCTGCGAAATCCTGTTCTTGCTGAGATCTGAATCTGTTCTCAAGACACACTAGCTTGATTTCCCTCTGAAGTGCTAACTCATCAAGTTCACCATCCATACGGATTGGTGCTTCTTCTGCTCTGAATGGAGGGATCATGGGAAAAGCTTTTTGCTCTTTAGCGTGCTTCTTCAGAACAGCCCAAAGCTTCGGATAGATTTCTTCCATGAAGTTTATGAAAATCTCTTGTGGGGAGAGTTTGTCATCATGGAGTAGTTCCCAGACATAATAGTCTCTGATGAATCTCTTCTTAGCAGCTCCCCACATCTCCAGAGCTTCAAATGGGATGAAATCCTCAACAAACCATAGCTCCTTCCCTTCCCATTCTAGGGTAGGTCCAAAGCCGCCTCTAGTTCTTCTTCTCTTCCCTTCAGGATGGTCAGCCTGGTCTTCTGGATCTACAGGTTCCTTTCTTTTCAGACTGGAGGGTCCTTCAATCTGAGGGACATCCTGCTTCTTCTTGCTTCTGATTTCTCTTTCTTCCCCCTGAATTCTCTCTTCCCCCTTTTTGCCAGCATCAATAAGGGTAGTCAACTGCTGTTCCATGCGGCTCATCCAATCAGACATGCCAAATGGCATTCTGTTGTTGGTAGGGGGAGGAGGCTGAGGGATCTCTCTCTGAAGAAGGGTGTCAATTTTGGCATTTATTGTTTGAAGGTCAGGAGTGACCTGAGTTGACAGCAGCTCCCCAATAGTGTCTCTGACAATTTGCTTGATCAGCTCAGTCATGGTAGGTGATAACTGAGCTGATGAAGAGTGCTCTCCTGATCCCTCTGCAAGGGAACCACTAGACTGCAGGCTCCGGTCTGCAGCTGGTAGGTCAGAGTTTGTTTTCTCCGGGGTCCCTGACCTGGAGTCTTCAGCCAGCTCTGCGTCTAGGCTGGTGTACCTGGCAGGTACCACAGACCTATCTGCAGCTTTGTGAGTAGGCTCTGGCTCCGGCTCCTGTTCTGGTTCCTTGGCTCCTTCTCTCTCTCCTTCTTTCCCTTCTTCTTCTCCAGATTTTTCTTTTACTTCTCCCTTATCTTCTTCTCCAGATTTTTCTTTTTCTTCTCCCTCATTCTTTTCTTCTCCATTTTCTTTTTCTGCTTCTGCTTCTCCTCCATCATCATTATCATCATCATCATCATCCTTATCATCATCCTTCTCCATCTCTTCTCCTTCATCATCCTTATCATCTTTTTCATCTTCATCTTTTTCCTGCTCTACTTCTTCTCCTTCTTCTTCATCTCCTTCATTAGCCACTTCTTCTGTCTTCTCAATCTCCTCTGTTTGTTTTTCAACTGGTATATTTTCTTCAGATTCTTTCTCTTCTTCATCCTCTTCAGCCACCAAATCAATAATTTCATTGCCTCCATCGACTTCTTCAATCCTAATCTCCTTTTCTACTTCCTCTTCCTCCTCCTCTCCAAAAGTGCCATCAAAAATACTGAGCATTATAGAATGGATAAAGTGGTCCATGTTTGTCTTAAAATGTGACATGAACCATTTATCCTGGAGGATTAAAGCCAAATCTGATTCTTTGCAAAAGTTAATCAGAACTTCCTCAGTGGCTTGGGGATATTCCCAACCACTAGTTGCAACAAAGGTTTGAAGATTTGTAAAAGACATGGTTTTGAGAGATTTCCACTCTTTAAAAATTTGTACAAAAGAGTGTTTTTCTGCTTGTGGTTTAACAAGCTGAAGTTGTTCAATGGAAAGATTGAAGGTATTATTATCTAATAGGTTAAAAGTGTAATCTGCTTCAGGGATAGAGATAATAAGACCTGCTTCCTCTTCTTCGGATATGTAAACTGGAGGTGTGATAACAGGTACAATCCGAGTTTCAGTGTCTGGTGCAGGCAGGTCCGGATGGATTGGTGACTGAACTGATGGGCTGGCGTGATGCTAAGACTGCTCTCCCTCGCTGAACTGCAGCTTCCTAGGCCTCTTAGGAGAGGGTTCAGGTGATGACTGCAGGTTAGAGGGTCCTTCTGGGGCTGGTCCCCGTCTCTTGAATCTGATAGCAATTGTTGTCTCGTCAGACTCGTTGTCGGACTCGACTGCAGTTCCGATCTCAGCTGCAGGTCTGTCCGATTCCTCTGATAAATCGTATCTTGGATATGACCTTGAGTCCGGCAAATTCTTCAACAACTGGGCTGCTTTCCCAGTCACTCCAACTTTCTTCTTGTCATGGTCCATGTGACCTAGCCTCTTGTTTGGGTGGAAAGGGTCAATGTTTCCCTTAGCCACTCCGGTTTTCTCCAAAAACCAACTAAGATGCGTTCCGAACGCCAACTTAGTCTTGAACTTCTTCTCATCTTCAAGCCACTCGACCTTGTTCACCTCGCGAACAAGTTGCCTGAAAATATAGTCCGCCCAATCGACTTCCTCTTCTTGAATCAACGCACCCAACACCATGAATTTTGAAGATGACAATTGGTCATAGCTGCCTGCCATCCCCATGACTATCTTGTTGGTGATGTCCAGCGCAACACGGTAAATCTTTTTCAATTCATTCCTCTTGGCTGTAAACTTCAATTTCTCTGGGATATTTTCGATTTTAATCGTTTTCCAGGTTTCGGCGGGTGATTGTTTAAGGGCTTCGACCGCCAAACCACGATGTTTCATCCCGAATACAGAACGAATCTTCTCTGAATCTATGCTGACACGAACTCCGCCGACTGTGCTGTGAATCCCGTGCTGAACCAGATAGGAATTGCGATAGAATTCAACAACGTCTTCCTTGAACAGATGTTGCGGGTTGATGTCGAGGAATGGGTAAATCCCATTAAGCTTCATCGCCCGGATCAAATCGAGCATATCAAGGTCTTCCAGATTTGCTTCTAGTAAACCTTCGAAGTCGACAACCATGGAGAAGATGACCTGGTCCTTCACCGCCTTCATGTTCACTCCTTCAAAAGATGCCATTTCTGCAAAAAGGTTTTTAGGATTTTTTAGTGTATATTTTTGCTCTGTGAATTCTAGGGTTTCTGTAAGCGTAAAGAGTAAAGTGAAAGATTTTCTTTCCTTATAAAAAAGATGAAAAGATGTTTGTATTAGTTTATTATATTTGAACGGTGGTACGCCTTTTGATATTCTTTTGAATTTCAAATTTGAAACGGTGGCCCAATTTAAAATTCGACGGTTGATTCTGATTGGCCATCGTAGAGGTTAATTAAATAGGCGTCTGACGCATGTATTAAAATTGCCACTTGGCTTATAAAAATGTATATTTAAATGCCATTTCGTTAGCCAAAATAATATTTATAAATGTGGCAGATATTAATAAAAAAATATAGAGGTCAGTTTAGAGAACTTAGCTGGTTCGTTTCGTTGACTGTTGACCACTCTGCAACAGGTGAGTTTGACTTCTCGCCTGGTATTCTGTACAGCGTAGTTGCTTCGTCTGGCCTTCGTCTTCGCCCGCATCGCCTTAGCCGATTCGAGGGTCCGTCCTTCCTTTAACTTGCTTCAGAACTAGATTCCCAATCTAGTAATCCAAGGTCTCTGCTAAGTTCTAAGAACCTTTCTTCTGGCAATGGTTTAGTGAAGATGTCAGCTATTTGGTAGTCTGTGCTGACTCTTTCAACTCTAACCCTTTTGTTAAGCACGTGGTCTCTAATGAAATGGTGCTTAACGTCAATGTGCTTCGTCCTTGAGTGCAAAACCGGATTGTTGGTTATTGCAATAGCACTATTGTTGTCACACCATATTGGAACTTCGTTGGCAATAATATTATAGTCCCTTAACTGTTGTCTGATCCATAGAATCTGTGCACAACACTACTGCAAACTAGGTATTCGACTCTGTAGTGGAGATAGAGTTAGAAACTCCGCTTCTTGCTAAACCAGATATCACCGGTTCCTAGGAATTGACACGTTCCACTAGTGCTCTTCTGTTGATTTTGCATCTGCGAAATCCGCATCCGAGTATCCCGATAGCTCAAGTTGTCATCCTTGGGATACCATAGTCCAACATTAATTGTAGACTTTAGGTACTTAATTATTCTCTTGGATGCATCTAGGTGTGATTGCTTCGGCTTGATCGGAATCTTGCACAAACTCCAACCGCATATGATATGTCCGGCTCGCTTGTAGTGAGGTACGTAAGAGATCCGATGAGTCCTCTGTAGTGGGTTGAGTCCACCGATATGCCCGCCTCGTCGCATCCGTGAGTGCTTGTGCTCATTGGAATTCTTGCGGGTTTGGTGATTCCATTCCATATCTCTTGATAAGATCTCTCGGTATACTTTGCTTGGTTGATGAAAATTCCTTTTTCCATCTCGCTAACTTGTAATCCGAGAAAGAAGTTAAGCTTTCCCATCATACTCATCTCAAATTCTCCTTGCATGAGGTTGGAGAATTTCTCGCATAGTTCTGGATTGGTTGACCCGAATATGATGTCATCCACATAAATCAACTATTAATATGTGGCCTTCGTGCTCCACTCGAATAGGGTCTTGTCCACTTTCCCTTTGCAAAATACATTTTTCTCAAGAAACACAGAGTGTTTCATACCATGCTCTCGGTGCTTGCTTGAGTCCATACAGAGCTTTCAACGACTTATAGACTTTGTCTCCTTTGACAAAACACAGGGGTTGCTCTACATAGACTTCTTCTTCTAGGATTCCGTTGAAACGCACTTTTACATCCATCTGGTAGACTTCAAAGTCCTTGAATGCAGCATATGCGAGGAATAGTCTGATGGCTTCTAATCTTGCAACAGGTGCATAAGTTTCATCAAAATCTATTCCCTCACACTGTGCATAACCTTTTGCTACGAGTATGGCTTTATTCCTAACAACAGCTCCATCTTCATCACTCTTGTTTTTATACACCCATTTGGTGCCAATAACTTTCTTGTGATTAGGTCTGTCTGTTAGTTCCCAAACTTTGTTTCTTTCCATCTGCTCAAATTCCTCTTGCATGGCATTAATCCATGAATAGTCTTCCAAGGCTTGTTCTGTGGTCTTGGGTTCAATTTGCGACATGAAACATGAGAACCTCGCCATTCCTGCTGGTAGAGTTGACTGTCTTGTCTTGACTCCATCAGTCAATTTTCCGATAATTTGCTGAATTGGATGATCCTTGAGCCATTTGGGGATCTCGTCCTCTTCTGGGTTTGTTCCCCCTGTTGGATTGCTCTGGTGGTTATCTGCATCAGCTGGGTTCTGTCTCGCAGGATCGATTACCGCCTTGTCATCTGCGGCTTGGTTCTCGAATCGCAGATGAGTCTTTGTCGCCTCCGGTGGTCTTCTTCCGCAAAGAATCGGATCAGATAGGTTTGGTGATCCTGTCTGATCTGCAGTTGGGTCTTCGTCAGCTGCAGGTGAGTCCACCATTCCAGTGTCATGTATAATGACTTCTTCAAGGTTTGCTGATTTGAGCTTGTTCTCAATTTGCTCAAGTTGTTTCCTGTACTCAACGGTAGATTCATCAAAAACAACATGGGGTGTTTCTTCCACAACTAAGGTTCTTTTATTAAAAACTCTATATGCTTTGCTTCTTTGGGAGTATCCCATAAATAGACCATCATCAGTTTTAGCATCAAAGGCATTTAGCTGTGTTTTACCGTTGTTGTGGATGAAACACTTACAACCAAAAACATGAAAGTAAGCAACTGTAGGAGTTCTATTATTCCAAACCTCATAGGGAGTTTTTCCATGTCTCCCTACTATCATACTCCTGTTCTGGGTGTGGCAGGCTGTGTTGACAGCTTCAGCCCAGAACCTTTTGGGTAGGTCCGCTTCTGCAATCATGGACCTTGCTGCTTCCTTCAGAGTTCTGTTCCTTCTTTCAGCAACACCATTCTGCTGGGGCGTCCTGGCTGCAGAGAGCTCATGCTGGATCCCATTCTGATCGCTGAAATCAGTTATCGCCTTGTTGAGAAACTCTCCTCCTCTATCTGATCTTGGCTTGATAGGACCAAATAGATCCATGTGGAGTAGATCTAAGATCCTTGTTGTGAGCGTTGTAGGCTGAACTGGCTTGAACGATGCTTTAGTCTGCTTTCCCTTCTGACATGCATCACACAGTGCTTCCTTCTTGAATACTTCATTTGGAAGTCCTCTGACCAGCTTCTGAGAGCTAATCTTGTTGATGGCTTTGAAGTTCAGGTGACATAGTCTTTTGTGCCACAGCCATCCATTCTCAGCTACAGTTTTGGACAGAAAACAGGAGTTAGGTGTTCCTGTGTTCCAATCAATCATGTAGACATCTCTTCTTCGGAATCCTTGTAGCTTTATTTCTCCAGATAAGATGTCTATCACCATACACTTCAAGATGGTGAAGACTACTAGATTCTTCTCGTCACAGAACTGGCTTATGCTCAGGAGGTTGTATTTGAGCCCTTTGACATAATGAACTTTGGATATTACAATGTTTCCTCGGTGCAGCTCTCCAAATCCTTTTGTCTGTCCTCTAGAGCTATCTCCAAAGGTTACATCGGGACCTCTTTCTTTGATATATTTGGTCAGCATCTTCTTGTTCCCGGTCATATGCCTCGAGCATCCAGAGTCTACAAACCATTCCTCACCTCCAAAATTTGAGCTTGAGGAGATGTGGTTGTAGTCCTTCCACCTTTTCTGCAATTAAACAAGCAGAGATTTAGGTACCCAAATTTGTGTGGGTCCTTTGGGGTTAGTTGGTTTCCTGGAGAATTGATTTCTCCTTAGATTATAGGAATTATTATTATAACCCTTATAAGGTGTCTGTGGTCGAGGTCTAAATCTCCTGGTTGGATTGTATACCGGATATTCCTCAAAATTTTGATAGTGTGGGCCATTTCGAAATCTAGGGTGAGACCATTTATTAAACCTTTGTGGTCTCCACACTTGTTCATTTTGGTAATTAGGATAACCTTGAGGTTTCCATCTGCCCCTCCCATTATGAAATCTATTTTTGGGGAGTTGTTGGTAATAGTGGGCATGTTGTCTGGGCTGCTTTTGCACGGGCCATCGCTAGTCGCTGTCTAGGTGGTCATGCAGTGTAACTCCGACCGCACCTAGACGTTTGACTTCCGCGCATTGCTTTTGAATATCGATTTATACACAGTGCTCGTGAATGAGACCTTTGTTTCTCCCTTGATTAACTTGGTTTCAGAACTAGAGGGAGTGTGAGAATCATATCCAAGGCCTGATTTGGTATATAATGACCTTTTATAAGTACACAAGTCGCCCGAGTTGAAGACGCTTTCAGGGAGGTTATTTCCTGCGCCTGAGTTTTATTTATCTGTGCCAGCTTAGTAAACTCAGCTTTGGCATGAGCAAGTGCAGCTGATTTTTCTTTAAGTAAAATATTTAGCCGGTCTATCTCAGCTGTATTGACACTTGCCAGGTTTTTAAAGTCAGCTGTAGTTGTCTCAACCTTATTTAAATCTAGGCTGAGTTTTGAAATCATTTTTCACCGCCTATTCTTATCTTGCAAATTTGAGTCTTCTCTGCTGATACAGCTTGGTGTGCAGATTTAAGTGTTTCAAAATCTTTGAATAACTGATTTACCGATTCATGTAAATCCATATCTTGTGACATGGCTGAGCTATTATTTGAACCGGTAGGTTTAGAAGTTACCTCTTCATCAGCTAAGTTTGCCATCGTGCAATCATACTCCTCGTCTTCATCGAAAAGAAACCGCCGCTTGATTCGACATGCTCCCGGGTCTTCTCCGATGAGAGCTTTTCTTCCGTCTTCCTTTCTGCCCACCTCCTTCTTGGTTTCATCCTTCTTGAGCTCGGGACAATCCATTTGGATGTGTCCTATTTTGTGACAGTTGTAGCATTCAACTTTCCAGCTTCCAGCCTTCTGGTTCCTTCTTGGATTCTCCTTGTAGTTTTTCTTATACTTGGAGTAGTTCTTTCTGAAATTGCTGAACCTTTGCATTATGAAAGCCATTTCTTCCTCAAAATCTAGTGGATTTGGAGGTTTCACATCAGATAGGCTCTTAGCAGGGGACTCGGCTGCAAATGCGATTCCCTTCTCTGCAGGCTCAGTTGAGGATGAGCTTGGAAGCTCGAACTCATAAGCCTTTAGATCAGAGAACAACTCCTGAATCTTTATTTTATTCAGGTCTTTGGACTCTCTCATAGCTACAGCCTTCATACTCCATTCGGGATTGAGCGATCTGAGGACCTTAAGTGCCATTTCCCTGTTGCCATAGGTTTTGCCCAGGGAGTTGATTTCATTGATAATTTCAGTGAACCTTGTGTCCACTTGGTCTATAGATTCACCATTCTTCATTTTAAAGTTGTCAAACTTTTGGATAGCTATTGACAACTTGTTTTCCTTGATCAGCTCCGTTCCTTCACACATTAGAGCTAATGTGTCCCAAATTTCTTTGGCATTCTTACAGTTTTTGATCTTGACCATGGTGGATTTGTCAAGAGTTTGGTATAACACATCTCTGGCCCGGTTGTCAAGATTGGCCAGCTTTCTCTCTTCGGGGGTCAGCTCCGTTCTCTTCTTGGGAATCTTTTCGGGCCTCCCAGCTGCGATTTCCTCGGCTGTGTTGTCCTTCTCAAAAATGAATGGACCGTCTTCAATGATGCACCACATGTCGTCATGAATTGAAGATAAGTGTGCCTGCATTCTTATCTTCCAGAGATCATACTCGTCAACTGAAAAGACAGGGAGTCTAGAGTGCTTGTGTTCCATTATAAAGTGAGAGATAATATATATATATCTAATATAGATCTGGTTCGTGAAAAAAAATGAACCAACCTCTCCGATACCACTTGTAGGTCACAAGTCGTCCAGGAACAAGTCTAGAGGGGGGGGGGGTGAATAGACTTGTTGAAACTCTTGAACTCTTTTTCACGAAGAGTGAGTTTCTTCAGCTGATAGTCAAACAAATGACTTGGAGTCGTTTGTTCTTGGATATGTGCGGAAGTCAGCTGATGACGAATATAAATTAACTTAATGAAACACTTAACAATATATGTAGCAGATTAAAGTATGATGCAGTAAAACAGTAAATAACACAGGCAATTATAGTGGTCTCAGAGGTGGGGTAATCCTCTACTAATCCACTTTTCTCCAAACCAGTTGGAGATGAATTCACTATAATTTTCAACCAGTGATAAATATTACAGTGATTCAACCACAATACAACAGCTTCCAACCAGTGGAAATCCGTGCCGTTGTACACACACTTGACTGCCTTGCACCTCTTGATCCTCGATCCTTGGATGCCTTTACAGTCTCTTACTTCAACCAGTGAAGTACCCCGTACTCAAGATTATAGACAAGAGTGTTTGTCTTCTCCAACTTAAGAGATTCCTTAAGTATGAACTTTTAGATCTGCTCTTTTCACGATGCTATTTGATTGCTTGAGATTGCTTGATTGCTTTTGATCGCTAGAATGTATGTTCGCACCGGTTGTTGCTCAGTTTCAAATCTCTGGATATATATAGGTCAGATCTCTGAGCTTCTTCCTTGTAGCCGTTGCAAATCTTTGAACAAATCCGTCCGTTGGAGAGAGACTTCATTGTTTAATCTTTTCTGAACGTTGCAAGGCTGGATTCCCATTATTTAATTTTATCTTCCGACCGTTGTGAGGACTTCTTCATGTGAGCGCCGATTCTTTTGAATATAAAAGGATTAAAGTCTTCACGGTGGGTCAAGATGATTTAATTAAATCATATCTCTTGCGGGAATCACTCCAATTTGTCTCTTCACGTTGCATGTGAGCTTTCCGTAATATTTGACTTTTCAAAGCATGCTGACGTGGACTTGGAGTACTAGGCTGTAGTTGAGTAGGCTGATGTGCAGCTTACATCTCTGCAGGTAGGTCCTCTCACTGCTCACCGCTTTGTGACTTGTGCAGTCAGTGACTTCCCGAGGTACCTTACCGCATCTGGTCAAACTTCTCGATAAATTTAGTTGACTGAGCTACTCGATCGAGTCGGTGCTCCTCTCTGATGGACTAGGCTGTACTTAGTACTTAGCCGTTTTTCAGCCTAACTAACTTTTGGCCTACAGAAGACACTCATTTGGTTCTTCTTTACATTTTGCCAAGTTACATACTTAACATATTTTGGCCTATGGAAGATACTCATTTGGTTCTTCCTTACATTTTGCCAAGTTTTATACTTAACATATTTTGGCCTATAGAAGATACTCATTTGGTTCTTCCTTACATTTTGCCAAGTAATAAACATTTGATTTTAAATTAATGACATCATCAAAATCTAACAAGTATTCCTAACAGCTAGATTATGGTTGTAGCGCACGCTATCGAGGTCAGATCAGAGGACAGGCAGTTTCTGGATTCCAGTACTGGGCATCACATAATTCGTTAGCGCACGCTAACTATGGGTTTTAACGTACGCTAGTAGTATGGCCGTAGCGCACGCTACAAAAGGTACGTAGCGCGCGCTACCGTGTTCGGACAGTGGGTACTGGACTACCCAAACTACTCGTTAGCGCACGCTACGCACAAGGGCTAGCGCACGCTAACCTGGACTGGCTATAAATTGGACAGTTTAGCCGGATTTCGTCATTTGTCATCTATTTCTCATTCTCTCGTCGGTTTTTGGCGATTTGGGCGATTTTGGAGAGTTCTCTTCGAGCTTTTATCATCCATCATCATCTTCAAGGTTTTGAGTTGGATTATCATCACTTCATCATCTCCATAACATCGAATCAAAGGTATTAATTTCTTGGATCTAGAATTTCGGATTTTTGGGTTTTCCTTCCGATTTCTTTGTGTAAGCTTGGATTATCATTGGAATATGTTAGATATGGATTATCTACCTTGGATAAATATATTCCTATGGATTTAATGGTTATTTTCGGAATTATTTCAAGAACCCTTGGGGTTGACTTCGGTTAATTGGGGATTTTCCGATTGATGTTGTTGTAATCATGAATTATGGATTCCTAATGGATTATTGATATCATTGAAGTGTTTTGTTAGTTAGAAATACTCAATTTGGTGTTGGTTTCGACATACTCGGGATTGGATATTTCCGAAGTTGTGTGGTTGGTTATGTGTTCGTTGGAATTCCCTATGAGTTTGATTATCGTTGTTTCGACCTTTGGGTTAGTCGTGTTTTGTTGCTTGATACGTGTATTGAACGATTGTTGGTAATTATTGTTATTCAAGGATGTTCGAGCGACCGGTATCTTGGTTAGGACGTTGTTCGTGGACGGACATTCTTCATCGGTATTGAGTAAGTTAAATCTTACTCGGTTAAAAGGATACTCATTCCTTTTGTTGTTGATTGCTCATAATCATAATTCATTCATCATAATATTAATCAATTTGAGACTTGTAATTGTCGAATAATCATTTCATTCACGAGGAACGACGGTTCCAAATCATTTCATTGGGTTATCAATCACGTCACTATTACTTTCATATCGGTGAGTCATATTGGCCTTGTCTAATTATTATTCATTGATATTCATCATGGTCATTCTCGTTCATGTGACCTTCCGGGTTCATATTGCGTGGCCGGGTGTGGCTGTGTGGAATTTTTAGTCGGGCACACGATGGTCATGTATTGGGTTCACCGATACATTGGACCGTGCACACGGTAACGCTTACCTCCGTGAGACTAATTAGGTACAAGGACGGGTGTGTCCGGTCATTCGTCTTGTACACTTGCACAGAACATTACGGGCGTACTATGATACTCCTCTTCAGCGTAATTCATAATTAAGAATATTTCATAACTTCAGTTAATTCATGATTGTGTAATTTCAACTCTTGAGGATTGTTGTTACAGAATCGACCCGTTGGGGATTTTGTTTTCAGGTCACGGCAAGGCAAAGGCACGGGAAGAGCATGCTGACGGCGAGGAGTCCCAGTGATACTAGTAGGGGGCCCCAGTCATTCCGTTTGTTCAGTCATCTTCAGTCATTTTAGTTTTCCGTCATTTGTATTTTCCGCTGCAAATTCCGTTTGAGATGTTTATTTATTCAGGGTGGTGTATTTTATCTTCATATGAAATATACTAGTATTCGGTATTATCCTGGTGTGTGTACTTAAACTCCTCATCGGAGTACTTGGTAATATAATGTGGTTCGGTACTACAATTATATTATTTAATTCATCATTTTCATCGCCTGGTGGGTCCCAGTCGGGGATTCACGACACTGTAATATCCGCCTAGTTTGGGGTGTTACAGAGTTGGTATCGGAGAGTGGTTTTGAATACTACCCTCCAAGTCAAGTCTCGTTTGAAATCATCGTCATCGGACTAGTATCATTGGATTTTCGCGTCACGTGTGACCTGTGCAAATGCCGAGCCAATCAGACCAAACACAGTAAGATTTCTAATGCCATGGTATAATTTCTGGCAATAATCATTCATTCATAATTCATCAGTTAACAATCCTCAATCATCATTTTCATTTTGACCAGGACGGTCAGGTTAACTCATTAGTCACTCAATTCATTTCATTATTCAGTTGTTGATCAGGAAGATCAAATCATTAATCTTGTTAACTCATTCAAGATAATCATTTCAGTAACTTCATCAGATAATCATGTCACGTCAATTAATCATTCATGTAATCGCTGTATTTGAGCGCGTATGCTCATTTTCATCATTTCATAATATAATCATAATGTGATACTCATGCGAGATATATAATCATCATATGACTTTCCACTTCAGTATGGAAAGGGCTGGCAGAGGACGTGGAGGACGAGGCCGTGGAGCGGGCCGAATCCCGAGAGCTCGTGTGAATACACGTGCAAACGCGAGGAATAATGCTAATTCATCGAGCAGCGACGCTGCCACTCATTCACGTGGACGCGATCATTCACTATCAGGGAGTCGCACAGGACACGGCTCAGTCAGAGGGTGTCCGGGTTGACCCACTCGCTTTTATGCAGGGCATGATGGCCCAAATGACGCAGATGGCTCAGTTGATGGAGACGATGCATAACTCCGTCAATCAGAATCAGCAGGATCCTCCGCCGCCACCTCAGAGGCAAGAGAGGAATGTGAGTAATATCATCGGCGATATCTCTCGCCAGAGGCCACCTACTTTTGAGGGCTCGTCTTAGCCGGAAGATATCATTCATTGGCTCGAGCACTTCGAGAAGTTGTTTGCTATGGTAGAGTGTCCCGAGAGACACAAAGTTTTTGTTGCGGCTTACTACCTGGGTAAGAGCGCACATTCTTGGTGGTTATCGTTGAAGCCCACCGAAGGATCTTGTACTTGGGATCAGTTCAAGACTCTCATAATGGAGAGGTATTATCCGGCCCCACTCAGAGAGGCCAAGCTGTCAGAATTGCTCACCCCCGACCCCTCAACAGACGAGGATGTTCTCGCCATTGCCGAGAAATTTCAGGAACTTCTTCCTTTCGCCTCATCCATCATTCATTCAGAGGCGGATAAGATCAAGTATTTCAGCAAGAGGCTGAAACCCCGTATGAGACTTCAGTTACTTAATCATAATTGCACCACGTTGGCCGAATTCATTGAGAAAGCTCTCACCTACGAGCTTACTGCTAAGGAAATTGCTAAGCAGCAACCTTCGTCTGCTAGCAAGAAATCGAAGAATCGTAATCAGTCTGAAGGCGGTCAGACAACTTTTAAGAAACCCCGTGCGGGCTCTGCTTTTTTTGAGCGACCTCCTATGTCGTCTAAACCCGCGGAATCTCAGTCTCGAGCGGCCAGTTCGGCCATCACCTGTTTTAACTGTGGGGATCTTGGTCACCTCAGTACCAAGTGTCCGAGACAGACTATCACATGTCATAATTGTGGAATTGCTGGGCATAAGGCCCGTTTTTGCCGTAGGGACTCCAAACCTACTCAGATGTCATCTCAGGCCCCTAAGAAGTCAGCCGTTCAGAATCAGGCCACCCAATCATCGTCGTTTAAAATGACAGGAGCGACTAAAGGTGGAGCTTTTAGCCAGCAGACGGGAGCGTCCGGTGCCGGGACTAGCAAGCCCCGGATTTATGAGATGAAGAAGGCCGATGATCCGGAGGCCTGAATGATCTCAGGTACACTCGATATTCTATCTCAACCTGTGTGTACCCTTTTTGATATTGGTGCATCGCATTCATTCATTTTCGAGTCATGTGTGAGTAGACTACGTCTGGGTAGTGCTACTAGTTGTGAGCCTTATGTCATTGGCCTACCTGATGGTAGACGAATTATCGGTAATCGTGAGATTCAGAATTGTCCGATTCAGTTTCATGGTCGTGTATGGCCAGCGGACCTAATCGTAGTGGATTTGCCGAGGGACGACATCATCTTGGGTATTGATTGGATGGATCGTCATGATGCCATCATTAGTGTCCGTAAGCGTATGGTCACTATCATTTCAGACGATGGGGTTGAATGTGTGTTTCAGGGAGGTAATCCCTACATTGCTCGTAAGGTCATTAATTTGATGAAAGCGGTAAGGTTACTCAATCGGGGATGTGTCGGTTATTGGTGCTATGTGGCCAAAACCGAAGTCATCAGTAATGTTAACGGATATTCCGGTGGTGAGGGAATATGCCGATGTTTTTCCAGACGAGTTACCTGGTTTGCCTCCACAGAGGGATGTGGAATTCACGATTAAGTTGGAGCCTGGTACGTCCCCGATATCGAAGGCACCGTACCGGATGGCCCCGACCGAAATGCAGGAATTAAAGAACCAACTCGAGGAGTTGTTCGAGAAAGGTTATATCCGACCGAGTGCGTCCCCGTGGGGAGCACCAGTGTTGTTTGTCAAGAAGAAGGATGGTTCATTCCGCTTATGTATTGATTATCGGGAGTTGAACAGGGTGACGATCAAGAATAAGTATCCCTTACCCCGTATTGATGATCTCTTAGATCAAATTCAGGGAGCTTCAGTATTTTCCAAGATCGACCTAAGATCTGGATATCATCAGTTGCGGATCCGAGAGTCGGACATCGCGAGGACGGCGTTTCGAACACGCTATGGTCATTATGAGTTTGTGGTTATGCCGTTCGGATTGACTAATGCACCTGCAGTATTCATGGAGTTAATGAATCGGGTTTTCATTGACTTTTTGGATCAGTTTGTTGTTGTCTTCATCGATGACATTTTGATTTATTCTCGTGACCGGGAGGAACACGAGTTTCACCTTCATCACGTGCTCGACGTGTTGAGACGAGAACAACTTTATGGGAAGTTTTCCAAATGTGAGTTCTGGATGTCCGAAGTGACTTTTCTCGGACATGTAATTTCATCAGACGGAGTTCGTGTCGACCCTCAGAAGACGGAGGCTATTCGAGATTGGCTACCTCCGAAGAACGTTAAGGAAATCCGAAGTTTCCTCGGATTAACGAGTTATTATCGGCGATTTGTAGAGGGATTTTCTAGAATCGCTCAACCCTTAACGAACCTTTTGCGGAAGGATAAGAAATACACGTGGTCCGACACGTGTCAACAGAGTTTTGAGGAACTCAAGAGCCGGTTAATGTCAGCACCTGTACTTTCCTTGCCGCAGGGGACGGAAGGATTTGTGGTTTATAGTAATGCATCCGGACAGGGTCTCGGATGTGTACTCATGCAGAACGGGAAAGTTATTGCCTATGCTTCACGGCAATGGAGACCTTACGAGGTTAATTATCCGACCCACGACCTGGAGCTAGCAGCCGTGGTGTTCGCTTTTAAGATTTGGCGTCATTACCTTTATGGCGTCACCTGTCAGATATTCACCGATCATAAGAGTTTAAAGTATATATTTACTCAGAAGGAGTTAAATATGCGTCAGAGACGGTGGTTGGAATTAATCAAAGATTATGATATCGAGATCCTCTACCACCCGGGCAAGGCGAATCTTGTCGCCGACGCCTTGAGTCGTAAGTCCGTTCAGGAGCAGATGCTTGCCCGTTGCGATTCGGAAGGAGCTTGGGAATTCCTTAGACCCGAGATCGAGGTCCGCCAGCGAGTTCGGGCGGCTTTGTATGTTAGAGATTTCATCGTCACTCGAGGAGTCAATCCGAGAGAATCAGGGTTCAGACCCATCATTGTTGCGCATCCGAGAGGATGTGGCTCAGGGGAAAGCCCCTGGATTTGTGGTCCACGAGGATGGACTTTTGAGGTTTAAGAATCGGTTGTGCGTACCGGCGAGTGTCAAGTTGAAAAACTCGATTTTGAAGGAAGCTCATGCTACCCCTTATTCTGTTCATACGGGGTCTAGCAAGATGTACAAGGACTTGAAACAAAATTACTGGTGGAGTAATATGAAGCGAGAAGTCGCAGAATTTGTTTCGAGATGCTTAACCTGTCAACAAGTTAAGATTGAACATCAGTGGCCGGCGGGTATGCTGAAACCTCTTCCTATTCCCGAATGGAAGTGGGAAGACATTTCTATGGATTTCATCACGAGTTTGCCGACGAGTCGTCGTGGCATGAATACGATCTGCGTGATCGTGGACCGCTTAACCAAATCAGCTCATTTCCTTGAAATTAAGGATACGTGGGGTCCCGAGAGACTTGCTCAACTGTTCATCAAAGAAATAGTCAGACTGCACGGTACTCCTAAAAGTATCATTTCCGATCGTGATGGACGGTTTGTGTCGCATTTTTGGAAATTAGTTCATCGTGCTATGGGAACCCAGCTTAATCTCAGTACCGCTTTTCATCCTCAGTCTGACGGACAATCAGAGAGGACCATTCAGACATTAGAGGACATGTTGAGGGCATGCGTCCTCGATTGGAAAGACGATTGGGAAGCCCAACTACCATTGATCGAGTTCACGTATAATAATAGTTGGCATGCTTCGATTAAGATGGCACCTTACGAGGCCTTGTATGGTCGTCGTTGTCGATCTCTGTTGTGTTGGGACGACTTATCAGAATCAATCGGCACCGAGCCCGATATGCTTATAGCCGCCCGTGAGAAGGTAGCTTTGATCAGGAGTCGTTTGTTGACAGCTCAGAGTCGACAGAAATCATACGCAGATAACCGTCGTCGACCATTAGAGTTCGAGGCTGGTGACCATGTGTTGGTCAAGGTATCCCCGAGTCGTGGTATCTTCCGTTTTGGGAAGAGGGGAAAGTTGAGTCCGAGATTCATTGGACCGTTTGAGATTTTGGATCGAGTAGGCGAGTTAGCTTATCGATTGGCTTTACCTCCGGCGTTGCGCCGAATTCATAATGTGTTTCATGTCTCTCAGCTGCAGGAGTATGTTGCCGACTCGAGCCACATACTTCAGTTCGACGAAATCGAGATCGCCGACGATCATTCATATGAAGAGCGTCCTATGCGAGTTTTAGAACGACGAATCAAACAGTTGAGGAATAAGACGATTCCTTTGGTTAAAATTCAGTGGTCTAGACACGGAGTCGAAGAGGCTACTTGGGAAACCGAGGATAGTATGCGGGAGAGTTATCCCGAGTTGTTTGACCCTTAGTTTCGGGGACGAAACTCTTTTAAAGGGGGGTGTATGTAATACCTGGTTGTAATTCAGTAATTATCATTCAGTATTTATTATTCAGTAATTGATACTCAGTAATTTTCACTCATTATTAATCATTTGTCACTCAGATTCAGTCATGGTATTCGTCATTCAGAGTAATTGTATCGTGTATCAATCGTCATTCATCACTAATCTGATTGGAGTTTCGTGCCGTGTTTATCATCATTGTCATTTTCGTTGCGAACTGTGCGTGAGGGGTAGCGCACGCTACGTGCTCCTTTTAGCGTACGCTAATTGGGTATAGGTAGCGCACGCTACCACTCAGCTTTAGCGCACGCATAGGTTACCCTGGCTGCAGTCCAGAAGGTACTGGACTGCAGGTGAGTTATATATAGCGCACGCTACGAATGGTAAGTAGCGCGCGCTAGTGAGTTGTAGTAGCGCACGCTAATATGTGGTGTAGCGCGCACTAAGGACAGATCAGGTTGAGTCCAGTGGCTACTGGACTGTACTGGATTAATTCTTAGCGCACGCTATGTGTTGTTTTTAGCATACGCAATCGATATTATAGCGCACGCTAGATTATGGTTGTAGCGCACGCTATCGAGGTCAGATCAGAGGACAGGCAGTTTCTGGATTCCAGTACTGGGCATCACATAATTCGTTAGCGCACGCTAACTATGGGTTTTAACGTACACTAGTAGTATGGCCATAGCGCACGCTACAAAAGGTACGTAGCGCGCGCTACCGTGTTTGGACAGCGGGTACTGGACTACCCAAACTACTCGTTAGCGCACGCTACGCACAAGGGCTAGCGCACGCTAACCTGGACTGGCTATAAATTGGACAGTTTAGCCGGATTTCGTCATTTGTCATCTATTTCTCATTCTCTCGTCGGTTTTTGGCGATTTGGGCGATTTTGGAGAGTTCTCTTCGAGCTTTTATCATCCATCATCATCTTCAAGGTTTTGAGTTGGATTATCATCACTTCATCATCTCCTTAACATCGAATCAAAGGTATTAATTTCTTGGATCTAGAATTTCGGATTTTTGGGTTTTCCTTCCGATTTCTTCGTGTAAGCTTGGATTATCATTGGAATATGTTAGATATGGATTATCTACCTTGGATAAATATATTCCTATGGATTTAATGGTTATTTTCGGAATTATTTCAAGAACCCTTGGGGTTGACTTCGGTTAATTGGGGATTTTCCGATTGATGTTGTTGTAATCATGAATTATGGATTCCTAATGGATTATTGATATCATTTAAGTGTTTTGTTAGTTCGAAATACTCAATTTGGTGTTGGTTTCGACATACCCGGGATTGGATATTTCCGAAGTTGTGTGGTTGGTTATGTGTTCGTTGGAATTCCCTATGAGTTTGATTATCGTTGTTTCGACCTTTGGGTTAGTCGTGTTTTGTTGCTTGATATGTGTATTGAACGATTGTTGGTAATTATTGTTATTCAAGGTTGTTCGAGCGACCGGTATCTTGGTTAGGACGTTGTTCGTGGACGGACATTCTTCATCGGTATTGAGTAAGTTAAATCTTTCTCGGTTAAAAGGATACTCATTCCTTTTGTTGTTGATTGCTCATAATCATAATTCATTCACCATAATATTAATCATTTTGAGACTTGTAATTGTCGAATAATCATTTCATTCACGAGGAACGACGGTTCCAAATCATTTCATTGGGTTATCAATCACGTCACTATTACTTTCATATCGGTGAGTCATCTTGGCCTTGTCTAATTATTATTCATTGATATTCATCATGGTCATTCTCGTTCATGTGACCTTCCGGGTTCATATTGCGTGGCCGGGTGTGGCTGTGTGGAATTTTTAGTCAGGCACACGATGGTCATGTATTGGGTTCACCGATACATTGGACCGTGCACACGGTAACGCTTACCTCCGTGAGACTAATTAGGTACAAGGATGGGTGTGTCCGGTCATTCGTCTTGTACACTTGCACAGAACATTACGGGCGTACTATGATACTCCTCTTCAGCGTAATTCATAATTAAGAATATTTCATAACTTTAGTTAATTCATGATTGTGTAATTTCAACTCTTGAGGATTGTTGTTCTCTGTAACTGACCCCGTTGGGGGATTTTGTTTTCAGGTCACGGCAAGGCAAAGGCACGGGAAGATCATGCTGACGGCGAGGAGTCCCAGTGATACTAGTAAGGGTCCCCAGTCATTCCGTTTGTTCAGTCATCTTCAGTCATTTTAGTTATTCCGTCATTTGTATTTTCCGCTGCAAATTCCGTTTGAGATGTTTATTTATTCAGGGTAGTGTATTTTATCTTCATATAAAATATACTAGTATTCGGTATTGTCCTGGTGTGTGTACTTAAACTCCTCATCGGAGTACTTGGTAATGTAATGTGGTTCGGTATTACAATTATATTATTTAATTCATCATTTTCATCGCCTGGTGGGTCCCAGTCGGGGATTCACGGCACTATAATATCCGCCTAGTTTGGGGTGTTACACAGAACTGGGCAGAGACTTCGGCCATGGCCGGTTACGTACGTAAGGGCCCGGCCGGTTACGTACGTAAGCGTCCGGCAGTGTCCGGCTATTTAAGGCCTGGACCGAGTCATATCCGGCATTTTCCACTTTTCTTCGTTCCTTCCGCGATTTTTCACCATAGATTGATGGATTTGAGTATGAGCAACTTATAACAACATGTTTTGGAAGTTGGAATCATGGATTAACATCATCTTCCACCCGGATCGAAGGTAAGAACACCTAAACACTTGGTTTTGGATATTTTTGAAGTTTCTTGATGTCTTGGCCGATTTGATTCGTTTTAACTCAGATTATTGATGGAATCTTGTTGTATTCTTGAGATTATTCGTTGTTCTTGAAGTTTTGTGGATCGAAATCGAGTATTCCTTTGAATAATCTATTGAATTGGACTATGCCTTCAAAGTGTTCGATGAAATGTCTCAATGTGTAGAACTTGGAAAATTCTACACGTTTTCGTATGAATGATGGTTGAAATGATATTTTTGTGATGATTCTTGGTAATTATGGGAATTTTGTTAAAGGAAGATAATGAATTGGTGATCAAATGATTCGATTATGTTGTTATGATTATGGAATCGTAGTATTCTCGATGTTCTTGGTGGTTTGTTGCGAATCAAGATGTTATGAGAATTATATGTTGAAGGACATGATTATATACACCTTGAATTATGATTAAGGGTTGTTTAGATGTTAGAAAACATCGGGTTATGTTGTTTTATGGATTATGAACGTGAATTTGGATAATTCGTGTTCTTGAAGAACTCTTGAGTTACATGTTATGATTTTGGAAGGATTTCGGATAATTTGGAATGTGATTATTCACGATAATAATCGGTAAATTGTTTTCTACGAATTTACAAGTATGAACAAGAAGGAGTTTTGTCTTCGTATTTGGAGTTGAAGTTGGAATCGAATATGTTATAAAATCCTTAATGTCGAGATGAATTGATCATTGATTTGATGAATACGTTTTAAAGTGTTAGTATTTTGGATATGAATATGGAATATTCACATTTAGAACTAAGTTATGTATCTTGGTACAATATTCGTATAGGAATACGAATATGATTTTGAGTTTGATGAGAATTATTATTCATGTTTGAATTTGGAAATTCATACTTATTGAATAAGTGTTCAATTCGGATAATGGAATTATTTGAAACCTTTGGAATATGGTTATCTATGATGTTGAATTAATCGGATCGTCCGGATTGATGATGATAACCGGTAATTGGTTTATATTATGAATTTACAAGGAGGAAACTTGTATCCGTATTTAAGATTGAATTTGGAATCGGTAATGTTAGACCCTTGTTGGTTTAAATTGATTATTGATATGATCTTCGGATTTTGGAATCGTATTGGGTTTTGAATTCGTGTTTGATTGGTTCGGGTTGTTTGGATATGTGTTTAATCGGGATATTGTAGAACCGTTGTTGATCGGTTATTGATTGTTATTTGTGATCATCGAGTTACGGCTTGTATCGTGGATATGGGTTCGTATTTGTTGAGTTGGATTATTTGGTATTATGTATATGATCGAGGTTTCGTTGAACCGTTGAGTTTGTAATAGGTTGATATGTTTTAATCGTGGATTATGACCGTTGTGTTGCTGTTGAGGTCGAAGAGTTCATATATTGCTTTGTTCGGGGCTGAAGAGCTCATGGATGAAGGCAATGGATTTTGGTAAAGTCTTCGTGGTATCGGTATCGAGGCAAGTTTATACTTGTTCAGTTTATAATATTTGGTAAATGGTTTCGTTTTCATTTCATTTATAATTCATATAGCGATGTTGTTAGAAAGGTAAATTATTGGTTAATGAGTTGTATATCGTGCTCTGGTTTGTATTAAATCATAAGGTATATGATTTAATTGTGTTTAAGGAAGACGTGAGTTATCTTTGGTCAAGGATATAGAATATCAGATATCGAGGATAGTTATCGTGTCGATATTGATGTCGGGATGGTGGTTTGTTGGTATAAATGGACTATACCTATTTCGGGATTATCCGTATAACTGTGTATTCGTTCAGGGATGCTGTTCGTGGAAAGGATGTTGTCTCCGGCTTTGAGGTAATTTATGTATTGTTCAGTTATGAGATAATTATTATGTTGAGTTGTTGTATATGTTGTACGTTGAGGCTTCGTGTATTAAGATTCATATTGGTTGTTCGTTGATGGATGTCGATCCCAAAACTGTTGTCTGAGATTGTTGATGGTATGGATTATCCTTTGGGGTTTGTGATCCCAGGGTTGTTGTTTTGAATATTGATTGGTCGGGTCGACTTTTCATTGTCAGACTATTGTTGTTCACTTCGGTGAGTCTTTTGATCCTTATTGGATATGTGTTTCTTTGAGTTTCGTTTTCATGTTGCATCGTGACATATCTGGAATCATATCTGCGTTCCGATTGGATATTGTGTAGGATTTTTAGCCGGGCACATATATAGTCATGCGTGAATATTTTCCGTGAAAGGCTGTGCACACGAGACGTAGTTCGTTGAGGCTAATTAGGTACATTGTCCCACGTATATCCTGGATTCCGTATACGGGGTGGATATGTGCACTGACACATATTCGGATCGGGCGTACTATGATTTCCATCTTGGAGCCATATTGTTTGGTCGTTCATCCTCCATTTATGGTTGGGTATGTTCGACGGTTTGTGACTGGTTGTTCATACGCCCGAGGGGTATGTTCGACAGTCAAAGTTATTTCTTTGAGATCCATTATTGTTGATCATTTGGAGTTTACCTTGTTGATGGTATTTTCAGTTATTATTGGTCTTTTGTTGATCATTTGGAGTTTACCTTGTTGATGGTATTCTCAGTTATTGTTGATCCTTTGTTGATCGTGTCGGAGTTAGCATGTTGATGGTACTCTCGGTTATCGTGATCATTTATTGGTCGTATTGGAGTTATCATGTCGATGATATTCTCAGTTGATGTATTGGTTGATCATTGTTATTGATCATATGAGCATTCGGACTGTATGTCGATCTTTCGGGATTTGTATTCATTGTCATGTGGTAGTTGATCTACATATATGTTGGGTACTATTGGTTTATCCAGGTTGAGTTTTGATTGTGTAATCCGATGGACAGGACTTGGCACGGATGAATTATTTCATGATTATGAGTTATGATGATGTTTTGAGGATTGTTGGTATTTTTGAAATTCAATACAGATAATTGTTGTTAAGTTCATTTCGTCATTCGAGGATGCGAAATGTGGATTATGGTAAGGATTGGATTATTATGGATTGGTAAGGTTATAACGGTAAGATTACGTTGGTAGTATTCTTACAGTATTATTACATTGGTATGTAATTATTTATGATGATGTGATCGGTATCATTATTGAGTATTGTGGTGACACCGACGTGGGCTTTATTTTTAGGTACTCGGAGATCAAGCTAGTATCGGTCGTGAGCGGATGATCTTCCCGATGTGATAATGGTTGTGGCTTGTTTTCGGAGAATTGATTATTATTTTACGGTTATTTATTTCATTTGCAAATGTGTATCTTGAACTGTACTTATCCGCGGCGTGTGTATATCTCAAAATGGCCCTATTGGCACTTTGCGATATTGGGTTATTTAGTTAAATCTTTTTCCCAAATTATTTTATCGGTACGTTTAAGTTGTGGCTTAACGTATATTTTAAACTGTTGAAATTTGGCACTTCGCATTGTATTTTTCAATGGTATTTTATGACGGTATTTCAATATTCGCTTTTGAAAATATTTGAGTATTTAAAATATTACCGTCATCGGCCTTTTGGCGCTTTTGAATTGGTTTTGGAAACAGTTTTTAGCCTAGTGGGTTCCGGCGTGGGACCCACGGCGCTGTAATATCCCGGATGGTTTTGGGGGTGTTACAGAAGATGGTATCAGAGCTTGGGTTTTGTGAAACCCGGGCATGTGTGTTATATGGCTCTACCAGTACGGTAGTAGCGCGGATTTTGAAAATGATTTTCTGACCTTTGAGTCAAACCGATATTTTGAGGTTCCAAAATTTTTGAGAACTTTTCAAACTGCTATGTGTGATATTGGCGTGTGTTGGTATTGTTTTGAGACTTCATGTTGGAGTCGTGTGCTAGTATAACGGGAGATCATCGGCTTCACGCACCTGTAAGTATATCGTTTTGGTTGTTCGCTTGTGGCGACGACTGATTGTTTTTGTGATGAGTTGGAAAGTTTTGGATTTATCTGTTGTTGGCGGCAGGTTGCAAGTTTCGAGGACGAAACTTATTTTAAGGGGGGTAGTATGTAATACCCGAATTTTCAGTATAAATTTTTCGCGTTATTTTATCTGAGATATACTGTATAGTTTGGTATCTATACAGTTTGGATAAAATAAATTGAGAACCGAGACAATTATACTGGTGTGATTATCGTTTTTGATTGACAGATATATTCAGGATATGTTGTATGAGGTTGAACTGATTCGGATATCAGGTATACCGTATGAGAATATTTTTGGATTCAGTATGTGTCTTCAGTATGCCGTATGTTTGTATTTTGTACGTCGAGACGTCGGACAGGAACAGTTGGATTTTTGGCTAAGTATAAAAGCCATTACATACGTTAAGCCTTGGAGCTTACGTGCGTAAAATGTGTTAGCTTACGTACGTTATATAGTGTACATAACGTACGTAACAAGAGGAATCGGACAGTGGGGCCCGTGGTCGGCAGCTTTCGGCGCAGATGTGGACAGGTGAGTCAACGGATGGAGTTACGTACGTTATACAGGGTGTATTACGTACGTAATACGAGTATTATACTGTAGCAAGTCAACGTACGTATTACATACGCAACGGATTAAGTGTTACATACGTTACGGGGCGGCTGGCCGAGTCGTGGCCGAGATGACCTGGATGGCCGAGCATGGCCGGTCGTGACTCGTTGGAATGGCCGAGCATGGTCGGCAGTGACTCGCATGGATGGCCGATCACGGTCGGCAGTGACTCGAAGGGATGGCTAGGACTGGCCGATTACGTACGTAAGGCAGTGGCCGGTTACGGCCGTAAGGGCCAGTTACGTACGTAAGCCAGCTGCTGGTTACGTACGTAAGGGTTCCGACAGAACTGGGCAGAGACTTCGGCCATGGCCGGTTACGTACGTAAGGGCCCGGCCGGTTACGTACGTAAGCGTCCGGCAGTGTCCGGCTATTTAAGGCCTGGACCGAGTCATATCCGGCATTTTCCACTTTTCTTCGTTCCTTCCGCGATTTTTCACCATAGATTGATGGATTTTAGTATGAGCAACTTATAACAACATGTTTTGGAAGTTGGAATCATGGATTAACATCATCTTCCACCTGGATCGAAGGTAAGAACACCTAAACACTTGGTTTTGGATATTTTTGAAGTTTCTTGATGTCTTGGCCGATTTGATTCGTTTTAACTCAGATTATTGATGGAATCTTGTTGTATTCTTGAGATTATTCGTTGTTCTTGAAGTTTTGTGGATCGAAATCGAGTATTCCTTTGAATAATCTATTGAATTGGACTATGCCTTCAAAGTGTTCGATGAAATGTCTCAATGAGTAGAACCTGGAAAATTCTACACGTTTTCGTATGAATGATGGTTGAAATGATATTTTTGTGTTGGTTCTTGGTAATTATGGGAATTTTGTTAAAGGAAGAAAATGAATTGGTGATCAAATGATTCGATTATGTTGTTATGATTATGGAATCGTAGTATTCTCGATGTTCTTGGTGGTTTGTTGCGAATCAAGATGTTATGAGAAGTATATGTTGAAGGACATGATTATATACACCTTGAATTATGATTAAGGGTTGTTTAGATGTTAGAAAACATCGGGTTATGTTGTTTTATGGATTATGAACGTGAATTTGGATAATTCGTGTTCTTGAAGAACTCTTGAGTTACATGTTATGATTTTGGAAGGATTTCGGATAATTTGGAATGTGATTATTCACGATAATAATCGGTAAATTGTTTTCTACGAATTTACAAGTATGAACAAGAAGGAGTTTTGTCTTCGTATTTGGAGTTGAAGTTGGAATCGAATATGTTATAAAATCCTTAATGTCGAGATGAATTGATCATTGATTTGATGAATACGTTTTAAAGTGTTAGTATTTTGGATATGAATATGGAATATTCACATTTAGAACTAAGTTATGTATCTTGGTACAATATTCATATAGGAATACGAATATGATTTTGAGTTTGATGAGAATTATTATTCATGTTTGAATTTGGAAATTCATACTTATTGAATAAGTGTTCAATTCGGATAATGGAATCATTTGAAACCTTTGGAATATGGTTATCTATGATGTTGAATTAATCGGATCATCCGGATTGATGATGATAACCGGTAATTGGTTTATATTATGAATTTACAAGGAGGAAACTTGTATCCGTATTTAAGATTGAATTTGGAATCGGTAATGTTAGACCCTTGTTGGTTTAAATTGATTATTGATATGATCTTCGGATTTTGGAATCGTATTGTGGTTTTGAATTCGTGTTTGATTGGTTCGGGTTGTTTGGATATGTGTTTAATCGGGATATTGTAGAACCGTTGTTGATTGGTTATTGATTGTTATTTGTGATCATCGAGTTACGGCTTGTATCGTGGATATGGGTTCGTATTTGTTGAGTTGGATTATTTGGTATTATGTATATGATCGAGGTTTCGTTGAACCGTTGAGTTTGTTGGTTGAGTATGTCGGTTATTGATTTTTATCGAATGTGTGTTAATCGGTTATTGTAATAGGTTGATAAGTTTTGATCGTGGATTATGACCGTTGTGTTGCGGTTGAGGTCGAAGAGTTCGTATATTGCTTTGTTCGGGGCTGAAGAGCTCGTGGATGAAGGCAATGGATTTTGGTAAAGTCTTCGTGGTATCGGTATCGAGGCAAGTTTATACTTGTTCAGTTTATAATATTTGGTAAATGGTTTCGTTTTCATTTCATTTATAATTCATATAGCGATGTTGTTAGAAAGGTAAATTATTGGTTAATGAGTTGTATATCGTGCTCTGGTTTGTATTAAATCATAAGGTATATGATTTAATTGTGTTTAAGGAAGACGTGAGTTATCTTTGGTCAAGGATATAGAATATCAGATATCGAGGATAGTTATCGTGTCGATATTGATGTCGGGATGGTGGTTTGTTGGTATAAATGGACTATACCTATTTCGGGATTATCCGTATAACTGTGTATTCGTTCAGGGATGTTGTTCGTGGAAAGGATGTTGTCTCCGGCTTTGAGGTAATTTATGTATTGTTCAGTTATGAGATAATTATTATGTTGAGTTGTTGTATATGTTGTACGTTGAGGCTTCGTGTATTAAGATTCATATTGGTTGTTCGTTGATGGATGTCGATCCCAGAACTGTTGTCTGAGATTGTTGATGGTATGGATTATCCTTTGGGGTTTGTGATCCCAGGGTTGTTGTTTTGAATATTGATTGGTCGGGTCGACTTTTCATTGTCAGACTATTGTTGTTCACTTCGGTGAGTCTTTTGATCCTTATTGGATATGTGTTTCTTTGAGTTTCATTGTCATGTTGCATCGTGACATATCTGGAATCATATCTGCGTTCCGATTGGATATTGTGTAGGATTTTTAGCCGAGCACATATATAGTCATGCGTGAATATTTTCCGTGAAAGGCTGTGCACACGAGACGTAGTTCGTTGAGGCTAATTAGGTACATTGTCCCACGTATATCCTGGATTCCGTATACGGGGTGGACATGTGAACTGACACATATTCGGATCGGGCGTACTATGATTTCCATCTTTGAGCCATATTGTTTGGTCGTTCATCCTCCATTTATGGTTGGGTATGTTCGACGGTTTGTGACTGGTTGTTCATACGCCCGAGGGGTATGTTCGACAGTCAGAGTTATTTCTTTGAGATCCATTATTGTTGATCATTTGGAGTTTACCTTGTTGATGGTATTCTCAGTTATTGTTGATCCTTTGTTGATCGTGTCGGAGTTAGCATGTTGATGGTACTCTCGGTTATCGTGATCATTTATTGGTCGTATTGGAGTTGATATTCTCAGTTGATGTATTGGTTGATCATTGTTATTGATCATATGAGCATTCGGACTGTATGTCGATGTTTCGGGATTTGTATTCATTGTCATGTGGTAGTTGATCTACATATATGTTGGGTACTATTGGTTTATCCAGGTTGAGTTTTGATTGTGTAATCCGATGGACAGGACTTGGCACGGATGAATTATTTCATGATTATGAGTTATGATGATGTTTTGATGATTGTTGGTATTTTTGAAATTCAATACAGATAATTGTTGTTAAGTTCATTTCGTCATTCGAGGATGCGAAATGTGGATTATGGTAAGGATTGGATTATTATGGATTGGTAAGGTTATAACGGTAAGATTACGTTGGTAGTATTCTTACAGTATTATTACATTGGTATGTAATTATTTATGATGATGTGATCGGTATCATTATTGAGTATTGTGGCTGACCCCGTCGTGTGCTTTATTTTTAGGTACTCGGAGATCAAGCTAGAAGCGGTCGTGATGGGATGAGCTTCCCGATGTGATACTGGTTGTGGCTTGTTTTCGGAGAATTGAGTATTCTTTTCCGGTTATTTATTTCCGCTGCAAATGTGTATTTTGAACTGTATTTATCCGCTGCGTGTGTATATCTCAAAATGGCCCTTTTGGCACTTTGCGAACTTGGGTTATTTCGTTAAATCTTTTTCCCAAATTATTTTATCGGTACGTTTAAGTTGTGGCTTAACGTATATTTTAAACTGTTGAAATTTGGCACTTCGCCTTGTATTTTTCAATGGTATTTTATGACGGTATTTCAAAATTCTGCTTTTGAAAATATTTGAGTATTTAAAATATTACCGTCATCGGCCTTTTGGCGCTTTTGAATTGGTTTTGTAAACGGTTTTTAGCCTGGTGGGTTCCGGCGCGGGACCCACGGCGCTGTAATATCCCGGATGGTTTTGGGGGTGTTACACAAATTATATGAAAGGTTGTGGTGTATGTTTGAAATTAGTTGGTCTTGACTATTAGCATCCATTAGCGTATTTGCATTCGTTGAACTGGATCAAAGTGAGACAGTGTCTTCTGTACTGACTGTAAGAAGAACGTAAATCTGGAATAATTACTATCTCTTAATTCTAAGTTTTAATTGTGTATTTATAATATTTATTTCTTTCATTTACCATGGGTGGGAGTCAAAATGATTGACTCAATAAGATTCATATCTTGGGAAATATTATTATTTAAATGACAATTATTACTAGAAATTGTGTCCCGACTCGTGCGGGTTGATGATGTTCCCTTGAGAAGCTTGATAATGATTTTTATATTAAACCTTGCAAGGTGGATTTAATTCTCATATAATAATAAGGTTCAAGTGGTACTACTCTTGGATAAGATATTAATTAATTAAAGATGTGAGTAGCTTAAAATTAATTAATGAACATTCGACATCTTAAACACGGAAAATCATATATTTAAATAAGGAGCTCGATTTCGTAAATTGAGATTTGGGTAGGAAGTGCAATATTAACTCTTTAGTGGACTGAATTGATATTAGTGCACTCAACCATATTAGGAAAGGGATTAATATGGAAAGTTGGGTTGCACTAGGAGTCCTAACCCTAATCCTCCTTGAGATCCCTAGAGTAGTCCAAAGCCTATAAATATGACATTAAGAGGGGGTTCGGCCGTGTGACATCTTGTGTGAGGGATATTCAATTTTTTTCTTCTTGTGTTTAATTGTAGATCTTGACTTGTGTCTTTGAATCTACAATTTAGATAACACATCAATTTTCTGAGAGTATTTACATAATAATAGAAAAACAAGAAAAAATTGAGTGACTCATAAGAACTTGGTTCGGTCGATCCACTTTTGTCCAAGCAATATTCGGTATCTCGTTGCCCACACAACATCCGGATTAAGGCGGATCATACTCTAGAATATCTAAAGATGGAAATATAAGAAGATCAAGGAGCAATCAACCACTACACTTCAAAGGTAATTATCCTATGATCTTTGATCTAGATTAGGATATTTAATTTACCAACATATTTATTTAATAAATATGAAATAATATTTAAATTGCTTATTAATCTTAATAGTTAATTAATTAGCATGCCTAAATAGGTTTTGTGCTTACGGATGCATAATGTAACACCCCCATAATCAAACCGGGAATATTACACGCCGCAGACCCTGTCCGTGAGGATCCACCAGGCTAGACATCCAAACAACACAATACATTACATACCGACATGATAAAATACCAAATCCGTAGACCAACTTGGTCTTTCGTCACTAACATACAAGTAAAAAATACACGTTTCTATCTCGACTCATACCTATGCAAGGATAAAATACACTCCCAGACAAAAAGTACGATAGCGGAAAAGACCATAAACGGACTCCGATTGACTGCATCCAAAACTGGCCTTCATATGATTAGTATCATTCGCCTTCCATCATCCTTCGCACCGATCATGTGTTTTGCTCCCAAACCTGCATGTACCTGGATGCAAAACAGACATCCACCCCCCGAATACTCGGGGTTAGCAAAACTCCACTGTTTTGCTAGTACAAGTATAAAGTGCAAATACGAGCCATACATAACACATTCGGAGAATACAACAAAAGACTTCCCGAGATATTTCGTTTAATCAAAAATAGTTCAAGCCTTGAAAGTAGAAACCAAAACAAGAAATCAATTTGAAAACATTTCCAAATTTCGGGAGTTTTGAAAACATTTGCGATTGTAAAGTTCTTAATTCTTCAAAAGCCTCTTGGGCTCACCGCCCCAAAGTTCATTTTCCAAAATGCAAATCCGTTAACAAAACATGGGGTTCATGACCCAACTATTCCAGTCACAAAACACAGGGTCCACGACCCAACCATTCCAATCACAAAACACATGGTCCACGACCCGATCATCAACTTCAATTCACTTCCAACAACACATTACACAGAACATATTATTTTTATGCCATTTTAGCCAAACACCAAGACTCGATATATAATGTCTCTCGACTCCTAGCAACAAGCATTGTGATACTCCGGACATATCACAATTAATCAACAGTACAAACACTCTGGCAATTCTCGCGACCTGGTCTAGCCTCCGGTCCCTCCGTAAGGCCACCAAGTCCCTGTGCTCGCCGTCGAGCGACCCCAAGTGAGAATGCCCACTCGAAGTAACTCTCGCGACCCGGTCCAGCCGCTAAGCCACCAGGTCCCCGTGTGACCCCGTCGAGTCAATCCCCGAGTGAGAGTACCCGAGAAAAACCTTACAACTCTCATCAATTCACATTTCCAAAACCACAATCCTCAAGAGTCAATCACAATATATATAGTCGAGGTATTTTGCTAGAATAGACAACTATCCAACACATACTCATGACCCAGAATTAATACTATCCACAAAGAAACACACTTATGTTAACAACACCGAACGACACAACCAATGTCACATTAGTTCACATATTCACACACACCCGCATGACTCCACACGAAATCTTAACAAAATAATTGAACTTTAACTTACCAACAACAAAATCACACATAATGGCATCACTCAAAAATAAGGTGATCCTATACTCGACACCAACACGCATAGTCAATTAAGCACATTAATTCCCGAACACAAGAATCATCTTTTAATAAAACCATGATTGTAAATATACCGATTCTTTAGAAAAATGGTTGTAAAGATTCATTTACCACATAACGTCGATTTTCAACCATTATATTCACAAAACACATAATGTATGGGCAAGATACTTGCCTCAGTAGTTGATACTGGACACTCAGACGAACGTGGCTCAACCGGAAAACCTCGAACGCCCACAATTCTCCAGCGGAAATGACGGTAACACAACCGATTGGGAAACGGCGAACAAAAGAGTTCCGACTCGAGTTCTTCGCAAGGAACCTGACCCTAACATCATACCATGAATAAATTGACGATCGAACGAGGAAGAATAATCGTACAATGCCCGAATCTCCTTTGTGACATTTTATCGAACACTTTCAAGGTGTCGATTAGAAACTCAATAAAACGATGAATCCTCGGCAATCCAACCGTGGAAAAACAAGGGATTCGATATAACACAACTTAATAATCATCAATCCATCATAAATATATGTTATAACGAATCAAACGGATGAAATCAACAAAATCCCCAATTTTTCCCAAAACTAGGATTTTAGGAAAACTAACCTTGATTCGCTGGATTGAAGGATGTTATGGGGTGATTAATCGGTGATATGAGCTCCCAAACTTCGTGGATTAGTTGTATAACATGCCTTCGTCACCTCCAAGACTCCAGCCGCAGACAGGAAGGGAAAGAAATGAAAAACGGGTGAAAATATGACTGCTCGGTCATATTTATACTGGTGCAGCCTAGCGTGCGCTAGCGGGCGGTCATGGTCGAGAATGTTCGGCCGGGACCCACCATCATGCGCTGAACACGTGCGCTGTCGGCCCGGGCCACAATCCAGAGACTTCCTGGCACGGCCAGGTAGTGTGCGCAGCCTTCCGGCCATAGCGTGCGCTACCTGTCGGCCGTAGCGTGCGCAGTGTCCGACAGTAGCGTGCGCTACCTGCCGATCCTCCCGCGTCTAGAACCTTTCTGCCCCTACTGTCTCGGTCGACTAGCGCGTGCAGCTAACCGGCCGTAGAGTGCGCTGCCTCCCGGCCGTAGCGTGCGCTACCTTCCGGTAGTAGCGTGCGCTACGCCAGTTCCTGCCGCACCTGCCCGGCCAGTGCCTCCACTCGTCTGGCTAGTGCCCGCAGCCGTCCGGCCAGCGTCCCCAACCGTCCGGCCAGTGCCCGACCACCATGATTCGACGACTCGATTTTCTGAAATCGCACGGAACAAACACGACAAAACACTCGGGGATAACATCATCGATCCTAAATGAAAATAACGGATAACCAATCATCACCTACGGTCATAAACGCCAAAATAAGTTGTCGCGAAAATAATACCGGCACTCGACAACCGGGATATATCCGAAAAAAATCCAAAATAACCGGAACGAAAATCGTGGGTATTACATTCTACCCCCCTAAAAATAAGTTTCGTCCCGAAACTTAAAACAAAAGCAAGGCGACTCTCGACAACACACCAGAACTACGATCCGTTTCAATACACAAGAATGCTTACGAAAAGCAACGAGCATGAATCGCTGCGGTTGATAAAACCGAGCAATACAAAAATCAAATCGCGATTCCAACGCTGAAAGGTATGAAATTCCAGTAACACAAAGATTTGGAAGATCAAATACGAAGATAATTTCCCAGCACTTATGGAAATTATGAAATGGCCCAGGTGTTCAATAATCACGATTACGAGATCAAATAATAATGATTGGACAACGACGAACGAATAGCAATGATCGAACAACAACGATAACCTCTGAAGTTCATACCACAAATCAAGACATCAATAACTTGTAGGAACCACGAGGTGTTAGTTTCGAACACGGTTCACAAGAAATCAATCCGAACTTGGAAAGATCATAACGATATGCACATCAATTTGGAACAATATGCGAACTCGCTTGAATGACAAGGGTGAGAACAACACAAGGTCAAAAGCATCAACTAACACAATCGAGTCGATATGGTCGAACGAAACAGAAATGAGAAGAAAAAAATGTGGGTATTACATCATATCACCTTTAAAAGAGGTTTCGTCCCCGAAACCTAAACAACGAAAATGAAGTGCTTGAATATCAACCTTCCCGGCCATATCCTCTTGGTCCCGCATCTAATCTCCATAACCAACTGTACCGCAGTCACGGTCGCGTTCTTTGTCCCTCGGCATACTAGCGGATTATCACTCAATACGGTTGCACCACTTCGCAAAAACAATATGCTAAAGTACCAACTTACCATGAAATATCACATAAGGTAACCAATAACAACTCGGAAAGAAAATTCACGAGGTATCCTTTTAAAGGAAATCTTTTGAAAATCCTTGGGTTTGTATGCTATTCAAAATAAACTTTAAAAGTATTTTTAGTACCTAGGGTTGTTTCATCAAAACTTCTAAACAACATACTCTAACGTCTCATTTGAAATCATTTGCCAAAATAATAATTCCTTGTAACCGGCGTTATCAAAATCATCACGCCTCTACGCATCATCATCACTGTTAACAACCAACAAGTTAACCATGCAAGATCATTAAACCATTCTTACATACTCTAACATTTCCAAATCCGAGTTTGAATTTTTCATCGAGTGAGATTTTTCATCTTTCACTATATATTTTTGAAAAAGAAATCGTATTGGTTTTTGAAAAAAAAAAAAATTGTGTGAAAGATTATTGAAAATCATGTACTCGAATTATTCGAAAATATAATAGTACGTTAAAAGTCATTTCTGAAAATTCTCCCAGCACTACACAAGAATCAACGACGGTAATATTTTACAAAATGTTCAAGGTACTTTAAAACAACTCTTTCAATACCGTCGAGGTTTTATTTAAGAATCCTAGGCCGGTTCGCAAATTTCAAACAATTTCAAACAAATTTTCAAAGTTCATACGAAGCCGCCGATTTAATCGCAACGTCAAATTAGTTTCAAAATTTGATTTTCCGCAACTTGCACAAACTTATGAAAGTTTCAGGAAAACATTCTCGAACACACACACAACAGACATAATTTATCAACCCACGAAACAAAATCAATTATCAATTAGCGCTACGAAAAGTCATAACACATGTTCACACAAAATAGTCGTCATCACTAAACAACGCATATAGAATACAGTTACAGGTGATCGACTGCCAAGGTTAGGCTTAACAGTTAAAAGAAATGTGGTTCTCTAGCCTCTGTCCCTGCTAACTAACGCGCTCTACAACAATTATTTAGCGTGCGCTATCCATGCTGCATTAGCGCGCGCTAGCCTCGCACTCAGCGTGCGCTAGCTGCTCCAACTCAGCAACATGATCGCGAACATATATACGAAATTACTAGAATCGATGGTCACAAATAAACAACAATACGTTCGAATCTCAAAGCCATCGATTTAACACTTCATGAGCAACCATCAAAAGACAATTTTCATCCAAAATCGAAATCTCGTCTATTAATAAAGAGAATTGTCTTAACTCATACCGAACGACTTAGCATTCACATCACCGTTTCAGTCACAAAACCGGGCATTAATGCCTAAACAACGAGAACACCATCAAGTACTTCTTGACTAACAACCATAAAATCGATAAATTGGAAGCGAGAGTGACGTCTTGATTACATTTTGTAGATCTCACTCGAGTTTAAAAATTATGTTTTGAAAACTTATAATACAAGATGAAAATAAAATATCGGTAGTTTGAATTCTTAAAAAAAAATTTGACCTTGAGGTCATCATACGAAAATCAAACTTTTTCCTCCCTTTGGAAGATGTTTTAAAACAAAATTTACGTGACTCCCACAAAACATGTAAAGTTTTAAAATATCACATTGGTGAATTTTTCTTTGCGTAACCACGCCAAGGCCATTACTCTTGTGAAAACGACTTATATCAGGATGTGTGTACATATACATATACGTTGGCACTACTTTTATCCTAGCATCATACGAGGATCAAACAACATAGGCCACATAATTACAAATCATCTTTAAACTCCACATCATAACACAAAATCATACAAGCTCGTATATCACAAGGCATAATATAGTAGGGAGACTTACATCCACAGGTCGCGCGAAGATGATGACTGCACCTCGATACTAATCATGGCTGACATCACAGATGACGCGTCGCGACACGACTTAGACAAACACAATCTGACAGGACAAGACACGACAATACCTGACTGGACCCGACAGCCTAGGTTTCCACAACCTAAGCTCTGATACCATAAATGTAACACCCCCAGAATCAAACCGGGAATATTACACGCTGCAGACCCTCTCCTTGAGGATCCACCAGGCTAGACATCCGAACAACACAATACATTACATACCGACATGATAAAATACCAAATCCATAGACCAACTTGGTCTTTCGTCATTAACATACAAGTCAAAAATACACGTTTCTATCTCGACTCATACCCATGCAAGGATAAAATACACTCCCAGACAAAAAGTACGACAATAGAAAAGACCATACATGGACTCCGACTGACTGCATCCAAAACTGGTCTTCATATGATTAGTATCATTCGCCTTCCACCATCCTTCGCACCGATCTTGTGTTTTGCTCCCAAACCTGCATGTACCTGGATGCAAAACAGACATCCACCCCCCGAATACTCTGGGTTAGAAAAACTCCACTGTTTTGCTAGTACAAGTATAAAGTGCAAATACGAGCCATACATAACACATTCGGAGAATACAAAAAATGACTTCCCGATATATTTCGTTTAATCAAAAATAGTTCAAGCCTTGAAAGTAGAAACCAAAACAAGAAAGCACTTTGAAAGCACTTCCAAATCTCGAGAGTTTCGAAAACATTTGCGATTGTAAAGTTATTAATTCTAAAAGCCTCTTAGGGTCACCGCCCCAAAGTTCATTTTCTAAAATGCAAATCCGTTAGAAAAACATGGGGTTCACGACCTAACCATTCCAGTCACAAAACACAGGGTCCACGACCCAACCATTCCAATCACAAAACACAGGGTCCACGACCCGATCATCAACTTCAATTCACTTCCAACAACACATTACACATAACACATTATTTTTATGCCATTTTAGCCAAACACCAAGACTCGATATATAATGTCTCTCGACTCCGAGCAACAAGCATTTTGATACTCCGGACATAACATAATTAATCAACAGTACAAACACTCTGGCAATTCTTGCGACCCGGTCTAGCCTCCGGTCCCGCCGTAAGGCCACCAAGTCCCTGTGCGCCCCGTCGAGCGACCCCAAGTGAGAATGCCCACTCGAAGTAACTCTCGCGACCCGGTCCAGCCGCTAAGCCACCAAGTCCCCGTGTGACCCCATCGAGTCAATCCCCGAGTGAGAGTACCCGAGAAAAACCTTACAACTCTCATCACTTCACATTTCCAAAACCACAATCCTCAAGAGTCAATCACAATATATATAGTCGAGGTATTTTGCTAAAATGGCCAAATATCCAACACATACTCACGACCCAGAATTAATACTATCCACAAAGAAACACACTTATCTCGACAACACCGAACGACACAACCAATGTCACATAAGTTCACATATTCACACACATCCCCATGACTCCACACGAAATCTTAACAAAATAATTGAACTTTAACTTACCAACAACAAAATCACACATAATGGCATCACTCGAAAATAAGGTGATCCTATACTCGACACCAACACACATAGTCAATTAAGCACATTAATTCCCGAATACAAGAATCATCTTTTAATAAAACCATGATTGTAAATATACCGGTTCTTTAGAAAAATGGTTGTAAACATTCATTTAGCACATAACGTTGATTTTCAACCATTATATTCACAAAACACGTAATGTATGGGTAAGATACTTGCCTCAGTAGTTGATACTGGACACTCCGACGAATGTGGCTCAACCGGAAAACCTCGAACGCCCACAATTCTCCGGCAGAAATGACGGTAACACAACCGATCGGGAAACGGCGAACGAAAGGGTTCCGACTCGAGTTCTTCGCAAGGAACCTGACCCTAACATCATACCATGAATAAATTGACGATCTAACGAGGAAGAATAATCGTACAATGCCCGAATCCCCTTTGTGACATTTTATCGAACAATTTCAAGGTGTCGATTAGAAACTCAATAAAACGACGAATCCTCGGCAATCCAACCGTGGAAAAACAAGGGATTCGATATAACACAACTTAATAGTCATCAATCCATCACAGATATAAGTTATAATGAATCAAATGGACGAAATCAACAAAATCCCCAATTTTTCCCAAAACTAGGATTGTAGGAAAACTAACCTTGATTCGCTGGATTGAAGGATGTTATGGGGTGATTAATCGATGATATGAGCTCCTAAACTTCGTGGATTTGTTGTATAACAACATGCCTTCGTCACCTCCAAGACTCCAGCCGCAGACATGAAGGGAAAGAAATGAAAAACGGGTGAAAATATGACTGCTCGGTCATATTTATACTGGTGCAGCCTAGCGTGCGCTAGGCTGCCGAGCTAGCGTGCGCTAGCGGGGGGTCATGGTCGAAGATGTTCTGCCGGGACCCACCATCATGCGCTGAACACGTGCGCTGTCGGCCCGGGCTACAATCCAGAGACTTCCTGGCACGGCCAGGTAGCGTGCGCAGCCTTCCGGCCGTAGCGTGGGCTACCTGCCGGCCGTAGCATGCGCAGTGTCCGACAGTAGCGTGCGCTACCTGCCGATCCTCCCGAGTCCAGAACCTTTCTGCCCCTACTGTCTCGGCCGACTAGCACGCGCAGCTAACTGGCCGTAGCGTGCACTGCCTCCCGGCCATAGTGTGCGCTACCTTCCGGTCGTAGCGTGCGCTACGCCGGTTCCTGCCGCACCCGCCCGGCCAATGCCTCCACTCGTCCGGCCAATGCCCGCAGCCGTCCGGCCAGCGTACCCAACCGTCCGGCCAGTGCCCGACCACCATGATTCGACTACTCGATTTTCCGAAATCGCACGGAACGAACACGACAAAACACTCGGGGACAACATCATCAATCCGAAATGAAATTAATGGATAACCAATCATCACCTACGGTCATAAATGCCAAAATAAGTTGTCGCGATAATAATACCGGCACTCGACAACCCGGAAATATTCGAAAAAAATCCAAAATAACCGGAACGAAAATTGTGGGTATTACACGTAAAACGCTTTAATCAAACATTTACCAACTTCGCTTCCGCTGCATTTTATTTCCAACACATTATTCGTAAGAATCTAGCTGTAATATCCGGATTTATTACAGTGTATTTCATCTATATTCAAACCATGTATTATTTCGGATTGGTGATTTTGATTACTGGAGTATGATATTTAGTGCATTAATATCATTACGCATAAGTATAGAAACATGCAAAATTGCTCAAGCAACCTTGTGATAGCGCACGCTAAGGATGTATCTTAACGCGCGCTATCGGGCCATTATTAGCGCACGCTATGCAGGTGTGAGTAACGTGCGCTAAGGACTCAATTATTGAGCGGGGCAGCTGGCTCGTGCGCCAGCGGGACATGGGTCCGGATAAGATTCCCGCTGACGCACCCGGACAAATTCTGAAGTCAACCACTATTAGCGCACGCTAAGGGATGCTTAGTAGCGTGCGCTAACTTGTCAATAATGCAGAATATTATAAATGGGACAACAACCGCTTGGACTTTCATTTCCTTCGTTTTTACTTCATCCTTGAGAGCCCAGAGAACAAGAATCTCCCTTCTAAACACTTAGAACGTTTATGAGTGATCATTGAATGATTGAGTATCACTTGTGAGGGATCATTGAAGAGAAGTAACACCTTGGAGTGGCACATAACCAACCGGAGTCGAATTACACCTTGTGGTTCAGTGAATTCAGCATATTAAGGTATGTTCAACCTATCACCAGCCTTAGATTTGGATTTCCAATGGATATGATGATCATGTTAACGAGATATTGAATTTCATTAGTGAATTATTTCAACAACATCATGTTTAGAAGATTGGGATGTCTACAATTACGTTATTATTGTTGGAACCTTGAAGTTGGAATCCTAGTACTTCAAATGATGAGAGAATATTCGGAAATTAACAATCCATATGATTTATGTTATCTTTGTGATCATGATTTGGAAAAGATGTTATAAGAACTTAAAGAAAGAATCATCGTAGGAAATATTCTTTTGTATAAGTCGGAATTGTTAGTTCACCTCAAGATGAAGCCTGAATATGTATAATGATAGTAGCGTCTAATACATCAACCGGAGATAACCAACCTTGCATGAGAAATTGTAATCAAGATGGATTATGGTGTCATGATGATTATACGTATATTTGCATCTTGAAGTTGATATCATCCTGAAGATCATTCATAAGAGTAAGAACTTGGTATTCATGGAAGTAACATGAATTATCACGAAGGATTTCATTGTTTCGAACATGGCAAGAACGATTCTTGCTTTCGGCAGATGGCGCCATGCGAGATAGCGCACGCTAGGATATGCGCTTAACGTGCGCTATCGAGTACTAGTTAGCGTGCGCTACGTTTGGTACGTAACGACGCTAGACCACCAAGAGTCGGTTGTCGATCGGTGAAATCGACCATGCATAGTTAGCATGCGCTAGTCTTTGTTGTTTGCGTGCGCTATCGGGCAGACGTAACGCACGCTACACAGAATACTTAGCGTGCGCTAAGCTATTCGGGCAGATTGCAGTTTATGAACTTTTGACCGTTAATCGAATTGTTTAACATTTGTACGACGTGAGATAAATCCTATATTATTTCTTTTGTTAAGGTTTGGTCTAGTTACGTGATTGATTGATGAGGACGATCGTCGAGTGTTCATTTCCGTGGAAGTGTTATTATTGTCTTCAAATCGAGGCAAGTACCTTAATTGTTTTATGTATTGTTGTATACATATTGTCGTGCATGTATGTCGTTATTGTGTGTCCACCTCGTGTTGGTCCGACGGGATCATCGGGGGATCTATGCTAGCGTACTGGATCATCGGACGGGTTTTCCACCACGGGTTGGTCGACGGGATCATCGTGGGTTCTAGGCAGTGAACGCTGGATCGATGGAATTACCATGTGTATGTATTGATATCATGTTGTGATTATCAGTTGTGTATGTTATGTTTGAGTTTCTCGTAGGAGAAGACTCGTTGGTATTTTGTTGTTTACGTTATTATTATTCACCGTGAGATATGAATAATATGTTGTGGTACTTGTACTAGCATCGTTGTGCTAACCCCTTCGGGGGTGAACATTTTGTTTGTGTTCAGGATCCAGGAGAGCTGGGAAACAACCACTGGAACAGTATGACGACGAGGGTGCAGAGTGATGTCCCGACCGGGTTTATTTATCTGTTGTTTATTCGTTATTTCAATAAGTACTCGAGTACGAAGTCGGTTGTGATGTTTTGAATTTGGTAATGTATTATTTAGTTCTGTTGAACAATTGTACTATTCCTGTATTGGGTCAGAACTGATGTACTGAAATTCCGTTATTTCCATTTATTAGTACCTTTTTATACTTGTTCAATTCTTCAGCCTTGTAAATCCTTACGTAAAGGATTTACGGCGCTGTAATATTCCCGAATATATCGGGGGTGTTACAGAATATGGTATCGGAGCTTAGATTATGGATATCTTGGCCGTTGGGTTAAAATAGGGGTCATTTATGTCTTTTGGGGTAACCGGCCGTGAATGACATCACTGCACTGCCTACGTCTTCATGCGAACAGTGGTTGTAAGTTCCTAAACTCTATCTCGTTCTTTGCATATTGTATCTCTTTATACTCGGATATTAGAACGATGTTGTTTTCCGTATATTGAGTATTTATGCTTACAGTATGTTGAGAGGCGGACGTGGACGTGGTCGCGGTCATGGACGCGGACGAAGAAATGCCGAAAGGGAGGCGTCGCCTTCTAACCAGGCCAGTCATAGCTCCGGCGAGCCGCAACGATCTATTAATAATGAACCAGATCCTGCTGTACCAGAGATCCTTCGTCAAGTGGTGAACCAGATGACTCAGTTCGCCCAGGTCGTGGACCGAATGCAAGTGGCGGTGGGACTACAGCAGGGAGAGAGACAGCAAGGGATCCCGGATATGGGAAATCGAGGTGACCGGTGGTCGCAAGAAGTGGCAAAGATGCAACCACCCAAATTCGACGGTATTTCGAGACTCCCACCGGATCATTGGTTAAAGGAGCCGGAGAAAATCTTTGCCGAATCAACCGCCCAGACGACCGGAAAGCCTCTATCGCTCAATATATTCGATAGGGGAAGCGTCCGAATGGTGGGAAGCCATCCGGCTGTAGACCATGATGCCGATTGACAGTTTAGATTAATGATGGAAGCTCGATTGCCCTCGTCCCGTGAGGGAAGCCAAAGTTCGGGAGTTTTTCTCCGCTCGGCCTTCCGATGTGCCGTATCCTGTGCGATCAAGACGTTTAACCAACAGTTGGCATTTGTTCGACATCTGGTCAGAACAGATGCAGAAATGATGATTCACTTCGATATGAGAATGAAACCAGAAGTCCAGAGGTACATGTCCGGATTCGAATGTACCACACTCCGCCAATACCAGGATAAGGCGTTGGCATATGAGATCAAGGAAGCAGCCATGGAGAAATTTGCGGAAACCAAGAAACAGAAAGTCTCTGGTACTTTTACAGAGCACAAGAACAGTGGGGCTCGTAAGGCCCAGTCGTCCTTTCACTCTTTCAGGAAACCTCCGCACCCAGCTAGGAGCGGAAAGAACTTCGGGGCGACATCAACTCTTACTGATGTTACCAGGAAATGCTTTAAGCTGCGCCCAGACGGCACTATCGACGGAATTGCCCCTTTCCCGCCGTGATTTGTTTTGATTGTGGACGAGAGGGACATCGGGCGGTGTTTTGTGAAGAGGCTGCAAAGTCTTTTAGAGCCCGTGCACCACAGCCTACCCGTAAGGAGGCCAAGATTCCACGTACGCAGCAAAGTGTTCGGATGCCTCAGAATTTTGGCCGCGGGCGAGGCAGAGGACAATGGGACCGAAAGGGGACATCGAGTGCCGGATCTGCTCCCCCACGTCTGTACGAGATGAGGAGGACAGACGATCGTGATCTTCTTTGCCGCATCGTGCATCGCCCAGATCCTTTCCCCGATTAAGCGTTTTATTCGATACAGGAGCTACACATTCTTTCATATCTTTGTCTTGTGTAAATCGTTTGAATATTTCCGGTTTTCATGCTTGTGAACCTTATGTTGTTGGTTTACCGAGTGGAGAGAGGATTGTCGGAAATTTAGAAACTAGAAATTTCCCTGTATCATTTGGAGGCAGAGAGTGGCTCTCAAATCTGATCATGATAGAAATGCAAGGAGATGACCTGATACTCGGAGACGATTGGCTTAATCGGTACGGAGCAATTGTAAATTACCGAAGGAGGAATATCTCGCTGGTCGCTGACGATGGTTCCGAGATTCTGTTTGAGGGATGGAAACCGGGAAGCTCAGGAAAGTTGATCAAGGCGATGAAAGCTGTCAAATTGTTGAAACAAGGCTGTACCGGGTACTGGTGCTACGCAATGAAGAAAGAAGAAGAAATTGTGGAACTTTCATCCATTCCTGTTGTGAACGAATTTCCAGATGTGTTTCCTGACGAGTTATCTGGACTACCTCCACGAAGGGATGTGGAATTCACTATTGAACTGGAACCTGGAGCGACACCAATTTCTAAGGCGCCGTATCGTATGGCACCTACTGAGATGTACGAACTGAAGAAGCAGCTGGAGGAGTTACTGGACAAGGGCTATATTCAGCCAAGCGTTTCACCACGGGAGCGCCGATTCTTTTGTCGAAAAGAAGGATGGATCGCTCCGATTGTGTATTGACTATCGAGAGCTGAACAAGATGACGATTAAGAACAAGTATCCGTTGCCACGGATTGATGATTTGTTTGACCAGTTACAAGGGGCAACGGTATTTTCTAAAATCGACCTGAGATCGTGATACCATCAATCGAGGATTAAGGAGTCTGATGTTCCGAAATCAGCGTTCAGAACTCGCTACGGGCATTATGAGTTTGTAGTGATGCCGTTTGGTCTCACTAACGCACCTGCTGTATTTATGCAATTGATGAACAGAGTGTTCATTGAATTTTGGATAAATTTGTGGTCCTATTTATTGATGACATTCGGTGTATTCTAAGAGTCCTAAGTACATGCGCAGATTTGCGGATTGTATTGGAGCTTTTGAGAAACGAGCAATTGTACGCCAAACTATCTAAGTGTGAATTTTGGCTAAAAGAAGTAATGTTCCTCGGCCATGTGGTGTCAGCTAGAGGAGTCCAAGTGGATCCTCAGAAGATCGAGGCAATATTGGATTGGAAGCCTCCAAAGAACGTGAAAGAGGTCCGAAGCTTCTTAGGACTTGCTGGATACTATCGTCGATTCGTGGAAGGGTTTTCTAAAATCTCCGCCCACTTACTCGACTCCTTGAAAACTCAAAAGTTTGAGTGGAATGAATTGTGTCGATTAGCTTTGATGAATTGAAGAAGAGATTGACGACGGCACCGATTCTATCACTTCCGCAGGAACCGAGGGATTCATAGTTTACTGATGATGCTTGAACCAAGGACTTGGGTGTGTGTTGATGCGAACGATAAGGTGATCGCTTATGCGTCGCGACAACCGAAACCTTATGAAGTAAATTACCCGACACATGATTTGGAACTAGCGGCAGTGGTTTTTGCCTTGAAGATTTGGAGGCATTATCCGACGGGACTCACCGCCGATCTTTACGGATCATAAGAGTCTCAAGTACATATTCATGTAAAGAGTTGAACATGCGGCAAAGAAGATGGTTGGAACCGATTAAGGACTATGACTTGGAGATTTTATATCATCCAGCAAAGCGAATGTAGTGGCCGATGCACTTAGCCGCAAGCTGTCTCTATTCGAGATCTCGGAGGCCGACATCCCAACTTAGCCTTCAACGAGAGATGATTCGTGAGGGAATTGAGGTATGGTTACAAAGAGTTCAAGGACAGCTGTGCGTGATGGAGATAACTTCGTCATTAACCGAAGAAATCAAATCTAGACAGGCAGATGATCCTCTGATGATTCGGTTACATGATGAAGTGATCCAAGGAAAGGCCCCCGGATTCATAATTCATGACGATGGAGTTTTGAGATTTCAGAACCGACTCGGCGTTCCCGATGTTGTTGTTCTGAAACAGACGATTATGAAGGAAGCACATGGTTCGCCCTATTCTATCCACCCGGGCACCAGTAAGATGTATAAGGACTTGAAGCAGAACTTCTGGTGGGGCAACATGAAGAAAGACGTAGCGGACTATGTTTCGAAATGCTTGACTTGTCAGCAGGTTAAGATCGAGCATCAACGGCCTGCTGGAATGTTGAAGCCGCTCCCGATTCCTGAATGGAAATGGGAGGACATATCGATGGACTTCATCACTAATATGCCGAAAACCAGGACAGGAATGAACATGATTTGGGTGATAGTTGATCGTTTAACCAAATCGGCTCATTTTCTAGGCATTAAGGATACGTGGGGACCAGAGAGGTTGGCACGAGTCTTTATTTCAGAGATATTTCGATTACATGGTACGCCGAAGACCATTGTTTCTGATCGCGACGGCCATTTTGTGTCTCACTTTTGGAAGGGAGTTCATAAGGCCTTGGGGACCGAATTGAACTTCAGTACAGCTTATCACCCGCAGTCTGACGGACAATATGAGAGAACTATACAAACGGTGGAAGACATGCTAAGGGCCTGTGCCTTAGATTGGTCAAACGATTGGGAAGTTCATCTACCGTTGATTGAATTTACTTATAACAATAGTTGGCATGCTTCCATTAAGATGGCACCGTTTGAGGCATTATACGGAAGGAGATGCAGATCGCCCCTATGCTGGGACGATTCATCAGACTTGATCGGAACAGAACCAGAGTTGATCGAGCAGACTCGAGAGAAGATAGCCTTAATTCGTGAAAGGTCGCCGATCGCCGAGTCGCCAGAAATCCTATGCGGACGTACGCCGCCGTCCATTGGAGTTCAGTACTGGAGATCACGTACTTTTGAAGGTTTCTCCTACCCGGGGAATCTTTCGTTTCGGTAGGAAAGGAAAGCTGAGTCCGAGATATATCGGACCATTTGAGATCCTCGAGAGAGTTGGGGAGTTGGCATACAGATTAGCATTACCGCCGTCATTGTGTCATGTTCATAACGTGTTCCACGTATCCCAGTTGCGGAGATATATACCAGATCCCAGTCATATCATCGATTTCGGCGAGATCGAAGTCGAACAGGATGGGACGTTTGAAGAAAGACCAGTCAAGATACTCAAGAGTCGAGTTAAGCAACTGAGGAACAAGTCAATCGTCTTGGTCAAAGTTCAGTGGTCACGTCATGGAACGGAAGAAGCCACTTGGGAAACAGAAGCTGATATGAAGTCCAGATATCCCGAGTTATTTTCGTCTTGAGTTTCGGGACGAAACTCCTTTTTAGTAGGAGAGTATGTAATATCCGGATTTATTACAGTGTATTTCATCTGTATTCAAACCATGTATTATTTCGGATTGGTGATTTTGATTCGGAGTATGATATTTAGTGCATTAATATCATTACGCATAAGTATAGAAACATGCAAAATTGCTCAAGCAACCTTGTGATAGCGCACGCTAAGGATGTATCTTAACGCGCGCTATCGGGCCATTATTAGCGCACGCTATGCAGGTGTGAGTAACGTGCGCTAAGGACTCAATTATTGAGCGGGGCAGCTGGCTCGTGCGCCAGCGGGACATGGGTCCGGATAAGATTCCCGCTGACACACCCGGACAAATTCTGAAGTCAACCACTATTAGCGCACGCTAAGGGATGCTTAGTAGCGTGCGCTAACTTGTCAATAATGCAGAATATTATAAATGGGACAACAACCGCTTGGACTTTCATTTCCTTCGTTTTTACTTCATCCTTGAGAGCCCAGAGAACAAGAATCTCCCTTCTAAACACTTAGAACGTTTATGAGTGATCATTGAATGATTGAGTATCACTTGTGAGGGATCATTGAAGAGAAGTAACACCTTGGAGTGGCACATAACCAACCGGAGTCGAATTACACCTTGTGGTTCAGTGAATTCAGCATATTAAGGTATGTTCAACCTATCACCAGTCTTAGATTTGGATTTCCAATGGATATGATGATCATGTTAACGAGATATTGAATTTCATTAGTGAATTATTTCAACAACATCATGTTTAGAAGATTGGGATGTCTACAATTACGTTATTATTGTTGGAACCTTGAAGTTGGAATCCTAGTACTTCAAATGATGAGAGAATATCGGAAGTTAACAATCCATATGATTTATGTTATATTTGTGATCATGATTTGGAAAAGATGTTATAAGAACTTAAAGAAAGAATCATCGTAGGAAATATTCTTTCGTATAAGTCGGAATTGTTAGTTCACCTCAAGATGAAGCCTGAATATGTATAATGATAGTAGCGTCTAATACATCAACCGGAGATAACCAACCTTGCATGAGAAATTGTAATCAAGATGGATTATGGTGTCATGATGATTATACGTATATTTGCATCTTGAAGTTGATATCATCCTGAAGATCATTCATAAGAGTAAGAACTTGGTATTCATGGAAGTAACATGAATTATCACGAAGGATTTCATTGTTTCGAACATGGCAAGAAGCAGTTCTTGCTCGTGATGGCGCCATGCGAGATAGCGCACGCTAGGATATGCGGTTTAACGTGCGCTTATCAGTACTAGTTAGCGTGCGCTACGTTTGGTACATGCGCACGCTAGACCACCATCGAGTCGGTTGGCTGATCGGTGAAGTACCGACCATGCATAGTTAGCGTGCGCTAGTCTTTGTTGTTTGCGTGCGCTATCGGGCGACGTAACGCACGCTACACAGAATACTTAGCGTGCGCTAAGCTATTCGGGCAGATTGCAGTTTATGAACTTTTGACCGTTAATCGAATTGTTTAACATTTGTACGACGTGAGATAAATCCTATATTATTTCTTTTGTTAAGGTTTGGTCTAGTTACGTGATTGATTGAGGAGGACGATCGTCGAGTGTTCATTTCCGTGGAAGTGTTATTATTGTCTTCAAATCGAGGCAAGTACCTTAATTGTTTTATGTATTGTTGTATATATATTGTCGTGCATGTATGTCGTTATTGTGTGTCCACCTCGTGTTGGTCCGACGGGATCATCGGGGGATCTATGCTAGCGTGCGCTGGATCATCGGACGGGTTTTTCCACCACGGGTTGGTCTGACGGGATCATCGTGGGTTCTAGGCAGTGAACGCTGGATCGATGGAATTACCATGTGTATGTATTGATATCATGTTGTGATTATCAGTTGTGTATGTTATGTTTGAGTTTCTCGTAGGAGAAGACTCGTTGGTATTTTGTTGTTTACGTTATTATTATTATTCACCGTGAGATATGAATAATATGCTGTGGTACTTGTACTAGCATCGTTGTGCTAACCCCTTCGGGGGTGAACATTTTGTTTGTGTTCAGGATCCAGGAGAGCGGGGAAACAACCACTGGAACAGTATGACGACGAGGGTGCAGAGTGATGTCCCGACCGGGTTTATTTATCTGTTGTTTATTCGTTATTTCAATAAGTACTCGAGTACGAAGTCGGTTGTGATGTTTTGAATTTGGTAATGTATTATTTAGTTATGTTGAACAATTGTACTATTCCTGTATTGGGTCAGAACTGATGTACTGAAATTCCGTTATTTCCATTTATTAGTACCTTTTTATACTTGTTCAATTCTTCAGCCTTGTAAATCCTTACGTAAAGGATTTACGGCGCTGTAATATTCCCGAATATATCGGGGGTGTTACACTAGCAATCTGGCTCGTACCAGTTGTTTGTGTGTGGATCACTGAAAGAGAAAGACGATATTAATCAACTTCTGGTCCGGGTTACAGATCTGTTCTTTGAATTAAGGTAATTCGACGAACTCTTTATAAATAAATTAAATTACTGCATGAAGATCCTCATCTGGGTTTTGTTAATTTCTTCGCTGTATTTTTGCTCATATTTATTGTATTAGACATACGCAAAACCCAACATCTATCAATAATGTTCTTAGATTTTAATGAAAAATTATGATAAGATGTGAGATAATTCTCATAGATATGAAATGGTTAAGTTAAACTTGATGTTAAATCCAAAATTCTTGATAAATTGGTGATTGGTGATTGTTTAAGACATCATGTTTAAGTGTTGGTAATGTTCTAGGGAAGATTATGATGATATATGATGATATTATAATAATAGAATGATTAATTGGATTTTGTTCTTAATAATCCTTGTAGAATAGATTATCATACGTGTTGGCGAACATTATGAACATATTATTTTGATCATAGAGATGAATTGGGAATGTTGAACCAATAATTTAGAACTTCGATATTCGTTTGAATAGTTTGAACTATTCGTGTTGAATTGAGAATATCAATTTCCATGAATTCGATATTGTGGAATTGTGTTATTGAATGAATTGTATTTTATTTAAGGTTGTTCGTGAGATTGGTTTTATTTGTTCATTGGTCGATCGTTTATTACGTGGAGGATGTCCTAATTGTGCGGTGGCATTTTTTACGTCTTTGGTTTTAACGCAAGTGAATTCTGGTCTGGTTATGATGATAATATGTCTTATATATGTTTTAAGTTTTAAGTATGTTTATGCTTTATGAATTTCAGTTCATAATGATGTTCTTGTTGATCACGTCGATCGCTTATCGAGGAACAATGTTTTTGGGTCTTATTGATACTATCGTTGTACTTTGTTGAGTTGTCGGATCATTCTTGGATTCATATTCCCTTCGTTGAGTTGTTTGGTTCCTTTGGGGAATTGTTAATTAATTATTGAATTCCTATGTCACTTTAGTTACCATGGCATTCCGAGTCGCACTGGCGTGCCGGTTGATATATGTAGGATTTTTATGTCGGACATATATGGTCATGTATTGGTAGTTAGCCTCAAATTAGATTGTGCACTCGGGGGGAGGGGGGAGAATGCTCATGAGACTGATTAGTACATCATTACATGTATGTTATCAGGATTCCGCTTACGTTGCTGATATGTGCACGAACACATTTTCTGATCCCGGACATAGTGTGGCGCCATCATATGAGCAATAAATATGGTTGACACTTACAACATGTTCAATTGCATGTGTTTTAATGGGATGGGTTATAATCTGGTCGATTCATATTTTGATTGCCTATGTTCGACGATTTGAAATTATAATCGAACATTGGGATTATATAGCATGTATGATTGCGTATATTCCGGTTTGAAGTGATGATTTGTTGGTTTTTGCAGTATGTGTGAATTGTAAACCCCCTAAATTCGATGTCTTATCACATGTACAATATCATGATGTATTTTGACAATATTTATTTTATGACATGATATAACCTACATCTATTTTATTTTATTACACTCTTTAACTTCGTAATTTATTTGATAAACCAAATAATAAAAATTAAATTAGTATATTGATTCACCTATTGGGCAATGTGTCAACCCCTAATTACATGTAGACTCACTAATGGACTCAACCCAACTTAATAAAATCATAAGACTTCAAGTTGCAATTTAAAGCCCAACCCAACTAATTAAATCATTTACAACTATAATTATACTCTTAAATTAACAAAAAAAATAACAATACAAACACACACACTATAATACCCGGTTGTAATTCATTCATTATCATTCAGTAATTATCATTCAGTAACGGTCAGTCAGTAAACTCATTAATAATAATTCATCATTCACGTTCATTCATTGTATTCATTGTTGGCGTATTTTTAGCTGTGTATCAATTACCGATCATCTTTCACCTCCGTTTGAGTATCGAGCCGAGAGTATTATCATTATCATCATGATTGGTAGTCTTGTGTTGGAAGTATCATCTATGGCATGTGTTGGACTTGTTTTCGTTCACATACGTATGGTATGTCGGATCATTCATCAATAGTAGTGAAAACGGAGTGGTCGGATTTTTGTCACTTCCAGCAGCGAGTTACGGCCGTAACTAATCAGGCATTATGGCCGTAACATGCATTCGTTGGTTTAGGGATGTTTTGGACAAAGGTGAGTTACGGCCGTAAGGATTGGCGGATACGGCCGTAACATGCGTTCGTTGTTTTCAGGACAGTTCGGACGAATAGAACTTATGGCCGTAAGGGTTGCGGCATACGGCCGTAAGTTAAGGCAGGTACGGACGTAAGGCTTGGCCGGTTACGACAGTACGTTTTGAGTAGGGTGCCCAGGCATTTTCGACGAGGGCTTCATACGCCCGTAAGTTTTGCCGAGTACGGCCGTATTAGTCGAGTTACGCCCGTAAGGCAGGTGCGGGTACGACCGTATGATTGTCGGCAGATTCTGGACGAAGCCGAGTTACGGACGTACGAGATGGATGGTTACGGCCGTAAGGCCGTTGACTTCGGAATGTTACGGCCGTAAGTTGGCCGAGTTACGGCCGTAACAGTGGCATTACTTAAGTACCTGGACGGGTTTTTGAGGTCATTTTTCTCATTTCTTCACTTGAGTTCCGAGAGAGAAGTTCTTGGGAGAGATTTCCTTCCTCACATCACTTTGGTAGGAGTGTTCTAAACATATATCTTGGATTGGGAAGCTTGGATAGTCGATTTAACACGATTTCACCGGATCGAAGTGTTTGGATCTTCAAAGGTAAATTCTTCAACATCTTGGATTTCGATTTTGAGTTGGGATATGATGTTTTGGATGTGATAATCATGATATATGAAGTGATATACTTGTGATTATGAATTGTTAAGGATTATCATCGGATTATTTGGGTTTATTCAAGAACATTTTGATTATTGAATTGGATTTGGGGTTTTTTCGATTAAACGTTGTTGTAATCTCGAATTGGGTATTCATTTTGGACTATTGGTTGTATTGAAGATGTTTTGTTGGGTTGAAACACTCTTTGGAGGTTGATATGGATATAATTGAGGTTGATTGTAACCAATCGAAGATTGGTTACAACGTGTTTTTTATAATGTCCTAATGAACTTGGATTTGTCATATCGATGTTTAGAGTTAGTTATAATCGTACTTGATATGTATATTGAACGGATTGTTGGTAATTGTGTTATTCAAGGCTGTTCGAGCGACCGACACCTCATTTAGGACGTTTTTTCGTGGAAGGACTTTCTTCACTGGTGTTGTGTAAGTTAATTCTTACTCGGTTAAAAGTATACTCATTCCTTTTATTGTTTTTCATTCATAATCATAACCCATTCATAATGTATTAACCGTATTGAGACTTGTAATTGTCAAATAATCATTTCATTCACGAGGAACGATGGTTCTAAATCATTTCAATGAGCTACCATTCATTTCATTATTATCTCATCTCGGTGAGTCATTCTTGACCCTTGTCGGATTGTTATTCATTATGGTCATTGGTCACTTTTGATCGTGTGACCTTCTGGGTTCATATTGCATGGTCGGGTAGGGATGTGTGGAATTTTTAGTCGGGCACACGATATTCATGTGTTGGGTTCACCGACACATTGGACTGTGCACGCGATAATGTACCTCCGTGAAACTAATTAGGTACAAGGGTGGGTGTGTCCGGACACTCGTCTTGTGCACGTGCACATTCCATTACAGGCGTACTATGATGCTCTTCAGCTTAAATTCATAACTAAGGATATTTCATGATTTTGTTTATGCAACTCTTGAGGATTGTTGTTCTGTGTAACTGACCTCGTTGGGGGATATTGTTTTCAGGTCATGGCAAGGCAAAAGCATGGGAAGAGAAAGTTGACGGCGAGGAGTCCCAGTGATACTAGTAGGGGCCCCCAGTCCTTTCAGTCTTTCATGTCTTTCTTCTTTTTATTTCTGCTGCAAACTTCCGGTTGAATGTTCATTTATTCAGGGTTGTATATTTTATCTTCATATAAAATGTACAAGTATTTTGTATTCCTGGGTGTATGGTACTTAAAGCTCCTCATCGAAGTATTTGGTAATATAATGTGGTTCGGTACTACAATTATATTATTTAATTCATTAATCTTCATTCGCCTGGTGGGTCCCATTTGGGGTTCCATGGCACTATAATAGCCGCCTAGTTTGGGGTGTTACAGAGTTGGTATCGGAGCGTGGTTTTGAATACTTACTTCCGAGTCATGTCTCATTGAAATCATCATTCACCAGACTAGTATCATTGGACTTTCGCGTCGCGTGTGACCTGTGAAAATGCCAAGCCCCTCAGACCAAGAATTGTAAGATTTCTGATGCCATGGTATAATTTCTGGCAATAAGAATCATTCATTCATCATTCATTAGTTAACAATCCTCAAACATCATTTTCATTTTGATCATGTTGATCATGTTAACTCATTAATCACTCAGTTCATTTCATTACTCAGTTGTCGATCTTGAGGATAGTATCATTAATCTTGTTAACTTGTCCAAGATCATCATTTCAAGAGTTTCATCAGACAATCATGTCACCTCATATAATCATTCATATAATCATTATGTCAGAGCGCGTATGCTCGTTATTATCATCTCATAATGTAATCATAATGTGATACTCATGCGAGATCTATAATTATCGTGTGACTTTCCTACTTCAGTATGGATAGAGCAGTCAGAGGACGCAGGGGAAGAGGCCGCGGTGCGGGCCGAAACCCAGGAGCTCGTGTGAATACACGCGCTAATGCAAGGAATAATGCTAATTCATCGAGCAGTGACGCTGCCACTCATTCTCCTGGATGTAATCATTCACTGTCAGGGAGTCGTACCCGGGACACAGCTCAGTCAGAAGGTATTCGGGTTGATCCACTCGCTTTTATGCAGGGCATGATGGCCCAAATGACTCAGATGGCACAATTGATAGAGAAGATACATAACTAAACTACTCAAAATCAACAGGCTCCTCCGCCGCCACCTCAAAGGCAAGAGAGGGGTGTGAGCAGTATCATTGGCGACATCTCTCGCCTGAGACCACCTACCTTCGAGGGCTCATCTGAACCGATGAATATCATTCACTGGCTTGAGCATTTCGAGAAAATGTTTGCTATCGTGGACTGTCCTGAGGGACACAAAGTTTCAGTTGCGGCTTACTATCTAGGTAAGAGCGCTCACTCTTGGTGGTTATCTTTGAAACCCACCGACGGATCTTGTACTTGGGATCAATTCAAGACTCTCATGATGGAGAGGTATTATCCAGCCCCACTCAGGGAGGCTAAGTTATCAGAATTACTCATTCCCGACCTCTCAGCAGACGATGATGTTCTCGCTATCGCCGAGAAGAACTTCTTCCTTTCGCCTCATCTATTATTCACTCTGAGGCAGACAAGATCAAATATTTCAGCAAGAGGTTGAAACCTCGTATGCGGATGCAGTTGCTTAATCACAGTTGCACAACCCTGTCGGAATTCATCGAGAAAGCTCTTATGAGCTTACTGCGAAGGAAATTGCTAAGAATCAAACTTCATCTTCTGGCAAGAAGTCTAAGAGCCGTAATCAGTTTGAAGGCAGTCAGGCAACCTTCAAGAAGCCTCGTGCGGGCTCTACTTTTTCGGGACGACCACTTGCGGCGCCTAATCCTCCTGAATCTCAGTCCTGAGTGGCCAGTTCGGCCATCACCTGTTTCAACTGTGAAAAACAGGGTCATGTCAGCACCAAGTGTCTGAGGCAGACTATCACATGCCATAACTGTGGGATTGCTGGGCATAAGGCCCGTTTTTGCCGAAGAGACTCCAAACCTACTCCGGCGTCATCTCAGGCCCCGAAGCAGTCAGCTGTTCATAATCAAGCCACTCAGTCCGCGTCGTTTAAAATGACGGGAGCAAACAAAGGCGGAGCTCACAGTTATAAGGCAGGAACATCTAGTACTGGGGCTGGCATGCCCCAAATTTACGAGATGAAGAGGACCGACGATTCGGAGGCCCGGATGATCTTAGGTACACTCGAAATTCTATCTCAATCCGTGTGTACACTTTTTGATACTGGTGCATCGCATTCATTTATTTATGAGTCATGCTTGAGTAGACTTTATCTGGATAGTACTACTAGTTGTGAACCTTATATCATTGGTCTACCTGACGGTAGAAGGATTATCGGGGATCGTGAGATTGAGAATTGTCCGATTCAGCTTAATGACCGTGTTTGGTTGGCGAACTTGACCGTGTTAAATTTACCGAGAGATGATGTTATTTTGTGTATCGATTGGATGGATCGTCATGATGCCATAATTAGTGTCCGTAAGCGTATGGTCACTATTGTTTCAGACGATGGAGTCGAATGTATATTTCAGGGAGGTAATCCCAGCTATTCTGGTAAGATCATCAATATGATGAAAGCGGTGAAATTACTCAATCAAGGGTGTGTTGGTTATTGGTGCTATATGACCAAGACCGAGAAATCATCAGTGATGTTGGCGGATATTCCTGTAGTGAGAGAATATGCCGATGTTTTTACAGACGAGTTACCTGGTTTGCCTCCACAAAGAGATGTGGAATTCACGATAGAGTTGGTGCCTGGTATGTCCCCATTATCTAAGACACCGTATCGGATGGCCCCGACCGAAATGCAGGAACTGAAGAATCAATTGGAGGATTTGACCGAGAAGGGTTATATCCGACCGAGTGCGTCCCCGTGGGGAGCACCTGTGTTATTTGTCAAAAAGAATGATGGTTCTTTTCGCTTGTGTATTGATTACCGAGAGTTGAACAGGGTGACGATCAAGAATAGATATCCTTTACCCCGTATTGATGATCTCTTAGATCAACTTCAGGGAGCTTCAGTATTTTCCAAGATCGATTTAAGATCTGTTTATCATCAGTTGCGAATTCGAGAGTCGGATATCGCTAGGACGGCGTTTCGAACACGTTATGGTCATTATGAGTTTGTGTTAATGCCGTTTGGGTTGACTAATGCACCTGCGGTGTTCATGGAATTAATGAATCGAGTTTTCATCAACTATGTGGATTAGTTCGTTGTTGTCTTCATTAACGATATTTTGATTTATTCTCGTGACCAAGAGGAACACGAAGTTCACCTTGATCAGGTTCTCGACGTGTTAATACGAGAGCAACTCTATGGAAAGTTTTCCAAATGTGAGTTTTGGATGTCCGAAGTGACGTTTCTCGGACATGTAATTTCATCAGACGGATTTCATGTCGACCCTCGGAAGACGGAGGCTATCCGAGATTGGCAACCTCCGAAGAATGTTAAGGAAATCTGAAGCTTTCTCGGATTAGCAGGATATTAGCGGCGATTTGTGGAGGGATTTTCTAAAATCGCTCAACCCATGACGAACCTTTTGCGGAAGGATAAGAATTACACGTGGTCTGACGCGTGTCAGAATAGTTTTGAGGAACTCAAGAGCCATTTAATTTCAGCGCCTGTCCTTTCCTTACCACAAGGGACGGAAGGATTCTTGGTTTATAGTGACGCGTCCAGACACGGTCTCGGATGTGTACTAATGCAGAACGGGAAGGTCATTGCCTATGCTTCATGGCAACTGAGACCTTACGAGGTCAATTACCCGACCCACGACCTGGAGCTAGCAGCCGTGGTTTTCGCATTGAAGATTTGGCGTTATTACCTTTATGGTGTCACCTGTCAGATTTTCACAGATCATAAGAGTTTGAAGTGTATATTTACTCATAAGGAGTTGAATATGCGACAGAGACGGTGGTTAGAACTGATTAAAGATTATGAAATCGAGATACTATACCACCCGGGCAAAGCGAACGTTATCGCCGATGCCTTGAGTCGTAAGTCCGTTCAGGAGCAAATGCTTGCTTGTTTAACAGTTCAGGAGGAGCTTCAGCAGGAAATTTTGAGACCCAAGATCGAGGTCTGGTTACAGCGAGTGCAAGGGCAACTTTGCATGTTAGAGATTTCTTCGCCATTTGAGGATGCGATCAGAGTGAATCAGGGTTCAGACCCGTTTTTGTCGCGCATCCGAGAGGATGTGGCTCAGGGAAAAGCCCCTGGATTTGTGGTCCACGAGGATGGACTTTTGCGATTTAAGAACCGGTTATGCGTTCCGGCGAATGACGAGTTGAAAAACTCGATTTTGAGAGAAGCTCATGCTACCCCTTATTCCATTCATCCGGGGTTTAGCAAGATGTACAAAGACTTGAAACAAAATTACTGGTGGAGTAATATGAAGCGAGAAGTCGCAGAATTTGTTTCGAGATGCTTAACCAGTCAGCAAGTCAAGATTGGACATCAGTGACCGGCGGGTATGCTGAAACCACTCCCTATTCCAGAGTGGAAGTGGGAGGATATCTCAATGGACTTCATCACGAGTTTGCCGACGAGTCATAGTGGCATGAATACAATCTGGGTAATTGTGGACTGTTTGACTAAGTCAGCTCATTTCCTTGAGATTAAGGATACGTGGGGTCCCGAGAGACTTGCCCAGTTATTTATCAAAGAGATAGTGAGATTGCACGGTACTCCTAAGAGTATCGTTTATGATCGTGACGGGCGATTCGTCTAGTTCACATATAACAATAGTTGGCATGCTTCGATTAAGATGGCACCTTACGAGGCCTTGTACGGTCGTCATTGTCGATCTCCTTTGTGTTGGGATGACTTATCATAATCAATCGGCACCGAGCCCGATATGCTTATAGCCGCTCGCGAGAAGGTAGATGTGATCAGGAGTCGTTTGTTGACCGCTTAGAGTCGACAGAAATCATATGCAGATAATCGTCGTCGACCATTAGAGTTCGAGGCAGGTGACCACGTTTTGGTCAAGGTATCCCCGAGTCGAGATATCTTCCGTTTCGGGAAGCGGGGAAAGTTGAGTTCGAGATTCATTGGACCGTTTGAGATTTTGGATCGAGTAGGCAGTCTGGCTTATCGATTGGCTTTACCTCCTGCGTTGAACCAAATTCATAATGTGTTTCACGTCTCTCAGCTGAAGAAGTATGTTTCCGACCCGAGCCATATACTTTAGTTCGATGAAATCGAGATCGCGGATGATCATTCGTATGAGTAGCGTCCTATACGAGTTTTAGAGCGGCGAATCAAACAGTTGAGGAACAAGATGATTCCTTTGGTTAAAATTCAGTGGTCTAGACACGGAGTCGAAGTGGCTACTTGGGAAACCGAGGATAATATGCGGGAGAGTTATCCCGAGTTGTTTGACCCTTAATTTCGAGGACGAAACTCTTTTTAAGGGGGGGGGGAGTATGTAATACCCGGTTGTAATTCATTCAATATCATTCAGTAATTGTCACTCAGTAAATTTCACTCATTAATAATCATTCATCATTCACGTTCATTCATTGTATTCATTGTTGGCGTATTTTTAGCCGTGTATCAATTACCAATCGTCTTTCGCCACCGTTTGAGTATCGAGCCGAGAGTATTATCATTATCATCGTGATTGGTAGTCTTGTGTTGGAAGTATCATCTATGGCATCTGTTGGACTTTTTTTCATTCACATACGTATGGTATGTCGGATCATTCATCAATTGTAGTGAAAACGGAGTGGTCGGATTTTTGTCACTTCCAGCAGCGAGTTACGGCCGTAACTAATCAGGCATTACAACTGTAACATGCATTCGTTGGTTTAGGGATGTTTTGGATGAAGGTGAGTTGTGGCCGTAAGGATAGGCGGATACGGCCGTAACATGCGTTCGTTGTTTTCAGGATAGTTCGGATGAATAGGACTTACGGCCGCAAGGGTTGTGGCATACGGCCGTAAGTTGAGGCAGGTACGGCTGTAAGGCTTGGCCGGTTAAGGCCGTATGTTTCGAGCAGGGTGCCCAGGCAGTTTCGAAGAGGGCTTCATACGCCCGTAAGTTTTGCCGAGTACGGCCGTATCAGTCGAGTTACGCCTATAAGGCAAGTGCGGGTACGGCCGTATGACTGTCAGCAGATTCTGGACGAAGCCGAGTTACGGCCGTACGAGATGGCTGGTTACGGCCATAAGGCCTTTGACTTGGGAATGTTACGGCCGTAAGTTGGCCGAGTTACTGCCGTAACAATGGCATTACTTAAGTACCTGGACGGGTTTTTGTGGTCATTTTTCTCATTTCTTCACTTGAGTTCCGAGAGAGAAGTTCTTGGGAGAGATTTTCTTCATCACATCACTTTGGTAGGAGTGTTCTAAACATATATCTTGGAATGGGAAGCTTGGATAGTTGATTTAACACGATTTCACCAGATCGAAGTGTTTGGATCTTTAAAGGTAAATTCTTCAACATCTTGGATTTCAATTTTGAGTTGGGATATGATGTTTTGGATGTGATAATCATGATATATGAAGTGATATACTTGTGATTATGAATTGTTAAGGATTACCATCGGATTATTTTGGTTTATTCAAGAATATTTTGATTATTGAATTGGATTTGGGTTTTTTTCGATTAGACGTTGTTGTAATCTCGAATTGGGTATTCATTTTGGACTATTGGTTGTATTGAAGATGTTTTGTTGGGTTGAAACACTCTTTGGAGGTTGATATGGATATAATTGAGGTTGATTGTAACCAATCGAAGATTGGTTACAACGTGTCTGATATAATGTCCCAATGAACTTGGATTTGTGATATCGACGTTTAGAGTTAGTTATAATCGTACTTGATATGTATATTGAACGGATTGTTGGTAATTGTGTTATTGAAGAATGTTCGAGCGACCGAAACCTCATTTAGGATGTTTGTTCGTGGAAAGACTTTCTTCACTGGTGTTGTGTAAGTTAATTCTTACTCGGTTAAAAGGATACTCATTCCTTTTGTTGTTGTTCATTCATAATCATAACCCATTCATAATGTATTAACCGTATTGAGACTTGTAATTGTCAAATAATCATTTCATTCACGAGGAACGATGGTTCCAAATCATTTCAATGAGCTACCATTAATTTCATTATTATCTCATCTCGGTGAGTATTTCTTGACCCTTGTCGGATTGTTATTCATTATGTTCATTGGTCACTTTTGATCGTGTGACCTTCTGGGTTCATATTGCATGGCCGGGTAGGGATGTGTGGGATTTTTAGTCGGGCACACGATATTCATGTGTTGGGTTCACCGACACATTGGACTGTGCACACGGTAATGTACCTCCGTGAAACTAATTAGGTACAAGGGCGGGTGTGTGCGGACACTCGTCTTGTACACGTGCACATTCCATTACGGGCGTACTATGATGCTCCTCTTTTCATGATTTTGTTTATGCAACTTTTGAGGATTGTTGTTCTGTGTAACTGACCTCGTTGGGGGATATTGTTTTCAGGTCATGGAAAGGCAAAAGCACGGGAGAAGAACGTTGACGGCGAGGAGTCCCAGTGATACTAGTAGGGGCCCCCAGTCCTTTCAGTCTTTCATGTCTTTCTTCTTTTTATTTCTGCTGCAAACTTCCGGTTGAATGTTCATTTATTCAGGGTTGTATATTTTATCTTCATATAAAATGTACAAGTATTCTGTATTCCTGGGTGTATGGTACTTAAAGCTCCTCATCAGAGTATTTGGTAATATAATGTGGTTCGGTACTACAATTATATTATTTAATTCATTAATCTTCATTCGCCTGGTGGGTCCCATTTGGGGTTCCACGGCACTGTAATAGCCGCCTAGTTTGGGGTGTTACAGAGTTGGTATCGGAGCGTGGTTTTGAATACTTCCTTCCGAGTCATGTCTCATTGAAATCATCATTCACCAGACTAGTCTCATTGGACTTTCGCGTCGCGTGTGACCTGTGCAAATGCCAAGCCCCTCAGACCAAGAACTATAATATTTCTGATGCCATGGTATAATTTCTGGCAATAAGAATCATTCATTCATCATTCATCAGTTAACTATCCTCAAACATCATTTTCATTTTGATCATGTTGATCATGTTAACTCATTAATCACTCAGTTCATTTCATTACTCAGTTGTCGATCTTGAGGATTGTATCATTAATCTTGTCAACTTGTCCAAGATCATCATTTCAAGAGTTTCATCAGACAATCATGTCACCTCATATAATCATTCATATAATCATTATGTCAGAGCGCGTATGCTCGTTATTATCATCTCATAACGTAATCATAATGTGATATTCATGCGAGATCTATAATTATCGTGTGGCTTTCTTACTTCAGTATGGATAGAGCAGTCAGAGGACGCAGGGGAAGAGGCCGCGGTGTGGGCCGAAACCCAGGAGCTCGTGTGAATACACGCGCTAATGCAAGGAATAATGCTAATTCATCGAGCAATGACGCTGCCACTCATTCTCCTGGACGTAATCATTTACTGTCAGGGAGTCGTACCCGGGACACAGCCCAGTCAGAAGGTGTTCGGGTTGATCCACTCGCTTTTATGCAAGGCATGATGGCCCAAATGACTCACATGGCACAACTGATGGAGACGATACATAACTAAACTACTCAAAATCAACAGGCTCCTCTGCCGCCACCTCAGAGGCAAGAGAGGGGTGTGAGTAGTATCATTGGCGACATCTCTCGCTAGAGACCACCTACCGTCGAGGGCTCATCTGAGCCGGTGGATATCATTCACTGGCTTGAGCATTTCGAGAAACTGTTTGCTATAGTGGACTGTCCTGCGGGACACAAAGTTTCAGTTGCGGCTTACTATCTGGGTAAGAGCGCTCACTCTTGGTGGTTATCTTTGAAACCCACCGACGGATCTTGTACTTGGGATCAATTCAAGACTCTCATGATGGAGAGGTATTATCCGGCCCCACTCAGGGAGGCCAAGTTATCAGAATTACTCATTCCCGACCTCTCAGCAGACGATGATGTTCTCGCTATCGCCGAGAAGAACTTCTTCCTTTCGCCTCATCTATTATTCATTCTAAGGCGGACAAGATCAAGTATTTCAGCAAGAGGTTGAAACCTCGTATGTGGATGCAGTTGCTTAATCACAGTTGCACAACCCTGGAGGAATTCATCGAGAAAGCTCTTACTTATGATCTTACTGCGAAGGAAATTGCTAAGAATCAAACTTCATCTTCTGACAAGAAGTCTAAGAGCCGTAATCAGTTTGAAGGCAGTCAAGCAACCTTCAAGAAGCCTCGTGCGGGCTCTACTTTTTCGGGGCGACCTCCTGCGGTGCCTAATCCTCCTGAATCTCAGTCCCGAATGGCCAGTTCGGCCATCACCCGTTTCAACTGTGAAGAACAGGGTCATGTCAGCACCAAGTGTCTGAGGCAGACTATCACATGCCATAACTGTGGGATTGCTGGGCATAAGGCCCATTTTTTCCGAAGAGACTCCAAACCTACTCCGGCGTCATCTCACGCCCTGAAGCAGTCAGCTGTTCATAATCAAGCCACTCAGTCCGCGTCGTTTAAAACGACGGGAGCAAACAAAGTCGGAGCTCACAGTTATAAGGCAGGAACATCCAGTACTGGGGCTGGCAAGCCCCGAATTTACGAGATGAAGAGGACCGACGATCTGGAGGCCCGGATGATCTCAGGTACACTCGAAATTCTATCTCAACCCGTGTGTACACTTTTTGATACTGGTGCATCGCATTCATTCATTTCCGAGTCATGCTTGAGTAGACTTTATCTGGATAGTACTACTTGTTGTGAACCTTATATCATTGGTCTACCTGACGGTAGAAGGATTATCGGGGATCGTGAGATTGAGAATTGTCCGATTCAACTTAATGATCGTGTTTAGTTGGCGAACTTGATCGTGTTAAATTTAACGAGAGACGATGTTATTTTGGGTATCGATTGGATGGATCGTCATGATTCCATCAATAGTGTCCGTAAGCGTATGGTCACTATTGTTTCAGACGATGGAGTCGAATGTATATTTCAGGGAGGTAATCCCAGCTATTCTGGTAAGATCATTAATATGATGAAAGCGGTGAAATTACTCAATCAAGGGTGTGTTGGTTATTGGTGCTATATGACCAAGACCGAGAAATCATCAGTGATGTTGGCAAATATTCCTGTAGTGAGAGAATATGCCGATGTTTTTCCAGACGAGTTACCTGGTTTGCCTCCACAGAGAGATGTGGAATTCACGATAGAGTTGGAGCCTGGTACGTCCACATTATCTAAGGCACTGTATCGGATGTAACACCCCCAATCCACTCAGGGATATTACACGCCGTAGACCCCCTCCTCGAGGATCTACCAGGCTGGTAGCTAAAATCAAACATCTAAACATCGCCTTTAAGGTTAAAGTGACTCGGTAGACCGATTTGGTCTTTCAATAATAACATACAACTCAATTCCAAACACATACCCACGCAGGGGTCAAAATACAATAAACTCCCGTACAACGGGGAAAAGATACTGCAGCGGAAAAGAAAATACAACTAGACCAATACGACATCAACGGATCCTCATGTGATTAGTATCGTTCATCTTTCATCATCCTTCATGCCGACCCTGTGCTATGCTCCAAAACCTGAATGCAAAAATAGACATCCACCCCCCGAATACTCGGGGGTTAGCAAAACTCCACTGTTTTGCTAGTGCAATAACAAAGTGCAAATACGAGCCATACAATTCACATTCCACGAATAACAATAACCAGGAATCCTCAAAAAAAATCCAAACGTAACGAAAAGCACTTCCCGAGGCAAGAGTTTGGTAAAATATTCTAAAACCTAAAGGTCACAAATCAAGGGAAAACAATTTATAAAACCGTTTAAATGCCATCGAGAGTTTTGATGGAAAACAACTTAGGATTTTCAAATCCATATCTTTACAAAAATCAACAGGGCCACAGCCCAAAGGTTTTGTTTTCGCAAATAGAAAACCACCAACAATTTACAGGGTCAGAGCCCAACATCACGTGTCCTCAATGGACATAAAATCAACGAAACATAATCACGCACGCGCATCGCCTAGGACCGGGATGCTACCACAGACATCCCACCCGAGGCCTCGAGGGACCCTCCCGAGCTGGCTAGCGAAACAAATCACACACATCTCACGGTTGGATCAATCGCTTGTTACATCCTGGCCACATGATCGCATGCCATGTGCCACCGTAGATTATCTCAGGCTCTCATGGTTGGATCAATCACTTGTTGCATCCTGACCACATGATCGCGTGCCATGTGTCACCGTAGACCATCAACCATATCCACACATTCACACCAATAACATATCACATCAAGGATATTCAAACAATTCGCCCAGAGGCATCAAACACTTAGCAAAACACCACGTCAATCCACAACGCACCGAAATGAAATAATATACATCCAAACGCAATACCAAGTGCAACATCAACACCAAACATATCCATAGAATTCATATAGTTATTCACAAACCACACCATTCACAAAACACACGCGTTTTGAAAGCAAGCCTTTTACAAGGCTAAACCGAATCTTTTGAAAGTTTAATTCAAACGATCAAACAACCACATTTAGACGATCACTAATTATCATATCCATAAAACAAGAATAGTATGGGCAAGGTACTTGCCTCGAATAAGAACAACGCGGAGAATCGACCGAAATAGGTTGGCACGAACCGACTACGAACTCTCCGACTCCACCAAACGACAATCCACAACAAAAAACTACGAACGAAAACAATAACAACGAAAATGAATTCCAAAGTACGACCCAAAGCCGCTAAATTCAAAGAACAAATGACGAAGGTTCAAGGATTTCCCCCAAAACGGCCAAGAACTCGATTCGTTCCGTCAAATCACGAAAACGGAATTCCAAGTTGAAATATGGATATACAATCCATAGAATATGTTTAACAACATCATTTAACCATAATCGATCCATCGAAAATGGAAAAAAAATGAGATCGAGGATAAATCCCCCAAAAAGTCAATTCGAAGGAAATCAAGAAATATACTTCGATTCGACGAAGAACAACGGATTAAATGATGTTAAACACAAGAATACTACCAATATTAATCATACCCATCGTGTATTAATCAATAACACGGAACGAATCGGACAAAAACGCAAAAACCCCAAATTTTCCCAAAATAGGGTTCTGGGAAATCTCACCTTGATTCGCTGGATCAAAGGAGGTTATGGAGGGATTAATCGATGATATGAACTACCAATCTTCGTGGATTAGTTGCTTGACAACATGTCTCCTGGATCGCCAAGTCTCCAGCCGCAGAGAGGAAAAGATGGAAATGAAAAACGGGTGAAAATATGGCTACTCTGTCATATTTATACAGGCACGGCCTAGCGTGCGCTACACCTTCCGGACTAGCGCGCGCTAACGGGCAGCCTCGACCGATAACCCTCGGCCATGGCCCGCAAGGCCCTGGTACTGAAGACTCAATCTGCCGGCCGGATCTCGCCGCCGATCGCGAGAAGCGCGCTGCGCGGACGCTAGCGCGGCGCTTAGCCGATCCGCCTGTAACCTCTCGATCGAATCGCCGGCCAGTAACGACGCTAGCCGGCCGACAGCGTGCGCTACGCCTGCCGACTAGCGCGCGCTACGCTCGGCGTAGCGTGCGCTACCTGCCAATCCTTCCTGATTCCAGAACCCCAGAAACCCCACTGTCTGGCCCGATAGCGTGCGTTGGTCGACCAAGCTAGCGTGCGCTATACCTGCCGAGCTAGCGCGCACAGACTTCCGGCCGTAGCCTAGGCTACGCCGGTTCCTAACGCACTCGTCCGGCCGGTACCCGCAATCATCCGGCCAGAACCCACAACCGTCCGGCCAGTCCCGCAACCGTCCGGCCAGTCCCGCAACCGTCAGGGCTCGACGACTCGATTTCCGAAAACGTACGGAACGAACACGACGAAAAGTTCGCGGACAACATCAACGACCCGGAATGAAAACATAATACCATAATTAGTCATACGCGACCAAGAAACGGGTCGAGACAACAATTACAGATACGGATACCCGTAACTTTCAAGAAATTACAAAATGGCCCAAAACGCCCGGAAATCACGATACGTGATCGAATAACCAAACCGAAGTTCAGAACACGTATAAAAAAGTTAAACGGACTTACGAGAAACTCGAAACAGCAGTTTCGAACGAGATTCGCAAGAACCGAACTCAAGTGCGGAAAAGTCGTTAAAAAGCACGGAACTCAACAAAACGACTCCGAAACGAACTCGGATGTCAAAAAGTGTAGAATTAATCATTCTCAGAATGACGAAACGGTCATGAGCGAGTCGTCAAAACGGACTTCGGCCGAAAAAAGAAACTTACTGAAAATCGAAAATTGCGGATATTACATTCTACCCTCCTTAAAAGAAGTTTCGTCCCGAAACTTAAAACAAGTAGGGGGAAGAAATATTCCGCCAGGAAAAACTCAACAAGATACACAAGAATGCGTAACTAACGCCCAACGGCGAAATGTTACAAACAACGCAAAGGAATATACGGCGTGAAAACACGCTCCACGGCGACCAACACAACGTCGCCGTTAGGGATATAATAAAACCAACAAATGACAAGCGTCATCAAACGGATAATATATCCAAGTCAATTATCCGACAATCACAAATCACAAAGTACTTGTTACAAGAAAACACGCACAGTCGAGAAAACAGAGAATAAACACAAAACGATCCACAAGGGTAATCATAAATAATTCGGACTACGCCGAAATCCTCAAAACCACCCTAGGCATCTCCGTGTCCTTTCGGAGCAGAGACGCAACCTCGATCCCCAAACCTCTCAGCTACCGTCTCGCAATGTACAGATCGGTGACCCACCTGGCCACACTCGAAACAGCTGACTAACGGTGAACGACAATTCTTCGCAGTATGACCCGCTCGACTACAGTTATAACATATCTTCAAAGTGCTCACATTACTCACTGCAGGGGTACTACTCCTCTGATCATGCGATATAGGAACCATTTTGGGATGACGAAATGAAGTCCCAACCTCAAGGGGCCCACTCCCCTGATTTCCTGAAAAGTTCCCAACGGTTTTCTCTGCTTTTCGAGTCGACATACTCTGGCCGATAACTGGATAGCTCATAGGCTAACGCCCTATTCTGATAATCTCTCAAGGAAGTACAAGCGAGACCTGCCATGTACTGGCGAATCTCCGGCTTCATCCGCCTACTAAAATGACAAATCTTGTCCTCCTCTGTCCTTACTTGATTCTTCACATAGCCGAGCTGTTTGCTAAAATCAATAATAGCTTGAGACCGTGGTACATCCTGCGGTTTCGCCGAAAAGAATTCATTAATCCTCTGATTTCTGATCGGTTCCGGACAAAACTCATCTCTCATGAATTTCTGGCACTCTGCCCACGTGACAACGCGATCTCGAGGCTTAATAGCCTCCCACCAGCTAGCGGCATCTTTGTCGAAAAGATACTGAGCTACCGGGACCTTACGTTCTTCTGGACAATCAACTATCTCGAAAATCTTTTCCAACCGGAAAAGCCAACCATCCCAGCCTAAAGCATCTGCAGCACCAGCGAAACGAGGGGGATTCATACGAACCACTTCTCGAAGCCACTGATTTGCACCAGTGTGCTGGGTCACATCTGTAACACGCTGAACTGCCTGAGTCAACTGAGTCATCTGAGTGGCTACCTGCTGCAAAATAGTAGCAACACCAATACCAATACCATCACCGGCAGCATACTCTCGACCACGCGTCCGATCGCCACGACCACAACCTCGGCCCCTCGGCATACTGAATAAGTAACCACTCAGCACAACAGAAAATCATAACACATACCATATACAACGATTACCATCGCAAGGCAACACACACATGAATATAACAGCAACGACGGCATCGTTCGGCGACCTTAACGGCTCGAACAATAACCAGCACATAATCACAAACCTCATGAAACACTCACCCATGTGCATAAACGCACAAACCCAAGCTTTAACAGCTCACACAGGTGCGATAACACGCAAGCCACCACGAAATGACAAATTTAAAGATCGTCATCACACCTCCCACAAAAGGGTTAACAAAACATATGCGTGGCAACGACTCAACGCTCACGCCACCAATTCAATCACAAATCGGGATTAACACCGTAACGAAAGTTCGAAAACCATACATGCATTTCCGGTCCGCAAACAGGAATGATAGGTCTTTAAAAACGAAAACCACCTTTTGAAAACAATTTGGAAACACCAGTTGATCTTGAGTATCATTTTACAAAAAGTTGAACAACATCATTTTCGGGACTTTGAAAATCATCTTGCGTTTGAACAAAAATGAGGACACCTTCTCTTAGTGAAAAATTTTCAGAATATTCGACCCTCGGGTCTAAGTAAAAGTGTTTATAAAACATTGAAAATATCTCAAAATATTTTGGTCCTCGAGGTAGAAATTTTTTGAAAAATATTGTGGCACCTAGGATGTACCACAAGAAAATAACTCATTTGAAAAGTACGTCTCGAAATTTATTTTTCTAAGATACTCAAGGTTTTTAAAGATAATTCAATGGGCTAGAATGCCCAAAAATTTCGGGTAATTATACGGAACATTATAGCACCGTGGGTCCCGTGCCGGAACCCACCAGGCTAAAAACCATTTACAAAAACGCCAAAAAGGCCGATGACAGTAATATTTCAAAAACTCACAAAATCCATTTACAAAATGCTCAATACCGTCATAAGAATTTCGCCAAAATGATCAAGGCCATAATGCCAAAAACTCGGTTAAAGGAATCGGTTTTCGAAATAAAACTCAGTCGGTAAAACACCGAAAGCCATTACAAAAGAACTCACGCAGCGGATAAAAGAAATAAAGTCAAACATGCACAATCCAGCAACGCTACTCCTCATATGAACGAAATATGAGGGTCAAATAACCACATATCAAGAAATAAAAATCCATAAGAGGATTCCATCAATTAACAAATAATCATACAAATAGCTCGTGTCACACGAGGCACAACACAAAGAAGGGAGACTTACACTGTGTCGCACGAAGATGATGATAGCCCCACGATACTACTCACGACCAACAAACTCGGACGACGTCGCGACATTCGACTCGGATAAAATCCGACGAAACAAGACTCAAACAACACGACTCGACCCGACAGCCTAGGTTTCCTCAACCTAAGCTTCGATACCATTTATGTAACACCCCCAATCCACTCAGGGATATTACACGCCGTAGACCCTCTCCTCGAGGATCTACCAGGCTAGTAGCTAAAATCAAACATCTAAACATCGCCTTTAAGGCTAAAGTGACTCGGTAGACCGATTTGGTCTTTCAATAATAACATACAACTCAATTCCAAACACATACCCACTCAGGGGTCAAAATACAATAAACTCCCGTACAACGAGGAAAAGATATTGCAGCGGAAAAGAAAATACAACTAGACCAATACGACATCAACGGATCCTCGTGTGATTAGTATCGTTCATCTTTCATCATCCTTCGTGCCGACCCTGTGCTATGCTCCAAAACCTGAATGCAAAAATAGACATCCACCCCCCGATTACTCGGGGGTTAGCAAAACTCCACTGTTTTGCTAGTGCAAGAACGAAGTGCAAATACGAGCCATACAATTCACATTCCACGAATAACAATAACCAGGAATCCTCAAAAAAAATCCAAACGTAACGAAAAGCACTTCCCGAGGCAAGAGTTTGGTAAAATATTCTAAAACCGAAAGGTCACAAATCAAGGGGAAACAATTTATAAAACCGTTTAAATGCCATCGAGAGTTTTCATAGAAAACAACTTAGGATTTTCAAATCCTTATCTTTCCAAAAATCAACAGGGCCACAGCCCAAAGGTTTTGTTTTCGCAAATAGGAAACCACCAACAATTTACAGGGTCAGAGCCCAACATCACGTGTCCTCAACGGACATAAAATCAACGAAACATAATCACGCACGCGCATTGCCTAGGACCGGGACGCTACCACAGACATCCCACCCGAGGCCTCGAGGGACCCTCCCGAGCTGGCTAGCGAAACAAATCACACACATCTCATGGTTGGATCAATCGCTTGTTGCATCCTGGCCACATGATCGCATGCCATGTGCCACCGTAGATTATCTCAGGCTCTCACGGTTGGATCAATCACTTGTTGCATCCTGACCACATGATCGCATGCCATGTGTCACCGTAGACCATCAACCATATCCACACATTCACACCAATAACATATCACATCAAGGATATTCAAACAATTCGCCAGAGGCATCAAACACTTAGCAAAACACCACGTCAATCCACAACGCACCGAAATGAAATAATATACGTCCAAACACAATACCAAGTGCAACATCAACACCAAACATATCCATAGAATTCATATAGTTATTCACAAACCACATCATTCACAAAACACACGCGTTTTGAAAGCAAGCCTTTTACAAGGCTAAACCGAATCTTTTGAAAGTTTAATTCAAACGACCAAACAACCACATTTAGATGATCACTAATTATCATATCCATAAAACAAGAATAGTATGGGCAAGGTACTTGCCTCGAATAAGAACAACGCGGAGAATCGACCGAAATAGGTTGGCACGAACCGACTACGAACTCGCCGACTCCACCGAATGACAATCCACAACAAAGAACTACGAACGAAAACAATAACAATGAAAATGAATTCCAAAGTACGACCCAAAGCCGCTAAATTCAAAGAACAAATGACGAAGGTTCAAGGATTTCCCCCAAAACGGCCAAGAACACGATTCGTTCCGTCAAATCACGAAAACGGAATTCCAAGTTGAAATATAGATATACAATCCATAGAATATGTTTAACAACATCATTTAACCATAATCGATCCATCGAAAACGGATGAAAAACGAGATCGAGGACAAATCCCCCAAAAAGTCAATTCGAAGGAAATCAAGAAATATACTTCGATTCGACGAAGAACAACGGATTAAATGATGTTAAACACAAGAATACTACCAATATTAATCATACCCATCGTGTATTAATCAACAACACGGAACGAATCGGGCAAAAATGCAAAAACCCCAAATTTTCCCAAAATAGGGTTCTAGGAAATCTCACCTTGATTCGCTGGATCAAAGGAGGTTATGGAGGGATTAATCGATGATATGAACTCCCAATCTTCGTGGATTAGTTGCTTGACAACATGTCTCCTGGATCGCCAAGTCTCCAGCCGCGGAGAGGAAAAGATGGAAATGAAAAACGGGTGAAAATATGGCTACTCTGTCATATTTATACAGGCACGGCCTAGCGTGCGCTACACCTTCCGGACTAGCGCGCGCTAACGGGCAGCCTCGGCCGATAACCCTCGGTCGTGGCCCTCAAGGCCACAATCAAGACTCAATCCGGCCGGATCTCGCTGCCCGCCGCGATAGCGCTGCTGGCGGGACGCTAGCGTGCGCTAGCCGATCTCCCAGAACCTCTGATCGAATCGCCGGCCAGTAACGACGCTAGCCGGCCGACAGCGTGCGCTACGCTGCCGACTAGCGCGCGCTACGCTCGGCGTAGCGTGCGCTACTGCCGATCTTTCCGATTCCGTAACCCCAGAAACCCCACTATCCGGCCCGATAGCGTGCGTTGGTCGACCAAGCTAGCGTGCGCTATACCTGCCGAGCTAGCGCGCGCAGACTTCCGGCCGTAGCGTACGCTACGCCGGTTCCTGCCGCACTCGTCCGGCCGGTACCCGCAATCATCCGGCCAGAACCCACAACCGTCCGGCCAGTCCCGCAACCGTCAGGGCTCGACGACTCGATTTCCGAAAACGTACGGAACGAACACGACGAAAAGTTTTCGGACAACATCAACGACCCGGAATGAAAACATAATACCATAATTAGTCATACGCGACCAAGAAACGGGTCGAGACAACAATTACAGATACGGATACCCGTAACTTTCAAGAAATTACAAAATGGCCCAAAACGCCCAGAAATCACGATACGTGATCGAATAACCAAACCGAAGTTCACAACACGTCTAAAAAAGTTAAACGGACTTACGGGAAACTCGAAACAGTAGTTTCGAACGAGATTCGCAAGAACCGAACTCAAGTGCGGAAAAGTCGTTAAAAAGCACGAAACTCAACAAAACGACTCCGAAACGAACTCGGATGTCAAAAAGTGTAGAATTAATCATTCTCAGAATGAGGAAGCGGTCATGAGCGAGTCGTCAAAACGGACTTCAGCCGAAAAAAGAAATTTACCGAAAATCGAAAATTGCGGATATTACATCGGATGGCCCCGACTGAAATGCAGGAACTGAAGACTCAATTGGAGTATTTGACCGAGAAAGGGTTATATCCGACCGTATGCGTCCCCGTGGGGAGCACGTGTGTTATTTGTCAAGAAGAAGGATGGTTCTTTTCGCTTGTGTATTGATTACCGAGAGTTGAACAGGGTGACGATCAAGAATAGATATCCTCTACCCCGTATTGATGATCTCTTAGATCAACTTCAGGGAGCTTCAGTATTTTCCAAGATCGATTTAAGATCTGTTTATCATCAGTTGCGAATTCGAGAGTCCGATATCACTAGGACGGCATTTCGAACACGTTATGGTCATTATGAGTTTGTGTTAATGCCGTTTGGGTTGACTAATGCACCTGTGGTGTTCATGGAATTAATGAATCGAGTTTTCATCAACTATTTGGATCAGTTCGTTGTTATCTTCATTGATGATATTTTGATTTATTCTCGTGACCAAGAGGAACACGAAGTTCACCTTGATCAGGTTCTCGACGTGTTAATACGAGAGCAACTCTATGGAAAGTTTTCCAAATATGAGTTCTGGATGTCCGAAGTGACGTTTCTCGGACATGTAATTTCTGTTAGGAATATGCCCTCGAATGCCACTCAGGGGATGAGAGAGTATGGGCATTGTACTTGTAATTATGGAATAATAAATAATAAAAAGGCAATTCGATTCATTCACTGTTTATTGTATTTCAATTGCATTCTTGACTTGGTAAACATTGAAGTGAAGTCCATGTAAATAAATCGAACATTCCATTCTCGTTATGGGATAAGAGAAAATGCACTGGAAGTGTTTAAAGTTTATTTACGTAAATCGTTCGCAAGTCAATAAACTTAAATGGGCATTAAGTTTTTAATAAGACTTGTATAACTAATGCTAGAACATGTGCATGTCTTGATAGCATATTTATAAGTATATTGGTGGGACCAGTATACTCGAACACGACTCATACTCGATTCAGTCACACGGTATTCACTCTCGGAGAGTCGATGACGAATCGAAAGGTTGTGATAGTATATGTGGACCTTTTGTAATACCCGAGATTTCTGATATGTATTTGGAACTTGTGATATTCTAATCGTTGTACTTGATCTGAGTATTATTCTCCGTATTTCATAATCCGATGTTGTCGAGCGTATGATTTCATGTATGTGATTTAAAAATTGTAATTCTGCGCATGTAGCGCATGCTATCGGCTATGTGTAGCGTACGATAACATGGACTCAATAGCGCACGCTACAAAGGAATATTAGCGCACGCTATGCGTGGTCAATTTGATTGAGACGTGCGGTAGGTGAGATCTGGCCGAGGACCCCTGTCGGATTTTGTCGGGATGAACCTGGACGGCTTTCGGGAAAAGCCAAGTCAACGCCTTAGCGCACGCTACAGGCATGTGCATAGCGCGCGCTAAGCGTTGAGTACAGTTAAGTCAGTGAGCCGTTAGCACACGCTACGAGCAGGGACTAGCGCGCGCTAATGGCCATTTCTTATAAATAGGACAACATCATATTCGTGATTTCAGTTCTTTCTTCTCGCATAACCCGAATTCTTACATTTAGAGCATAACTTCCTTCATCCTAAACACTTCATATCAACACCCTAGCTCGTGATTGAAGATCGTACATCGTTGGAGATTGGTGTTCAAGCCTTCGGCGTTGGATTGCTTCGATTTCCTCTGTGTTCTTCACTACTTTGAGGTAGGTGATTCTTCACCAATACTAGTAGTGTTCTAAAGGACGTTTGATCATGCTTATCTTGTCAGTTAGATTCTTAAGTAGTCGAACAACATGTGTAGAAGGATATTTTCGATGTTTCGATACTTATTCACCGTATAAACCATTGAACCTCTTGGTGTTTGAACTCCTAGCATATTCTGAAGCTTCAAACCTATTTGTAATCAGTAGACGGATTTACCTAGTTGTTACGTTTTACACATTGGAATCATGCGTTTTGGAGCGTAGGACGAACGGAACTTAGAGTATTTTCTTGAAGATCGAAGATGAATTATGGTGTTGAGATGATTATCCGTATATTTGTATCTCATAATCATAGAACTTCCACAAACCTTATTAGCATGATATGCTTGAGGATGACTTGTTTTAGCACCAGAGAATTCATGAGTTCATCACCATTCAGCCCAGTTTTCTGTTAGCAGTATTCTGCCATGCAAGGTTGGCGCACGCTAACATACGTTAGTTAACGTGCGCTATCGGGGTTAAGTTAACGCACGATTACATACGTAACGTACGTTATGAGATCAGCCGAGTCAAACTGTCAGTCCGTGGTAGTGTACGCTAACAGTCCGGCTTAGCGCACGTTACGTAGAGTACGTAGCGCACGCTAAGCAGTCCAGGCAGATTGTTTATTTTGAGCTTTTCGGTCGTAGACCGAATTGCTAGGCCATCGTTCGACTTGAGATGATTTGTATATCATTCCTTTTGTTAAGGTTCGAGCTTGTTACGTTGATCGGAGGAGGCGGCCTTCGAGTGTGTTGAGATCATTGAAGTATTCCATTCTTGCCATTTTCGAGGCAAGTATCATATGTCGAGTTCGATTTATATTGAAACTTTGATCATGCTTGTGGTTTCGTTCATGTTGTTGAATATGAGATGTATTTCTGAAATTTCTCGTGGTATTCGTTGTTATTTGTTCGCATTGATGACCATATTGAAATGCATATACGTATGCATAGTTGATTGATTTATGGTATAAATGATCCGAGGGGATCATGAGGATCTATGCTGAGGGCGCTGGATCGAATGTCCACCATGCGTTGGTCCGACGGGATCATCATGGGGATCTATGCTGAGGGCGTTGGATCGCTGGATGGGTTTTCCACCATGCGTTGGTCCGACGGGATCATCTTGGGGATCTATACCAAGGGCGCTAGATCACTGGATTACCCTGTACTGTGTTGATGGAATCGTGAGAATTCGCATTGTCGGATTCCGGTGGCGGAAGTCCATTTTGCATGTTTTATGATGCATTGATGATTTATGTATTACGATACTTGTACTAGCATTGTTTTGCTAACCCCTTCGGGGGTGGACATTGTTTTGATGTTCAGGTAGCCGAGGAGCGGGGAATCAACCACGATGCACGGAGACGATGAAATGGCTCGGTGATGTGGTTGATGTTATGGTTATTGTGATTTGTCTTCTTGGTCTATTTAGTACTCGAGTAAATGCATTTTAAAAATGTCTTTTCGATATGGTTGTATAAGTTAACTCATTTGATCGGTTGAATCAAATCTGTATTTGAACTTCAGTTGTACGATTGGTTTATATTTACACTTCTTTTAAAATTAGCCTTGTAAATCCTTACCTAAAGGGTTTACGGCGCTGTAATTATTACGAATATCTCGGGGTGTTACAGAATATGGTATCGGAGCTAAGATTCATGGATATCTTGGCAGTCGGGTTAGTTGGGTCAGTTTACGTTATTTGATTATTGGTCGTTCGTAACATCACTGCTGAGCCAAAGATCGTCGTGTGGACCGTGGTTGTAAGTTCCTAAATCTCAAATACTACCGTTTTATTTTATTCATGTTTTGTGAACATTGATGGATGTACTTTTAGAAAGTTTGCCCTGGATATTGAGTATTTATATTTACAGTATGTTGAGAGGAGGTCGTGGACGCGGACACGGTCGTGGACGCGGACGTGGAAATGCGAGACAAGAAGAGTCGGTATCTACCCCAGAGATAACCGCTAGTCGAACGGATTCCCATTCCGGGGGACAGCAGGGATCGGCAAATAATAATGCAGATCCTAACGTGCCGGGAGTGCTTCAGCAGGTGGTTGCCCAGATAAACCAGTTTGCTCAAGTTGTGGATCGCATGCAGACGGCGATGGGACAGCAGCATAACGTGGATAATCGAGGAGATAGATGGCTTACCGAAGTAATCAAATTGCACCCTCCGAAATTTGACGGTTCTGCTGAGACGCTTTCTTGGGATCACTGGCTGAAAGAATTAGAAAAGATTTTTGCAGGGATTAACTGTCCCAACGATAGGAAGGTTCCGGTCGCCCAGTATCTTCGGCGAGGAGGCTTTCGGCGGTGGGAGGCCATTCGACCGGAGGAGCACAATGTTGACTGGACGGAATTCAAATTGATGATGGAGGCGCAGTATTGTCCTCGCCCAGTTAGAGAAGCCCGAGTTCGGGAGTTTTTCTCACCACAAAATTCAGAAGCATCTGTGACGGACGTGATTAAGACCTTTAATCACCAGCTGACTTACGTGCGCCACTTGGTCAGGACCGAGGCGGAAAGGATTTTCCATTTTGACATGCGAATGAAGCCGGAAATTCAGCAATATATGTCCGGATTTGAATGTACTACCTTGCGACAGTATCAGGACAAGGCGTTGGCCTATGATATGAAGGAGGCAGCAGTAGAGAAATCGACGGAAGCAAAGAAACAGAAGGTGTCTGGCAACTTCACGGAGAATAAGAGTAGCGGGCCTCGCAGGGGTCAGTCCTCTTTTCATTCATCCAGGAGACCTCCGCATCCTTCTCGAGGTGGAAAGAAGTTCGGCGGCACCAAGCTGCTTTTGACGCAGGAAGCGGTGTTATAAGCTGCAAAGCGACATGTTCGGCGTGATTGTTTTGCGCTTGTGACTCTGCCAGTGTGGACAGAAGGAAATCGCGCAACATTTTGTGGGAATGCGACCCGATCTTTTGGTACTCGCACTCTGTCTTGGTTAGAAGGACACTAGTGTAAACTAGACGCAGCAGAGCGGTTTCCGCAGCAGTAACGTGGGGAAAAGAGAGGCATCCAGTACTGGTCCGTTCCTCCGTGTATTTACGAGATGAAGAAGGATGATCGAACACAATTTGTTGCATCAGTGCGATTCAGATCCTTTTGCAACCAGTTAGTGTCTTGTTCGATTCGGGAGCTACGCATTCTTTTATATCTTTGAACTGTGTAAATCGTTTGAAAATCTCGTGCTTATTTGATTGTGAACCATATGTTGTGGGATTACCGAGCGGAGAGAAAATTGTGGGAACCCTAGAAGCTAGGGATTTTCCAGTAACTATAGGAGGGAGAGATTGGCTATCGAACCTTATTGTGGTTGACATCTACGGTGACGATTTAATTCTCGGAGACGATTGGCTCAACCGTTATGGAGCTATTCTGAATTACCGAGAGAGAGTCATTTCTATCATTGCTGATGACGGATCTGAACACTTATTCCGAGGATGGAGACCAGGAAGCTCGGGAAAATTGATCAAAGCAATGAAAGTCGTGAAATTGCTGAAGCAGGGATGTCACGGCCTTTGGTGCTATGCCATGAGGAAAGAGGAAGGAGTAGATCTCTCGTCTATTTCAGTTGTGAATGAGTTCTCAGATGTATTTCCTGACGAACTACCTGGGTTACCTCCGCAGAGAGAAGTGGAATTCACTATCGAATTAGAGCCTGGAGCAGCTCCTATTTCCAGGGCACCATACCGCATGGCGCCAACCGAGATGTATGAACTCAAGAAGCAACTGGAGGAATTTTTACAGAAGGGCTATATCCAACCTAGTGTTTCTCCTTGGGGAGCGCCCGTTCTCTTTGTCCGGAAGAAATACGGATCCCTCCGACTGTGTATTGATTACAGGGAGCTCAACAAGATGACGATCAAGAATAAGTACCCTATACCTCGGATCGACGACTTGTTTGATCAACTGCAAGGGGCAAGAGTATTCTCGAAGATTGACTTGCGATCAGGATACCACCAGTTGAGAATTAAGGAATCGGATATACCGAAATCTACTTTCATATCCCGGTACGGGCATTATGAATTCGTAGTAATGCCGTTTGGGCTTACCAATGCTCCTGCGGTATTCATGCAATTAATGAATCGGGTATTCTTGGAATACTTGGATAAATTTGTGGTCGTCTTCATTGATGACATCTTGATATATTCGAAGGACGCAGAGGAGCATGCCAAACATTTGCGTGTGGTTTTGAGCACTTTGAGGAAGGAACAGCTGTATGCAAAGCTTTCTAAATGCGAATTCTGGCTTAAGGAAGTAACTTTCCTTGGGCATGTGATATCAGCTGACGGAGTTCAGGTGGACCCGAAGAAAGTCGAAGCAATCTTGGAATGGGGAGCTCCTAATAATGTGAAAGAGGTCCGGAGTTTCCTAGGACTTGCCGGATATTATCGCCGCTTTGTAGAGGGATTTTCCAAGATCTCTCGTCCGCTCACTCAGCTGTTACATAAAACTTAATAGTTTAAGTGGGATGAGAAATGCCAGGCTGGTTTTGATGAACTTAAGAAGAGACTGACGACAGCACCTATTTTAGCTTTGCGGATGGGCCGATGGATTCATGGTATCTGGCGACGCTTGAATCGAGTGCAGGTTGTGTATTGATGCAAAAGGATAAGGTGATTGCTTATGCTTCTCGGCAATTGAAACCGTATGAGGCTAATTACCCGACTCACGATCTGGAGCTAGCAGCTGTGGTCTTTGCCTTGAAAATTTGGCGACATTATTTGTACGGCACTCATTGTCAGTTCTTTACAGACCATAAGAGACTCAAGTACATTTTCAGTCAGAAAGAATTAAACATGAGGCAGAGAAGGTGGCTGGAATTGATCAAGGATTACGACTTGGAGATTCTCTATCATCCGGGGAAAGCAAACGTAGTAGCCGATGCTTTGAGCCGTAAACCTGTTTCTCTTCGAGTGTTGGAAGCACTTACATCCCAAACCAAAGATTCGGCGAGGCCCGATCCGTGAAGGGGTTGAAGTATGGGCACCAGGAATCCAGGCAACTTTATGTGATGGGCCGACTTCATCACTAGTCGAGAGATCAAGTCTAGCGGTTGGACGATTCTCGATCCTTCGGTTATGTGATGAAGTAAAGAAAGGAAAAGCCCCGAGGATTCGTGATACAAGACGATGGAGTTACGAGATTTGAGTCGACTTTGCGTTCCCGATGATGAGGATGCGAGACGGACTATTACGAAGGAAGCTCACGTGCGCCCTATTCTATTCACCCGGCGTGATAAGATGTATAAGGATTTAAAACAAAATTTCTGGTGGGGGAATATGAAGAAGGACGTAGCAGAGTACGTTTCGAAGTGCTTGACTTGTCAGCAGGTTAAGATCGAACATCAGCGACCTGCCGGAATGTTAAAGCTGCTTCCGATCCCTGAATGGAAGTGGGAGGACATCTCGATGGATTTCATCACCACTATGCCAAGGACTAGAACGGGAATGAACATGATTTGGGTTGTAGTTGATCGACTAACCAAGTCGGCTCATTTCCTAGGGATTAAAGATACATGGGGACCCGAAAGATTGGCGCGAGTATTTATTGCGGAGATAGTTAGATTGCATGGGACGCCGAAGACCATTATTTCGGATCGAGATGGTCGTTTCGTGTCACACTTATGGAAAGCAGTTCACAGGGCTTTGGGGAATGAGCTCAATTTTAGCACGGCTTATCATCCCCAAACGGACGGTCAGTCCGAAAGGACTATACAGACAGTAGAGGACATGCTTAGAGCTTGTGCATTAGATTGGTCAACTGATTGGGAAGTTCACTTGCCCTTGATCGAGTTCACCTATAATAATAGTTGGCATACTTCTATTAAGATGGCACCATTTGAAGCTTTGTAAGGGAGAAGATGCCGATCACCCCTGCGTTGGGATGATTCTTCGGATTTGATCGGGACGGAACCGGAATTGATTATTCAGACTCAAGAGAAGGTAGCTTTGATTCGAGAAAGATTGTTGACTGCCCAGAGTCGACAGAAGTCTTATGCAGATATACGTCGTCGCCCTCTAGAGTTCGACGCTGGGGACCATGTACTATTGAAGGTGTCTCCTACACGAGGGATTTTCCGTTTTGGGAGGAGAGGCAAGCTTAGTCCAAGATATGTCGGACCATTCGAGATCCTCGAGAGAATTGGAGATTTAGCATACGGGTTGGCCTTACCGCCATCGCTGAGTCACGTTCACAATGTGTTTCATATATCCCAATTGCGGAAGTATGTACCGGACCCCAGTCACGTCATTGATTTCGACGAGATCGAAATAGCTAATGATGGCACCTTCGAAGAGACACCATTCAAGATACTTGAGAGCCGGATCAAACAATTGAGGAATAAACCAATACACTTGGTTAAAGTACGATGGTCACGACATGGAGTCGAAGAGGCCACTTGGGAAATGGAGGACAGTATGAAGGCTAGATATCCAGAATTGTTTTCATCTTAAGTTTCGGGACGAAACTTCTTTTTAGGGAGGAAGGATGTAATACCCGAGATTTCTGATATGTATTTGGAACTTGTGATATTGTAATCGTTGTACTTGATCTGAGTATTATTCTCCGTATTTCATAATCCGATGTTGTCGAGCGTATGATTTCATGTATGTGATTTAAAAATTGTAATTCTGCGCATGTAGCGCACGCTATCGGCTATGTGTAGCGTACGCTAACATGGACTCAATAGCGCACGCTACAAAGGAATATTAGCGCACGCTATGCGTGGTCAACTTGATTGAGACGTGCGATAGGTGAGATCTGGCCGAGGACCCCTGTCGGATTTTGTCGGGATGAACACGGGCGGCTTTGGGAAAAGCTGTCAACGCCTTAGCGCACGCGCTACGAGCATGTGAATAGCGCGCGCTAAGCGTTGAGTCTGATTAAGTCGGTGAGCCGTTAGCGCACGCTACGAGGACTAGCGCGCGCTAATGGCCATTTCTTATAAATAGAATGACATCCTATTCGTGATTTGATTCTTTCTTCTCCCATAACTCGAATTCTTACACTTAGAGCATAACTTCCTTCATCCTAAACACTTCATATCAACACCCTAGCTCGTGATTGAAGATCGTACATCGTTGGAGATTGATGTTCAAGCCTTCGGCGTTGGATTGCTTCGATTTCCTCTGTGTTCTTCACTACTTTGAGGTAGGTGATTCTTCACCAATACTAGTAGTGTTCTAAAGGACGTTTGATCATGCTTATCTTGTCAGTTAGATTCTTAAGTAGTCGAACAACATGTGTAGAAGGATATTTTCGATGTTTCGATACTTATTCACCATATAAACCATTGAACCTCTTGGTGTTTGAACTCCTAGCATATTCTGAAGCTTCAAACCTATTTGTAATCAGTAGACGGATTTACCTAGTTGTTACGTTTTACACATTGGAATCATGCGTTTTGGAGCGTAGGACGAACGGAACTTAGAGTATTTTCTTGAAGATCGAAGATGAATTATGGTGTTGAGATGATTATCCGTATATTTGTATCTCATAATCATAGAACTTCCACAAACCTTATTAGCATGATATGATTGAGGATGACTTGTTTTAGCACCAGAGAATTCATGAGTTCATCACCATTCAACCCAGTTTTCTATTAGCAGTATTCTGCCGTGCAAGGTTAGCGCACGCTAACATACGTTAGTTAACGTGCGCTATCGGGGTTAAGTTAACGCACGATTACGTACGTAACGTACGTTATGAGATCAGCCGAGTCAAACTGTCAGTCCGTGGCTAGCGCACGCTAGGCTTATACGATAGCGTATGCTAACAGGCCGGCTTAGCGCACGTTACGTAGAGTACGTAGCGCACGCTAAGCAGTCAAGACAGATTGTTTATTTTGAGCTTTTCGGCCGTAGACCAAATTGCTAGGCCATCGTTCGACTTGAGATGATTTGTAAATCATTCCTTTTGTTAAGGTTCGAGCTTGTTACGTTGATCGGAGGAGGCGGCCTTCGAGTGTGTTGAGATCATTTAAGTATTCCATTCTTGCCATTTTCGAGGCAAGTATCATATGTCGAGTTCGATTTATGTTGAAACTTTGATCATGCTTGTGGTTTCGTTCATGTTGTTGAATATGAGATGTATTTCTGAAATTTCTCGTGGTATTCGTTGTTATTTGTTCGCATTGATGAACATATTGAAATGCATATACGTATGCATAGTTGATTGATTTATGGTATAAATGATCCTAGGGGATCATGAGGATCTATGCTGAGGGCGCTGGATCGCTGGACGGGTTTTCCACCATGCGTTGGTCCGACGGGATCATCATGGGGATCTATACCAAGGGCGCTGGATCATTTGGATTACCTGTCCGTGTTGATGGAATCGTGAGGATTCGCATCGTTGGATTCCGGTGGCGGAAGTCCATTTTGCATGTTTTATGATGCATTGATGATTTATGTATTACGATACTTGTACTAGCATTGTTTTGCTAACCCCTTCGGGGGTGGACATTGTTTTGATGTTCAGGTAGCCGAGGAGCGGGGAAGCAACCACAGTACCGACAGGACGATGAAATGGCTCAGTGATGTGGTTGATGTTATGGTTATTGTGATTTGTCTTCTTGGTCTATTTAGTACTCGAGTACGTCTGTTTTAAAAATGTATTTTCGATATAGTTGTATAAGTTAACTCATTTGATCGGTTGAATCAAATCTGTATTTGAACTTCAGTTGTACGATTGGTTTATATTTACATTTCTTTTAAAATTAGCCTTGTAAATCCTTACCTAAAGGGTTTACGGCGCTGTAATTATTCCGAATATCTCGGGGTGTTACACCTTTGACTTGAGGGTTCAGTAGAAGATGTGCCTGTGACGTTTAGTTTGTCATTAGAGTAGTTAGACTCATTTGCTTAATTGCTGAGTCGACCTCGAAGTGCGGACTATACGGGCAGGTAGCAGTCCTTACTGTACGCCAAGAAAGGATTCTATCTCCTGTTAGTGAGCAGGCGAATGTCCTATACGGTTAATGGCAAATAAGATCATAAGTCTTTGGCCAAAGCATTCTGATATAGTAGTATTAGATACACTATTGATCAGTTGGTCTTGATTTGCATTAACACATGTATAGAGTTTAGTCAATGATAGGGTTTGACTTTACCGTGACCAAGACTTGACCGGGACATCGATGAAGGGTCTATACGTATATAGTATTCACGACATAATGGTTCTAGAATGATCCCTTCATTCGTTCTCGATCGGGGTTTATAGTGCGGCCCGCTAGTTTGGCTAAGTCCGCCCGCACTCATTGGTTCCTCCCAATGCCGGTGAGACGGACCTACGAGTCGCGCATTAGGAGCATTGACGGATAAATGTGAATTTATTATCTCTCTATTAATATTAGATATTGGATATCTAATTATGATTTATTGGATAAATCAAATAGCGGTCTTATGAATTAAAATTAAGTTACCGGGTAATTAATTTAATTCGTAAATTATATTTCTTAGAGAAATATATTTGTATTTGATATAATTAATTAATTAGATTAATTAATTAATATAAATACATTGATAATTAAGCGGAGTGTATTTAGCTGAGTCGTTTGTGAGCGTCGATTACCGAGCCATGTAGCTTGGCTCGTTTTCTAGAATCTTCCTAGTAGGCCGCCCCCTCACATGACCACCTTGCATGTGTGTTGTCATGTTTTAATTATTTGTAGAGATTCTTATTCTCAAAATAATTATAACATGATATATAATTATTATATGAGATATAATATATATATATATATACACACATGATGAGATGAAACTAGATACAACTCATATTCATCTTTTGAGAGAGGAGTTCATCCGTGTCTTCAAAAAGTGAGGGAGGAGAAATTTTTTTCTTTTCTATTTTTCATCTTGGAGGTGATATAAAAGTTAAGAAAAAGTGATATATAAATTCCTACAACACTTCCTAGCCGTGTTTTTCATAGAACGGAGTGTTGTAGATTTTTCCGGACAACTTCCGACGCGTGTGAAGTAGAGGCTTCGAACTTTCGGTGCTTGGAACGAAGGGGTTTCGTGTTCTGGACGGGGTTCGTGATCATCATCATTTTACGAAGAATTATTTCAAAGGCTTCAAGGGTATGATTCTTAATCTTCGTATTTTTTTCCGTATATACGTTACTTGATCGATCCTGTTTGGGATTCGTATTTATTTTCGCTGCGTATTTCGTTTTATTTTCGGAATCCCAACAGTGGTATCGGAGCGAGGTCAATGTTTTCGTATATACGATTATTTGTGCATTTTGAATGCTTTTGGATGATGATTATGATTTAGAATCATGTTTGGAATAATCGTAGATTTTAAATTGTTCGTTGTAGCATCACGTTTTTGGAAACGGGCCGAAAAACGAAGAAACGGGGCTGCCGGCAGTGGTGCTGGCAGCACTGCCTGGGCTGCCTGCCCAGGTTGCCGAGCATGCTCGGCCATGTCTCGGCCGCAGCTGCCGAGAGGCAGCCGATGCCTGCCGATCAGGACTCGGCCAGGCTGCCAAGCATGGCTCGGCCAGGCAGTCCTCGGGTTTTTGGCCCGATTTTGAATCGGGCCGCGGGCTGGGCCTAAAACCGGATTATCCGGGACTCCGTTTTAAGTTTATATTTCGTTGTAATTATTTCCCAAAATTTATATTGGATTTTAATTTGACTAAATTAATATTTGGAATATTTTTGTGTTAAGGGAAATAAATTAAACGAGAATATTATTTTGCCGGATTACTTCGAACGAATTAAAATGACGATTATTAGTATTAATTGGATTAATACCATTAAAATTGAATAGATTAATTTTATATTGATTGGATTAATATATTAATTGATTATTTAATTTTAATGTCACTTTATATTAATTGGATTAATTTAGTAGAAATTGAATAGATTAATTTATAGATTAATTAGATTAATTTATATTAAGATTAATTGTTTAATTTCGTTGCCATTACATGTTGTATGGAATCATTATGTGATGGTGATATAGCTCGTGGACTTAGTTTTTTGATTTGTTCGATTCGATTAGGTTGTAAAGGCCGTTTTGAGCCTATTTATATTTACTAGAAAAACTTGTATAGGATGCAATTTTTCAATGATGTAATTATTATTTTGGGTATGAAGAAGACTGAAGACAACCGACCGAGAAGACGAAGAATCGAAGACTGTTTTTTTTATTGGGTCATTCGCTTGGCAGCAAGATTTAGGAATTAGGTCCATGAGCTATATGTTGGTAGTAACTAGGTTCTTGTTTACATTTTCATTTTGAATGATTGACAAACCAACAAGCGCGTATAATTGAATTAATGTGCAAAGTGTAACACTAATCGCGAAATTCTCAGACTACAAACAGGACTAAGTTTGAAAAAGGTTACGAGGTTTCCTACCCTCCATCAAACTCGTAGAAAATTGATACAGGTGGTGTGCTATGCTTAGAGTTATCGGGGTAGTACATTTGGTAGAGGTTGAAAAATTCTTGAGTGCATTAGATGCTTTGGTTGGTGATAAATTTCGCTAGAAACACGATAGGTTGCGGGTGAGATTGATAGTCAAACTGATAGACATTGATGGTCAACAACTTAGATAGTCTGGATTGCCAAGAAACCTGATAGGTTGAGGGCATGAAGACTAGGGGTAAAAGAAGATCAAATCATCCATTAGACGGGTTGGTGTTAGACACCACTTTACAGAAATTAATTGGCAAGAAACCTGATAGGTTGCGTCTGTTAAAATTTGTAAAGAATTTGATCACCACTAAGAAGTCGATCTAACCATGATTTCCGGATTATAACATGGGAGTGTATAATTCCGATAAAATTAGTGGGATCCGAGACAAGAATTATACAAGCCCTTAAGTTCTATACTCGGTCATAATTAAACAAGTCACTAATTTAATCTTGTCTAAATCTTTGTAGAAAACGAAATTGAATCTCTCTAAAATGGCTAAAAACCCACTTGCAATACTACTTGAAAAGAATCTCCTAACTGGCCCTAACTTTGTTGACTGGTTGCGGAATCTGATGATTGTACTCAGTATGGAGTCTCTGGGATACGTCTTGGAGGCGGACATTCCACCGACTCCAATCCGGACTAGGGGTAATCAGGAAGACATTGACGTCCATGAAAAATGAGTCAAGGATGACGTGCTAGTCCGTGGCTTTATGATGGGCTCAATGACTAATGAGCTGCAGAGAGCGCACGAGAAAATGACTTCTGCTAGGAAGATTCTCGCACACTTGACCGAACTTTATGGAGAGCACAGTAGGACTGCTAGATATGAGATATCGAAGCAGTTGTTCAGTGCTAGGATGAAAGAAGGGGAGAAAGTGGGAGACCACGTCCTCAAGATGATCTCTATGATTGAGAGGCTCGAGGTGCTCAACTTTAATATGGATTTATCCCTTCAAATTGATCTCATCCTTCAATCTCTCCCTGACTCTTTCACGCAGTTTGTAATGAATTTCAACTGTAATGAAATTACATGCACATTAGCTGGGCTAACGAATAAACTGGTGACGGTGCAGTCTAACATGAAGACTAAACCGAGAGAGGCTGCTCTTGTGATTTCTTCTGGGCCTAGGAGGTCCAAGAACAAGAAGAAAAAGACCTACGAGAAGTACAAACCCAAGAAAGGGGTGCAAAAAGGAAAGGGCAAGGCCCGAAAGGTTCAAAAGGTAGGCGGTCCAAAACCTACGGACAAATGCCTTGAATGCGGTGAGCTGGGCCACTGGCGAAGGACTTGCCCCAATATTAATGGCGCATCAGGTACGGAACTTTTTGTTTTTGAAACTAATTGTTCCGCTACTGTATATTCTGCTTCATGGATTCTGGATTCAGGTGCCACTTCTCACATTTGTACTATGAATCAGGATCTGGAACGAAGTAGAAAACTTGAAGCTGGGGAAATAATGAGCACTGAGTTTGATGAGTTCCTTAAGGAACATGGAATAGTTTCACAATTCACGCCTCCAGGAACCCCACAGTTAAATGGTGTTTCAGAAAGGAGAAATCGGACTTTGTTGGACATGGTTCGCTCCATGTTAAATTACACTGATTTACCTATTTACCTGTGGGGGTATGCCTTACTAACCGCTGCCTATATCCTTAATAGATGTCCTTCCAAATCTGTTCCTATCACTCCGCATGAGATGTGGAAGGGTAAGAAACCAAGCCTTAATCACATAAGGATTTGGGGATGTCCAGCCTATATCAAAAAGGCTAAGGTGGACAAACTGGAAGCGAGGTCCATAAAAGGACGTTTCATAAGATACCCAGAGGACTCGATGGGTTATCTATTCTACATGCCAGAAGACCATAGGGTCGTTGTGGCATTACAAGCGCACTTCTTTGAGGATGAATTCATTCAGGAAGGTGGCTCGGGTAGAAATATCTCTTTGGAAGAGCATAATGAAAGTCCTAAGGAGACATCTGATCAGGGATCAAGAACCGAACCTATTGTAACACAACCTCCACTTCGAAGGTCTGATAGGGTATCTCACTTACCTGAGAGGTATGGATATACACATGTCGAGGAACTGGGTCTCCACGACACACCTGATAGCAGTGAAAACGATCCTATCACCTATGACCAAGCGATAGTGGATATAGACTCCGATAAATGGCAAGAAGCAATGGAAGCTGAGATAGACTCGATGCATACCAATCAGGTCTGGACTCTAGTAGATCTTCCAACTGGCATGAGGACTATTGGAAATAAATGGATCTATAAGAGAAATACTGATGGGGATGGCAAGGTTGATGCCTATAAGGCCAGGCTTGTGGCAAAGGGTTATACCCAAAGGGAAGGAATCGATTATCATGATACCTTCTCGCCCGTAGCTATGATAAAATCGATTCGCATGATGCTTGCCATTCTTGCCTATTATGATTATGAAATATGGCAAATGGATGTCAAAGCGGCTTTTCTAAATGGATACCTCGAGGAGGAAATCTATATGGAACAGCTAAAGGTTTTGTTTCCAAAGCTAATATTCATAAAGTGTGTAAGTGCAACGAGCCATTTATGGTCTCAAGCAAGCTTCTCGGAGTTGGAACCTTCGATTTGTGAAGCGATTAAGGACTTTGACTTCGTGCGAAATGAGGAGGAACCGTGTGTTTACAAAAGGTCGGTGGGAGCAACATTGCGTTCTTAGTACTATATGTAGATGATATTCTACTTATAGGAAATAACATAGCAATGCTCGGCCCGTGAAAGTTTGGCTTTCTAAAACGTTCTCCATGAAAGACTTGGGAGAAGCTTCCTATATTCTAGGGATCCGTCTTTACAGAGATAGACCGCGAAGAATGATAGGACTTTCCCAAGCCCTTTATATCGATAAAATCCTGAGAAGATTCAAGATGGATGAATCTAAAAGAGGGTTCCTTCCCATGCGACATGGAATTCATCTCACCACGAAAATGTGTCCTCAAAGTGAGGAAGACAAGAGAGAGATGAGTAAGGTGCCCTATGCCTCGGCAGTGGGTAGCCTCATGTACGCTATGTTGTGTACGAGACCAGACTTAGCCTACGCTGTGAGTATGGTAAGTCGATTTCAAGCAAACCCGGGAAGGGAACATTGGATTGCCGTAAAGAACATTCTTAAGTACTTAAGAAGAACTAGAGATTTAGTTCTTACTTATGGTGGTGGAGAACTGAAGGTGATTGGATTCACCGATTCTGATTTTCAAGGAGACAATGACGACTCTAAGTCGACATCTGGGTATTTGTTTACTCTCAATGGAGGAGCAGTATCTTGGAGAAGCTCCAAGCAAGCGCTCTGCTGATTCCACCTGCCAAGCAGAGTATCAAGCTGCCTCAGAGGCTAGCAAAGAAGCATTTTGGATGCAGAAGTTTATACAAGAACTTCAAGTGGTCCCTAATGCGGAGTTGCCTATATCACTATTCTGTGATAATGATGGAGCTGTCGCTCAAGCTAAGGAGCCGAGGGCTCACCACAACACCAAGCATATAGAGAGAAAGTACCACATCGTTCAAGAGATGGTGGAAAAAGGATATGTTTCATTGCAAAGAGTAGACTCAGAAGACAATGTCTCTGACCCGCTGACTAAGCCATTATCTCAGGCTGTCTTGGAAAGACATCTAAAGAACATGGGTATTGGATACCATGTTATGTGGCATTGAGTGCAAGTGGGAGATTGTCAGGAATATGCCCTCTAATGCCACTCAGGGGATGAGAGATTATGGACATTGTACTTGTAATTATGGAATAATAAATAATCAAAAGGCAATTCGATTCATTCACTGTTTATTGTATTTCAATTGCATTCTTGACTTGGTAAACATTGAAGTGAAGTCCATGTAAATAAATCGAACATTCCATTCTCGTTATGGGATATGAGAAAATGCACTGGAAGTGTTTAAAGTTTATTTACGTAAATCGTTCGCAAGTCAATAAACTTAAATGGGCATTAAGTTTTTAATAAGACTTGTATAACTAATGCTAGGACATGTGCATGTCTTGATAGCATAGTTATAAGTATATTGGTGGGACCAGTATACTCGAACACGACTCATACTCGATTCAGTCACACGGTATTCACTCTCGGAGAGTCGATGACGAATCGAAAGGTTGTGATAGTATACGTGGACCTTTGACTTGAGGGTTCAGTAGAAGATGTGCCTGTGACGTTTAGTTTGTCATTAGAGTAGTTAGACTCATTTGCTTAATTGCTGAGTCGACCTCGAAGTGCGGACTATACGGGCAGGTAGCAGTCTTTATTGTACGCCAAGAAAGGATTCTATCTCCTGTTAGTGAGCAGGCGAATGTCCTATACGGTTAATGGCAAATAAGATCATAAGTCTTTGGCCAAAGCATTCTGATATAGTAGTATTAGATACACTATTGATCAGTTGGTCTTGATTTGCATTAACACATGTATAGAGTTTAGTCAACAGTAGGGTTTGACTTTACCGTGACCCGAAGACTTGACCGGGACATCTGATGAAGGGTCTATACGTATATAGTATTCACGACATAATGGTTCTAGAATGATCCCTTCATTCGTTCTCAGTCGGGGTTTACAGTGCGGCCCGCTAGGCTGGCTAAGTGCTGCCCGCACTCATTGGTTCCTCCCAATGCCGGCTGAGACGGACCTACGGAGTCGCGCATTAGGAGCATTGACGGATAAATGTGAATTTATTATCTCTCTATTAATATTAGATATTGGATATCTAATTATGATTTATTGGATAAATCAAATAGCGGTCTTATGAATTAAAATTAAGTTACCGGGTAATTAATTTAATTCATAAATTATATTTCTTAGAGAAATATATTTGTATTTCATATAATTAATTAATTAGATTAATTAATTAATATAAATACATTGATAATTAAACGGAGTGTATTTAACGGAGTCGTTTGACGAACGTCCGGTACACGAGCCAAGTGGCTCGGCTCGTTTTCTAGGAATCTTCCTAGTAGGCCGCCCCATCACATGACCACCTTGCATGTGTGTTGTCATGTTTTAATTATTTGTAGAGATTCTTATTCTCAAAATAATTATAACATGATATATAATTATTATATGAGATATAATATATATATATATATATACACACATGATGAGATGAAACTAGATACAACTCATATTCATCTTTTGAGAGAGGAGTTCAGCCGTGTCTTCAAAAAGTGAGGGAGGAGAAATTTTTTTCTTTTCTATTTTTCATCTTGGAGGTGATATAAAAGTAAAGAAAAAGTGATATATAAATTCCTACAACACTTCCTAGCCGTGTTCTTCATAGAACGGAGTGTTGTAGATTTTTCCGGGCAACTTCCGACGCGTGTGAAGTAGAGGGTTCGAACTTTCGGTGCTTGGAACGAAGGGGTTTCGTGTTCGGGACGGGGTTCGTGATCATCATCATTTTACGAAGAATTATTTCAAAGGCTTCAAGGGTATGATTCTTAATCTTCGTATTTTCTTTTCCGTATATACGTTACTTGATCGATCCTGTTTGGGATTCGTATTTATTTCCGCTGCGTATTTCGTTTTATTTTCGGAATCCCAACAATTTCATCAGACGAATTTCGTGTCGACCCTCAGAAGACGGAGGCTATCCGAGATTGGCAACCTCCGAAGAATGTTAAGGAAATCCGAAGCTTTCTCGGATTAGCAGGATATTACCGGCGATTTGTGGAGGGATTTTCTAAAATCGCACAACACATGACGAACCTTTTGTGGAAGGATAAGAAATACACGTGGTCTGACGCGTGTCAGAATAGTTTTGAGAAACTCAAGAGCCGTTTAATTTCAGCGCCTGTCCTTTCCTTACCACAAGGGACGGAAGGATTCGTGGTTTATAGTGACACGTCCGGACACGGTCTCGGATGTGTACTAATGCAGAACGGGAAGGTCATTGCCTATGATTCATGGCAACTGAGACCTCACGAGGTCAATTACCCGACCCACGACCTGGAGCTAGCAGCCGTGGTTTTCGCATTGAAGATTTGGCGTCATTACCTTTATGGTGTCACCTGTCAGATTTTCACAGATCATAAGAGTTTGAAGTATATATTTACTCAGAAGGAGTTGAATATGCGACAAAGACGGTGGTTAGAACTGATTAAAGATTATGATATCGAGATACTATACCACCCAGGCAAAGCGAACGTTGCCGCCGATGCCTTGAGTCGTAAGTACGTTCAGGAGCAAATGCTTGCTTGTTTAACAGTTCAGAAGGAGCTTCAGCAGGAAATTCTGAGACGCGAGATCGAGGTCTGGTTACAGCGAGTGCAAGGGCAAGTTTGCATGTTAGAGATTTCTTCGCCACTTGAGGAGGCGATCAGAGTGAATCAGGGTTCAGACCCATTTTTGTCGCGCATACGAGAGGATGTGGCTCAGGGGAAAGCCCCTGAATTTGTGGTCCATGAGGATGGACTTTTGCGATTTAAGAACCGGTTATGCGTTCCGGCGAATGACGAGTTGAAAAACTCGATTTTGAGAGAAGCTCATGCTACCCCTTATTCCATTCATCCGGGGTCTAGCAAGATGTACAAAGACTTGAAACAAAATTATTGGTGGAGTAATATGAAGCGAGAAGTCGCAGAATTTGTTTCGAGATGCTTAACCTGTCAGTAAGTCAAGATTGAACATCAGCGACCGGCGGGTATGCTGAAACCACTCCCTATTCCAAAGTGGAAGTGGGAGGATATCTCAATGGACTTCATCACGAGTTTGCCGACGAGTCATCGTGGCATGAATACAATCTGGGTAATTGTGGACTGTTTGACTAAGTCAACTCATTTCCTTGAGATTAAGGATACGTGGGGTCCCGAGAGACTTGCCCAGTTATTCATCAAAGAGATAGTGAGATTGCACGGTACTCCTAAGAGTATCGTTTATGATCGTGACGGGCGATTCGCCGAGTTCACGTACAACAATAGTTGGCATGCTTCGATTAAGATGGCACCTTACGAGGCCTTGTACGGTCGTCGTTGTCGATCTCTTTTGTGGTGGGATGACTTATCATAATCAATCGGCACCGAGCCCGATATGCTTATAGCCGCCCGCGAGAAGGTAGCTGTGATCAGGAGTCGTTTGTTGACCGCTCAGAGTCGACAGAAATCATATGCAGATAATCGTCGTCGACCATTAGAGTTCAAGACAGGTGACCACGTTTTGGTCAAGGTATCCCCGAGTCGAGGTATCTTCCGTTTCGGGAAGCGGGGAAAGTTGAGTCCGAGATTCATTGGACCATTTGAGATTTTGGATCGAGTAGGCAGTCTGGCTTATCGATTGGCTTTACCTCCTGCGTTGAACCGAATTCATAATGTGTTTCACGTCTCTCAGCTGAGGAAGTATGTTGCCGACCCGAGCCACATACTTCAGTTCGATGAAATCGAGATCGTGGATGATCATTCGTATGAGGAGCGTCCTATACGAGTCTTAGAGCGGAAAATCAAACAGTTGAGGAACAAGACGATTCCTTTGGTTAAAATTCAGTAGTCTAGACACAGAGACGAAGTGGCTACTTGGGAAACCGAGGATAGTATGCGGGAGAGTTATCCCGAGTTTTTTGACTCTTAGTTTCGAGGACGAAACTCTTTTTAAGGGGGGAGTATGTAATACCCGGTTGTAATTCATTCATTATCATTCAGTAATTATCATTCAGTAATTGTCACTCAGTAAATTTCACTCATTAATAATCATTCATCATTCACGTTCATTCATTGTATTCATTGTTGGCGTATTTTTAGCCGTGTATCAATTACCGATCGTCTTTCGCCTCCGTTTGAGTATCGAGCCGAGAGTATTATGATTATCATCGTGATTGGTAGTCTTGTGTTGGAAGTATCATCTGTGGCATGTGTTGGACTTTTTTTCATTCACATACGTATGGAATGTCGGATCATTCATCAATTGTAGTGAAAACGGAGTGGTCGGATTTTTGTCACTTCCAGCAGCGAGATACGGTCGTAACTAATCAGGCATTACGACTGTAACATGCATTTGTTGGTTTAGGGATGTTTTGGACAAAGGTGAGTTATGGCCGTAAGGATAGGCGGATACGGCCGTAACATGCGTTCGTTGTTTTCAGGACAGTTCGGACGAATAAGACTTACGACCGCAAGGGTTTCGGCATACGGCCGTAAGTTGAGGCAGGTACGGCCGTAAGGCTTGGCCGGTTACGGCCGTACATTTCGAGCAGGGTGCCCAGGCAGTTTCGACGAGGGCTTCATACGCCCGTAAGTTTTGCCGAGTACGGCCGTATTAGTCGAGTTGCCGTATTAGTCGAGTTACGCCCGTAAGGCAAGTGCGGGTACGGCCGTATGACTGTCGGCAGATTCTGGACGAAGCCGAGTTACGGCCTTAAGTTGGCCGAGTTACGGCCGTAACAATGGCATTACTTAAGTACCTGGACGGGTTTTTGAGGTCATTTTTCTCATTTCTTCACTTGAGTTCCGAGAGAGAAGTTCTTCGGAGAAATTTTCTTCATCACATCACTTTGGTAGGAGTGTTCTAAACATATATGTTGGATAGGGAAGCTTGGATAGTCGATTTAACACGATTTCACCGGATCGAAGTGTTTGGATCTTTAAAGGTAAATTCTTCAACATCTTGGATTTCAATTTTGAGTTGGGATATGATGTTTTGGATGTGATAATCATGATATATGAAGTGATATACTTGTGATTATGAATTTTTAAGGATTATCATCGGATTATTTGGGTTTATACAAGAACATTTTGATTATTGAATTGGATTTGGGGTTTTTTCGATTAGACGTTGTTGTAATCTCGAATTGGATATTCATTTTGGACTATTGGTTGTATTGAAGATATTTTTTTGGGTTGAAACACTCTTTGGAGGTTGATATGGATATAATTGAGGTTGATTGTAACCAATCGAAGATTGGTTACAACGTGTTTGTTATAATGTCCCAATGAACTTGGATTTGTCATATCGACATTTGGAGTTAGTTATAATCGTACTTGATATGTATATTGAACGGATTGTTGGTAATTGTGTTATTCAAGGTTGTTCGAGCGACCGACACCTCATTTAGGACGTTTGTTCGTGGAAGGACTTTCTTCACTGGTGTTGTGTAAGTTAATTCTTACTCGGTTAAAAGGATACTCATTCCTTTCGTTGTTCTTCATTCATAATCATAACTCATTCATAATGTATTAACCGTATTGAGACTTGTAATTATCAAATAATCATTTCATTCATCAAGAACGACGGGTCCAAATCATTTCAATGAGCTACCATTCATTTCATTATTATCTCATCTCGGTGAGTCATTCTTGACCCTTGTCGGATTGTTATTCATTATGTTCATTGTTCACTTTTGATCGTGTGACCTTCCTGGTTCATATTGCATGGCCGGGTAGGGATGTGTGGAATTTTTAGTCGGGCACACGATAGTCATGTGTTGGGTTCACCGACACATTGGACTATGCGCACGGTAATGTACCTCCGTGAGACTGATTAGGTACAAGAGCGGGTGTGTCTGGACACTCGTCTTGTGCATGTGCACATTCCATTACGGGCATACTATGATGCTCCTCTTCATCTTAAATTCATAACTAAGGATATTTCATGATTTTGTTTATGCAACTCTTGAGGATTGTTGTTCTGTGTAACTGACCCCGTTGGGGGATATTGTTTTCACCTCATGGCAAGGCAAAAGCACGGGAAGAGAACGTTGATGGCGAGGAGTCCCAGTGATACTAGTATGGGGCCCTAGTCCTTTCAGTCTTTCATGTCTTTCTTCTTTTTATTTCCGCTGCAAACTTCCGGTTGAATGTTCATTTATTCAGGATTGTATATTTTATCTTCATATAAAGTATACAAGTATTCTGTATTCCTGGGTGTATGGTACTTAAAGCTCCTCATCGGAGTATTTGGTAATATAATATGGTTCGGTACTATAATTATATTATTTAATTCATTAATCTTCATTCGCGTGGTGGGTCCCAGTTAAGGTTCCACGGCACTGTAATAGCCACCTAGTTTGGGGTGTTACATACACACACATGATGGACGGCCACATAGGGAGGGGAAGAGTGTGTCTCTAGACCCTTCATTGCATGCAAGACAACTTGACACATGTAACAAGCTCTACCATTATTCTTCTCTTTTCCCATGCCTTGACCACCTTTTTAAAACACTTAAAATACACACCATTGTCACTATATTTCACATGCAAAAAAAAATCTGAAAAATTAGAGAGAGAGGGAGAGAGGGCCGAGCCAAGGGAGAAGAAGGAGGAAGGGAAAAATTCAACAAGAGAATAGGTAATCTCATTTCTTATATTTCAATATATTAGTTATCATCCAAATACCCCTAATCTAACTCAAATATCTAAATATGCAAACAACATATACACTATGGAATGCATGTTTCGGCCGAACCTAGTAGTGGTGAAGGGGAAGATCGTCTTCAACCTCCAAGACCTAGAACCATTTACTTCCGACAAGAAATCGAGGTGGGCAAAATTGTTTTCCTTCTTTAAATTATACAAATTAAAAATATATGGTGCATGCAAGTATTACGACTTTAGTTAGCTATACTTGATTAAAAATGATATTCATTACCATGCATGTGATGATCTTTGCAATTGTTGAATTTTAGTTTGTCATATTTTGATTATATGTGCAAATTAATTAATTGGTGGAAATTTTGGTTGAATATGGTAAATCTGACCTTTGGTTATTAAGAACTGCAAAAATATATGAGTATATATTGGACTATGGTAAGAGGATAATTGATCACGGGAAGATTTCATAATTCGAACCTAAATTCGAAGGATAACTAAAATAATTTAAATAAAATAAATTTTGGGGTAAAATTGTTAAAATCCATGATTCTGGTCTTATGTTATGAATGTAAGTCTTAATATATCAAAAATAAGTTCTCCATAAATCTCACCTAAATCGGAATTTACTAAAATAGAAAATCGGGGCAAAAATATAAATTTCAAGAATTCGGGACCAAAACTGTAATTTACAGAAACTTACTGTTTCAAAAATAAAATTTCAAGAAAAGTTGAGCTCGCTGGACTCGTAATAACATAAGGAGATTACCCAGAAAATTTGAGGTCAATCAAGAAACGAAAAAGATATGTCAAGAATACTAAAACACCGATTAAGGCGAAATAAAGGGGTGAAATTATAATTTATAAGAGAATAAAAAAATTAAAACTGAATGTAATCTAAAAGTACAAGTTATAAGGTTCAAATCGCAACTAGATTCATCGTTTTTGAAGTTTAAATGAATCCAAATGAATTAATCAAAATTATAAGACAAAACTAAATAAAAATAATAATAATAGTAGTTTAACTTCGGAAGGGTGGAATTGTAATTTTTGGAAGGTAAAATTTTCATGCGACTTATGACCTTCAATCCACATATCATAACGGACTTTTCGCAATAAAGTTCCAAATTTTCGGACGTATAATTAATCCGTATCAATTATCCATACAATTATAGTAAAGATAATTATGATAGTACTTAAAAGACGGAAGGGCAGAGTTGTAATTTCCGAAAGATAAACTTTCATGCGACTTCTGACCTTCAACCGTGATATCATGACGGACATTTCAAAATAAATTTCGAAATTTTCGGACGTATAATCAATTCGTACCGAACTATTCAAGTTTATGAGTTTATTATAAGATTATGCTAAGACTCGCACAATAGCAATCCAATCATCAACCGGTTGAACTAATTCCTCTAATTTATCCAAGTCCATTTATTATCAAATAATCATATTGATATCTTATAATATACATAATCATCGTTAACCACGGTAATAATTGTTATTCAATATAAATCGGGAGTAAGTGCTGTACGGAGCTAAGTGCTACGACCTTCAGGCGGGGGCCACCGCTAGAGTCCGTACGAGTACCTCTAGAGTACCTTTTTCTATTTATATGCATGAGGGGCGGTTAGTCTAAGTCATGAATCGAGCAGCGTGGCTGCAGTTCTAGGTAAAGCTACCGTCGTATCCTATTCCCTTGAAGCCGAAGGATGGAGTGATCCTAAGGTGACTGGGTCGTCGAATTCGGGTATAGTCGCGATTATGATATGATCCTGGCATAGACCCAAGCTAAGGACATATCGAGCCTAGATAAGAGATAAGGCAGCACGTCACCAAGCATGAGAGCGATAAAGCTCAAAGGCCAATGTTATAGTGCTGGTCCGACAAACGCGCAAGGCTACGGTTATCAAACCAAAGGTCGTGGCGATAGTCAAAGGTCAAGCACTGATAACGGTCTAAAACTTTATAAGGAGGCTAAGGGATTTGTCATGAGACGACCTCCTAAATCTAAATACTCATTGGGCGCTCGACGCCGTGCATTCTTCATACTCAACCGCAATCTACGGAGATTGACTATATGTTCATGTCACAATTCATAATATTCTTTTAAAAACTTGCACCAATTTTTAAACAACACTATTTTTCAAAAGTGGGAGAAACATAATGTTTATTAACTAATAAACTCATTAAATATCAAACCTCAACTTACTGAGAATCCATTATTCTCACCCCATTTTGAATTATTTTTCTAAAACCCCACTAGATGAAGAGAATCAAGAGGAAGAAGAGACAAATGCTGACGACCACTGAAGACCATTCTCAAAGTATTGCCAAGACATAGGAAATTAGGATACTGCTTTAACGCTTCTTTATTTCCTGTGTCAAAATGTATTTTGATTTCCGATGTATTCTTTTGCACTTGATGTAATAATTCCGTTGTACTCTTGAATATTTCTTTTCTATGGAATAGCCAGTCTTAGTTCACCGGCTGAGATCTGGCATATGTATGATTTACTAGAATGTATTATCACAAACGTTATATATTACGTTAACTGTCGTGTTCTCGTCCAACCCCGGTGTGGGGGCATGCCATGAATTACGTATGTCCGCTGTATATATTGATATTTATTATCTTGTGTAACTAACCCTATGGTTTTGGGGCGAAATATGTTGTTTTTATCATATTTTAGGTCGAGGGAAGTCCAGGGCACAAGAAGAGCATTGTGAAGGCGAAGGGTTTGAAGTATAGTAGTTTGGGGCCTGATCTTCTTATTTCCGGTGTTAGGGTTGTATACTGCAAAACTTACTTTATGCTTGTATTTCCTTATTTCCCTATAACTGCCTATGAGAATATTAATTACATTTAATCACATATTTTGTATTTATTCATGTTATGGTTATGCAAATGAAATGTCTAATTATTTTATATATAGATAATGTGATGTGTTGGTGTCACACGGAAGATTACATTATCGGTGCCTTATAAAATAATATAATAATTCACAACTTATATAATTCTAGACAAAATATGTGAAAGGTTGTAAATGCTTGAGATTAGTTGGTCTTGAATATTAGCATGCATTAGCGTATTAGCATAGGTTGACCTGGATCGCAATGAGATAGTGTCTTCTGTACTGACTGTAAGTGTAACACCCCCAAGTTATTCAGGGTATATTACAGCGCCGTGAGCCCCGCCGTGGGACCCACAAGGCTAAACATACGCGGAACTATAAACTTGACCGATAAGGTCTACATACAAAAGAAAGGAAGACGATACAACTGATATTCAAAACCATAACCAACGAAAACATATACATCACTTCACAAATCAATACCTCGGCAACACAGGCCGGAACATCAAGGAAACTGAAATACAATACTCGAGTATTTAAAAATCCATTCCAGTACAACAACACTGAATGGAGGAATCCAAGAAAATAACCGGAGACAAGACACAGTATCACACTTGCCCATCATCTTCATGCCTACCCGGTACCCGTCTGTCCGCTCTCCTGGAACCTGAAATACATGAAACGTATTTCCCCCATAAAGGGTTAGCCGTCGAATAGCTAGTGCAAGTATAACAATATGAAACATAATACTCCTCGACAATAAAGTAAATGTAATCCGTCAATTCATCAATGTAAGACTAGTATTCCGGAATGACTAAAATCTCAAGACGTATGTGAATGCCGTAGAAACGGTTCGTTCATATCATACGCCGTTACATGTAGGAATGCCGTCAAAACGGTTCGTTCATTACATGCCAACATTATTTCATATGAATGCCGTAGAAACGGTTCGTTCATATCAACCATGGAATCGCACCAGAGGCTACGAAACCCTCAGAGGACCATAGGCCCGTCCCGGAGTGGCTATAAATAATCATACCATCAATATTTCATACTTTCAAAGTCGAGAACGTACAATCATAAATGTATACTTGCCTTAATAAATGTTACCGAAGATCCCGAAGAACACGGTTCGACCGGGAAGCTTGAACCACGAAGAAAGAATAATTTGAACTCCATTCCAAGAATCATTAAATCATCATAGTCATCATATGGCCTCAAGAACATCAAGATCTCTATGATTCCATAATCATAATCAACATATTCAAAGCATATCATTATCTTCCTTCAACATAAACCTCATAGAATATGGATAACACAAGAAATCACTTCAAGAATCAACAATAGTTCCATAACCAAGCTCTAATTCCATGATTCCAAGCTCACAATCATGTTAAAAGTGTTTAGAACACTCTTAAAAGTGAAGAGGGACGAGTTTTGGAGAGAAATATCTCAAAGGATCGTGAGAGAAATGAAAGGCAACACTTCAATATATAAATTGCACTCTCATTACGTACGTAGGTGTCCTTTCTTAACGTACGTAACAACTTTAACGTGTGTAATCCAAAATCCATAACGCACGTAACCATCTCACTGACTCATTCCGTGCAGTCCATTACGTACGTAACCCATACCATATAACGTACGTAATATACCAGTTGACTTGCTACAGTACAATGGTTGTGTTACGTACGTAACACGTCCTGTATAACGTACGTAACACGTACGTTCACTCACCTGTCAACATCCTCCGCCGAAAGTTGCCGAAACAGGATCCCACCTGCCTCACAGGACTCGGTTCTGTCCGATGCCTTCGTTACGTACGTAATACCTTAGCCTTGACGTACGTAACCATGTCAATCTTACGTACGTAATCTCACCTTATTAACGTACGTAATAATTCCATACTTAGCCAATTTCAACAATTCCTGTCCAAAGTCATGACATACCAAATACGAGCATACGGCAAAATCAATACATATACTCAATTCAATAACATTTTCAAACGTTCACAACGTCCTCGAGCATAATTAACCATCCACGATATCCAATATGTAAACGAGAAAAAAAAAATATATCCGAAAAATCGGGGTATTACACTCTACCCCCCTTAAAAATAAGTTTCGTCCTCGAAACTTGCAATCACTCGCACAAACATTTCAACGGAAAATCCAAAATCACCAAGATAACCAAGAATTTTCGAATAATCCGAACAACATACTTACAGTGCAGTGAAGACGAAGATCTCCGTGATACTAGCATGCGACTCCTAAACAAAGTCTCAACATAATACCGTTACACACCAATATCGCAATTAGCAATTTAACAAAATCTCAAGGAAGGGTTCACGTCCGTGATCACAAACACGATTCTTCCTACTTTCACCAACATTCAAGGGCACACACGTGCGTAAGTATAATCCGAATCGCACATTCTCGAAGTGACCAATTCCCAAGAATACCAAGCTATAAACGAAGCGATTAAGAAAAATACGAGAAGAGTGAGAGGACTTACAAGTACCTGGCCGCACGGTGATGATGGCAGAGTAGTGATACTGGGCAAATGCCGACTAATCGACCCAAAAGACCGACACTAGGTATCCATAAACCTAAGCTCGATACCATATTCGTAACACCCCAAGTTATTCAGGGGTATATTACAGGCCGTGAGCCCCGCCGTGGGACCCACAAGGCTAAACATACGCGGAACTATAAACTTGGTGATAAGGTCTACATACAAAAGAAAGGAAGACGATACAACCGATATTCAAAACCATAACCAACGAAAACATATACATCACTTCACAAATCAATACCTCGGCAACACAGGCCGGAACATCAAGGAAACTGAAATACAATACTCGAGTATTTAAAAATCCATTCCAGTACAACAACACTGAATGGAGGAATCCAAGAAAATAACAGGAGACAAGACACAGTATCACACTACCCCATCATCTACATGCCGACCTCGTACCCGTCATCCGCTCTCCCGGAACTCAAATACATGAAACGTATTTCCCCCATAAAGGGGTTAGCCGTCGAATAGCTAGTGCAAGTATAACAATATGAAACATAATACTCCTCGACAATAAAGTAAATGTAATCCGTCAATTCATCAATGTAAGACTAGTATTCCGGAATGACTAAAATCTCAAGACGTATGTGAATGCCGTAGAAACGGTTCGTTCATATCATACGCCGTTACATGTAGGAATGCCGTCAAAACGGTTCGTTCATTACATGCCAACATTATTTCATATGAATGCCGTAGAAACGGTTCGTTCATATCAACCATGGAATCGCACCAGAGGCTACGAAACCCTCAGAGGACCATAGGCCCGTCCCGGAGTGGCTAGAAATAATCATACCATCAATATTTCATACTTTCAAAGTCGAGAACGTACAATCATAAATGTATACTTGCCTTAATAAATGTTACCGAAGATCCCGAAGAACACGGTTCGACCGGGAAGCTTGAACCACGAAGAAAGAATAATTTGAACTCGATTCCAAGAATCATTAAATCATCATAGTCATCATATGGCCTCAAGAGCATCAAGATCTCTATGAATCCATAATCATAATCAACATATTCAAAGCATATCATTATCTTCCTTCAACATAAACCTCATAGAATATGGATAACACAAGAAATCACTTCAAGAATCAACAATAGTTCCATAACCAAGCTCTAATTCCATGATTCCAAGCTCACAATCATGTTAAAAGTGTTTAGAACACTCTTAAAAGTGAAGAGGGACGAGTTTTGGAGAGAAATATCTCAAAGGATCGTGAGAGAAATGAAAGGCAACACTTCAATATATAAATTGCACTCTCATTACGTACGTAGGTGTCCTTTCTTAACGTACGTAACAACTTTAACGTGCGTAATCCAAAATCCATAACGTACGTAACCATCTCACTGACTCATTCCGCGATCCATTACGTACGTAACCCATACCATATAACGTACGTAATATACCAGTTGACTTGCTACAGTACAATGGTTGTGTTACGTACGTAACACGTCCTGTATAACGTACGTAACACGTACGTTGACTCACCTGTCAACATCCTCCGCCGAAAGTTGCCGAAACAGGATCCCACCTGCCTCACAGGACTCGGTTCTGTCCGATGCCTTCGTTACGTACGTAATACCTTAGCCTTGACGTACGTAACCATGCCAATCTTACGTACGTAATCTCACCTTATTAACGTACGTAATAATTCCATACTTAGCCAATTTCAACAATTCCTGTCCAAAGTCATGACATACCAAATACGAGCATACGGCAAAATCAATACATATACTCAATTCAATAACATTTTCAAACGTTCACAACGTCCTCGAGCATAATTAACCATCCACGATATCCAATATATAAACGAGAAAAAAAAAATATATCCGAAAAATCGGGGTATTACAGTAAGAAGAACAAAAATCTCAGATAATTATTATTTCTTAATTCTAAGTATGTAATATTTAATTGTGTATTTATAATATTTATTGCTTTGATTTACCATGGGTGATAGTCAAAGTGATTGACTCAATATGCTTCACATCTTGGGCAAAAGTATTACTTATATGACAACTATCATTATAACTAGAAATCATGTCCCGACTTGTGCGGGTTGATGATGTCCCCTTGAGGAGCTCGATAATGATTATTATATTAAACCTTGCAGGTGGATTTCATTCCGATATATTAATAAGGTTCGAGTGATACTACTCTTGGATAACAAATTAACTAATTAAAATTGTCAGTAGCTTAAATTAATTATTGGACATTCATATCTTAAACACGGAAAATAATATATTTAAATGAGCCCGATTGTGTAAATTGGGATTTGAGTAGAAAGTGCAATATTAACTCTTTAATGGACTGAATTAATATTAGTTGCAAAACCCCCAAGTTATTCAGGGCATATTACAGCGCTGTGAGCCCCTCCGTGGGACCCACAAGGCTAGTAAATCACTAGAACCATAAATTTCGACCGATGAGGTCGAAACATAATCCCAATAGAAGGCAATAAGAATGACACCAATGTAATAATCAATCCGACAGAATACAATACATTGGGAATTATAACTAAGGGCAACACAGGCCACAACGTCATGAACATCTGAAACATTACTCGAGTATTCAAACCATCCCAAGTACAACCATACCGAATGGAACAAAGTACAAAACATAGACAGGAAGTAGACACAAAATCACTCTTGTCCATCATCTTCATGCCGACCCGATACACGCCTTTCCCCTTTCATGGATCCTGAAATACATGAAAGGTATTTCCCCCAAAAGGGGTTAGCCGTCGAATAGCTAGTACAAATATATCGAATATGAAACACAATACTTCTCGACTATAAAGTAAACGTAATTCTCATTTCATCAAACTCAAGACTAGTATACCGGAATAACTAAATCTCATAGCATTTCATGTCAATACATACGTGATTAACCATGGAACCACACCAGATGCAACGGAACCCTCCGAGGCCCGGTCGGACCCTCCCAGAGTGGTTAACTCAAAAATATTCGTGGAACCGCACCAAAGGCAACAAAATCCTCCGAGGACCCGTCGGTCCATCCCAGAGTGAATATATACAACCACACAATTCATATACCTCACTTTCAAAGTCGAGAACGTACAATCATAAACATATACCTGCCTTTGAGACATTAGAACCAAAGTGAATGGTATTCAAGCTCGAGAGGTCCAAGAACGCACTTCCGGCCTAAACGATTCGTAAGGAAATATGATAATCAATCATTAATATTCAATTCTCAAGGAAAACTCCCAAAACCTCCCTTTTACGATTCATAAATCTTTAAAGTATTCACATAGAGGTTGGAAATCATGCAAACCCTCTCCACTAACAATAGCGTTGCGTACGCTAACTGCTACCATGCAGAAATTCCGAACTCAGTGCCCAACTCACTAGCGAGAGCTACATCCGGCACTAGCGCACGCTATGCAATACCTATAGCGTGCGTTAGCTCATGCCTAGCGTGCGCTAACTGCTAGTCCAGAGAACAGAAATCACCCCACTGCCCCTGCCAAACTCAGCCCATTAGCGCGCGCTAACTGCTAGTCCCGGGGGCAGAACCCAGCTACTGTCTATGCCAAGCCCGGACCAGTAGCGTGCGCTACAGGCGAAGCTAGCGCGCGCTACTCAACAAAAATATCGTACGCTATCTGCCTCACTCAAAACATCGCTGCAAAGTCTAATCAATACGAACATGTCCCGAAAGGTACGGAATTCTAAAATCAACAACAACAATATCTCAATAAGTGCTTACAACAACAACAACAACAATATCTAAGCCTTAGTCCCAAAATGATTTGGGGTCGGCTAACATGAATAAAACTTTGAAACCGTCAATAAACATTACATAAATAACATAAAAGGAAAAAAGAGGGAAAAAGTAGAGAAAAAAGCAAATAAAAAAAGAGAATGAATGTTAAAAAAAAATGAAAAATCCTGAAAAATAAATTAAAAGATAACATGAAATAAAAGAAACTAGGAAATAAAAAAAAAAAAAATCAGACTCCATCCACCATCCGTATTCTTTCCCGTCACATTTGCCTCTCCATCGCCATACTTTCTCCAATTCCAAGAAACCGCATATCATTTTCAATCATTTTTATCCAAGTTTTCTTGGGTCTTCCTCTACCTTTCACAACATTACTTGTTCCCCAACTTTCTAGTCTCCTCACTGGGGCATCAATAGGTCTTCTTCTCACATGACCAAACCATCGTAATCGATTCTCCATCATCTTGTCTTCTATAGATGCAACTCTTACCTTCTCTCTAATCACCTCATTTCTGAGCCGATCCTTTTTTGTATGACCACACATCCATCGTAGCATACGCATCTCTGCCACATTCATCTTTTGAACGTGACACTGTTTTACAGCCCAACACTCGGTGCCATATAACAGCGCAGGCCTAATTGCCGTGCGGTAAAATTTACCCTTTAATCTATGAGGCATGCCAGGATCACATAAAACCCCTGTGGCACTCTTCCACTTCAACCACCCTGACTTTATTCTGTGAGCCACATCGCCATCTAACTCTCCATCCTTTTGGATAATAGATCCAAGATACCGAAAGAAAGTGGAACCATGAACAACTTTCCCATCAAATGTGATCATCCCCACCTCTCTATCATTGTTTTCGCCAAACCTACACTCCATATATTCAGTCTTACTTCTGCTCAGCCTAAAGCCTCTAGCTTCCAAAGTATCCCTCCAAAGTTCCAATTTCTGTTGCACTCCAACCTTCGTTTCATCAATCAACACAATATCATCTGCGAACATCATACACCACGGAACGTCATTTTGAATTTCTCTTGTCAATTCGTCCATGACTATGGCAAAGAGAAAAGGACTAAGAGCAGATCCTTGATGCACCCCAATCGTAATAGTGAATTCTTCTGTCCTCCCAACATTAGTACGTACACTTGTACTAGCTCCCTCATACATGTCCTTTATAATGTCAATATATTTCCGCGATACACCCTTCTTTGCTAAGGCCCACCAAAGTACTTCTCTTGGTACTTTATCATATGCCTTCTCTAAATCAATAAAAACCATATGCAGATCTTTCTTTTTATCTCGATAATATTCCATCAATCACGGATAAGATAAATTGCTTCCATGGTCGATCTTCCAGGCATAAATCCAAACCGATTTTGATTATCTTCACACATTTCCTGATCCTTTGTTCAATCACTCGTTCCCACAACTTCATGGTATGTCTCATTAGTTTAATTCCGCGATAATTAGAACAATCTTGAACATCACCTTTGTTCTTATACAAAGGGACGAGAATACTTTTCCTCCATGCTGATGGCATCTTATTGCTTCTCCAAATCTTATTGAAAATCATAGTTACCCATTCGATCCCTCTCTCCCCCAAACACCTCCAAACTTCAATAGGTATACCATCTGGTCCTTCTGCTTTCTTTGACCCCATCTTCTTCAATGCAATTGTCACTTCACCCTTTTGAATTCTTCTCTTAAACTCTCGATTAACCATACTTGAGGGGATGTTTAAATTCCCAATATCTTGTTCTTGATGGCCATTGAATAGGGTATCAAAGTATGACCTCCATCTCTCTTTTATCTCTTTATCTTGAACCAAAACTTTTTGGTCAGTATCTTTTACACATTTAACTTTTCCAATATCTCGCGTCTTCTTCTCTCTCATTCGAGCAAGTTTATAGATATCTTTTTCCCCTTCTTTAGTATTTAATCTTGCATATAATTCTTGATTGACCTTTGATCGGGCATATCGCACTGATTTTTTAGCTTCTGTTCGAGCTTTCTTGTACTTCTCATAATTCTCATCGCTCGAGCATTTACCGAGTACCTTATAACATTCACGTTTGGTCTTTATCGCTTGCTTAACTTCATCATTCCACCAAGATGTGTCCTTACTTGATGGTCCGTTTCCTTTAGATTCTCCTAGGACTTCTTTTGCAACTTCCTTTATGTTATGCTCCAACAAGTTCTACATCGAATCTATATCCATCTCCGTGCAATCAGACCAAATACCACTATCAGCAATCTTAGCCACAAAAGTATGTCGACTCTCCCCTTGGAGCTTCCACCACTTAATTCGAGGGTCAACTTGTGGTCTTCTCTTTCTTAAGTGCATCTTACCTCGAAAGTCAAGCACCACAACCCTATGCTGTGTTGCAGCACTCTCACCGGGTATCACCTTGCAATTAGTAAAACTTTTCCTCCAAACATTCATTACTAAAAAGAAATCAATCTGACTTGCATTACCTCCGTTTCTATATGTCACCAAATGAGAGTCCCTTTTCTCGAACCAAGTGTTCATAATACCCAAGTCATGAGCTAATGCGAAATCCAATATACCATTTCCTGCTTCATTCCTATCCCCAAAACCAAAGCCACCATGAATGCTCTCAAAGCCATCTCTGCTAACACCGACATGCCCATTGAGGTCACCACCAATGATCAATTTCTCACCCATAGGAATTCGTTCGACAACCTCTTCCAAATCTTCCCAAAATTCTTGTTTGATCGATGCATCCAATCCTACTTGTGGTGCATAAGCACTTATAATAGTTAGAAACGCATCCCCTATCACAAGCTTAATACTCATTATTCTATCGCTCTTTCTTGACACTTCCACCACATCATCAATGAATTCTTTATCAATGACGATACCCACTCCATTTATACTTCTATCCTTTCCAGAGTACCAAAGCTTGTAACCCCAAGGAGCTAACACTCTTGCCTTCTCGCCGACCCACTTAGTCTCTTGTAGACACATTATGTGAATTTTCCTCCTTTTCATAACCTCCCCACTTCGCCGATCTCCCCGTCAAAGAGCCAACGTTCCAAGTTCCAAACCGCACCTTACTACCCTTACTAGCCGCAAGAACTAACTTCTCTGTCTGTCCCCGTCCACGCTGCAAGGATTCTTGCACATTTGACACCACACCCATACTTCGAGGTGGCGCGCCGCTTCCGGGCGACGACCTAGCAACCCTTGCATATTTTCCACTACAACCGGGCCTATGAAGTGTAGCGCATCCTTGCTCATTTGACACCACCCTCAGATGTAAAGGTGGCGCGCCGCTTCTGGGCGACGACCTAGCAACCCTCGCATACTTATCACTGCACCCGGGCCTATGAAATGCAGCGCGTCGCTTCTGAGGAGACGCCCCAACGATTTTCAATGTTTGATTCATGTCCATGGAATGTGACGAGTTTTACGCTGGCTGCCACTAACCTACCGCAACCCTCCTCTTTTATCCGGGCTTGGGACCGGCAATGGATGTCAAGAAGACACCCACAGGCAGAGTTTCAATAAGTGCTTACAAAAGTGACAAAAATAAAAGAACGTCATAGCCCAAAAATTCATGGAAAGTACAGTTATTATATTCTCCCCCTCTGAAAAGAAGTTTCGTCCTGAAACTTAAGAAATAAAAAGTTTGGGGTATCCCGGTCGCATCTTATCTTCCGTCTCCCAAGTTGCTTCCGTGACTCCATGTCATGACCATTGCACCTTAACTAACGGAATGGTTTTGTGCCGAAGCTCCTTCTCACGACGTTCAAGGATCTTCACCGATCTCTCTGGAAAGGTAGCATCCTCGGCTACATGAAACATGAAAAACGCTATGGACATGACTCAGTTGGAGGCAACGCTAATCGATAAGCTAAATCTCCAACCCTGTCCAAAATTTCAAACGGTCTGATATACCTCAGACTAAGTTTCCTCTTTTTCCCAAAGCAAAAAACTCCTTTGGTCGGAAACACCTTGAGTAGAACATGGTCTCCCACTACGAATTCCAAAGGTCGATGATGAGTATCAGCATAATATTTCTCACGGCTCTGGGTAGTCAACAACCGGTCACGAATAATAGAAATATTCTCCTTGGTTTCCATCAACATATCCGGTTCTATTCCGACTAACACGGAAGCCTCATCCCAACATAATGGCGATCTACACCGCCTACCATAAATCGCCTCAAATGGTGCCATTTTGATCGACGCATGCCAACTATTATTGTAGGCAAACTCGATCAACGGCAAATGAAGTTCCCAATCAACACTCCAGTCTAGGGCACAAGCCTGCAACATATCCTCCAACGTCTGGATTGTCCGCTCAGTTTGACCGTCTGACTCAGGATGAAAAGACGTACTCAAATTTATCTCGGTGCCTAAGTCCTGATGGACCACTTTCCAGAAATGTGACACGAAATGACCATATCGATCAGAAACAATAGTTTTAGAGTCACCATGCAATCTTACAATCTCGGCTATAAAGGTTCGAGCCAATCTCTCCGGTCCCCAAGTATCCTTAATACCAAGAAAATGTGCAGACTTGGTTAGTCAATCAACGATTACCCAGATCATATTCATTCCGGCTCTAGACCTCGGCATCTCCGTGATAAAATCCATGGAGATGTCTTCCCACTTCCACTTGGGAATGGGAAGCGGCTTCAACAACCCCGCTGGTCGTTGATGCTCGATCTTGACTTGTTCACATGTCAAACATCGTAATACGAACTCCGTGACATTTTTCTTCATATTATTCCACCAAAAATTTCGCTTCATGTCCTTGTACATCTTACTCGTTCCAAGGTGGATTGAGTAAGGCGTAGCATGGACTTCTCGAAGAATTCTCTGCCTCAACTCCAGATTATTCGGGACACAAAGCCTGCCCGGAAATCTCAAGATACTGTCTTCACGGACCATAAAGCCAGGGGCTTTTCCCTTGATTACATCTTCCTTTAGTTGGGAAATCATTGGTTCACTCCACTGTTTCGCTTTGATGTCATCAACCAAGGACGAAGTAATTTCGAGGGTACACCACTGTCTATGTACTCTTTGAAGCCAAACTTCTATACTTTGCTCGATCAAATCCTGACGAACCTTCATCTGGGATGTAAGAAACTCGAGCATCTGAAGTGATGCTGATTTGCGGCTCAAAGCGTCCGCGACGACATTGGCCTTCCCCGGATGGTGAAGAATTTCCAAATCATAATCCTTGATAAATTCCAACCAACGTCGCTGCCTCATATTCAACTCTTTTTAACTGAAGATGTACTTCAAACTCTTGTGATCGGTATAGATCCGACACGAAGAGCCATACAAATAATGCTGCCAAATCTTAAGTGCAAAAACAATTGCGGCAATTCTAAATCATGAGTAGGATAGTTCATCTCATACGGATTCAATTGCCTTGATGCATATGCTATCGTTTTATCGTGCTACATAAGCACACATCCAAGCCCTTGTCCTGAAGCGTAACTATAAACTGCAAATCCTTCACTACCCTGTGGTAAAGCTAAAATCGGCGATGAGGTCAAACGCTTCCCTAGCTCATCGAAGCTCTGCTATCTCTCAGCAGTCCAAGAAAACTTTTCGGTCTTCTGAAGTAATTGCGTAAGCGGCAGAGCAAGTTTCGAGAACCCCTCAACAAACCGACGGTAATACCCAGCAAGACCCAAAAGCTATGGACTTCCTTGACATTATTAGGTGGTGCCCAATCTAGCACTGTCTCAATCTTCTACGGGTCTACACAAACCCCTTCGGCCGAAACCAGATAGCCGAGAAATATAACTTCCTTCAACTAGAACTCACATTTTCGGAATTTCGCATAAAGGCGCTCGGCTCTCAAAACATCTAGTATCAAACGCAAGTATCGGGCATTCTCCTCCTCATCTCGAGAATAGATCAAGATATCATCAATAAAGACGAGAACACATTTGTCAAGGTAGTCAATGAATATCTTGTTCATCAGCTGCATGAATACTGTCGGTGCATTAGTCAGTCCAAAAGGCATGACCACAAACTCATAATGTCCGTACCTCATCCAGAAAGCAGTTTTCGGAACGTCGGACTCTTTCACTCGGAGCTGGTAGTATCCTGATCTCAAAACTATTTTTGTGAATACTGCGGCTCCCTGCAACTGATCAAATAAATCATCTATACGAGGTAATGGATACTTGTTCTTAATGGTCACTTTCTTTAACTCACAGTAATCGATGCATAAACATAGTGAACCATCCTTATTTCTCACAAAAAGAACAGGTGCGACCTAAGGCGAAGCGTTCGGTCTAATATATAAATCAACCGAAAATTCTATCTCTCTATCTTGCGGTAATCCCGGAAGATCGTCTGGAAAAACATCTGGACACTCATTAACAACTAGAATCAAAGAGAAATCGACTCCATTCCCTTCCGACTTCAAAGCATAACATCAATAGACCGTGCAACCTTTATTCAAGAGTTTACGGTCTTCATAGCGCTGATAAGCAACTTAGGTTGACCCAATTTATGTCCCATGAACGAGTACTCGGAACCCTCTTTAGTCATCATAGTGATAACCTTAGTGCAGTAATTCATAATCGATTGGCGACTCTCAAGCCAGTCCTCGCTGAGGATCAAATCTTCGCCCTCGATATCAACCACAATCAAATTCGATAACCAATCAGTACCTGCTATGCTCACTGGATAATTTCTAATCTCCCGATTCCCCATGATTCTATCCTGCTAGGCAGTTTCACAATGAAAGGATCGCAAGCAATCATACAATTTATATTCAAACGCGTACATGCAAGCAGTCATACAATTTAGATTCAAACGTGTACACAATCCAAGGAGATGAAAGAATGTGTGGCACCAAAATCAAAAAGTACTCGAATTAGATGAGATAGAATATGAATGGTACCTGAGGCCACCGTCACATCGGGTTCATCTGCTCATGGGTGTGCCGAACCAACGCTAGAATCTCCCTCTCTAGCGGTCTGACTCCGTCCTCGGCCTCTGCCGTAACCCTACTGTGACTGAATAACTTATTGTCACTAGTTCATACTCTGATCTCTAGGTGCTGGGGCAGAAGCCCGAGTATCCAAGGTCTGATATTGTTCGGGGCAATAAACTTCCCTGTATCCCATTTGACCACAAGAGTGACACTTCAGAGGTGGAAAATTGCACTCCCGATTGATGTGGCCTGGATTACCACAATTAAAATAGGTCAGCAGGTGAGTTGAGGTGCCGAAAGCAGAACGAAAACTATTTTTCCTTTTAAAAGAACGCGACAACTGCCCAACAGAGCAGTTAGCCGACTAAGGTCTCTGAAAGTTGTCTCCCTTTGAACCAGAAAAATTACGGCTTCTTCGGCTCGTCTGTGGTGTCATTATGGGAACATAACATGTCATACGCCAAAGCCCTGTCTTGGTATTCTTTCAGAGTAGTGCAAGGAATCCCAGCCATATATCGTCGTAAATCTATATTCATTCGCATGTAGAAGTGATGGATCTTGTCACGCTCATCCCGCACCTGATTCTTCACATGAATCGGCTGTTGGTTGTATTCCGTTATCGCCTGTGAGACTGGGATGTTTTGCGGCTTAGCTTCGAAAAAGGCTCGGATCCTGCTTTCTTGCATTGGCCAAAGACAATACTCGGTCTCTAGCAGATCCTTAAATTCGTCCCATGTAGCAGCATGATCTTGCGGCTTAATGGCTTTCCACCAAGTCGCGGCTTAATGGCTTCGCGGCTTTCTTAGTAAGGAAGTACTGAGGAATCGGTACCTTCCTCGTTTCCGGACAGTCAACCACTTCAAACACTTTCTCCAATTCAAATAGCCAACTTTCCCATCCCGCTGGGTCGGTAGCACTGCTGAACTGCGAAGGATGCATACGGACCACATTCTGGAGTAAAACATCCGCTGTCGGATTGGGATTATTTAGTTGAACAGCTTGGGCCAGGACAGCCATCTGATTTTCCAATTGTTTAAGAACATTCGTAACCCCAACATCTGCATTATTCCCTTGATCGGTCGACTGGTCGTGTTGACTTTCGGTATCAGGATGCACTGAGTTAGTTAAACTGGAGGTAGCCGACCCCGTAATGGAATTGAGGGATGCGGTCGCGCCACATCCTTGTCCGCGTCCACAACCACGACCTTGTCCTCGACCCCTGTCAGCAGACATTCTGAAGGATACACAAAATACATGAGTACAATTCATTGCCCATCATCGAGGTGACCGATTCCCAAGAAGACCAAATTGAAAGCGAAGCGATTAGAAAAAATACAAGAAGAGTAAAAGGACTTACTAGTACCGGTCGCACCGAGATGATGGCAGTATAGTGATACTGTATTCGAACGGTAACTCAATTTGACCCAAAAAGACCGATGGCCTAGGTATCCATAAACCTAAGCTCCGATACCATTCAGGGCATATTACAGCACCGTGAGCCCCTCCATGGGACCCACAAGGCTAGTAAATTATGCGGAACCATAAATTTCGACCTATGAGGTCTAAACATAATCCCAATAGAATGCAATAAGAATGACACCAATGTAATAATCAATCCGCGAGAACAAAATACATTGGGAATTAAAACTCAGGGCAACACAGGCCACAACGTGATGAACATGTGAAACATTACTTAAGTATTCAAACCATTTCACGTACAACCATACCGAATGGAACAAACTATAAAACACAGATAGAAACAAGACACATCATCACTCTTGCCCTTCATCGTCATGCCCGGTACACCCCTTTCCCCTTTCCTGGATCCTGAAATACATGAAAGGTATTTCCCCCAAAAGGGGTTAGCCATCGAATAGCTAGTACAAGTATATCAAATATAAAGCATAATACTTCTCGACTATAAAGTAAATGTAATTATCATTTCATCAAACTCAAGACTAGTATTCCGGAATAACTAAATCTCATAGCATTTCATGTCAATACAGACGTGATTAACCGTGGAACCGCATCAGAAGCAACAAAACCCTCCAAGGCCCCGTCAGACCCTCCCAGAGTGGTTAACCCAAAAATATTTGTGGAACCGCACCAAGGGCAACGGAACCCTCCGAGGACCCATCGGTCCGTCCCAAAGTGAATATATACAATCGCAAAATTCATATACCTCACTTTCATAGTCGAGAACATACAATCATAAATATATACTTGCCTTTGAGGCATAAGAACCGAAGTGAAAATGGTATTCAAGCTCGAGAGGCCCAATAACGCACTTCTGGCCTAAACGATCCATAAGGAAATACGATAATCAATCACCAATACTCAATTCTAAAGGAAAACTCCCGAAACCCCCCCTTCTAGGATTCATACATCTTCAAAGTATTCACACAGAGGTTGGAAATCATTTAAATCCTCTCCAATACAAGTAATACACAAAAATCTTCGGATAATCGTAAGGGAAACATGGTTATGGGGTAGATACATTAAAATCTCAAGGATTTCAAGCTTCAGAATGGATAAATCGGAATGGATATAAGAAGAATCCCTAAAAGTTCCCCAAACTAAGATTCTAAGGAATTTACCTTGATTTGGAGAAAAGGAATAGATTAGATGTTGTAAAATCCTTGTTATCCAATTAAAGATGGTGACTGAGGATGAAAAGTTGTTCCAAATCACCTCGGGATCGCCTCTATTGGGTGCTCTCGTCGGAAATATGGGAAATGAGAAGAAAATGACGAAGAAGGCAGCTGACCCAGTTTATATACTGGGTTGAATTAGCATGCAGTAATTCCGAAGTATAGCGTGCACTAACGGGGTCACCCGGTAGTCCAGTAGCCTCTGACCTGCAGCGATAGCGTGTGCTAACAATAACTTTGCGTACGCTAACTGCTGCCATGTAGAAATTCCAAACTCACTGCCCAACTCACTAGCGTGCACTACATTCGGCACTAGCGCGTGCTACGCAATACCTATAGTGTGCGTTAGCTCACGCCTAGCGTGCGCTAACTGCTAGTCCAGAGAACAGAAATCACCCCACTGCCTCTGCCAAACTCTTCCCATTAGCATGCGCTACAGGCGATGCTAACGCGCGCTACTCAACACGAATAGCGTGTATTAGCTCATGCCTAGCATGTGCTAACTGCTAGTCCAGAGGGCAGAACCCAGCTATTGCCTCTGCCAAGCCCGGACCATTAGCGTGCGCTACGGGCGATAGCTTACGCCTAGCATACGCTATCTGCCTCACTCAAAACATCGCTGCAAAGCCAATTAGTACGAACATGTCCCGAAAGGTACGAAACTCTAAAATCAACAACAACAACATCTCAATAAGTGCTTACAAGAGCGACAAAAGTGAAAGAACATTAAAGCCCAAAAATTCATGGAAAGTACGGTTATTACATTAGTGAACTCAGCCATATTAGGAAGGGCTTAATATGGAAGGTTGGGTTAAACTAGGATATTCCTCCTTAAGATCCCTAAAGTAGTTCAAAGCCTATAAATAGGGACATAGGGGAGGGGTTCGGCCATGACTTATTATTCTACACAAGGATTTTGATTTTTTTTCTTAGTGTTTAATTGGATCTTGACTTGTGTCTTTGATTCCAAAATTTAGAAAAAACTTTAATTCTTTCTACAAATCGGAATTACTTGAAGAAAAAGAAAATCGAGAGTCGTGAGAGGAAATATATTTCAGTCGATCCATCCCTATAGTCCAAGCAAGATTCGCTAGCTCGGGGTTCGGCCATGACTTATTATTCTACACAAGGATTTCGATTTTTTCTTATTAGTGTTTAATTGTGGATCTTGACTTGTGTCTTTGATTCCAAAACTGATATAACACTTTAATTCTTGCTACAAATCGGAATTACTTGAAGAAAAAGAAAATCAAGAGTTTTGAGAGGAAATATATTTCGGTCGATCCATCCGTGCAGTCCAAGCAAGATTCGGTAGCTCATCGCGCACACAACGTCCAGATTAAGGCGGGATCATACTCTAAAAGATTTTGATGAAGAGTTCAAGAAAGCAACCACTACGCTTCAAAAGGTAAATATCCTACGATCTTCGGTCTAGATTAGGATATTAAATTTACCCACAAGTTTATTTAATAAGTAATAAATAATATTTAAATTGTTTATTGATCTTAGTAGTTAATTAATTCGCATGCCTAAATAGGTTTTCTGCTCGTGGATGCGCAAAACGCTTTTATCAAAATTTCCCCACTTGACTTCCACTGCATTTTATTTCCAACAGTTGGTATCGGCACCATATTTTAGGCTTTTGCTATTTTGATTAAGTTTGGTAATTAATTGGTCATAATTTAAATATTCATGTAATTTGATGTTGGAGTATTTTGCTAGATGTATTCTTGCAGGGAATATGATCCAATACTCTTGGTTATATACCATTAGCATACGTTATAAACAAGGCGTTACGTACGTTATGTATTTATGACCGTTCATTAAGTTGACCTTCTAGAATTTTGTTCAACGATAAAGTTTCGTACATTTCGTACGTTAATCATCACATGTATATGACTTGTGTAATGTAGGAAGACACTACGTAACCCTGCATTGTTAAATATTAAAACACATAATAGCGTACGTTATATATACTGTGTAGCGTATATTAGAATTATTTTGTCTATGGAAAACATCATCAAAATGTGTATCAAAAATATTGGTTTAACAACATGTGTCTCCTTGGGAGTTTCTCTATGTTCTTCTAAATAAACATTTCTACGTTATCCACCTTCCTGAATGAACTCATCTTCGAGGAAGTGTTATTGTAAAGCAACAACGATGCTATCGGTTGGGTATCCTCTAAATCATCCCTTGACAGACAAAGCTAGTGTTCATTTCTTTCAAACCAATGCGTGCCTTAGGATCGTCTTTAGTCTTCCCTTCCCAACATAACACTGTACGGGCAACACTCTCACAAACATTTTTTTTCTATGTGCATCACATCTAGGTAGTTTCTAATCTACAACTTATTCCAATAAGATAGATCTCATAAAATAATCTTTTAGGACCAGTACTTATACCTGTCCGGTCTTTCAGGAGTTGCCACTACTATATCAGGATGGTTGCTCAACTGCCCATAATCATACTAATTCAGCACGGCCAAAATTTCCTCACCAATCCACTTCCATGGTGGATCACCAACCTCTTTAGTCCTATCAAATGCTGCAGCATCCGTATGCCAGAGATGCATCCTATCAAGCCATAGACGGCACATTCTGATAACCTTCTGACACTGATATCTTCCACAGTCTACATTGAAGCACACTGGACATCCTCTATATCCACTAATAACAGATCCAGACAGCATCCTGTATGCAGGAAAATCACTGATGGTACCGGTACACATAGCACGTAAGTAGAACATCTCATGTGAGTAGCTGTCGTATGTCAGATGACCTTTCTCCCACAACAACTTCAGCTCCTCTATCAAAGGTCTCAAATAAACATCAATATACTTTCCTAGATACCGAGTGCCAGGTACTAAGAGAGTCAACATATTATACTCTTTCTTCATGCACATCCATGGAGGAAGGTTGTAAGGAACCATTCCCATCGGCCATATACTATACGAAAGACACATGCTGTCAAAAGGGTTGAATACGTTAGATGCGAGCCCGAGTCTGACATTTCGGGCATTTGATGCAAACTCTAGAAACTCCCTATCTGTATGCTTCCAAACCTCTCCATTAGAATGGTGTATCATAGTATCCTCGTCATTGACATGAGGATCGGCGTGCCATCTCATCGCCTTGGCTGTGTGAGGAGACATGAAAAGCCTCTCCACTCTATCCTTCAGAGGGAAATACCAAAGAACATTCATAGCTTTCACTTTACCAGAAGGAGTGAACTTATACCTCTCTGTGTCACATACCGAACATCTCTTTAGGTCTTCATTAGATTCTCCCGACCAATATCCTTATCTGGATCCACATCCCGATCACACCTTAGCTGCTTTGACTGTATATTTTACATACGTTATGCTTAGTATATAACGTACGTTAACAGCGGTCCCATTAAGTACGTTATATATCAAAAGTAGCGTACATTACAATGCAGTTCCTAGCGTACGTTATGTAGAACTCTTAACGTACGTTAGTGTCATGCATAAACAATAATATCTAAATACAAATACGGAAAAATCACACTTCGATCAATACGAGATAATCAAATACCACAAGGTTCAAATACAGATAAAAATACTCAACAATTATCCGGGTATTATAACGTAGGTCACCTTCTGGACTGAACTTCTATAAATCTCGGTGTCGTTGATTTTTCCACAAGTTTTTTATTTTCAATTTACTTAAATATTTTTTATCCACTATTCACCCCCCTTCTAGTAGATATTTTTCTCCATTAATCGAGGGGTTCCTCACACCGAACATGGATTCGGAAGTTATTTCAACACTTGGCAGTAAATTCCCCTTTGAAATATTGTCAAGTAATTCGTGACTGTGTGGTTCTTGTTAGGGGTGGACTCGGTTCCATTTAGTTTGGGTTTTTACCGAAATTGAGAACCGAACTAAATATTCGGTTTCGGATTAGTTTGGTTCTTTTTGAAGTTCAGTTTGGTTAAGTTCATTTTTATAAATATCTGGTTCTGTTTCGATTTGGTTTGATGTTTTTTCGATTCTTCACAATATAAATTCAAACATTATATACAATAGAATAGTTTATATATATCAACAAGCCATAAAAGCTATAGTTGCATAACAATTTACAAGTATCTCAAAACATATGACAATCACAAATCACATGAGCTCATTTAATCAACCTAGATAGTTGAATCACAAATTACATGAGCATATTATCGGTCCTCCTTGGACCTATTAGGGTCTTAAAAAAGGAAAACAAATTACATTAAAATCACAAATACACAAAATCTATTTTTATATAATTCTATTTTTATTTTGATTCGTACAACTACGAAAATCACTGTATTTACAAATCTATAATTAAGTCCGCCCTAGTTTAACGTATTATCTATTTATATTGTACGGATTGAGTAACTTTATAATTATGTATAATATTGAGAATTTGATTGATTGATTATTAATATTTCTACTTATGTATATTATGAGTTGTCAAAATGACTTTGGAATAAATTGTGCATTAAATTAATGCGGAGTTTTTATTTTGAGTTGTAAAAATGATCGTTACATCATAAATATACAACCAAAAAATATTGAATATTATTTCTATATAATATTCTGGAATTCTAGTAATAAAGTTATTAAAGTTCGAATATTCATCTTTAACAAAATAGAAAAAAAAAATTATAAAATTCAGATAGTGGTTAATTACGTCGTAGTAATATTTAGAATGAGTTGCTGATAGCGGAATATCAATACCTTGTTTAGACATGGAAAATCAGATCTCAGAGACGTCAACTGATCCGCTTTATACACCTGGCCATATAAGTCGAGTTTTGTTGTTTATATGATTTATATTTCATTATGTGTCAACTATATATATATATATATGTATATATATTTCATTATCTGTACGAACAGTGATAGTATAACCGTGATTGTTTAGATAACGTTTTAAATTTGGGTCACAGACTCATAATGACATCTTAACTAGTGTGTTTTGAAACGAGAATCGGGCTGAGGCCCTAACATTTTCGAAAAGGTTTTGTAAATTGGGACTCGAAATCCGAAAGAATTTCTACTTTAAAAATCCCCGAAATGATGAGTTCCTTTTCAAATATTTCTTGCTTGAGTTCGAAATTCTAAAAATTCTCGGGAACATTTTGTTAGTTAATTTCCATAGTAAATTCATAGTTGCTATTTACTTGTTGTATTTCGTATCGTATTATACTTGCACTAGCAAAATAGTGGAATTTTTCTAACCCTCGAGTAATCGGGGGGTGGATGTCTGTTTCCAGGTGCTTGCAGGTTCGAGGAGCAGTCATAGGATCGGCACATGGAGTGACGGGCTACGATACTAATCGAGAGTTGGGAGTTGAGTCGAGTTGAGTTATCGTCAGAGTCGTATTCCGCTTTCCACTATTTTGTATCTATACCCTGCATGGGTATTCATTATATAGAGTTGTATTTTTATGTTTACGTCAGTTGTACGACCTCACCGGTCCATGTAGTTGTTTATAATCGACCTTAACGGTTCGTATCATTGTATTGTATTCCCCGGTCGGGCACACACTTGGTCGTTTTGTGATGATTAGCCTGGTAGATCCTCAAGGGAAGGATCTACGGCGTGTAATATTCCCATATAGTTTTGGGGGTGTTACATTTATGGTATCAGAGCTTAGGTTGCGGAAACCTAGGCTGTCGGGTCAAGTCGAGTCGCGATTTGTCGAGTAATGTGTTGTCTTGTCATTCGAGTTGTCGGATGACAAATTGAGTTGTGTGTAGTCACAACGTGTCGGATATGTTGTCAGACGATATTAGTATCGTGGGAGACCGTTATCTCCGTACGGCCTGTTGACGTAAGTCTCCTCCTTTATGCGAGGTATCTGTGTTTCATGATTTTATCTATGTGAGTTAATTGTGGTACATAATTTTAATTGCGCGGTGTTGTGTAATGGAGATTGTATTCGATACTTGTGACACTGTATGTGTATAGAACTGGACGTATTGATGTTTTGACTTTGAACCACCATGTGGGGTGGTATGATGTGAAAGTTGTGAACCTTGATCGTTTTGAAAAAGGTATCGACGGTAGAGTTTGTGAGAAACTCAGATAGATGGTTTTGTTGTATGTTTAAACTTGATGCCCACGAGATGCATTTGATTGAATTGGTGATCCTGTTTGCCATTTGGGCACGTGGTTTTAAGTTCGATTATTTTTGGATTGTTGTAATTATGCCCGCTGCGGGTAGGTTTGAAAACATTTTTCTGAAGGACTCTACTGCTTTGAACGTTTTTGTGGAAATCAAAAAATTTGAAAATATTTTGATGGTGCGTTAAACAACGGTTTGTGTGGATTTTGAAATCGGTCTAATTTTGACAAGTTGGTCATGTATTTTCAAATAGCACCATCATACGGTATTAGGAAAATGTGTTTTAAAATACTTCAGACATTGCAAAATATTACCGTCATTTTTTGTTACGATCGAAAGGATTTTGGGAAAATTTCTGTTTTGCAAAACAACCTTGGTTTTCGGAATTCAAAATGTTATGTATTTGTGTGTTGGGACTAAATCGTTGCGACCACTTCGTTATGTTGTTATACTCGTCGGAGAATGTTGCAGTGTTTTCTATATGTCTGAATACATTGTTAGGAGTCGATCCTTAACCGTCGGAGTCGTGTCGGGACTGCTGGGACAATTCTGCTATCTTGCAGCTAGTGATTACGGCCGTAAGATTTTTACAACTACGGTCGTAAGCTCATAGATGTTACAGCTATAAACAACATGTTGCTACGGCCGTAAGCTTTTGACCGGTACGGTGGTAACCTTGTTGTTATAGTTGTATCCGCGCCCCCTACCAATCAATTGATTTCAGTAGACATAGTCGTATGGTCCGCCAGTGACGGCTGTGTATTTTAACTATTTTATCGGTAATGTCGCACTCGGTTAGTTATCATGTATGGGTATCGCTGACGTGTTGTTGATTGTTACCATACTTCCTAGAACATTTTGGTTGTATATATAAGTGTTGTCGCATAGTATGATTTGATCATATTATTCTACGACATTATCCTGATGTGGTAGTTAATATGGGAAATGTTGAGTGCGAGTACAAGAGGTTTTCCACCCGGAATTAGTTTAGCGAAACCATTGCGAGTCGATGCCGAGGGGCATGGCCGCAGATTATCATGTGCGTTGCTATTCATGATGGTTGGCGTGGTAAGATGTGGTTACCCTGTATGTCGTTAGCAGTGATAATGATATATATATATATATATATATATATATTAATAAGGTCATTTTGATGATATCGTTTATCGAGAATATTGAAGTTTCAACGTGTTGTTTTGACAAATAATTTCAATCAAACAGTTTTGATAATGGGTTCATGGTTTTGACTTAACGACAAGGTATTAAAAGTGTTTTCAAAAAAAAAATTTCATTTCAGCAAAATCTTTGAACTCCCGAATTTTAAAATATTATCATTTGAACAAATACCTCGAAAAAAAAAACTTTATTTTTAAAGAATGTTACAAGTGTTTGATCCCAATGATATGTATGTGGTTTTGACCGTGTTTGTTTTGGTAAAGGTCGTACATCTCTGTTGGTGTGACCGTGCGAATTACTTTTGAATTTAAGTTTTATTATTGCAGTGTTAGTTTGTGTACTCGTGTAATGACTTGGAGTTAATGTTTTATCGTGCTGCTATTTGTTGTCATGTGTTGATTATGTGATGTTGTTTTTTTATGTTATTCTGGATGGTTGTCCGTTTAGTATGCCGAGAGGTCGAGGCCGAGGACGTGGGCATGGTAGTGGTCGTAAACAGGAGCATGAGAGGTCGACTCGCTCGTTGTCGAGCGCCAATCAACTTAGTACAAATGGTCGAGATGACCAATCGCGTGATCGGGGGCAATCAACCAGAGGTAATGTTGACATTGGCGCCGCCACCATCCTTCGACAGGTGGTTGACTAGTTGGTGCATATGAATCAGATCGTACACCGGGATAAGATCCCAGATGGGGATAACGGAGCTAGTAAGTGGTTACGAGATGTGATGAGGATGCACCCGCCCCATTTTGTAGGTTCTTAGGACTCATTAGGCTGGGAGAATTGGCTCTTTCAGTTGGACAGAACATTCGATGTTGTAGCTTGTCCCGATGAAAGAAGAGTACCCATTGCTCAATACCTGCTCGACAAGGAAGCTGCGGACTGGTGGGAGGCCGTAGCGCCTAGTAATCGTACAGCTACTTGGGCAGAATTCAAAATTTCCATGAAGGCCGAGTATTGTCCGCCGCCTATTAAAGAGTGCAGGATTGTCTAGTTTTTCTCAGCTACACCACAAGACATGTCGATAACTCAGGCAATAGTCGATTACAATGGACAGCTCTGTTATATTCGGGATCAAGTGCGAAGTGAAGCAGATAAAGTCCGTTATTTTGATATGCGTATGAAACCTCAAGTTCGACAGTGTATGGCTCCGTTTATGTGTACAATGCTGAAGGACTGTCAGGATCGAGCCTTAGCTTTTAAAATGGCTATAATGTCGGTAGAGTCTGCATATGCGGCAAGGAAATGGAAGATTTCTGATGACGCATCGGGAAGTGAGGGAATTGGAATTCCTAAACCTCAACTCTCGTATCAGTCGAGTATGGGACATTTCGATCAACTGTAGAATCTAAAAGACCCAAGCCGGTGTCTTTGAGTTCTGGTAATTCTCCAAGGTGTTTCAACTGTAACGTTCTGGGCCATGAACATGCGCATTGTAAGAAACTGCAGGTGACTTGTTATAATTGTGGATGCGAGGGCATTGAGTTCAGTATTGCGAGATTGTTGCCAAGATGGTAGGGAAACGGAGTTCCATCCCTACTTCTGGAGGGCCCATTGATGTCCAGTGATGGTGTTTTTGTGCACGTTACACGGAGCGTTTATCGTGTAGAGATGTTTTATGTGACGTTTTTATGTTTGGAGCTTGATGACTGATATTTTGTTTCGAATAAGTTTCCGTATGGTTGTTGAACCTATGGAGATGTGACAGTGGACCACGGGGTCATGAATTTGGTATTTTTATATGTGTCGTAGTGTTTCATTTTGTATCACTCTGATGACCTTGTTTTAAGTTCCGGGACGAAACTTATTTTTAGAGGAGTAGAATGTGATACCCGAGATTTTTATTCGAGTTGCCCTGAATTATTTATCGTCTGGTGTCGGTTATTTTGTTCTGTTATGATTATGTGGGATTCGTTTTTATGTCAGGAATGGTTTGATATACTCTATTGTAGTGTTTGACGAGCGATACTTGTCGTTGCATACGTTTCTTTGACTAAATGTGTGCGTGGGGTGTGGTATGTTATGTTTCGTAATTTGCTAGTTATTGTTTTGAATCATAGCCGGTGCGTTAGTGTGACCGAGATGTTATCGAATGCCTAACTGGACTGTCGGAATGATCGAGTCCCGATCGTAGGGCCTGGCCGAGTTATGGCCGCAATGCAGTACCTGTTACAGCCGCAAGACATGGACGGTTACGGCCGCAATGCCTTGCCGGTTACGGCCGTAAGGCTTCCGCACAGGTTGGGCAGTAGCCCAAGGTTGATCGATTACGGCCGCAATGCTTGCTTGGTAACGGCCGTAATATGTCGTGCGGTTTTGGGCAGTGGCCTGGGAGGTGCCGTTACGGCCGTAAGGTGCGCGGCTTTATATAATCCTGGCCGACGGGTTTGTGCCATTCTTCTCCATTTTTCCCTTCTTGTGGCGGCTGACGAACATGAGGTTCGGGAGGAGGAGTTCTTGGTCGATTCCACTCAATTCCAAGACGTTTTGGAAGGCTCTTGTCGATTATATCATCATCTAATCATTGTTCTTCGTCGGATCGAAGGGTTGACTTTCGGGATTTCCTTCTTGATTTTCATTGTTCGTCCGATTTTGAAGAATCGGTTGATGTTATTGAGCATTATTAATCGTGTTCTATGGGTTGTATATGCATGTTTTGGGTTTGTTCAACTCGATTGGTGATTCGAGTGTTCTGGGGAGTTATGGAACATTGAATGTTCGATTAAATGTCCCAATGAGTTTTCCTTCGATAGTTTGGTGGGATTTCCATTATTTTTGGTCTTGATTCTCATTGTAATCATATCTTCGTTGTTTTTACGGGAGGATTGTAGGTGTTCGAGGTTTCCCGGTTGAGTGTTCGTCGGAGTGTTCGGTATCGGTTATCGAGGCAAGTATCTTGCTATACGAATTGTGTCTTGTGAATTGAGACTTCGTGATTAGGTTTATGATGATTTGGCTTGTCTTTGTGAATATACTTTGTGTGATTTTATAATTGTGAACGATTGATGGTAGTGATGATATCTTCATTTGGATAATGTCTTGGGATTGTGTTGGTTGTGTTAATTATATGAATCGTGACGTGCGTGATTAGTCATGGATGAGTGACTGTGATGATTATGATATTTGTGTGTTGATTTGATTACTTACTTCAATATGTATTACCGTGTATTGTTGAATGATTTGATATATTGATAATAATTTGTATTGCTCGTGGTAATGTGTTGAGTTGGTCAATATGAGTTGTGTCGTGTCAATGCGTGTGATCCAGGTAGGGTCTGACGAGGCCTCTGGAGTTCGGTACATGATGTGTACGAACAGTGATCGTGTGGTCCAGGTAGGGTCTGACGAGGCCTCTGGAGTTCGGTACATGATGTTTACGAACAACGTGTATGTTCCGGGTAGGGTCCGACGAGGCCTCTGGAGTTCGGTACATGATGTCTACGAACAATGTGTGTTGTCCGGGTAGGGTCCGAAGAGGCCTCCGGAGTTCAGTACATGATGTGTACGAATAGTGATCGTATAACAATGATTGTTTGGATAACGTTTTAAAGTTGCGTCACGGACTCATAATGACATCTTAACTAGTGTGTTTTGAAACGAGGATCTACGGCGTGTAATATTCCCATATGGTTTTGGGGGTGTTACAGGTGCGACGAGGCCTCTGGGGGTTTCCATGGCCTTTGGTGTGGTAAACACGGATAATCATTGATATATTTGATTTTGATTTTGGTACGAGGATCCTAACGATTTCGAGATGAGATTAATTCATTTTGGGTCAAGGACCCCAAAAGGTTTTCGGCGAAGAAATAATTTTTTGGTCGGATATCCTAAGTGAGTTGAAAGTATACTTGGGATAAACCCGGAATAATTATTATTTTTGTAAAATCACTTGAGAAGCTTAATATGTTTTAAAAGATGATTTAAATTATATTTACAACTACAATAACTTTCTTTTGAACTCTTTGTTAAGTTTAAAAGGTCTTGCTAACTTCTACTTTTTATTTATGAAATTTCTCCCATTTATTTGACTAGTGTTTTCATGGTTAATTGTTCTACATGATAAATGGTTGATTGCGATAAGTGTAATGGGTTTGTGAGGTTTGTCTTAATTGTTGATGCTATGAAATTTATATCATGTATTCACTACACTTGCACTAGCAAAATCTCAGTTGCGAACCGCCTTTTGAGGGTGGACATGTTCTATATGATTCATGGTTATGTGATCGAGAGGAGCAACACAGGATCATCACGAAAAGGTCGAGCAATTAGTGATACTATTCGTCGAGAGTCTTAGAGTATTTGGATTCTATAATGTAATGAGAAATCTAGATTATATTTCATATTTGTTTGGCCTTGTTGGTCCGGATTTTATAATGTTCATTGTGATTAGCCTAGTAAATTATTGTGGAAGAGTTTGCAGGTGCTCTAATATACCCTGAATATCTTGAGGGTGTTACAAACATATCAATTGCATGTTGAATCCATCTGAATTTGCTGCTTCTATGTAATGTAAATCATTGCCATTAATATGTGGTTTAGCATTATCATGTTGAATAATTATGTTTTTTGAAGAACTGTTAGGCCATTTAGCTTTAATTGCTGGAATTATCTGCATATGTGGGGCTTGAACAGTTAAACTAGACGATGAATCACTTTGCATGCATTATGATAGTTAATAAATAAACTGAAATTGTGGAGTAAATGGTGAACTGACCCGAGTAATTATGAAATCTTTTAGACCTCCTTTGTTATGTAATGAATTGGTTTGGTCTATAATGTTCCTTTGCCTCTATTCTTTGAACTTCTTTGTGTTGTCTGCTTACTTGTGAATGGAATTATTCCAATTTTTCTATCAAATGTGACATCACCATCGTTATCAAATGGTGGCGTTCCCACAGCAGCCATGACCATAACTTTTGTTATAATGCTCTTTGATTGGCATGACCTATGAGGGTATGTTTCATTTGGTGTCAAGTAGTACCTTTCAGTGGCTTTTGTCATATAAAACCATTATCATCGATATGAATGATGTTGCGCATTCCTTCAAACATTATCTTTGACTCAACACTGTTCAATGTTCAATTGGCTCAAACTAAATTTGAGCCTCAAAAATTTATTTGCATCATATATTTGGGGTCTGATTGCACTTATAGGTGCCCTCAAACACTTGTTTGGATCCATCTTCCCAAGGTTGGTTTACTTACACCTACCCCCGGAACCATCTTTCTTATGGTTGATCTCTCATGAATTGACAATGTCTTCACCTTCTCCACATCTAGTTGCAGTCTATCTTTATATTTTACACTGAATCTCCCTGACTGAAAATGCACAGCTTGTCCTCTATGAATTTGTGGTTTTGCTTCTGTCCATATCTTGCAGATTGTCCGCCTTCCCAGCTTCAATTTCGCAGTTGCATCTTGCATGATTCTTGGATTTGGAAACCCATTGCCACTTGTTGTTTCTCTTCAATGGTGACATCTGGTCTCTTCCTTGAAGGTCTCATTTTGTTGGATTTTGGAAGTAAATGCTGCTTGTACTTGTTGGGTAATTAAAAGATAGGTTTTTCACATTTTGGTGGGAAATATGTAGTAATTTATGTTAGATTTCCTACCAAATTTTTGGTTTCTATCAATGTACTGTTGTTGCACTGTAATCGACCATAATCAATGCAGTATTTTTATGTATGACATTATTTCTGAATTTCTTTTTTATTTAACTATGTAATTAATTTCTGCTTTTAGTTTAATTAATATAGTACATGTTTATTAATAAAATCAGATTAACAGCTTATTAAGGAATAATCAATAACAATAATTAACATACCCCTACAATAAAAACTGAGGCCTTTTATCCACTAAAAACTACATTACCGAACTCTTATTAAAACTCGTGCCCGTAAAGAGTGAGCACACTCGTGTCCATATATGTCTACATATATATATATATATATCATTAAAGGTGATGAAATACCACCGTCGAAAATCATCATTGATGCCTCGGCCCTAAATTGGATTGCCGAAGAAACTTCGGACCCTCTGTTGTTAGTGTGTAGAGTCTAGACAGTGCTCACTGCAATTTTATTAGATTATTATCTTTTCCACTAATGGAAGCTTCTCGGAGATCTATATTTTACTCAATTATATGTTGTTGCGTACTTGATAAATGTATAGTTTTTGCCATTCCAGTTATGAAGTTTGATAATTTGAAACACTTCACTATTTATAATTGAAAGTATGAATGTATGTACGGATATGAGAATATTATTGTTGTTTCAGGAGAAAGTAAAAGACTGTGAATACAAGTCAATCAATTGTATTCATAACACTGATAGAGGGTCCTTTATATAGGCATTACAATGAGAGTCCTTCCATACATAGAATTCCTAGATAAGGTAAGACATCTAATAGGACCCTACTACCTCTAGAAGGATCTAGAACCTTTCATCTATGTATCTACAACCAGTATTAGGTAAGACACATCACGTGAATAATAATTCCTGGAACACTCCCCCTGTGTCGAGCACTAATACAACAATGGTGCAGAAGATGTTGCCTTCATAAAATCCCATTCCAAGACAAAACAAAACCCCATGGGAAAAATAAAGACTTGATGAGGAAAAGATTGCAACACACCAACATAACATGTCATGTATACTCCCCTGATGTATACATAATGACTCCCCCTGATGTGTACCTCAAATCATAGGAGTCAGATGCCAAGCTGCCCTCACAACTATACCAAGGAAAAACCCAGTGGGAAAAATACCTTTTGGTCTAAGTTGAACAGAAGTACAACGCATCATTGTATGGATGTTCTCATAGGTCGCCTCGTTAAAAACCTTACCCAGTGAAAACCCAATGGGAAAAAACAACCCCTGATCTAAGGACAAAAAGAGCGCGACACATCCAAAGTGCAGAGTCGCTAAAGACTTATTCAAAAATCAAGTTTTCTAAAGTCTTGACCTCCATGTACTAAATCAGTCATAACTTCTTTGATTCAATGGGTATCAACGAGACTGTAAGAACTTATGAAAACTAGAAACCCGTAGCTTTTCACTCACATACAGTACGTAACCTAGATCGACCTGAGCAGATCACAAAGCTCCACTACTTCAATATAGGCTTTTAACAGCGGTTAAAATGGCCAATTAACGACAGTTCTGGAACCGCCGTTATATGTACCGCTGTTAATTTTAACGGCGGTTTTCCGAACCGCCGTTGAATTTGACAAATAACGCGGTTCATATTAACCGTTGTTAAACATGCCACGGCAGTTCCTTGTAACCGCTGTTAAATATGCCATTTAACAGCGGTTTTAGGTAACCGCTTTTAAACCTGATACCTAACTGCGGTTCTATAACCGCCGTTATTTTTGCAAATAACAGCGGTTTTGGTGGAACCGCTGTTGAAGTTTCAAAAATTTAACTGCGGTTTGGCTGAACCGCTGTGATTTTTGTCCAGATTTTCCGCATATTTTTGCATTATTTTGCACAATCCAGTACGTGAACTCGGATCAAATTATAATAATCAATAAACCACCAATTCATCGAATCCAAAAATACTGAAAAGAGCTAACCAACACCAAATTCATTGAACCACCCATTCATTGAAAAAGATGATACAAAAAACACCAATTCATCCAAATAATTCATATAAATATCAAATGTACAATTCATTCATACAAATAATTCACACACAAAAACACCAAAATCATGTCGCGAGACGATTTCGAACCTCCAAGAAATAATGTCCCCAATCAACTCGAATTTTATTAATAACATCTTGAGACAGTGCTCCAACATCATCAAACATCTGCATATATAAACGTATAATAAACAAACTTTAAATGTAAACGAGTAAACAGTTTTATCACCACTTCAAGTTAAAAATATACTACCTCCATCCAACCATCCAAAATACGCGCTCGGACGATAGTCGACATCCAGTGCATAACATAATAACCACACTCCCAACCTCCATTTTGTTTATTACACTAAAACAAAATAAGACACAATTATATGTGTCGCTTTTCAGTAAATAAAATCAACACATACCATACACAGTAAAAAAACACACACACTGACACAAACACATAAAGCACACAAGCACACAAACACACTCACACACACACACACACACACACACACACACACACACACACAGCACACACACGAAACACAAACACAAACACACACACACTGCACAAACAGTAAAAACACATACATACAGTGCACACACACAACACAGAAAAAAACACCAACACAAACACACAATACACACAAACATAAAAACACACAGTACACACAGCGCGCACACACACACACTGCACACACACTGCGCGCACACACAACACAGAAAAAAAGACACCAACACAAACACACAATACGCACACAAACATAAACACACACAGTACACACAGCACACACACACACTGCACACAAACATAAACAAACACACACATACACACAGTACGCACACACATTGCACACAAACAAACATACACAAACACACACATACACAGCATACACACACAGTACACACAGCACACAAACACACACACACACACACACACACACACTGCACACAAACACGCACAAACACAAACACACACACAGAGCACACACACACACACACACACACACACACTGCCACTGCACACACACACACACACACTGCACAGAAAAAAAAAAACGGACACTTCATACACGATATGTTGGGAGAAGATCCTTAAGACGAAAGTTAACATTTATTCCAAAGGGAGAAGATCCTTACGACGTTAACCACGTCTATCCCAAAATAATTTGTGTTTCCAAAAACAATGTTGTCGTACACACTCAAATATTTACACACACACACAGCACACTGCCACACACACAAAAACAGACACACACACATCACACACACACAACACACAAACAAACAAACACACACAGAGCACACACAGTACAAACACACAAACACACACAGTACGCACACACACAGCACAAAAATACACACACAGAGTACACACACACACTACCACACACAAAAAAAAACATGGCATACAAACAAACAAACACACAGTACACACAACACACAAACAAACAAACAAACACACAGTACACACAACACACAAACAAACACGCAACACACACACAAACACACACACACACACACAGCACACAAATAAACACACACTGCACACACACACAGTTCACACTAAAACACACACACATAGAGTACACAAACACTGCCACACGCACACACAAACACACACACAAACACACACACACACACACAGGGCACAAAAACACTCACACAGTACACAAACACACACACACAGTACACACACACAGCACAAAAACACACACACATACAGTACACACACACTGCCACACACAAAAAAAAACACACACAGCATACAAACAAACACACACACAGCACAAAAACACACGCACACACAGTACACACAACACACAAACAAACATACACACAGCGCACACACACACACACAATACACATACAAACACACACACAGCACACACACTGCCACGCACACACAAACACACACAGCATAAAATCACACACACACACACACACTGCCACACAAAAAAAAAACACAGCATACAAACAAACACACACACAGCACAAAAACATACGCACACACAGTGCACACAACACACAAACACACACACAGCACACACACACACAGTACGCATACAAACACACACACAGCATACACACACACGCAGCATAAACACACACGCACACACAGAGTATACACACACACACACACACACACTGCCACGCACACACAAACACACACAACATAAAATCACACACACACACACACAGAGCACAAACACACATACAGCACACACACAGCACACAAACACACACTCACACACAGTACACACACAATTCTTAATACAAAAAGAGAGTCATGTACCAATATATCCTGCCACAATATTTCATTATCCGGCTTGTCAGGTACTTGCTTCCAACTCTTGTACATTATCGAGACATGATCTTTGGCAAGTTTTCCCAAGTACGTACTTAACTTCAATTTGTGTTCGTATTTGATCTTTCCCCATACTGGATCAATGTCAAGAGGTAATTTTTTCCGTCAACACGGTGTTTCGACATACTTCTACATCACGTGGGATTTCTCGATGTAGAAGTACTACGTGTATGAGCATCGGGAGATCGGGAGGAATGAGGAGAACGAGCGGGAGGAGGAGTGTGAGGGGAACGAGAAGGAGACGCCATGTGCCTGCATTAACAAATAAATTTAATCACCAACCACAATATACACTGCACACATAAAACACACACACTGCACACATAAAACACACACACACACATACACTGCACACACTCACACACTGCACACACACACTGCACTCTGCACTCTCACACACACTGCACTCTCTCTCTCTCTCTCTTACACACACACATACACACACACACACACTGCACTCTGCACTCTCTCTCACACACACACAATGCACTCTGCACTCTCACACACACTGCACACAATCACACATAATGCACACACACACACATTGCACTCTCACACACACACACTCACACACACTGCACTCTCACACACACTGCACACACACACACTATACACGCTGCATACACTGCATATACACATACACACACATTTTTTTAATAACAAATAATGAAATAAATCTTAAATACTAAAATATAAAAACTTGATTCTTCATAACAAAATGTTCAGCATTAATACTAAAATTCAACAAAACCAACTTTATCATTAACAATGTCACAAAATTACATTAATACTACAATTCAACATAATCGATTGTGCCTTCATCATCAACTATCTAACTTGACTCTAGATAACAACGTTTTCCCATATGCCTTCACCATGATCATCTCGAATGGCATGTATGTCGTCTGCTACATTTTCTTCAACGATAGTGGGCATCCGTGTTGATAAAGGAATAAACTCACAAATGTTAAAACTTGACTCTTCAGTTTCATTAATATCCACACTTCTACCCGTAATGACCGCTGACAATATTTCATTGCATGCATCCTTGACATAAAACACCTGTTTAGCTTGATATGCCATGATAAAAGGCTCGTCAGTGTAAGCTATCTTATGAAGATCTATCAATGTAAAGCCCAGTTCATCGATTACCACACCCGTGTTATTATCAACCCACTTACACTTAAAAACAGGCACTCTAAACTTAACATAATAAAGTTCGCATATATCTCCAATAACTCCATAGTAACTTGTCGATGCCATAACTGGATTTGTATCTTTCGAGCTTGAAAAGTGCATGGACTCGTCTTGCAGAGTAACTCCGCTATTTTGAACTGAACTTTTGTCATCTTGTGACTTTGTATAGAATGAGTACATATTGATATCATATCCATTCTAAGTTACGACATCGGACTTCGGCCCGTAAGCTAGCCATTTTAGCATTTCAGATGCGCTATCACTTTCGGAGATTTGTACCTTAAACCACCTCAAAAAAGTCTTATTATGTCCAATCAACAACCATTTCTCGCTCATTCGGGGATTCTTTGTCTTCAAAAGATTCTTGTGAGCAGACAAGTACGGAAGAACCTCATCAGTGTTATTCAAAATGTACAAATGTGCTTGAAGCACCTCATCGCAATTCTTGGTTAATATTTTAACACCCCGTGTACCCTTTCCATTAAGTTTCGCATCATGTGGAGACTTCGGAGGCCCTGCAGATGGTGTTTGTGACATGTAATCTGTGCAAAACTTGATTGCTTCTTCTGTAATATACCTCTCAACAATATATGCTTCTAGACGAAATGGGTTTTACTATACACTTTAAAAATCTTCATGTGTCGCTCAATCAGAAACATCCATCGCAAATAAACGGGGTCACACTCTTCAATCTCTCTAACTAAATGGACAAGTAAGTGAACCATAATATCAAAAAAAAGAAGGAGGAAAATACATCTCCAATTGGCACAAGATAACAACATCCTCATTTTTCAACTCATCCAAAACAAAAGGATCAATCACTTTGCTACATATATAATTGAAGAACAAACATAAGCGAGTTATGGCATTTCTCACTCTTTTAGGCAAGACGTCACGTATAGCCACAGCTAGAAGTTGTTGCATCAAGACATGACAGTCATGAGACTTTAAGCCGACGAATGTCAGATTTTGCATCGATACAAGACTCTTAATATTCGACGAATAACCTTGTGGCACTTTAATGCCTTGTAAATGTAACACCCCAAACTAGGCGGATATTACAGTGCCGTGGACCCCCGACTGGGACCCACCAGGCGGATGAAAATGAATGAATTATACAGGTAAATGTAGTACCGAACCACATTACAACATCAATAACTCCGATGAGGAGTTTTATACAACACACCCAGGATTAAATAGAATACATGTGTATTTTATGTGACGATAAAATACACAACACTGAATGAAATGAGTATTCAAACGGAATGTCTGCAGCGGAATAAATAAAGGAAACATAAATGACTGAATAAATGATCAATGCATCGGGCCCCTACTAGTATCACCGGGACTCTCGCCGTCACCGTGCTCTCCCGTGCCTTAGCCTTGCCATGACACAAAAGCAAGATTCCCCAACGGTCCGCCATACGTAACAACAATCCTCAAGGGTTGAAAATACACAATCATGATATATCTGAAATTATGAATTATCCTGTCGAAACATACGCAATCAAACATGCTATATGAATCGACTATCAGTACGGCTCAAAGGAATGGCGCCACACTACGCCCGGGATAGAAATGTGTCCGTGCACAAGCCACCAACGATCAATACACGTGTGGTCTTGTACCTAATCAGTCTCACGAAGCCATCAACTCGTGTGCACAGTCCAATGTGAGGCCACCAACCAACACACGACTATAATGTGCCCGACATGAAAATCCTACACATACCAACCGGCACGCCAAGATGACCGGAATGCCACAATATGACAAAAGTGACAACGAAAATGAATAATGACTCACCAAGATTAGCGATGGTGAAATGAATGATAGCTCAATGAAATGATCGAACCGTCGTTCCTTATGACTGAGGTGATTAATTGACAATGACAAGTTTTGATACGATTAATACAATGATGAATGAGTTACGATTATGAATGAACAACAACAAAAGGAATGAATATCCTTTTAACCGAGTAAGAATTAACTTACACAATACCGATGAAGAATGTCCTTCCACGAACAACGTCCTAAATGAAAAGTCGGTCGCTCGAACAACCTTGAACATCAATAGTTATCAACAACCGATCAATACACGACTCAAATACGATCATAACCGACCCAAACGTCGATACAACAATATCCGAACTCGTAGATGAACTCTAACAAAAACATTGAGATACCCGTTGGTTAAAACCAAACCCGAATTATCGAACCAACTCCAACATGATTGATTCAAACCATCAAAACATTATCAATGACATCAATAATCTCATAGAAGTCCACAATTCAAGTTTACACTAACGACAATCGGAAATCCCCAAAATAACCGAAGTCAACCCCAAGGGTTCTTGAAATAATTCCGAAAATAACCATTAAATCCGTAGGAATATATTTATCCACGCTAGATAATCCATAACTAACATATTCCAATGATAATTCAAGCTTACACGAAGAAATCGGAAGGAAAACCCAAAAATCCGAAATTCTAGATCCAAGAGATTAATACCTTTGATTCGATGTGATGAAGATGATGAAATGATGATCAATCCGAAAGATGAGCTTGAAGATGATGATTGATGATTACACCTCGAAGAATCCCCTCCGAATCGCTCGAAATCGCCCAAGATTACCGAAGGAATGAAATGAGATGAGTAAATGACGAACTCTGACTAAACTGTCCAATTTATAGTCAGTCCAGGTTAGCGTGCGCTAGCCCTTGTGCGTAGCGTGCGCTAACGAGTAATTTGGGTAGTCCAGTACCCACTGTCCGAACACGGTAGCGCGCGCTACGTACCTTCTTGTAGCGTGCGCTACGGCCATACTACTAGCGTGCGCTAAGATCCATTATTAGCGTACGCTATCGAAATATTGATGCCCAGTACTGGAGTCCAGAAAACTGTCTGCCCTCTGGTCTGACTTTGATAGCGTGCGCTACAACCATTGTTTAGCGTGCGCTAATATATCGGTTGCGTACGCTAACAACAATACATAGCGTGCACTATGAATAAATCCAGGTGCCAAAGAGCCACCTGGACTCAACTCGATCCGTCCCTAGCGCGCGCTACTCCACACATATAGCGTGCGCTACTACAACCCGTTAGCGCGCGCTACTTACCACTCGTAGCGTGCGCTACCTATAACTCACCTGAAGTCCAGTGCCTTCTGGACTGCAGCCAGGGTAACCTTAGCGTGCGCTAAAGCTGAGTGGTAGCGTGCGCTACCTATACCCAATTAGCGTACGCTAAAAGGAGTATGTAGCGTGCGCTACTCCTCACGCACAGCTCGCAACGAGAATGACAATGATGATAAACACGGCACGAAACTCCAATCAGATTAGTGATGAATGACGATTGATACACGATACGATTACTCTGAATGATGAATACCATGACTGAATATGAGTGACAAATGATCAATAATGAATGAAATTACTGAGTACCAATTACTGAATGATAAATACTGAATGATAATTACTGAGTGATAATTACTGAATTACAACTGGGTATTACAGTAAACAATTACAAAAGCTGATTTTCTCTATTTTAGATAAAGTATAACATGCCGGGGGAAGATAAGTTCGTTTACCGACTACTTGCGGATGCAACTGAGGATGTATACCCATTTCCTTTAAGTCTTGACGAACCTAGACACCATCCTTTATTTTGTGTTTAACATTGAGAAGTGTGTCGATCACACTATCGCATGCATTTTTTTCGACATGCATAACATCTATGCAATGTCTAACATCTAGATATCTCCAGTAAGGAAGATCAAAAAATATTAACCTCTTCATCCAAATGTTTGTCGTAGCAGCCTTCTTTTTAGTTTTTCCAAATATAGTATTTATGTTCTTCACGCGATCGTACACTTGCTCACCTATTAAGGGCATCGGTGCAAGTCCATTTTCTGGGAATCCATTAAAAGCTTTTCGCAATCTACGATACGGGTGATGGCGACTGAGAAACCTCCAATGTTGAGTGTAAATTGTTTTATTTCCATGTTTCAACTGGATGTAGCTTGTGTTTTCTTTACATATAGGACATGCATGATGTCCCATCACACTATATCCACTCAAGTTTCCATATGCAGGAAAGTCATTAATCGTATAAAATAATATTGCACGTAACTTGAAACTTTGCTGGCAGTAACCATCAAACACGGAAATCCCTTCATCCCACATCAGTCTCAAGTCATCAATCAACGGACTTAGATAAACATCTATGTCATTTCCTGGTTGTTTTGGTCCTGAAATCATCATTGACAACATAATGTACTTCCATTTCATACATAACCAATGAGGTAGATTATATATCACAAGTAATACAGGCCAAGATCTATGCTTGGTGCTTAAGTGACCGAACGGACTCATTACATCTGTGGAAAGTCCAAGCCTAAGGTTTTTTGCGTCACTCCCAAAATCTGGAAATAAATGATCTATTTTCTTCCATTGTGCAGCATCAGCTGGATGACGAATTAGCGTGTCGCATTTTCTCTCATTTGCGTGCCATGTGAGATTCTTTGCATCATCTCTATTAGCAAACAATCGCTTGAACCTTGGAAAAATCGGAAGATACCATAACACCTTCGTAGGAGGTCCTTGTTGTGTGTTCTCTCCATCATTTTTCACTTTGTATCGTGATACCCACACCTAGGACACTTATGCAATTCTTCAAACTCTTTTCTTTACAGTATGCAATCATTGGGAAAAGCGTGTATTTTTTTATACTCCATACCCATCGGACACAAAACCTTCTTCACCTCATAGGTACGCTTAGGCAATGTATTGCCTTTTGGTAGCATCTCATTCATCAACTCGAGCAATTCAGTGAAACTTTTGTCACTCCACCCATTTATTGCCTTCAAATTAACCGGCTTCAACACGGCAGATAGTCGTGTGAAATTTCCACACCCCAGATACAATGGAATCTCTGAATAACTTTTTAACGCATCATAAACATGAGCTCTTTGAAATGATTCTTATCCGACATCACGAATCATTTCTTCAAATTGATCACCATGAGAATGACAAAAGTATGTTTGTCCTATAATTGTTGTTTAAAATAGAAACATGAATGACGGTTGTCAAAATAGAATTAACTGTATACTACGTCAACTTATGGCTTTGTCAAGATTGATAACTCTATCTGCACAAACGGTTGGGAGAAGCCCTTAAGACGAAAGTTAACATCTATCCCAAAGGAAGAAGATCTTTAAAAAGTTAACCAAAATCTATCCCAAAATAATTCGTGTTTCACAAAATAGTGTTGTCAAAAGCAACACACATAATTAAACACACACACTCAACTAAATCGATTAAATTATACAACAAACAAGAAGAAAATAACATGTAAAACTACATTACACACTTACATACACATAGTGCACATGCACATACATATTTTGTCCGTTATGTGCATTTGAATACTACGTTTGTAATTATTGTGGTTTTATTGAGGTTTTAACATTGTTCTCCAAAACAATCCAGGTATAATTAAAAGTCCACACACAAACAATACACACAAACACACAACACACACTGCCACACACAATACACACACACACTGTACACACTGCCACACACACACAACACAATACAGCCTCACACACAATACATATACACACACTGCATGCACACACACTACACACACACACTGCCACACACAATACACACACACACACACACACACTGTACACACTGCCACACACACACAACACAATACAGCCGCACACACAATACACATACACACACTGCACGCACACACTGCCACACCTATACATGCATATACACACACATATTAAACAGCACACAACAATCCTTAAAAGAGTAGATAAAATTACCAAATAGAAACAAAGAAGATAGTTCGAAATAATTACCAAATAATCCGCGGTCGTCGGGGAGGTTGCGGGTGTCGCGAGGTCGAGAGGTCGCCTGTCGACTGTAAAAAGTCGGGGAGTCAGAAGCGTAGGAAGAAAGAAAGGAAAAAAATAAGAAAGGAAGAAAGAAAGAAAGAAAGAAAGAAGACCGGGTAGGAATTAAATAGAACATTACAGAAAACCGCTGTTAAAATTAAAAAATGTTTAACAGCGGTTAGGCAGACAACCACTGTTAACATATGAAAACAACGTCGGTTTTTTGTTCAATCGCCGTGAATTTTCCAAATTTAACAGCGGTTTTTGTGCAACCGCCGTTAAGTGTCCGATTTTAATAGCAGTTTCCGTATTAACCGCTGTTAAATTTTCATAATATTTACGATTCGTGCCACCGCACAAATATAACAGCGGTTTTGGCATAACCGTTGTTAATTGTCCGCTGTTAAATGGGTATTTTGTAGTAGTGCTCTATCGAAGTTGACTCAACAAATTACCGGACGTATCCTGTCCTACTTTGGAACAATAGTCATATGTCACTCAGCATGATGTATGTGATCAAATGGTTAGTTTCCTTGGAAAGTAGACACAAACCTTTCCAATTTCACCATTTTCCAGCAAGTGAGCTACCTTGTAGGTCATATGGGAGATGAACCAGTACATTCAGGGCAAATTCGGGTATCAATATTCAAGTGTCCTTTTATCGAGATAGAGCGAGTTTTAAGCTTCTTGTCAATCACAGACATTGCGTGAGCGCATCCTAGTCCATCATCACAGTGGATTTACTGGATTTTTACAAATGAGTACATCGAGTCAAACAGGAGTACATAATACCATACATTTCTCTAAAGACTGCATCATCACTTAAATGAGTCAAGTCTTTTTATGACTTCGACTAGTCATTGGGAATCATATAGGCATTACTTTATCGTCTCTTAGGGAAACCGTCCCTTAGATTGCCTTAAACCGATTGGTGAATACGCATCATCAAGTGTCCCCAAGATCCTTTCATTCTTAACTTTGGATTTAGCGGAATCTCTTAGTCTCACAAGAGTACATCACTATAAACCCTTAGTTTTACACGCAAAGCTTCATATCTCTTCCAAATCAAGTATATACTTAGTATGCATTCCCGATAATCACTTTTCGTCACGCTCTGTGGTCAGGATCCACTTGATTTGAGTCTGATCCACCACGAGATCCTTTTATCACTTAACTTAGTTCCCCACTAAGATAAGATTTAACCACAAGCTGCACGTCAGTTTTTGGGAAACTATCTAACTGAAAAGATAGTGGATGTTATAACATCCATTACGATAGCACAACTAAGTTTCGTGTCATCGTAGTCGATTCCAGTGCGTTCATGAGAAACCTTGATTCATGAGGTGAGTTTAGATCCTTCTCTCACTCGCTCTAACAAAGTATACGGATAGATCTTATCTTTGGAGTGTCGGTACCACTTCAACAAATGGCTATCACTTTATTTATACTGGAGTCGCATATGTTTCTATTTTAAGCCAAGGCTACAACGTTGTAGATTTTCAACAGAGTATGGTTCGATTAAACTCATAATCCACGTCCTCATGAACCGGCTTTATTCATAGAGTACTCTTTATGGATTGGCATTCATTGAGGCATCCCCCAATGATGACTATAATCCAGAATCACATGAGACGAATGAGTTCATTTGATCATATGATCAAGTTTCATGTACCAAACTCTCATACATTCTTAGCGAGAGTATTTATCGAACCAAGTGGCATCCCAATACTATATGAGATCAACGGCCTAGCAACACCATCTACCACAATTTGTGGTGTTACCATATCACCATTCATAGGTGACGAACGTCCATAACCGGACAAAATTCTTCCAGACTTGTTTGCAGCATGTATTTAATCTCGTCACTTTAGGGAACTTGGTGAGGCACAATAGGGACAAACTAAGACAATTCCAAGTCGTTCTACTCGAACATGATCGTTCGCATCTCCCCCTAACGACGGGAATACTAGCTCATCAAAGTGACTTACGAGATCGTCTGCCAAGGTATATTTTAAATGGACTATGAGTGAAAGCGCATGCCATATTCATCATTTATAAACCGTCATAATGCGTTGTGGTGACGCACGTTGGCACATGAACATGTGGACAAGTAAGTGAACCATAATATCAAAAAAAAGAAGGAGGAAAATACATCTCCAATTGGCACAAGATAACAACATCCTCATTTTTCAACTCATCCAAAACAAAAGGATCAATCACTTTGCTACATATATAATTGAAGAAAAAACATAAGCGAGTTATGGCATTTCTCACTCTTTTAGGCAAGACGTCACGTATAGCCACACCTAGAAGTTGTTGCATCAAGACATGACAGTCATGAGACTTTAAGCCGACGAATGTCAGATTTTGCATCGATACAAGACTCTTAATATTCGACGAATAACCTTGTGGCACTTTAATGCCTTGTAAATGTAACACCCCAAACTAGGCGGATATTACAGTGCCGTGGACCCCCGACTGGGACCCACCAGGCGGATGAAAATGAATGAATTATACAGGTAAATGTAGTACCGAACCACATTACAACATCAATTACCCCGATGAGGAGTTTTATACAACACACCCAGGATTAAATAGAATACATGTGTATTTTATGTGACGATAAAATACACAACACTGAATGAAATGAGTATTCAAACGGAATGTCTGCAGCGGAATAAATAAAGGAAACATAAATGACTGAATAAATGATCAATGCATCGGGCCCCCTACTAGTATCACTGACTCTCGCGTCACCGTGCTCTCCCGTGCCTTAGCCTTGCCATGACCAAAACAAAGATTCCCAACGGGCCGGGCCATACGTAACAACAATCCTCAAGGGTTGAAAATACACAATCATGATATATCTGAAATTATGAATTATCCTGTCGAAACATACGCAATCAAACATGCTATATGAATCGACTATCAGTACGGCTCAAAGGAATGGCGCCACACTACGCCCGGGATGGAAATGTGTCCGTGCACAAGCCACCAACGATCAATACACGTGTGGTCTTGTACCTAATCAGTCTCACGAAGCCATCAACTCGTGTGCACAGTCCAATGTGAGGCCACCAACCAACACACGACTATAATGTGCCCGACATGAAAATCCTACACATACCAACCGGCACGCCAGTATGACCCGGAATGCCACAATATGACAAAAGTGACAACGAAAATGAATAATGACTCACCAAGATTAACTGATGGTGAAATGAATGATAGCTCAATGAAATGATCGGAACCGTCGTTCCTTATGACTGAGGTGATTAATTGACAATGACAAGTTTTGATACGATTAATACAATGATGAATGAGTTACGATTATGAATGAACAACAACAAAGGGAATGAATATCCTTTTAACCGAGTAAGAATTAACTTACACAATACCGATGAAGAATGTCCTTCCACGAACAACGTCCTAAATGAAAAGTCGGTCGCTCGAACAACCTTGAACATCAATAGTTATCAACAACCGATCAATACACGACTCAAATACGATCATAACCGACCCAAACGTCGATACAACAATATCCGAACTCGTAGATGAACTCTAACGAAAACATTGAGATACCCGTTGGTTAAAACCAAACCCGAATTATCGAACCAACTCCAACATGATTGATTCAAACCAGCAAAACATTATCAATGACATCAATAATCTCATAGAAGTCCACAATTCAAGTTTACACTAACGACAATCGGAAATCCCCAAAATAACCGAAGTCAACCCCAAGGGTTCTTGAAATAATTCCGAAAATAACCATTAAATCCGTAGGAATATATTTATCCACGCTAGATAATCCATAACTAACATATTCCAATGATAATCCAAGCTTACACGAAGAAATCGGAAGGAAAACCCAAAAATCCGAAATTCTAGATCCAAGAGATTAATACCTTTGATTCGATGTGATGAAGATGATGAAATGATGATCAATCGAAAGATGAGCTTGAAGATGATGATTGATGATTACACCTCGAAGAATCCCCTCGAATCGCTCGAAATCGCCAAGATTACCGAAGGAATGAAATGAGATGAGTGAATGACGAACTCGACTAAACTGTCGATTTATAGTCGGTCCGAGGTTAGCGTGCGCTAGCCCATGCGTAGCGTGCGCTAACGAGTAATTTGGGTAGTCCGGTACCTTTGTCCGAACACGGTAGCGCGCTACGTACCTTCTTGTAGCGTGCGCTACGGCCATACTACTAGCGTGCGCTAAGATCCATTATTAGCGTGCGCTATCGAAATATTGATGCCCAGTACTGGAGTCCAGAAAACTGTCTGCCCTCTGATCTGACTTTGATAGCGTGCGCTACAACCATTGTTTAGCGTGCGCTAATATATCGGTTGCGTACGCTAACAACAATACATAGCGTGCGCTATGAATAAATCCAGTGCAGTCCAGTAGCCACTGGACTCAACCTGATCCGTCCCTAGCGCGCGCTACTCCACACATATAGCGTGCGCTACTACAACCCGTTAGCGCGCGCTACTTACCACTCGTAGCGTGCGCTACCTATAACTCACCTGCAGTCCAGTGCCTTCTGGACTGCAGCCAGGGTAACCTTAGCGTGCGCTAAAGCTGAGTGGTAGCGTGCGCTACCTATACCCAATTAGCGTACGCTAAAAGGAGTATGTAGCGTGCGCTACTCCTCACGCACAGCTCGCAACGAGAATGACAATGATGATAAACACGGCACGAAACTCCAATCAGATTAGTGATGAATGACGATTGATACACGATACGATTACTCTGAATGATGAATACCATGACTGAATATGAGTGACAAATGATCAATAATGAATGAAATTACTGAGTACCAATTACTGAATGATAAATACTGAATGATAATTACTGAGTGATAATTACTGAATTGCAACTGGGTATTACATACACCCCCCCTTAAAAGAGTTTCGTCCCCGAAACTAAGGGTCAAACAACTCGGGATAACTCTCCCGCATACTATCCTCGGTTTCCCAAGTAGCCTCTTCGACTCCGTGTCTAGACCACTGAATTTTAACCAAAGGAATCGTCTTATTCCTCAACTGCTTGATTCTCCGCTCTAAAACTCGTATAGGACGTTCCTCATATGAATGATCGTCGGCGATCTCGATTTCGTCGAACTGAAGTATGTGACTCGGATCGGCAACATACTTCCGCAACTGAGAGATGTGAAACACATTATGAATTCGGCTCAGCGCCGGAGGTAAAGCCAATCGATAAGCTAACTCGCCTACTCGATCCAAAATCTCAAACGGTCCGATGAATCTCGGACTCAACTTTCCCCTCTTCCCAAAACGGAAGATACCACGACTCGGTGATACCTTGACCAACACATGGTCACCAGCCTCGAACTCTAATGGTCGACGACGGTTATCTGCATATGATTTCTGTCGATTCTGAGCGGTCAACAAACGACTTCTGATCAAAGCTACCTTCTCACGGGCGGCTATAAGCATATCGGGCTCGGTGCCGATTGATTCTGATAAGTCGTCCCAACACAACGGAGATCGACAACGACGACCATACAAGGCCTCGTAAGGTGCCATCTTGATCGAAGCATGCCAACTATTATTATACGTGAACTCGATCAATGGTAGTTGGGCTTCCCAATCGTCTTTCCAATCGAGGACGCATGCCCTCAACATGTCCTCTAATGTCTGAATGGTCCTCTCTGATTGTCCGTCGACCGAGGATGAAAAGCGATCGAGATTAAGCCGAGTGCCCATAGCACGATGCGATTTCCAAAAATGCGACACAAACCGTCCGTCACGATCGGAAACGATACTTTTAGAGTACCGTGAAGTCGACTATCTCTTTGATGAACAGTTGAGCAAGTCTCTCGGGACCCCACGTTTCCTTGATCTCAAGGAAATGAGCTGATTTAGTTAAGCGGTCCACGATCACCCAGATCGTATTCATGCCACGACGACTCGTCGGCAAACTCGTGATGAAATCCATAGAAATGTCTTCCCACTTCCACTCGGGAATAGGAAGGGGTTTCACATACCCGCGATCGCCGATGTTCAATCTTAACTTGTTGACAGGTTAAGCATCTCGAAACAAATTCTGCGACTTCTCGCTTCATATTACTCCACCGGTAATTTTGTTTCAAGTCCTTGTACATCTTGCTAGACCGGATGCACAGAATAAGGGGTAGCATGAGCTTCTTCCAAAATCGAGTTTTTCAACTCGTCATGCGCCGGTACGCACAACCGATTCTGAAACCTCAAAACTCCATCCTCGTGGACCACAAATCCAGGGGCTTTCCCCTGAGCCACATCCTCTCGGATGCGCAACAATGATGGGTCCGAACTCGATTCTCTCGGATTTCCTCCTCGAGTGACGATGAAATCTCTAACATACAGAGTTTTCGAACTCGCCAAGCTGACCTCGATCTCGGTTCTAAGGAATTCTGCTGGCTCCTTACGAACTGTTAAGCGGGCAAGCATCTGCTCTCAGACGGACTTACGACTCAAGGCGTCGCGACAACGTTCGCCTTGCCCGGGTGGTAGAGAATCTCGATATCATAATCTTTGAATAATTCCAACCACTGTCTCTCGACGCATATTTAACTCCTTCGAGTAAATATATACTTTAAGCTCTTATGATCGGTGAATATCGGAGTGTAACGCCATAAAGATAATGACGCCAAATTTTCAGCGAACACCACGGTGCTAGCTCCAGTCGTGGGTCGGATAATTAACCTCGTAAGGTCTCAATTGCCGTGAAGCATAGGCAATAACCTTCCCGTTCGCATGAGTACACATCCGCGACCTGTCGGATGCATCACTATAAACCACAAATCCTTCCGTCCCTGCGGCAAGGAGAGTACAGTCTTGACATTAAGCGGCTCTTGAGTTCCTCAAAACTCCGTTGACACGCGTCGGACCACGTGTATTTCTTATCCTTCCGCAAAAGGTTCGTTAAGGGTTGAGCGATTCTAGAAAATCCTTCCACAAACCGCCGATAATAACCCGCTAATCCGAGAAAACTTCGGATTTCCTTAACGTTCTTCGGAGGTAGCCAATCCCGAATAGCCTCCGTCTTCTGAGGATCGACACGAACTCCGTCTGATGAAATTACATGTCCAAGAAAAGTCACTTCGGACATCCAGAATTCACATTTGGAGAGCTTCCCATAAAGTTGTTCTCGTCTCAACACATCGAGTACTTGATGAAGGTGAAACTCGTGTTCCTCCCGGTCACGAGAATAAATCAAAATGTCATCGATGAATACAACAACAAACCGATATAAAAAGTCGATGAAGACCCGATTCATTAACTCCATGAATACCGCAGGTGCATTAGTCAATCCGAACGGCATAACCACAAACTCATAATGACCATAGCGTGTTCGAAACGCCGTCCTCGCGATATCCGACTCTCGAATCCGCAACTGATGATATCCAGATCTTAAGTCGATCTTGGAAAATACTGAAGCTCCCTGAAGTTGATCTAAGAGATCATCAATACGGGGTAAGGGATACTTGTTCTTGATCGTCACCCTGTTCAACTCCCGATAATCACTAAATAAGCGGAATGAACCATCCTTCTTCTTGACAAACAACACTGGTGCTCCCCACGGGGACGCACTCGGTCGGATATAACCTTTCTCGAACAACTCCTCAAGTTGGTTCTTTAATTCCTGCATTTCGGTCGGGGCCATCCCGACGGTGCCTTCGATATCGGGACGTGCCAGGCTCCAACTCAATCGTTAATTTCAAATCCCTCTGTGGTGGTTAAAGAGGTAACTCGTCTGGAATAACATCTGCATATTCCCTCACCACCGGAATATCCGTTAACATCTTGATGATTTCTCGGTTTTGGCCATATAGCACCAATAATCGACACATCCCCGATTGAGTAATCTTACCGCTTTCATCAAATTAATGACTTTAATGAGCAGCCGGGATTACCTCCGAAACACACATTCAACTCCATCGTCGAAATGATAGTGACCAAACGCTTTGGACACTAATGATGGCATCATGACGATCCATCCAATCAATGCCCAAGATGATGTCGTCCCTCGGAAATCTACCACGATTAGGTCCGCCGGCCATACACGACCATGGCGAATCGGACGATTACGAATCTCACGATTACCGATAATTCGTCTACCATCGGGTAGGCCAATGACATAAGGCTCACAACTAGTAGCACTACCCGCGTAGTCTACTCAAACATGACTCGGAAATGAATGAATGAGATGCACCGGTATCAAAAAGGGTACACACAGGTTGAGATAGAATATCGAGTGTACTGAGATCATTCGGGCCTCGGGATCATCGGTCTTCTTCATCTCATAAATTCGGGGCTTTAGGCCCCGAACCGGACGCTCCGTCGATAGCTCTTAGCTCCGCCTTTAGCTCTGTCGTCTTGAGCAGCCGGCCGAGTGGCTTTGATTACGCACCCGAATGACACAGGGCTTGAGATGACGCCGGAGTGGGTTTAGAGTCCCTACGGCAAAACGGGCCCTATGCCCAGCAATCCCACATTGTGGCACGTGATGCATCGCGGACATTTGGTGCTGAAATGACCTGTTCCTCACAGTTGAAATAGGTGATCGCTGAAGGCCGCTCGCGGCCGAGATTCCGCGGGTTTAGACGCCGTGGGAGGTCGCTCGAAAAAGTAGAGCCCGCCCGCGGTTTCTTGAAAGTGGCACGACTCCGTCAGTGATTACAGTTCTTGGACCTCTTGCTAGGCGATGAGGGTTCTCGCTTAGCAATTTCCTTAGCCGTAAGCTCGTAAGTGAGAGCTTTCTCAATGAACTCGGCAGTGGCACGGTTATGATTAAGCAATGAAGTCTCATACGGGGTTTCACCTCTTCTTTGAAATACTTGATCTTGTCCGCTTCTGAGTGAATGATAGATGAGGCGAACGGAAGAAGTTCCTGAAATTTTTCGGCGATGGCGAGAACATCATCATCCGCCGAAAGGTCGGGAGTGAGTAATTCCGACAACTTGGCCTCCCTGAGTGGGGCCGGATAGTACCTCTCCATCATGAGAGTCTTGAACTGATCCCAAGTACATGTTCCGTCTGTGGGCTTCAACGATAACCACCATGAATGAGCGCTCTTACCGAGATAGTAAGCCGCAACTGAAACTTTATGCCCTTCAGGGCAATCCACCATAGCAAATAATTTCTCAAAATTCTCAAGCCAATAAACAATATCCGCCGGCTCAGATGATCCCTCAAAGGTAGGTGGTCGCTGGCGAGAGATATCGCTAATGATATTGCTTACACCCCTCTCTTGCCTCTGAGGTGGCGGCGGAGGAGCCTGCTGATTTTGATTGACGGAGTTATGCATCGTCTCCATCAACTGAGCCATCTGGGTCATTTGGGCCATCATGCCCTGCATAAATGCGAGTGGGTCAACCCGGACACCCTCCGACTGAGCCGTGTCCTGTGCGACTCCCGATAGTGAATGATCGCGTCCGGGTGAGTGAGTGGCGGATCACCGCTCGATGAGTTAGCATTATTCCCGGCATTTGCACGTGTATTCGCACGAGTTCTCGGATTCGGCCCGCTCCACGGCCTCGTCCTCCACGTCCTCTGCGGCCCTTTCCATGCGAAGTGGAAAGTCATACGATGATTATATATCTCGCATGAGTATCACATTATGATTATATTATGAAATGATGAAAATGAGCATACGCGCTCAAATACAGCGATTACATGAATGATTAGTTGACGTGACATGATTATCTGATGAAGTTACTGAAATGATTATCTTGAATGAGTTAACAAGATTAATGATTCGATCTGCCTGATCAACAACTGAACAATGAAATGAGTTGGTGATTAATGAGTTAACTCGACCATCCCGGTCAAAATGACAATGATGATTGAGGATCGTTAATCGATGAATTATGAATGAATGATTAATGCCGAATTTATACCATGGCATTAGAAATCTTACTGATTCTTGGTACGATTGGCTCGGCATTTGAACAGGTCACACGTGACGCGATAGTCCAATGATACTAGTCCGATGACGATGATTTCAAATGAGACATGACTTGGAGGGTAGTATTCAAAACCACGCTCCGATACCAACTCTGTAACACCCCAAACTAGGCGGATATTACAGTGCCGTGGACCCCATCGGGACCCACCAGGCGGATGAAAATGAATGAATTATACAGGTAAATGTAGTACCGAACCACATTACAACATCAATTACTCCGATGAGGAGTTTTATACAACACACCAGGATTAAATAGAATACATGTGTATTTTATGTGACGATAAAATACACAACACTGAATGAAATGAGTATTCAAACGGAATGTCTGCGTGAATAAATAAAGGAAACATAAATGATGAATAAATGATCGACAGATCGGGGCCCCTACTAGTATCACTAGGACTCCTCGCCGTCACCGTGCTCTCCCGTGCCTTAGCCTTGCCATGACACAGCAGCATTCCCAACGAAATCGATTACTGAACAACAATCCTCAAGGGTTGAAAATACACAATCATGATATATCCGAAATTATGAATTATCTGTCGAAACATACGCAATCAAACATGCTATATGAATCAACTATCAGTACGGCTCAAAGGAATGGCGCCACACTACGCCCGGGATGGAAATGTGTCCGTGCACAAGCCACCAACGATCAATACACGTGTGGTCTTGTACCTAATCAGTCTCACGAAGCCATCAACTCGTGTGCACAGTCCAATGTGAGGCCACCAACCAACACACGACTATAATGTGCCCGACATGAAAATTCTACACATACCAACCGGCACTTGATATGACCGGAATGCCACAATATGACAAAAGTGACAACGAAAATGAATAATGACTCACCAAGATTAGCGATGGTGAAATGAATGATAGCTCAATGAAATGATCGGAACCGTCGTTCCTTATGACTGAGGTGATTAATTGACAATGACAAGTTTTGATACGATTAATACAATGATGAATGAGTTACGATTATGAATGAACAACAACAAAAGGAATGAATATCCTTTTAACCGAGTAAGAATTAACTTACACAATACCGATGAAGAATGTCCTTCCACGAACAACGTCCTAAATGAAAAGTCGGTCGCTCGAACAACCTTGAACATCAATAGTTATCAACAACCGATCAATACACGACTCAAATACGATCATAACCGACCCAAACGTCGATACAACAATATCCGAACTCGTAGATGAACTCTAACGAAAACATTGAGATACCCGTTGGTTAAAACCAAACCCGAATTATCGAACCAACTCCAACATGATTGATTCAAACCAGCAAAACATTATCAATGACATCAATAATCTCATAGAAGTCCACAATTCAAGTTTACACTAACGACAATCGGAAATCCCCAAAATAACCGAAGTCAACCCCAAGGGTTCTTGAAATAATTCCGAAAATAACCATTAAATCCGTAGGAATATATTTATCCACGCTAGATAATCCATAACTAACATATTCCAATGATAATCCAAGCTTACACGAAGAAATCGGAAGGAAAACCCAAAAATCCGAAATTCTAGATCCAAGAGATTAATACCTTTGATTCGATGTGATGAAGATGATGAAATGATGATCAATCCGAAAGATGAGCTTGAACATGATGATTGATGATTACACCTCGAAGAATCCCCTCCGAATCGCTCGAAATCGCCCAATATTACCGAAGGAATGAAATGAGATGAGTGAATGACGAACTCTGACTAAACTGTCCAATTTATAGTCAGTCCAGGTTAGCGTGCGCTAGCCCTTGTGCGTAGCATGCGCTAACGAGTAATTTGGGTAGTCCAGTACCCACTGTCCGAACACGGTAGCGCGCGCTACGTACCTTCTTGTAGCGTGCGCTACGGCCATACTACTAGCGTGCGCTAAGATCCATTATTAGCGTGCGCTATCGAAATATTGATGCCCAGTACTGGAGTCCAGAAAACTGTCTGCCCTCTGATCTGACTTTGATAGCGTGCGCTACAACCATTGTTTAGCGTGCGCTAATATATCGGTTGCGTACGCTAACAACAATACATAGCGTGCGCTATGAATAAATCGATGCGATCAAAGAGCCACTGGACTCAACCTCGATCCGTCCCTAGCGCGCTACTCCACACATATAGCGTGCGCTACTACAACCCGTTAGCGCGCGCTACTTACCACTCGTAGCGTGCGCTACCTATAACTCACACGAAGTCCGGTGCCTTACCGGTGCGGCCAGGGTAACCTTAGCGTGCGCTAAAGCTGAGTGGTAGCGTGCGCTACCTATACCCAATTAGCGTACGCTAAAAGGAGTATGTAGCGTGCACTACTCCTCACGCACAGCTCGCAACGAGAATGACAATGATGATAAACACGGCACGAAACTCCAATCAGATTAGTGATGAATGACGATTGATACACGATACGATTACTCTGAATGATGAATACCATGACTGAATATGAGTGACAAATGATCAATAATGAATGAAATTACTGAGTACCAATTACTGAATGATAAATACTGAATGATAATTACTGAGTGATAATTACTGAATTACAACTGGGTATTACAGTAAACAATTACAAAAGCTGATTTTCTCTATTTTAGATAAAGTATAACATGCCGGGGGAAGATAAGTTCGTTTACCGACTACTTGCGGATGCAACTGAGGATGTATACCCATTTCCTTTAAGTCTTGACGAACCTAGACACCATCCTTTATTTTGTGTTTAACATTGAGAAGTGTGTCGATCACACTATCGCATACATTTTTTTCGACATGCATAACATCTATGCAATGTCTAACATCTAGATATCTCCAGTAAGGAAGATCAAAAAATATTAACCTCTTCATCCAAATGTTTGTCGTAGCAGCCTTCTTTTTAGTTTTTCCAAATATAGTATTTATGTTCTTCACGCGATCGTACACTTGCTCACCTATTAAGGGCATCGGTGCAAGTCCATTTTCTGGGAATCCATTAAAAGCTTTTCGCAATCTACGATACGGGTGATGGCGACTGAGAAACCTCCAATGTTGAGTGTAAATTGTTTTATTTCCATGTTTCAACTGGATGTAGCTTGTGTTTTCTTTACATATAGGACATGCATGATGTCCCATCACACTATATCCACTCAAGTTTCCATATGCAGGAAAGTCATTAATCGTATAAAATAATATTGCACGTAACTTGAAACTTTGCTGGCAGTAACCATCAAACACGGAAATCCCTTCATCCCACATCAGTCTCAAGTCATCAATCAACGGACTTAGATAAACATCTATGTCATTTCCTGGTTGTTTTGGTCCTGAAATCATCATTGACAACATAATGTACTTCCATTTCATACATAACCAATGAGGTAGATTATATATCACAAGTAATACAGGCCAAGATCTATGCTTGGTGCTTAAGTGACCGAACGGACTCATTACATCTGTGGAAAGTCCAAGCCTAAGGTTTTTTGCGTCACTCCCAAAATCTGGAAATAAATGATCTATTTTCTTCCATTGTGCAGCATCAGCTGGATGACGAATTAGCGCGTCGCATTTTCTCTCATTTGCGTGCCATGTGAGATTCTTTGCATCATCTCTATTAGCAAACAATCGCTTGAACCTTGGAAAAATCGGAAGATACCATAACACCTTCGTAGGAGGTCCTTGTTGTGTGTTCTCTCCATCATTTTTCACTTTGTATCGTGATACCCACACCTAGGACACTTATGCAATTCTTCAAACTCTTTTCTTTACAGTATGCAATCATTGGGAAAAGCGTGTATTTTTTTATACTCCATACCCATCGGACACAAAACCTTCTTCACCTCATAGGTACGCTTAGGCAATGTATTGCCTTTTGGTAGCATCTCATTCATCAACTCGAGCAATTCAGTGAAACTTTTGTCACTCCACCCATTTATTGCCTTCAAATTAACCGGCTTCAACACGGCAGATAGTCGTGTGAAATTTCCACACCCTGATACAATGGAATCTCTCGAATAACTTTTTAACGCATCATAAACATGAGCTCTTTGAAATGATTCTTATCCGACATCACGAATCATTTCTTCAAATTGATCACCATGAGAATGACAAAAGTATGTTTGTCCTATAATTGTTGTTTAAAATAGAAACATGAATGACGGTTGTCAAAATAGAATTAACTGTATACTACGTCAACTTATGGCTTTGTCAAGATTGATAACTCTATCTGCACAAACGGTTGGGAGAAGCCCTTAAGACGAAAGTTAACATCTATCCCAAAGGAAGAAGATCTTTAAAAAGTTAACCAAAATCTATCCCAAAATAATTCGTGTTTCACAAAATAGTGTTGTCAAAAGCAACACACATAATTAAACACACACACTCAACTAAATCGATTAAATTATACAACAAACAAGAAGAAAATAACATGTAAAACTACATTACACACTTACATACACATAGTGCACATGCACATACATATTTTGTCCGTTATGTGCATTTGAATACTACGTTTGTAATTATTGTGGTTTTATTGAGGTTTTAACATTGTTCTCCAAAATAATCCAGGTATAATTAAAAGTCCACACACAAACAATACACACAAACACACAACACACACTGCCACACACAATACACACACACACACTGTACACACTGCCACACACACAACACAATACAGCCTCACACACAATACATATACACACACTGCATGCACACACACTACACACACACACTGCCACACACAATACACACACACACACACACACTGTACACACTGCCACACACACACAACACAATACAGCCGCACACACAATACACATACACACACAGCACGCACACACTGCCACACCTATACATGCATATACACACACATATTAAACAGCACACAACAATCCTTAAAAGAGTAGATAAAATTACCAAATAGAAACAAAGAAGATAGTTCGAAATAATTACCAAATAATCCGCGGTCGTCGGGGAGGTTGCGGGTGTCGCGAGGTCGAGAGGTCGCCGGTCGACTGTAAAAAGTCGGGGAGTCAGAAGCGTAGGAAGAAAGAAAGGAAAAAAATAAGAAAGGAAGAAAGAAAGAAAGAAAGAAAGAAGACCGGGTAGGAATTAAATAGAACATTACAGAAAACCGCTGTTAAAATTAAAAAATGTTTAACAGCGGTTAGGCAGACAACCACTGTTAACATATGAAAACAACGTCGGTTTTTTGTTCAATCGCCGTTAATTTTCCAAATTTAACAGCGGTTTTTGTGCAACCGCCGTTAAGTGTCCGATTTTAATAGTAGTTTCCGTATTAACCGCTGTTAAATTTTCATAATATTTACGATTCGTGCCACCGCACAAATATAACAGCGGTTTTGGCATAACCGTTGTTAATTGTCCGCTGTTAAATGGGTATTTTGTAGTAGTGCTCTATCGAAGTTGACTCAACAAATTACCGGACGTATCCTGTCCTACTTTGGAACAATAGTCATATGTCACTCAGCATGATGTATGTGATCAAATGGTTAGTTTCCTTGGAAAGTAGACGCAAACCTTTCCAATTTCACCATTTTCCAGCAAGTGAGCTACCTTGTAGGTCATATGGGAGATGAACCAGTACATTCAGGGCAAATTCGGGTATCAATATTCAAGTGTCCTTTTATCGAGATAGAGCGAGTTTTAAGCTTCTTGTCAATCACAGACATTGCGTGAGCGCATCCTAGTCCATCATCACAGTGGATTTACTGAATTTTTACAAATGAGTACATCGAGTCAAACAGGAGTACATAATACCATACATTTCTCTAAAGACTGCATCATCACTTAAATGAGTCAAGTCTTTTTATGACTTCGACTAGTCATTGGGAATCATATAGGCATTACTTTATCGTCTCTTAGGGAAACCGTCCCTTAGATTGCCTTAAACCGATTGGTGAATACGCATCATCAAGTGTCCCCAAGATCCTTTCATTCTTAACTTTGGATTTAGCGGAATCTCTTAGTCTCACAAGAGTACATCACTATAAACCCTTAGTTTTACACGCAAAGCTTCATATCTCTTCCAAATCAAGTATATACTTAGTATGCATTCCCGATAATCACTTTTCGTCACGCTCTGTGGTCAGGATCCACTTGATTTGAGTCTGATCCACCACGAGATCCTTTTATTACTTAACTTAGTTCCCCACTAAGATAAGATTTAACCACAAGCTGCACGTCAGTTTTTGGGAAACTATCTAACTAAAAAGATAGTGGATGCTATAACATCCATTACGATAGCACAACTAAGTTTCGTGTCATCGTAGTCGATTCCAGTGCGTTCATGAGAAACCTTGATTCATGAGGTGAGTTTAGATCCTTCTCTCACTCGCTCTAACAAAGTATACGGATAGATCTTATCTTTGGAGTGTCGGTACCACTTCAACAAATGGCTATCACTTTATTTATACTGGAGTCGCATATGTTTCTATTTTAAGCCAAGGCTACAACGTTGTAGATTTTCAACAGAGTATGGTTCGATTAAACTCATAATCCACGTCCTCATGAACCGGCTTTATTCATAGAGTACTCTTTATGGATTGGCATTCATTGAGGCATCCCCCAATGATGACTATAATCCAGAATCACATGAGACGAATGAGTTCATTTGATCATATGATCAAGTTTCATGTACCAAACTCTCATACATTCTTAGCGAGAGTATTTATCGAACCAAGTGGCATCCCAATACTATATGAGATCAACGGCCTAGCAACACCATCTACCACAATTTGTGGTGTTACCATATCACCATTCATAGGTGACGAACGTCCATAACCGGACAAAATTCTTCCAGACTTGTTTGCAGCATGTATTTAATCTCGTCACTTTAGGGAACTTGGTGAGGCACAATAGGGACAAACTAAGACAATTCCAAGTCGTTCTACTCGAACATGATCGTTCGCATCTCCCCCTAACGACGGGAATACTAGCTCATCAAAGTGACTTACGAGATCGTCTGCCAAGGTATATTTTAAATGGACTATGAGTGAAAGCGCATGCCATATTCATCATTTATAAACCGTCATAATGCGTTGTGGTGACGCACGTTGGCACATGAACATGTGGACGATAAAGGTTTTTCATTGTTAACACAATCTAGTCAACGAAATGCCAATGTTGTTTTCGGGCGCGGTACAGCCTTCGGGCTTCTTTTCTTCGTATATTCCTAAAAATGATTTTCCTCATTTTAAATTGAATTTAATATGATTAAAATGATTTCATTTTATAAGGGAAAATTGATTTATTGAAATACTAGTGATCGACCGAATTATTTTGAACGTTTTCATATTACCGATTGTGTGAATCGATTGGATCGGTTCGTATTGTTGATTGGATCAATGTATCTCTACACTTTCCATTTATATAGTATTTATTGGATGAATGCTTTTGAATGGGGATGTGATTCGTGGACTTAGTTTTGAATCATTCGCTTTATTCGATTGGGTTGTAAAGGTCGTTTTGAGCCTTGTTTTACTAGAAATATTTGTATCTAGGATGCAATTTGTCAATGTAAAATTTATATGCAATGACGAAGACTGGAGGAAGATCCGTTTCGAGAAGATGAAGATTCAAGATGAAAACTTGTAATTAGATTACGGAGTTTTTGTTTTCTAAGAACGGTTCATGAACCACATGTTGGTAGCAACTAGGTTGTGAATGGTTGTTTCATATTGTATGAATGCCACAAACGCTCTTAAATGAATTAATGTGCAAAGTGTAACATTAATCGCGAAAATTCTCCCATGACAAATTATTAAGTTTATAAGGTTTCAAGGTTTTCCTTCCCTCCATCGAGTTTTCGGGAAATTGAAATCCAAACCGGATGTGCTATGCTTCCGAGTTATTGGGGTAGTCATTCGGGGAGGACGGATAAATTACCGGGAGCGCATTAGATGCCTTCGGTTGGAGCAAATTTTATCCCTAGAAACCTGATAGGTTGCCGGATAAGATTCAATTGTGAAACTGATTTGCGTCGATGGTATAAACTTAACTTGTTCACGAACCATAGAAACTGTATAGGTTGAGGGTAGTGAACAAGGGGAAAAATAAGATCGAATCATCTATTAGATGGGTTGGTGTTGGACACCACTTTATGAAAATTAATAGACTAGAAACCTGTTCGGTTGCCCTCTATTAAGATTTATAAAGAACTCGATCACCACTATGAAGTAGAGCAACGATACTTCTGGATTTCACATGGGAGTGTGTTATTCCGATAAAAATAGTGGGATCTGGGTAACAAGAATAGAAAAGACCTTAAGTCTATACTCATAACATAATTAAATGAGTCACTAATTAATCTGTCGTACTTAATGCAGACATAAATCTCAATATGACAATGAATCCACTCGCAATTCTGCCCGAAAAGAACACCTTGATGGGACCTAACTTTGTGGATTGGCTCCGCAATCTGATGATAGTCCTCAGTATAGAGGCACTGGGATACGTCTTGTAGACGGACATTCCGGCGCCTCCAGTGCGGACAAGAGCCAATCAGGAAGAGATTGAAAACCATGAAAAGTGGGTTAAGTATGACGTGAAAGTCCATGCTTATATGATGGCCTCCATGTCTAATGAGCTTCAGAGAGCTCATGAGAAAATGACTTCTGCTAGGCAAATTTTATCTCACTTAATCGAGCTTTATGGTGAGACTATGGTGAAAACACCTTTAATGGTGAAATCTAGAAACCAATTGCATTATTAAGTAATTTCATTGCATATTTGTTATTATTTGATGCATCAAGCTAGTCGCTAGTATATACAACAAATAATGCAATAAAAAATACTGTTCGGTGCAAGGATGAAGGAAGGTGAGAAGGTTGGGGAACACGTCCTCAAAATGATATCCATGATCGAGAGATTGGAGGCTCTTGATTTTAAAATGGATACTTCTCTCTAAACCGACCTTATCCTACAGTCTCTCTCTGATTCCTTCTCATAGTTTGTTATGAACTACAATTGCAATGAGATTGCGTGTAACTTAGCTTGGCTAATGAATACAGTGGTGACCGCTCTGTCTCAGATGAAGACTCCGTGGATGAAGGAGTCCGCCCTTGTGATTTCTTCTAGACCTCGGAGATCTAAGAATAAGAAGAAAAAGACCAAGAAGCAGACTGGACCACAAGTTAAGGACTTTAAGGGTAAGGGAAAGGCCCCGACGGTTCCGAAGAACAAGAAGAAGAAGGATGCCTGTCTCAAGTGCGGTGAGCTGGGCCACTGGGCTAGAGACTGTCCGATTCTTCATGGCACTTCAGGTACAGAACTTTTAGTTTTGGAAATAAATTGTCCTACTACTGTATTTTCTACTTCCTGGATACTGGATTCTGGTGCTAGTTCTCATATTTGTACCGTGAATCAGGATCTGGAATAAAGTAGGAAACTTTGAGATGGAGAACATATGATCACAGTCGGAAGCAGGCATAGTGTCGAGGTGACCGACCTATGATCAATTCTTTTGGGTTTAGAATTCGGCTTTGTTTTGACTTTAGAAGATGTACTTGTTTTGCCAAAGGGTCACAAAAACATTGTATCCATTTCGGTCATGGACTGAAAAGGCTTTTCATTTTTCATTGGTGATGGTTCCTGCAAAATTTATTTCAAAAATAAACTAGTGGGTACTGCTACATTGTTAAATGGATTGTATCATCTAAATCTCAGCAATAAAGTAGTTGTGAATACTATGACTAGAAAACGTGGTAGGGATGAAACCAATCAAGTTTTGAAATGGCATCTTAGACTTGGTCATATTGGTCAGACCAAGGTTTACAAGATGGAAAAAGATGGACTTACGGGTCCATTGGGATCGGATCCTTATCCTACTTGTGAATCTTGCCTTAAAGGCAAAATGACTAAGTCCCCCTTCACATGGACTTTTGAAAGAGCTGTTGATAAACTGGGGTTAATCCATACCGACGTATGTGGTGCTTTGGAAGTAGCACGTGATGGATATCAATATTTCATTACATTTACAGACGATCATACTAGGTATGGTTATGTATACTTAATGAAACATAAATCCGAGGCCTTTGAGAAATTCCAGGAATTCAAGGCCCTAGTCGAGAAACAAACTGGTAATCATATCAAAGCACTTTGGTAGGACCGAGGTGGCGAGTATATGAGTATGGAGTTTGACGAGTTCTTTAAGGAACATGGAATAGTTTCACAACTAACACCTCCAGGTACTCCTCAGTTAAATGGTGTGTCAGAAAGAAGGAACCAGACCTTGTTGAACATGGTCCGTTCCATGCTGGGCTATACTGACTTACCGATTTACCTATGGGGGTATGCACTCCTGACTGCCGCTTACATCTTGAACAAATGTCCTTCCAAATCCATTCCTAAAACTCTACATGAGATGTGGGAGGGCAGGAAACCAAGTCTTAATCATATTAGGATTTGGGGATGTCCCGCCTATGTCAAGAAGACTAAGGTGGAGAAGTTGGAAGCTAGGTCCGCGAAGGGACGTTTCATTGGATTCCCATATGGGACGATGGGATATCTATTCTACATTCCCGAAGATCGAAAGATCATTGTTGCTTTACAAGCACACTTCCTGGAAGATGAGTTCATTCAGGAAGGCGGAGCAAGTAGAAGTATTTCTTTAGAAGAATACAATGAAACTCCTCGGGAGACACCTGTGCAAGAAACTGGAACCGATCCTTCTGAAACACAAGTACAATCACCTCGTAGGTCTAGTAAGGTGTCTCATTTACCTGAGAGGTATGGGCTTGTGCACTTGGAGGAGTTGGGTCTCCATGAGGTTCCAAGTGATAGCCAAGAGACCAACCCAACGACCTATGACCAAGCGATGGTGGATGTAGACTCCGCGAAATGGCGTGAAGCTATGGAAGCTGAGATAGACTCGATGCATGTCAATTAGGTGTGGACTCTAGTGGACCGCCCCAAGGGCATAGTGCCTATTGGGAACAAGTGGATCTACAAGAGAAAGACTGATGGTGATGGCAAGGTTGACGCCTATAAGTACAGGCTTGTGGCAAAGGGTTATACCCAGAAAGAAGGGATCGATTACCACGACACCTTCTCGCCCGTAGCCATGATCAAGTCTATTCGCATGATGCTTGCTATAGATGCCTACCACGATTATGAGATATGGCAAATGGACGTAAAGATGGATTTTCCTAATGGATTCCTCGAGGAGGAAATCTATATGGAGCAGCCTAAAGGGTTTGTGTCCGAAGTTGATATTCAGAAAGTGTGCAAGCTTCAGCGTTCCATTTATAGACTGAAGCAAGCGTCGCGTAGTTGGAACCTTCGTTTTGACGAGGCAGTCAAAGAGTTTGACTTCGTGCAAAATGAGGAGGAACCTTGTGTATACAAGAGGGTTAGTGGGAGCAAGATCGCATTCTTAGTACTATATGTGGATGATATTCTACTAATAGTAAATGATGTGGGAATGCTCAGTTCTGTGAAAGCTTGGCTTTTGAGTAATTTCTCCATGAAAGACTTGGGAGAAGCAACCTATATTCTTGGAATTTGACTCTACCGGTATAGAGCGAAGAGAACAATAGGTCTTTCCCGAGCCCTCTATATAGATAAAATCTTAAAGCGATTTAAGATGGATGATTCTAAAAGAGGGTTCCTACCGATGCGACATGGAATAAAACTCTCCTTGAAGATGTGTCCTTATAGTGAGGAACAACGAAATGAAATGATTAATATACCATATGCTTCGGCCGTGGGTAGCCTTATGTATGCTATGTTGTGTACGAGACCTGACATTGCGCATGCTGTAAGCATGGTGAGTAGGTTTCAGTAAACCCAGGTAGAGAATATTGGACTGCCGTAAAGAACATTCTCAAGTACTTAAGAAGGACTAGAGATATGGTTCTGATGTATGGTAGTGGAAAATTGGATGTGGTGGGATTCACTGATTCGGACTTCCAAGGACTGAAGGACGACTCGATGTCTACTTCTGTAATATTCGCAGTTTCGATTTTTCGATAATTTTCTTTTTTTTGGAGGAAGTCCATCTTAGAGACTCTGTTGTGACCGTTTCGTCATTCTGGGAATATTTAATTCTACACTTTTCATCATCCGAGTTCGTCTCGGTGTCGTTCTGTTGTTCTTAAGCGACTTTTCCACGTATGAGTTCGACATTGTAAAATCACCATTAATTCTTGGAAACTCCAAAAATTCTTAATCTTTTCAGTATTATAGAGCATCAAGTTAGCTTTCCAATGGTTCAAACGGTGAGTCAATTGGAGTCTGGACGAAGGAGTTATGGTCGAAATAGCTAAGACTGCACCATGTGTCTTTTGGTGCTGGAGCAGGCTGTACCGCGGGCCGCGGCACCTGCTGGCCGGGTCGCGGCACTAAGATGGCTGAGAGCTTTTTTTTTTAGCCGTGGGCCGCGGCACACTCAGCCCGGGCCGCGGCACACGGGTCAGATCACCCTTTTTCAGCGGATTTTTGGAGGAAGGAAGCTCATTTCATCCTCCTCTTCATTTCTCCTCTCCTTGTGCGATTTTTGGACGAATTCTTGGGCGATTTATCATCATCAATCTCAGATATTTCATCCTCCTTGAGTTCTTGGTGTGGATTAACATCTTTTTTTGGATTCTTCATCCCAAATCTAAGGTAAATTTTTCAACATCTTGGATTTCGATTTTTAGTTGGGATATGATTATTTGGATGTTGTAATCATGATATATGAAGGGATATATGTATGATTATGAGTTTTTATGAATTATCATTGGATTTTTGGAGGATTATTCAAGAACATGTTGGATGTTGATTTTGAAATTGGGGGTTTCGATTAGATGTTGTTGGAATCTCGAATTGTGTATTCCTATGAGAATATTGATTGTATATAAGATGTTTTGTTGGGTTCAATCATTCATTGGAGGTTTGGTATCGATATAATCGAGATTGGTTGTAAACAATTGGAAGTTGTCTACAACGTGTTTGTTGAATTGCTTCAATGAGTTTGGGTATTGTTGTATCTACTTTTGAGTTGGTTGTGATCATGCTTGATTCGTATATTAAGCGAATTGTTGGTAATTGTGTTATTCAAGGTTGTTTCGAGGACCGATAATCACTTTAAGGACGTTGCTCATGTAAGGACTTTCTCGCCATTGGTTTGAGGCAAGTTTTATACTTGTACTAGTCAATGAGATTAATTTCATCATATATGTGTATGAATGTGTTGTATCATTCCGAGACTTAGTCTATTCATAAATTTATTGATATCAGGGGATCGTTCGATACGATACTCTTCGGCAATTATGCCAAATGTTTATTATCATTCATAAATGGCCGGTAAGGCATTGAGATATTCGTTGTTAATGTTATTATCGATCACCGGTTCGCGGTATCGATGTATCGGTTGTTGTTGTTAATATTGATGTCGATCTAAGACGTTGTTGTAATCATTGTTATTAATGTTGGTGTCCTGTCATTCATGTTGTATTAGCCGATTAAAGGCATTGTCGTATTCATTCTCATCTTCATCGTCGGTAGCCGATTAAAGGTACCGAGGAATTAATCGTATCATTGTCATCGATTGGCCGTTCTAAGGTAATCGAGATATTAAATCATCCACTGCATCATTGTTATCGATCGACTATTCTAAGGTAATCGAGGTATTGAATTGGGACTATCAAGTACGATGCCCATCCGTGAGACATCATTATCGTGTTGGCCGACTCAAGGTAGCACACTAACATTCTCGTGAATTCGGTAATCTACGAATCGTTGTCATTTGTGATTAATTATATTTTGGAGGCTAGTCTCGGCTAGTGCTTATTATGGGTAAGTTTGGGGCTTGAACCTTCGCGGTTGGCTTCCCAACACCTACAACTCAGTAGGTCACGATCGTGTTTATGATCTTATGGGTATGTTTGGGGCTTGAACCTTCGCGGTTGGCTTCCCAACACCTACAACTCAGTAGGTCACGGTCGTGTTTATGATCTTATAGGTAAGTTTGGGGCTTGAACCTTCGCGGTTGGCTTCCCAACACCTACAACTCAGTAGGTCACGGTCGTGTTTATGATCTTATGGGTAAGCTTGGGGCTTGAACCTTCGCGGTTGGCTTCCCAACACCTACAGCTCAGTAGGTCACGGTCGTGGTTATGACCTTATTAGCCCTCATTAACTATAGCTTTGGGTTGTTCCGGTTTCATGTGATTGTGATATTTGACAGCTTCGGCTGAGTGGCTTTCAGGCCTTTGTGATTGTCTTGATAATTTCATTGGAGCCTTCGGGCATTGTGATTCATATTTAGTTCAGTTCTGGTTTGGTTCATGTCGTGTATTCATTGCGGTATTCTGGGATTATGATTCGCCGTTGGGCACTTATGTTCTAACCTGTCGAACAGGTATTAATAGTATGCCGTGGGCATAGTATTTCACGAATGCTCGATTCTTACCTTGGTTTGTGACATCTCGTATTATTATTATCATTGTACCGTTTCATTCTGTCTTTGGATGCATATCATGTTATACATGTATTTGATGTTCATTATCTGGATGACTGATCCCGTGGGGGCGGAACATGTTTTCATGTTTTAGGTGCTTGCGAGGAGAGAGTTGAGACACAGGGGCATGATGATGGCGACGAGGAATTCGAGCGATACTAGTCCGAGTTGTCATGTTTGTCAGTCAGTTGGAGTGTTCTCCAGTTTGTCGGTCATTGTCATTATGTATTGCCCGAGCAGACGCTCGCGGATGTTGTTGTATTTTATTTTTGGCCATGTAAGCCCATCGTTGTCATTGAAATTCCTTATCGGAATATTGTGTCGGATATCATAGTAGGGACTGTGATCTCCCTTGTTGGTTAATTTATTGTATTTTAGTCATGTTTCGCCTGGTGGATCTCCGGGCGTGGGGTCCACGGCACTATAATAACCCAATGGGATTTGGGGGTGTTACAGAAGATGGTATCGGAGAGTTTGGGTTGTGAGATACCCTGATATGTGAGTTATGTGGCTCTACCGACGCGGTAGTAGTGGGACTGTCAGGTTATGACAATCTGGACAGTCGGTTTTTGTGAGTCGTAATATTAGTACGACTGCACGAGTCATTCATTCATCGAGTCGTCGTCAGTGAAGACTAGTATCGTGAGACCTCGAAGCTTCGTATGACCTGTGTAAGGACTCGATTCTCTTTATGTTCAAACAGTCATCATGTCATTAATTATTCATGCTTTGTTGAAACCTATATGTGATATTAGTGTTATGGTTGATTCATGACTAATTGTTTTAGAGCATGTGTGACTTTTGTAAGCGTTAAGGATCAACTCATTCATCAGTTAATAATCCTCAATCATCATTTTGATTTCATCACTCATTTAATTCATTCATCACTCAGTCAATTCATTCATTACTCAGATAATTCATTCACTACTCAGATAATTCATTCATCACTCAGTTAATTCATTCATCACTCAGTCAATTCATTCATCACTCAGATAATTCATTCATCACTCAGTTAATTCATTCATCACTCAGTCAATTCATTCATTACTCAGATAATTCATTCATTACTCAGATAATTGATTCATCACTCAGATAATTCATTCATCACTTAGTCAATTCATTCATTACTCAGATAATTCATTCATCACTCAGTTAATTCATTCATCACTCAGTCAATTCATTCATTACTCAGATAATTCATTCATCACTCAGTTAATTCATTCATCACTCGGTCAATATCATTACTCAGATAATTCATTCATCACTCGGTCAATTCATTCATCACCCAGTCAATATCATTGCTCAGTTAATTCATTCACCACTCAGTTAATGCCTTCATCACTTAGTCAATCTCATTGTCCATGTTAATTCATTAATCATCCAGTCCATATCATTGTTCAGTTGTTGATCTTATGGATCGAATTTTCAAACTTGTTAACTTGTTCAAGGTAATCGTTTCAGGAATTTCAGCAGGTAATCATGTTTCCTCATTCGTTCTTTCATGCGACCTGATCATATTTCGGCGTCATGTTGACGATCATTTTATTGCATTATTAATGCATTCATTGTGTTATAGCGTGTATGCTCATTGTTATCATTCCGTCACGTAATCATAATGCGATATTCATGCGAGATCTATAATTATCATGTGGCTTTCCTGCTCCAGTATGGATAGAGTTGTCAGAGGACGCAGGGGAAGAGGCCGCGGTGCGGTCCAGAACCCGGGATCTCATATGAACGCCCACGCAGATGCGAGGGTTAGCATGTGTTCATCATATAGATATGCTAATCATTCACTGTCAGATAATCATTAACCGTCAGGGAGTCGTACCCGAGAAGCAGCTCACTCGGAAGGTGTTCGGGTTGACCCATTCATATTTATGCAGGGCATGGTGGCCCAGATGACTCATATGACGTGGATAGTGGAGACCATGCAGACCTCGATGGTTCATGGTCCACCGCAACAGGGATTCCAAGTGTCGTTTCATGGACAGACTGGGGGAGTGAATCAGATTGTTGGCGATATCTCTCATCAGAGGCCGCCTACTTTTGAGGGTTCGTCAGAACCAGCTGATATTGTTCATTGGCTTGAGCATTTTGATAAACTCTTCGACATGGTTCAGTGTCCGGAAGAGAGTAAAGTGGCAGTAGCAGCTTATTACTTGATTAAGGGTGCTTATTCGTGGTGGCTTTCTGTGAAACCCACCGATCGCGATTGTGGTTGGAGTGACTTCAAGACCCTCATGTTAGAGAGGTATTATCCGGCTCCACTTCGTGAAGCCAAGTTGTCAGCGGTTTTGAACCCCGAATCCGTCGAGGACGAGGGTGTTATTGTCATTGCTGAGAAGTTTCAGGGACTACTTCAGTTTGCTTCGTCAGTTATCCGTACTAAGGCGGATAAGATCAAATATTTTAGCAAGAGGCTAAACCCGCAGTTGAGGATGCAGTTGTTCAATCACAATTGTAATTCACTTAGTGAGTTCATCGGGAAGGCTCTTGGAGCAGAGCTTTTGATCAAGGAGCTTACTCAGAAGCATCCTTCAGTTTCTTTGGGTGAGAGGACTAGAATGCCGGCTCGTTCAGAGGGACATCGGGCCCCGACATCCAAGAGGTCATTTTCTAGTTGTCTTCGTGCGGAGGGAGCATCCTCTTCTAAGGCCACGAGTTCGACCGTTGTTTGCTTTAACTATGATGTAATAGGACATCGCAGCACCCGGTGCTCGATGCAGGCCGTTATTTGTTTTCGGTGTGGGCGGCAGGGACACCTTCAGAAATGCTGCAGGAGTTCTAGTACCGATAGATCTCGAGAGAGCTCAAGGTCCTCGAGGGACTTTGTTACTCCAGCTCGTGCTTCATTCAAGGGGTCCTATCAGGCTTCGAGAGCCCGAGGTAAGGACATTCATCTCCGGTTTTGAGCAAGTTAAATCTTGCTCGGTAATAGGATAATCATTCATTTCATTGTCGTTCATTCATTCATATAATTCATTCATCATATATCAATCACGTTGAGACTTATAATTATCAAACTAATCATTCACTTCACGGGGAACAATGGTTCCAATCATTTCATTTGAGCTATCACTCATTACGTTATCATTTCACCCCGGTAAGTCAATCTTGATCCTTGTTGGATTTCGATTCATTATCACATTGTGACCATTCTTGTTCGTGTGTATCTCGTTGATTTTTCCTAGCGGTATATTGCTTCTCCCTACTTGTTTTAAGTTTCGGGACGAAACTTCTTTTAAGGGGGGTAGTATGTAATATCCGCAGTTTCGATTTTTTGGTAATTTTCTTTTTTTGGAGGAAGTCCATATTAGAGACTCCATTGTGACTGTTTTGTCATTCCGGGAATATTTAATTCTACACTTTTCATCATCCGAGTTCGTCTCGGTGTCGTTCTGTTGTTCTTAAGCGACTTTTCCACGTATGAGTTCGACTTTGTAAAATCACCATTAATTCTTCGAAACTCCAAAAATTCTGAAACTATTCAATATTATAGAGAATCAAGTTAGCTTTCCAATGGTTCAAACGGTGATTCAATCGGAGTCCGGACGAAGGAGTTATGGTCGAAATAGCTAAGACTGCACCATGTGCCTTTTGGTGCTGGAGCGGGCTGTACCGCGGGCCGCGGCACCTGCTGGCCGGGCCGCGGCACTAAGATGGCTGGGAGATTTTTGTTTAGCCGTGGTCTGCGGCACACTCAGTCCGGGCCGCGGCACACGGGTCAGATCACCCTTTTTCAGCGGATTTTTGGAGGAAGGAAGCTCATTTCATCCTCCTCTTCATTTCTCCTCTCCTTGGGCGATTTTTGGATGAATTCTTGGGCGATTTATCATCATCAATCTCAGATATTTCATCCTCCTTGAGTTCTTGGTGTGGATTAACAACATCTTTTTTTGGATTCTTCATCCCAAATCTAAGGTAAATTTTTCAACATCTTGGATTTCGATTTTTAGTTGGGATATGATTATTTGGATGTTGTAATCATGATATATGAAGGGATATACGTATGATTATGAGTTTTTATGAATTATCATTAGATTGTTGGAGGATTATTCAAGAACATGTTGGATGTTGATTTTGGAATTGGGGGTTTCGATTAGATGTTGTTGGAATCTCGAATTGTGTATTCCTATGAGAATATTGATTGTATATAAGATGTTTTGTTGGATTGAATCATTCATTGGAGGTTTGGTATCGATATAATCGAGATTGGTTGTAAACAATTGGAAGTTGTCTACAACGTGTTTGTTGAATTGCTTCAATGAGTTTGGGTATTGTTGTATCGACTTTTGAGTTGGTTGTGATCATGCTTGATTCGTATATTAAGCGAATCGTTGGTAATTGTGTTATTCAAGGTTGTTTCGAGGACCGATAATCACTTTAAGGACGTTGCTCGTGGAATGACTTTCTCGCCGTCGGTTTGAGACAAGTTTTATACTTGTACTAGTCAATGAGATTAATGTCATCATATATGTGTATGAATGTGTTGTATCATTCCGAGACTTAGTCTATTCATAAATTTATTGATATCAGGGGATCGTTCGATACGATACTCTTCGGTAATTATGCCAAGTGTTTATTATCATTCATAAATGGCCGGTAAGGCATTGAGATATTCGTTGTTAATGTTATTATCGATCACCGGTTCGCGGTATCGATGTATCGGTTGTTGTTGTTAATATTGATGTCGATCTAAGACATTGTTGTAATCATTGTTATTAATGTTGGCGTCCTGTCATTCATATTGTATTAGCCGATTGAAGGCATTGTCATATTCATTCTCATCTTCGTCGTCGGTAGCCGATTAAAGGTACCGAGGAATTAATTGTATCATTGTCATCGATTGGCCGTTCTAAGGCAATCGAGATATTGAATCATCCGCTGCATCATTGTTATCGATCGACTATTCTAAGATAATCGAGGTATTGAATTGGGACTATCGAGTACGATGCCCATCCGTGAGACATCATTATCGTGTTGGCCGACTCAAGATAGCACACTAACATTCTCGTGAATTCGGTAATCTACGAATCTTTGTCATTTGTGATTAATTATATTTTGGAGGCTAGTCTCGGCTAGTGCTTATTATGGGTAAGTTTGGGGCTTGAACCTTCGCGGTTGGCTTCCCAACACCTACAACTCAGTAGATCACGGTCGTGTTTATGATCTTATGGGTAAGTTTGGGGCTTGAACCTTCGCGGTTGGCTTCCCAACACCTACAACTCAGTAGGTCATGGTCGTGTTTATGATCTTATGGGTAAGTTTGGGGCTTGAACCTTCGCGGTTGGCTTCCCAACACCTACAACTCAGTAGGTCACGGTCGTGTTTATGATCTTATGGGTAAGCTTGGGGCTTGAACCTTCATGGTTGGCTTCCCAACACCTACAGCTCAGTAGGTCACGGTCGTGGTTATGACCTTATTAGCCCTCATTAACTATAGCTTCGGGCTGTTCCAGTTTCATGTGATTGTAATATTTGATATCTTCGGCTGAATGGCTTTCAGGCCTTTGTGATTGTCTTGATAATTTCATTGGAGCCTTCGGGCATTGTGATTCATATTTAATTCAGTTCTGGTTTGGTTCATGTTGTGTATTCATTGCGGTATTCTGGGATTATGATTCGCTGTTGGGCACTTATGTTCTAACCTGTCGAACAGGTATTAATAGTATGTCGTGGGCATAGTATTTCACGAATGCTTGATTCTTACCTTGGTTTGTGAGCATCTCGTATTATTATTATCATTGTACCGTTTCATTCTGCCTTTGGATGCATATCATGTTATACATGTATTTGATGTTCATTATCTGGATGACTGACCCCGTGGGGGCGGAACATGTTTTCATGTTTTAGGTGCTTGCGAGGAGAGAGTTAAGACACAGGGGCATGATGATGGCGACGAGGCATTCGAGCGATACTAGTCCGAGTTGTCATGTTTGTCAGTCAGTTGGAGTGTTCTCCAGTTTGTCGGTCATTGTCATTATGTATTGCCCGAGCAGACGCTCGTGGATGTTGTTGTATTTTATTTTTGGCCATGTAAGCCCATCGTTGTCATTGAAATTCCTTATCGTAATATTGTGTCGGATATCATAGTAGGGATTGTGATCTCCCTTGTTGGTTAATTTATTGTATTTTAGTCATGTTTCGCCTGGTGGATCTCCGGGTGTGGGGTCCACGACACTGTAATAACCCAATGGGATTTGGGGGTGTTACAACTTCTGGCTACATATTTACTCTTAATGGAGGAGCAGTATCTTGGCGTAGCACCAAGCAAAGCGCGACTGCTAATTCCACCTGTAAGGCTGAGTATCAAGCAGCCTCGGAGGCTTCCAAGAAAGGGTTCTGGATTAAGAAGTTTGTGGGAGAACTCCAAGTGATACCATGTGCTGAGCTGCCTGTTCCGCTGTACTACGACAATGACAGAGCTGTAGCACAGGCCAAGGAGCCGAGGTTTCACAATAGTAACAAGCACATTGAGAGGAAGTATCATCTCGTAAGAGAATTTGTTCGCAAGGGATACATTGTGCTGCATAGAGTAGACTCAGCCGACAACATCGCTGATCCACTTACCAAGCCACTTTCTCAGACTAGCTTGGAGCGTCATCTGGAGAACATGGGTATTAGATATCATAGTGTGTGGCATTGAGTGCAAGTGGGAGATTGTTAGGAGTATGCCCTCGAATGCCACTCAGAGGATGTTGAGTGAGGGCATTGTACTTGTAATTATGTAAACCATAAATATAAGGCATTGGATGTTTCTTTATTTAATGGTAGTTATTGGCATTCTAACTCGTAAATATACATATAGAAACTAGTCCGTGTATTTGAGAGCAAAATGTTCTACTCCTTATTGGATAAGGGGGTCGGCACTGGAAAGGTTTATAGCTCAAATACTTAATCGTTCGCAAGTCGATGAAACTTGACTGGGCGTTAAGTTTATGTGAAGACTTGTATAACGTGTTCTTTGACATGGAGAGTGGCTCTCGAACACTAATGGTTAGTGGGAGTACACCTTAGAGGTATGCTAATTGGATTAGTATACTCGAACCGGATCACCCTCGATTCGTTACACGGATTTCACTCCGGGACAGTCAATGATAGAATCGAAAGGTTGTGATAGGTATTCGTGAACCTTCGACTTGAGGATTTAGTAGGGATGTGGTTGTGATGTGAAGATTTTAATTAGAGTAGTTCGACCCTATAAACCGGGAGGTGGGGGTCAACCTCGACGTGCATCTTGACGGGCAAGTAGCAGGTCCTACTGAATACCAAGATAGAATTTTTTTCTCCCGTTAGTGAGCGGGTTATATGTCCTATGCGGTTATTGGCAGATGAGATCATCAGTCTTTGGCCAAAGCATTTGAGCTAGTTGTATTGGATACACGAGAGCTCGATGATCTCGATTTGCATTAACCCATGCGTAGCATCAAGTACAGATAGGGTTTGACTGACCGTGACCCTATAACTTGATCGGGACATCTGAAAGAAGGGTTTATACGTATATTGGTATTCACGACATAATTGTTCTTGAATGATCCCAATCATTCGTTCTCAGTTAGGGTACAGTGTAGGCCGCCAGGCTGGCTAGTTAGAGAGAGAGAGAAATAATCCTTTTCTCAAGTCTTCCTCATCTTCTACACCTTGTTCTTGAGTTTTCTTGGAGAAAATTCAAGATACATTAAGAGATATATATTATACACTTAGAGTTTAATAATAAAAAGCTTCATCACTCGATTCTAGTCGTAACCTTAGAGGTTAATCGGGTATTGTCATTCCTTTCGTTTCTCCGACGCGTGGCAAGTAGAGGTGTTGTATTTTCGACGTTGGATCATCCAAGGGCTTGGAGCACATTGGATCGTAGAGATTTACAACTAAAGCTTGGGGAATATCTCAAGAGAAGGAATCCATTTAATCAACGGACTACAAGGGTGAGTTTCATACATCTTTTGTGTTTTCGTTTATATATTCGTATATACGTAGCTCGATCGATCCTCGTAGAATTCGGATCGAATTAATTTTCATTTTACCGCTTCCGCTGGGCCTTCGTTTTAGGCACCTAATCACAACAAGAGGTGGCTCAGCGCGACGGCGGTGGAGGGCTAGGGTTTTTGAAGCCCAATTTTTTTTAAATCTGCTTCTGTTTGTGTACAGTTTTATCAGGAAATACTATTCCGAATCAGATCTCCATCGTTGAACTTGTTGCACTGTATATCATTAACATCTTGTCAAAATTTGAGGCTGATCCGACGGTTAACGAAGTGGTAAACACAATTTCCGCGTGGTCTCGCAGTGCACAAAATTGACGCGCGGAAATCGCGATTTTTTTTGTTTGGAATTTCGAAAATTCAGAGAGGGAAAAAAATTCTACTGTTAGAGCATCGTGATGATAACGTCTTTCAGGACAAAATAAAAGACTGAATACGAGTCAATCAATTGTATTCATAATACTGATAGAGGGGCCTTTATATAGGCATTACAATGAGAGTCCTTCCATACATAGGATTCCTAGATAAGGTAAGACATCTAATAGGACCCTACTACCTCGGATCTAAAACCTTCTATCCATGTATCTACAACCAGTATTAGGTAAGACACATCACGGGAATAATAATTCTCGGAATAATTGTATATTTTTTGTGAATATATTATATATTTATTTCAATGTTTCATATTTATCATTATTGTTGTTCTTTTAAAATTCTTTAATCATGAATATATGGTATTTAGAATTAATCATTAATTAATTAATTAATTAATCATATTAAAAGAAAACTACAAAGTTAAAATTTTAGTTATTTATTTTAAAAATTAACATTATTATACGTACCGACAAACATTCAATCACAAATACCCAAATAATATTGCATCCAAAATTAAAGATGTATGGCTTATACGTGTGTGTATATATATATATATATATATATATTTATAATTATAAATTTATATTTAGTTTTTTTGTCATTTATACTATTTATTCTTAATATTTACTTTGTAATTTTGGATTTCTATTGAGACACGTAACAACTTATATTTGATTATTTGAATATTTTGTAAATTTAAATAGATTTGAGTAATTAACGAGTATCACTATATGGGTTTAAGACGAGAACAAGTAGTAAAATCCCTTTTAATCAATTTTTCAAGGGGAACAAGTAATTTTTTAAATAGTTCTGGGTAGCTGAATCCTGCCCTCACTGTCCGAGTATAACTATATGAGTTTGAGATGAGAACGAGTTTGGGGTGAGAACATGAAGTAAAATTGTCTTTTAATCGCGTTTGAGAAGAGTATGGTTATATAAATTGTAAGTGGGTCCGAGTGGCTGAATCATAGCTTCCATTTTGGTTCATCGTCGTGCCCCACTGTGGTCAACGACGTTGGGTGGCTGAACAAGTATTTTTACTTTTTAAATTTTAACCTACAATTACAACATAAAATAATTTTCAATCGGAATATAATGGGCTACACGCTAATTTTAACTAGTGCTGTCATCTGGCCGGTTCGGTTTGGGGTTTGACTTGTCCGATCCCGACCCGATAAGCTTACTGAACTGAACCGACAAGCCTATCGGACCAAATTTGAATCCAAAATCGAACCGGTACTTACTGTGCGGGTATCCGGTCCAATAATAAAAATCAATTTGGAATTGGATCGGATACCCGAACCCGAAACCTAAAAATTAAATAAATGAAATTCAAAAAATGGAATAAAAAATCACTTTTGTATCAAGTTAAAAATGAATATATCAAAAATAATGTAAGATATGAATATAAGATGAATACCACACAAGCAAAATGCTGATTTGGAGGCTGGAAATCGTCAAATATCGTCAACTCGTTAGCGACAATCACTTCAATTTGGTATGACATAATTAAAAGGGAAATTATCGGGTATTTTCTCGAGTTAGCGGTTCGGTCTCTCATTGATTTCCTGATTTCGAGTATTTCGGTATGATTATCGGTGGATCTCTTGTAGGTCACAAGTTCTCAGGAATAAGTCTAGAGGGGGGTGAATAGACTTATTAAACTCTTTTCCTGAAAGTCAGGTGAGTTTAATCAGCTGTGATTAAGTGCAGATGACTTATGTCGACTGCAGACAGATAATGCGGAAGACAGCTGATGATAATGCAGATAACAAGTTATCGACTACAGATAATGGAACAGTAAATATGTATGCAGCAGTTATGTATGATGTTTAAAGCAATAAATCACACAGGCACTTATAGTGGTTTCAGAGGTAGGGTAATCCTCTACTAATCCACTTCTCTCCAAACAAGTTGGAGATAAATTCACTATAACTGTCAACCAGTGATAAAGGTTACAATGAATTCTTCCTTGTTACAACAGCTTCCAACCAGTAGAAATTCGTGGTTGTTGCAACTCCCTTGACTGCCTAGCACCTCTTGATCGAAAAACCTTGGATGCCTCAACAACTCTCGAGCTGTCTATCACCTTCCAATCAAGAACCCGTTGATGCCTTATCAGTCGCGAAACTTTTGAAACCTCGTTCACAATAGTACCCCGAACTCAGCTTTTTAGACAAGAATGTTTGTCTTCTCCAACTAAAGAGCTTCTCAGAATATGACAATTTTTTAGCTTGCTCTTCACGATGCTATTTGTTTTCTTTGATTGATTTGTTTGCTTTAATCGTTTATAAGTATAGTTCGCATCATACTTTGCTCAATTTATATCTTCAGATATTTATAGTACGATCCTTTGAGCTTCCTTCATAACCGTTGCATCACTGTAACAAATCCGTCCGTTGGAGAATGGACTTATTTGTTTATCTTATCATTCCGTTGCATGGCTTGATTTCCCTTTTTTTCATTTCTGACCATTTGAAAGACTTCCTTTGTTAGCGCCGTTATTCTTGATTAGAATAATCACAAGTCTTCAGAACGCAGATCTCAAGGAATATTTTATTCCTAGCTTTCTGGGAATCTTTCCAGCTTGTCTCCTTACGTCTGCATGTGGCTTTCTGTGATTGTTGACTTTCAACTTTTGCTGATGTGGACTGAGTTACTTGGCTGATATCTTGTTTGAGAACTCATCTGATATCTCTTGGTCAAACCTGCCTGATGTGCAGTCGACCTTCTCTGATGTGAAACTTCTCTGATATAAATTGGTAGAAGCTCTCTGAGATAAAGTTCTCTGATATGAAGTTTTCTGATATGAAGTCCTCTGACCTGATGAATGTTCTTTGATCTGATGGTCAAACTTCAGCTGATATTTGTGTTGACCAGACCTTGTATGATGATTTGACTGCAGATAGGTTTTGGTCAAACCTCTCTGATATTACTGTTGATCAATAATTGTCTGATGTATCGCCTTCTTCAGCACTTAACTGCAGCTAGGTTTTGGTCAAACCTCTCTGATGTTTTATGTTGACAAAAACTTCTCTCAACATGAACTTGCCTGATAACTTTTATGATAAATGGCAGTTCTATACTTAGTCGATTTGTTACTGATCAACACTTGATCAAGACATAGCCTAAATTTAAAAGGCTTATCGAAGATACTCATTTGGTTCTTCTTTACAATTGCCAAGTACTTAAAAACATACATTTGAATAATTAACAATACAGGGATAACATCATCAAAATCTAACAAGTATTCCTAATAGTTTCCCCCTATTTTGATGATGTCAAAACTAAAGCATTTCAAATGTAAGATAAGTTTGCACAGAATAACGTGTAAGACACAAGTAAAACTCAGTATTTTTTAGATAACTAGTGGTTGTCATTCAAATGATCAATTATAAATTTGTATTGATGTTATATTACAGTGCAGTTGAATGAAACAAAATACAAGTAAGAAAATTACAAGTATTACAGATTTACAAGTAAATTACAAAAATAAAATTACAAGTAAATAACAAGAAAATTTATCTTCCTCTCCCTCTTATTCTTTCTACGATCTGCTACCTTGCAGGAGGGAGTGACCTCAATGGTTTGGCTCCAATTGGCTTCTTAGATCTGGGGCTAGTCCATACTTCCTCTTGACTAACAATGAAGGAAACTCTTGCTGGTCAGGAGTTGTAAAGTTATTTTCCACGCAAAGTTCTCTAATTTCTTCCTGAAGAGCCAGTTCATCATGTTTATTATTCATAAGTGTAGGAGCTTCTTCAGGTCTAAAATCAGGTATCATTGGGTAGGCATTGAATCCCTTTGCATGTTTCTTCAAAATTGCCCAAAGTTATAGGAAGTTCATATCCATAAAATTAATGAATGTTTACTATGGGGAGCACTCCTTGTCTTTAAGCATCTCCCAGAGATAGTACTTCTCTATAAACTGCTTCCTTGCACTCCCCCATATATGTTACGCCTCGTGAGCATGAACTCTCCAATATATTGAAGCTCCTTTCCTTCCCATTGATATCTTACCTCTAGATCATGTTTTGTCATCCTCCTCTTGGCTTCAGGTGGATCGATGGTGCGGCTACTTCTTTTTCTTCGGATGAGAGGTTCATGCACGAATGAGAAGAGGGTCTTATCTTCATTTTGATCTTGCCTCCTCCCTGTCTTCCCCCTGCCTGTTGTCTCCCCCTTTGCCTTTCTCTTCCCTCTTATCTTCCCCCATTTTGCCTGCATCAATAATAGTGGCAAGCTGCTCCTCCACTCTAGTCATGAAATCAGACATGCCAAGAGGCATTCTGGAGTTAGTGGGTGGTGGGGAAGGGTCCTTCTTTTTGAGCAGGGTGTCCATCTTGGCATTGAGGGACTGCAGGTCAGGCTTGACTTTAGTTTCTAGAATCCTGGCAACTATTTCTTCAACAAGTCGTCTGATAAGCTCAGTCATTGCAGGTGAGATCTGAACTTTAGGTGCTATCTGAGGTGCATTTTCACCTGAGTCCTCTTGGGCATATGATCTCCTGGTAGTTGAATTTTCTGAAGGTAGACTTCTATCAGCTGGCTTCTGATCAGAGGGGGTCTTGTTTGGGGTGCCTGACTTCTCATCCTCAGATGGCTGATGAGAGTTGGATGCTTGATCAGGTGCACCATGCTCATCAGCTTCATCATCTCTTCTCTTATCTGCGTTTCTCTCTCCTTCTTATTCTTTTTTTTTCTTTCTCACCTTTTTCCTCTTGTTCTTTTATTTTGTCTCTTTCTTTTCAACTCCATCCATTTCTTCTTTTTCGACTCCTTCTTCTTGTTCTTTTTCAACTCCTCCTTCTCCTTTTTCAGCTCCTTCTTTTTCAGTATCATCTTTTTTAATTTCAACAATTCTTATTTCTTTTTCTCCTTCTCTTTATTCTTCCTTTTCAACTTCCTCCCCAAGTGTTTTTCCTGCTGAAACACCCTCCATGATATGCAGGATGAACTAGTCTATATTTTGTTTAAAATTAGACATGAACCAGTTCTCCTGGAATAATAAAGGAGCATTTGTCTCTCGACAGAAAAGCATTAGGAGTTTCTCAGTAGCTTGAGGGTGTCCCCAGGTACTCCTCTCAACAAACTCTTTTAATTAAGTGAAGAAAAGGGATTTTAATTCCTTCCACTCTTCAAAAATATTAATAAATGAAGATTTGAGAGATTGTTGCTTTACCATCTTTAATTGATCTGTTGTCAGGTTCAGAGGATTGTTATCCATGAGGTTTAGGGAGTATCCAGCTTCTGGTATTTCTATTGTCAATTCTGCCTCTTCTTCTTCGGTCATGCTAGGAAGAGTCAGAAGTGTAATCACTTCAGCCATCAGCTCGGACTGATCTGGATGATCTTCAGCAGGAGCAGGTGTAGGTGTAGTGATAATCTGCATCTGTGCTGAAGTTTCTTCAATTGGCTCTGGTGTAGGTGACTTTACAGGCTGCACTGCTTCTTCTTCTTCTCCTTCAGATGCTGGGCCTATGCCTCTTCGGTGACTAATCTTGAGGTGAGGTGATATGGAAAACCTCCTCCATTGCAGGTAACATCCTTTTAAACTTGGCTAGAGGAGTGTTGTCGGAGTCGGAATCATCTGCAAGTGACTTCTCAGCTGCAGTGACTTTTCAACGGTATATGACTTTCCAACCGCAGATGACTTCTCTACTGCAGATAGGTTTTGGTCAAACCTCTCTGATATTACTGTTGATCAATAATTGTCTGATGTATCGCCTTCTTCAGCACTTAACTGCAGCTAGGTTTTGGTCAAACCTCTCTGATGTTTTATGTTGACAAAAACTTCTCTCAACATGAACTTGCCTGATAACTTTTATGATAAATGGCAGTTCTATACTTAGTCGATTTGTTACTGATCAACACTTGATCAAGACATAGCCTAAATTTAAAAGGCTTATCGAAGATACTCATTTGGTTCTTCTTTACAATTGCCAAGTACTTAAAAACATACATTTGAATAATTAACAATACAGGGATAACATCATCAAAATCTAACAAGTATTCCTAATAGTTTCCCCCTATTTTGATGATGTCAAAACTAAAGCATTTCAAATGTAAGATAAGTTTGCACAGAATAACGTGTAAGACACAAGTAAAACTCAGTATTTTTTAGATAACTAGTGGTTGTCATTCAAATGACTGTTATAAATTTGTATTGATGTTATATTACAGTGCAGTTGAATGAAACAAAATACAAGTAAGAAAATTACAAGTATTACAGATTTACAAGTAAATTACAAAAATAAAATTACAAGTAAATAACAAGAAAATTTATCTTCCTCTCCCTCTTATTCTTTCTCTGATCTGCTACCTTGCAGGAGGGAGTGACCTCAATGGTTTGGCTCCAATTGGCTTCTTAGATACTGGGGCTAGTCCATACTTCCTCTTGACTAACAATGAAGGAAACTCTTGCTGGTCAGGAGTTGTAAAGTTATTTTCCACGCAAAGTTCTCTAATTTCTTCCTGAAGAGCCAGTTCATCATGTTTATTATTCATAAGTGTAGGAGCTTCTTCAGGTCTAAAATCAGGTATCATTGGGTAGGCATTGAATCCCTTTGCATGTTTCTTCAAAATTGCCCAAAGTTATAGGAAGTTCATATCCATAAAATTAATGAATGTTTACTATGGGGAGCACTCCTTGTCTTTAAGCATCTCCCAGAGATAGTACTTCTCTATAAACTGCTTCCTTGCACTCCCCCATATATGTTCTGCCTCAGCAGGCATGAACTCTCCAATATATTGAAGCTCCTTTCCTTCCCATTGATATCTTACCTCTAGATCATGTTTTGTCATCCTCCTCTTGGCTTCAGGTGGATCTGATGGTGCAGCTACTTCTTTTTTCTTCAGATGAGAGGTTCATGCCTGAATGAGAAGAGGGTCTTATCTTCATTTTGATCTTGCCTCCTCCCTGTCTTCCCCCTGCCTGTTGTCTCCCCCTTTGCCTTTCTCTTCCCTCTTATCTTCCCCCATTTTGCCTGCATCAATAATAGTGGCAAGCTGCTCCTCCACTCTAGTCATGAAATCAGACATGCCAAGAGGCATTCTGGAGTTAGTGGGTGGTGGGGAAGGGTCCTTCTTTTTGAGCAGGGTGTCCATCTTGGCATTGAGGGACTGCAGGTCAGGCTTGACTTTAGTTTCTAGAATCCTGGCAACTATTTCTTCAACAAGTCGTCTGATAAGCTCAGTCATTGCAGGTGAGATCTGAACTTTAGGTGCTATCTGAGGTGCATTTTCACCTGAGTCCTCTTGGGCATATGATCTCCTGGTAGTTGAATTTTCTGAAGGTAGACTTCTATCAGCTGGCTTCTGATCAGAGGGGGTCTTGTTTGGGCATCCTCAGATGGCTGATGAGAGTTGGATGCTTGATCAGGTGCACCATGCTCATCAGCTTCATCATCTCTTCTCTTATCTGCGTTTCTCTCTCCTTCTTATTCTTTTTTTTTCTTTCTCACCTTTTTCCTATTGTTCTTTTATTTTGTCTCTTTCTTTTCAACTCCATCCATTTCTTCTTTTTCGACTCCTTCTTCTTGTTCTTTTTCAACTCCTCCTTCTCCTTTTTCAGCTCCTTCTTTTTCAGTATCATCTTTTTTAATTTCAACAATTCTTATTTCTTTTTCTCCTTCTCTTTATTCTTCCTTTTCAACTTCCTCCCCAAGTGTTTTTCCTGCTGAAACACCCTCCATGATATGCAGGATGAACTAGTCTATATTTTGTTTAAAATTAGACATGAACCAGTTCTCCTGGAATAATAAAGGAGCATTTGTCTCTCGACAGAAAAGCATTAGGAGTTTCTCAGTAGCTTGAGGGTGTCCCCAGGTACTCCTCTCAACAAACTCTTTTAATTAAGTGAAGAAAAGGGATTTTAATTCCTTCCACTCTTCAAAAATATTAATAAATGAAGATTTGAGAGATTGTTGCTTTACCATCTTTAATTGATCTGTTGTCAGGTTCAGAGGATTGTTATCCATGAGGTTTAGGGAGTATCCAGCTTCTGGTATTTCTATTGTCAATTCTGCCTCTTCTTCTTCGGTCATGCTAGGAAGAGTCAGAAGTGTAATCACTTCAGCCATCAGCTCGGACTGATCTGGATGATCTTCAGCAGGAGCAGGTGTAGGTGTAGTGATAATCTGCATCTGTGCTGAAGTTTCTTCAATTGGCTCTGGTGTAGGTGACTTTACAGGCTGCACTGCTTCTTCTTCTTCTCCTTCAGATGCTGGGCCTATGCCTCTTCGGTGACTAATCTTGAGGTGAGGTGATATGGAAAACCTCCTCCATTGCAGGTAACATCCTTTTAAACTTGGCTAGAGGAGTGTTGTCGGAGTCGGAATCATCTGCAAGTGACTTCTCAGCTGCAGTGACTTTTCAACGGTATATGACTTTCCAACCGCAGATGACTTCTCTACTGCAGATGGGGTTGAGGTTATCTCCTCTGCAGGTAAGTCATGGGGGATCTGATCTGCTGCATCAGAGCGAACTTCTTCTAAGTCCGAATGTGCTCTGTAGGGAGAGATTCCACTGGTCATCTCCCTTAGGATCTTGGTTGCTTTCCTCTCAACTCCCAATTTCTTCAGAGTTTCTTGGTCCATATGACCAAGTCTTTCGCTTCCGTGGAAGGGGTCTGCAGTTCCTTTTGCCTTTTCGAGGAACTCCAAGACCCAACTGATCTGGGTTCCATAATCTAGCTTCTACTTGAACTTCTTCTCCTCTGTAATCCAGCTCACATTGTTTACTTTGCAGACTAACTGCCTGTAGTTGTAGTCAGGCCAGTTAATCCTTTGGTGCTGGATAAGAGCTTCCAACACAACAAATTTGGCAAATGATAACTGGTCATAGCTGCCAGCCATGCCCATGACAGTCTTGTTTGTGTTGTCAAGGACATATCTGTAATGCTTCTCCAGGTCGCCTCTTTTAGCCATGAGCTTGACTCTGTTTGGCTGTTCTGGCAATTTAATCTCATACCAGGTTTCAATAGAGCTTTGTTTTAGGGCTTCAACTGCAATGCCCCTGTTCTTCATGTTGAATGCATCAGCAATGGTCTGGGGAGTGATAGTGACTTCCTCTCCAAAGACTGAACTCGTGATGCAGTGTTCAGTGACTTGTGCTTCTTTAAAGAAACAAATGACTGCTTCTTTGTACAACTGCTTCGGGTTGATGTCTAGGAAATAGTAGATACCATTTTTCTTCATCATTCGGATGATATGTCGCATTTCGTCAGTGTCCGCCATGTTTGTCTCCAGCAATCCTTCGAAGTCGACTACTATACTGAAAATGATCTGCCCTTTCACCATCTTGAGGTTGACTCCTTCGAAATACTAGGTAGAGCCCATTTTTGCAAAGAAAATTGAGGTTCTGACTTAGTGCAGTGAATATTCAGGAATTTTTCTTGCTTTTGAAAATTAGGGTTCGTAAGCTTGAAGACAATAAAGTTTTGTGAAATGGTTTCGACCGTCTTATATAGCCATTTGAAAAGATGCTTTGAATTTAATATTACAATAAGCAAGTGGCGGTCCAATTTTTGAGAAGTTAAAATGACGGTTGAATTTGATTGGACGTCGTGGAGGCAGTGTTATCATGTGTTTGTCCACATGTAAGCAAATAAAATTAGAAGTCGGTCAAGGAATGAGACACTTAGCTGGTTGACCAGTTGTCTTCTTGTCTTCTCTGCATCAGGTAAGTTGTGTCGCCTGTGGTTGATGTCAGCTAACTTTCTCGCCTTGTCTCTGCATCAGGTAGCTTTCTATATCAGGTAGCTTACTCGTTTGTTCTTATCATCAGATAGCTTTATTATCTGGTCTCAACATCATGTAGCTTTTTTCAGCTTCAGATCAGATGACTTTTCTCGTCTGTACTAGATTCCAAATCTAGTAGTACAAGTTCCCTGCTTAGCTCCAGAAACCTTTCTTCTGGTAAAGTTTCTGTGAATATGTCAGCAATTTGGTACTCTGTGCTGACTCTTTCTACTCTTACTCTGTTAAGCACATGTTCTCTGATAAAATGATGTTTGACACATATGTACTTTGTTCTTGAGTGCAATACTAGATTGTTTGTGATAGCAATTGCACTGTTGTTGTCACACCATATTGGAACTTCATTTGCTACGATGTTGTAGTCTCTTAGTTGTTGTCTGATCCATAAGATTTGAGCGCAACAGCTACCTGCAGCTAGGTATTCTAACTCGGTTGTGGAAATTGAGTTGGATACCTGCTTTTTGCTAAACCATGATATAAGTCTAGTTTCTAGGAATTGGCACGTTCCACTGGTGCTTTTCCTGTCAATCCTACATCCTGTGAAATCTGCATCTGACTAACCTGATAGCTTGAAGTTTCCATCCTTAGGATACCATAATCCAACATTGATTATGGATTTAAGGTATCTGATTATTCTTTTAGCTGCTTCCTGGTGAGACTGCTTCAGCTTTGACTGAAATCTTGCACATACTCCCACTGCATATGAAATGTCAGGTCTGCTTGCAGTGAGGTATAGAAGTGATCCAATAAGTCCTCTGTAGTGGGTTGGATCCACTGAAATGCCTGCTTCATCTGCATCAAGGTGTAGGGCTGTGATCATGGGAACTCTTAGTTTTTTGGCTAAGTCCATGCCAAATATTTTGATTAAATCTCTTGTATACTTGGCTTGGTTGATAAATATTCCATTGTCAACTTGTTTGACTTGCAAACCAAGAAAGAAATTTAGTTTTCCCATCATACTCATCTCAGATTCTCCTTGCATGAGACTTGAGAATTTTTCACATAGCTCAGGATTGGTTGAGCCAAATATGACATCATCCACATATATTTGAACAAGTAATATATGGTCTTCATGTTCTACTCTGAATAGGGTCTTATCCATCTTTCCTTTGCTAAATCCATTCTTTTCCAGAAACATATATAGTGTTTCATACCATGCTCTTGTGCTTGCTTGAGTCCATACAGAGCCTTCAAAAGCTTGTATACTTTGTCTCCTTTGATAAATCCAGGGGGTTGCTCCACATAGACTTCTTCTTCTAGGATCCCATTGAGAAAATCACTTTTTACATCCATTTGGTAGACATCAAAATCCTTGAATGCTGCGTAAGCAAGGAATAGTCTGATAGCTTCAAGTCTTTCTACATGTGCATAAGTTTCAATCTATTCCTTCACACTGAGCATATCCTTTTGCAACTAGTTTGTCTTTATTCCTAACAACAGCTCCATCTTCATCACATTTGTTTTTGTACACCCATCTGGTGCCGATGACTTTCTTGTGATCTGGTCTGTCTGTTAGTTCCCAGACATTGTTTTTTTCCATTTGGTTGAGCTCTTCTTGCATTGAAATTATCCATGAGTAGTCCTCCAGAGCTTGATCTGTTGTCTTGGGTTCCATTTGAGACATGAAACATGAGAATATTTCTATTCCTGCTGGTTCTGTGGATTGTTTGGTTCTGACTCCATCAGTTAGGTTTCCAATTATTTGTTGAATGGGATGATCTCTGAGCCATTTGGGAATATCTTCTTCAGCGTTTGTTCCCTGTGTTGAGTTGCTTTGATGAACTTCTCTTCTCTCTGCATCATCTTAGTTCTGGCCTTCTTGATCTGCAACTAAATCAGCTACAATTTTGCCATCTGCAAGTAGGGATCATGTATGCTCTGCAGGTTTGCCTTTGTCAGCTGCAATAGGATCAGCTAGGTTTTGAGATCCTATATGGTATATAGCTGGATCTTCAGACTGATCTGCATTTAGGTCCTCAGGCTAATTTGCAGGTGAGTCCATCATTCCTGTGTCATGGATGATAACTTCTTCTAGGGTGGTGGATTTGCGCTTTTTCTCAATCGATCCCACCTGTTTCCTGTACTCAATAGTCGACTCATCAAACACAACATGAGGTGTTTCTTCCACAACTAATGTTCTTTTGTTAAAAACTCTATATGCCTTGCTTATTTGTGAATATCCCATAAAGAGACCATAACTAGTTTTAGCATCAAAGTCATTCAGTTGGGTTTTACCATTGTTGTGGATGAAACACTTACAACCAAATATATGAAAATATGCAACAGTTGGTGTTCTGCCATTCCAAACCTCATAGGGAGTTTTGCCATGTCTCCCTACTATCATACTCCTGTTCTGAGTATGGCATGCTTTGTTGACAGCTTCAGCCCAAAACCTCTTTGGCAGGTCAGCTTCAGTAATCATTGACCTGGCAGCTTCCTTCAAGGTTCTGTTTCTTATTTCAGCAACACCATTTTGCTATGGTGTTATTGCGGCAGATACTTCATGCTGGATTCCATTCTGGTCACTGTATTCAGTGATTGCCTTGTTGAGAAATTCTCTACCCCTTTCTGATGTGATCTTGATGATAGAGAGGGATTTCTCATTCTGAATCTTCCTCAGCAGCTCAGGTAACTTTGATAATGTTTCACTCTTTTTATAGAGAAAACAACCCATGTGCACCTCGAGTAGTCATCTACTTCTACTAGGGCATGCTTCCTTCCACTCTGTAATACCCATACTTTATATGAATTGTTGGATCTGACGTTCCTTCACTATTGTCACTCTGTAAACACTTATTAGGTTGTTGTCGGTGTTGATTCTAGAGTTCCATACCTTTCGGATCATGTTCGTATTGTTTGGACCTTACGGCGGTGTTTTGAGATAGGCAGATAGCGTACGCTAGGCCTAACCTAACGCACGCTATTTATGTTGAGTAGTGCACGCTAGCGTTGGGTCTTAGCGCACGCTAACGATCCGGGATTGGCAGAGGCAGTAGCTGATTCTGGCCTCTGGACTAGAAGTTAGCGCACGCTGGGCATTAGCCAGCGCACGCTATTCGTGTTCAGTAGCGCACACTAACATCGCCTGTAGCACACGCTAATGAGCTGAGTCAGAAGAGGTAGTGGGGTATTTCTACTTTCTAGACTAGCAGGTAACGCACGCTAGGCCTTAGCCAGCGCACGCTATAGGTGTTGTGTAGCGCTCGCTAGTGCCCAGATGTAGCGCACGCTAGCGGGTTTGGGCAGTGAGTTGGAATTTTTGCAGGATACCAGTTAACGCATGCTAAGGTGTGGTAGCGCGCGCTAACGTCTCAGGACAGAAGCTACTAGACTACTGGGTGACCCCGTTAGCGCATGCTAACCCTTAATTTTAGCGCGCTCTAACCAGGCGCTGTATATAAGTGATGGTCAACCTTGTTCTTCATCATTTTTCATCTTTTCCACTCATTTCCGACGGGCGAATGGGGGAAGGCGATTTCGGGACGATTTGGGGCGATCTTTCAACAACTATCATCATCTTTGGTTGAATAACAAAGATTACACAACATCTAATCCGTTTGTACCTTCCAAATCAAGATAAATTCCTTCAAACCCTAGTTTTGGTAATTTTTGGAGATTTTCTTAGATTCATCCGATTTATCCATTTTGGAGCTTGAGATCTTTGAGATTATGATGTATCTACCTGTACCCACATTTCCCCTACGATTATATGGATGGTTATGTATCTTATTTGGATTTGAGAGGGTTTGGATGTTTTCCAAACCTCTAGGTGATTATTCTTGTAGTTTCATGAATCGTAGGCAGGTTTTGGGAGTTTCTTTGTGTGATTTTAATATGGATTATTGATTATCATATTCCTTACGAATCGTTTAGGTTTCGGAAGTGCGTTCTTAGATCTACCGAACTTGTGTTCTTTTCCTTCCAATTCTCGATGTCTCAAAGGCAAGTATATATTTATGATTGTATATTCTCGACTTTGAAAGTAAGGTATATGAATGGCATGATTGTATATATTCACTATGGGATGGACCGACGGGTCCTCTGATGGTTACGTAGCCTTTGGTGCGGTTCCACGAATATTTTTGGGTTAACCACTCTGGGACGGACCGACAGGTCCTCTAAGGGTTCCGTTGCCTTTGGTGCGGTTCCACGGTTAATCAGATATGTATTGAAATGTAATGCTATGAGATTTAATTATTCCGGAATACTAGTCTTGAGTTGATGATATGATGATTACATTTACTTTATTGTCGAGAAGTATTGTGTTTCATATTCGATATACTTGTACTAGCTATTCGACGGCTAACCCCTTTTTGGGGAAAATACCTTTCATGTATTTCAGGATCAAGGAGAGCGGATAGGCACATACCGGGTCGGCATGAAGATGATGGACAAGTGTGATGTTGTGTCTTGTTATTGGTTATATTTTGTATTTCCACCATTCAGTGATGTTGTACTTGAATGGTTATGAGTACTCTAGTACTATTTCTTGTTTACTTGACGTTTTGGCCTGTGTTGCCATGGGATTGATTCTTGATGTAATGTATTCGGTTTCATTGGATATTATCTTGAATGCCAACTTTATTGTCCTCCATTAGATTAGGCTTGGACCTTATCGGTCAAAGTTCATGGTTCCATGTGTGAATAGCCTTGTGGGTCCCACGGCGGGCACACGGCGCTGTATATACCCTGAATAACTTGGGGGCGTTACACACTCAATGACCTTGGATTGATGGGGCCAAAGAGATCCATTTGAAGTGGATCCAAAACTCTGGTGGTGAGAGTGGTAGGCTGAACTGGTTTGAATGGTGCTCTGATCTACTGTCCTTTCTGGCATGCATCACAGAGAGCTTCTTTCTTGAATACTTCTTCTGGAAGTCCTCTGACCAGTTTTTGAGAGCTTATCTTGTTGATGGCTTTGAATTTCAGGTGACATAATCTCTTGTGCCATAGCCATCCATTTTTAGCAATTGTCTTAGATAGAAAACAGGTGTTTGGAGTGCCTATATTCCAATATATCATGTACACATCTCTTCTTCTAAATCCTTGTAGCTTCACTTCTCCAGATAGGGTATCAATCTCCATGCATTTCCAAATGGTGAAGACTACTAGATTCTTTTTATCACAGAATTGGCTTATGCTGAACAAATTGTATTTAAGTCCTTTGACATAATGTACTTTGGATATGGTTATGTTTCCTCTGTGCAGCTCTCCAAATCCCTTTGTCCGACCTCTAGAGCTATATCCATAGGTTACATCTGGACCTCTTTCTTTGATGTAGTTTGAGTGTAACACCCCAAATCACAAACGGGACATTACACGCCGTAAAACCATCATGAGGTCTACCAGGCTAACACATAACACACCAACTGAATATGAAATCCCATAAGATACAATCATCAAGTAAAAATAGGGTCGTGGCCTCGTACAAAACATTTTAATCCAGTAATGAAAAATGTAACTACAGTAAATCCATTGCCCACGCAGGGGACTTTAACCAATAAAGAAAAATAAAATGGACTCGAGCCTCATCATCATGCCAGTCCATCCTTTGCGTGCGCATCCCGTGCCATCTCCTCAGCTCGACCAGTACCTGAAATGCAAAAGACGCATTTCCCCCATTTAAGGGGTTAGCATTCGAATAGCTAGTGCAAGTACACAATTACACAACATTATATACATACGCGATTCAACGCAAACAAACCATTAGGAAAATCATTTGAAAATCAATATCCCAGAATATCACATTTACATCAAAATAGTATATCATCAAGTTTTTCACATCACAAATATCCATGCTTGGAAACTCACGACCGTACCCATTAGTATCGGCCCCCAGGGGTCCCGTCGAACCGTCCCCAGGTGAGAAACCACTTCCGCAGCCGTACCCATTAGTATCGGCCCCCAGAGGTCCCGTCGAACCGTCCACATGTGGAAGAACATCAACACACGCACCCACGTCCACTTCCGCGGCCGTACCCATTAGTATCGGCCCCCAGAGGCCCCATGCCATCCCTGGGTGGAAGAGTAACCATCACAATCATTCAATAATCCAGTTTACATCATTCGCATCAAAACCGTACACACATAATGAAATATAATACATGTACTTGCCTTGGATGACACGATGCGAAGAAAACGGCGAAAGGAAAGGTTTCGGTCCGAACAATCTTCACAAATCCTATCCTAACAACAATAGAGACTCAATCAACTACAATTCCACTGAGAAATCACGAATTAATCGGCGTTCTACCCTAAGGAACAATACGCCGAACACTATGAAGGATGAGGATCAAATTCGATCAACGAAGGGAAAAACATGGGAATTGATCCGCTAAAGTTCTACGAAAACATAACACCACGATTACCCAACTATAATTCATCAACAATCGAAGCTAAAATGAAAGTAAAAATGAATAATAGCCAAGAACCCTAAAATTAGGTATAATGTCCAATTACCTCAATTCGACGATGGAATGGTGGAAGGAAGATGATTGATTCGTGCTAGATTGTCCAATTCCGAGTTATAAGATGATGAAAGGTAGTAACTGAGGGAGATCGCCCGAAATCGCCAAGGAGAAGTGGAAAAACAGTAGAAAAAGGAAGAAATGGGGTTAAAACACCCGTTGTTAGGAATACTTGCTAGATTTTGATGACGTCATTAATATAAATTCAAATAGTTATTACTTGGCAAAAATGTAAGGAAGAACCAAATGAGTATCTTCCATAGGCTAAATTATGTTAAGTGTAAAACTTGGCAAAATGTAAAGAAGAACCAAATGAGTATCTTCTATAGACCAAGTGGACACAAGGTTCACTGAGATTATCAATGAGATCAACTCCCTCGGCAAAACTTATGGCAACAGGGAAATGGCATTGAAGGTTCTAAGATCTCTCAATCCTGAATGGAACATGAAGGTAGTGGCCATGAGAGAGTCCAAGGATCTCAATAAGATAAAGATCCAAGAGCTGTTCTCTGATCTGAAGGCTTATGAGTTCGAACTTCCAAGTTCATCCTCAACTGAGCCTGCAGAGAAGGGAATAGCCTTTGCAGCCGAGTCCCCCGCCAAGAGCTTATCTGATGTAAAGCCTCCAAATCCATTAGATTTTGAGGAAGAAATGGCGTTTATAATGCAAAGGTTCAGCAACTTCCGAAAAAACTACTCCAAATACAAGAAAAATTATAAGGAGAATCCCAGAAGGAACCAGAAAGCCGGAAGCTGGAAGGTGGAATGCTACAATTGTCACAAGACAGGACACATTTAGATCGACTATCCTGATCTTAAGAAGGACGAGAGCAAGAAGGAGGTGGGCAGAAAAGAAGACAGAAGGAAGGCCCTCATCGGAGAAGATCAGGAGCATGTAGAATCAAGCAGCGGATTCTTTTCTGATGATGATGAAGAGTATGACTGCCTGATGGCCAACCTAGCTGATGAAGAGGTAACATCAAAACCCTCTAGTTCAAATAATAGTTCAGCCATGTCACAAGATATGGATCTGCATGAATCCATAAATTAGCTATTTAAAGATTTTGAGACACTTAAATCTGCACACCTATCTGTATCAGTCGAGAAGACTCAGCTGCAAGATGAGAATAGGCAGCTAAAAAATGATTTTGAAAAACTCAGCCTAGAACTGAATAAGGTTGAGATAACTGCAGCTGACTTGAAAAACCAGGGGTGATGTATCTACAGCTGAGATAAATCGACTAACTATTTTACTTAAAGAAAAATCAGCTGCACTTGCTCATGTCAAAGCTGAATTTACTAAGCTGACTCGGGCAAATAAGACTCAGGCACAGGAAATAACCTCCCTGAAGGCGTCTTCAACTCTGGACGAATTGTGTACTAATAAAAGGCCATTATATTCCAGATCAGGACTTGGATATGATCCTCACACTCCCTCTAGTTCCAAAACCACTTTCATCAAGGGAGAAACAATTGTCTCGACTGCTGAGCCAACATACAAACCGATATTTAAAAATAAGCAACAGCCAAGTCACAAGTCTAGGCTGCAGCCAGGGTACACAAGGCAGCCACCTAGACAAGTGACTAGGCAATGTGACGACGGCGTGACCGGACAACATGCCCACTATTATCAACAACTCCCTAAAAACAGATTTCTAAATGGGAGGGGCAGATGGAAACCTCATTGTTATCCTAATTTCCAAAATGAACAAGTGTGGAGACCTCAAAGATTTAATAAATGGTCTCAGCCAAGGTTTAGAAATGGCCCACACTATCAATATTTTGAGGAATATCCGGTATACAATCCCAACAGGAGATTCAGACCTCGACCTTACACACCTTATAAGGGTAATAATAATAACAATTTTCATAATCCAAGGAGAAATCAATTCTCCAGGAAACCAGCTAACCCTAGAGGACCCACACAGATTTGGGTACCTAAATCTCTACTTATTTGATTGCAGAAAAGGTGGAAGGACTACAACCACATCTCCACAAATTCAAACTTTGGAGGTGAAGAATGGTTTGTAGATTCTGGATGCTCAAGGAACATGATCGGGAACAAGAAGATGTTGTCCAAATACACCAAAGAAAAGGGTCCAGATGTAACCTTTGGAAATATCTCTAGAGGACAAACAAAGGGCTTTGGAGAGCTACACCGAGGAAATATTGTGATATCCAAAGTTCACTATGTCAAAGGGCTCAAGTATAATCTCCTGAGCATAAGCCAGTTTTGCGATGAGAAGAATCTAGTAGTCTTCACCATTTGGAAATGTATGGTGATAGATATCCTATCTGGAGAAGTGAAGCTACAAGGATTCAGAAGGAGAGATGTCTACATGATAGATTGGAACACAGGAACACCTAACTCCTGTTTTCTATCTAAGACAGTAGCCGAGAATGGATGGCTATGGCACAAAAGATTATGTCACCTGAACTTCAAAGCCATCAACAAAATTAGTTCTCAGAAGCTGGTCAGAGGACTTCCAGATGAAGCATTCAAGAAGGAAGCACTTTGTGATGCATGCCAGAAAGGGAAACAGACCAGAGCATCATTCAAGCCAATCCAGCCTACAACTCTCACAACAAGGATCTTAGATCTACTTCATATAGATCTATTCGGTCCTATAAATCCAAGGACTCTAAGCGGCCGAAAACATGCACTTGTTGTAGTAGATGATTATTTAAGGTACACTTGGATTATCTTCTTGTATAAGAAGAGTGAAACCTTGACCAAGCTACCTGAGCTGCTGAGAAGGATCCAGAATGAGAAATCCCTATCCATCATCAAGATCAGATCAGATAGAGGAGGAGAGTTTCTCAACAAGGCGATCACTGATTGCAGTGATCATAATGGGATCCAGCATGAGCTCTCTGCAGCCAGGACTCCCCAGCAGAATGGCGTTGCTGAAAGAAGAAACAGAACCCTGAAGGAAGCAGCCAGGTCCATGATTGCAGAAGCGCACCTGCCCAAGAGGTTCTGGGCTGAAGTTGTCAACACAGCTTGCCACGCTCAGAACAGGAGTATGATAGTAGGGAGACATGGCAAAACTCCCTATGAGGTTTGGAATAATAGAACTCCCACTGTTGCTTAATTTCACGTTTTTGGTTGTAAGTGTTTCATCCACAACAACGGTAAAACACAACTAAATGCCTTTGATGCTAAAACTGATGATGGTCTCTTTATGGGATACTCACAAAGAAGCAAGGCATATAGAGTATTTAACAAAAGAACCTTAGTTGTGGAGGAAACACCCCATGTTGTATTTTATGAATCTACTGTGGAGTACAGGAAGCAAGTTGAGTTAATTGAGAACAAGCTCAAATCAGCAACTCTTGAAGAAGTCATTGTACATGATACTGGAATGGTGGACTCACCTGCAGACCAGCCTGAAGACCCACCTGTACCTGCTGAAGACCTAACTGCAGATCAGACAGGAACACCAAACCTATCTGATCCAGTTGCCGCTGATGAAGACCCAGCTGTAGCTGATAAAGACTCATCTGCAGATCGAACCCAACCTGCAGATGACAAGACGGTAGCTGATCCAGCTGCAGACCAAGGATACCAAAACCCAGCTGATGCAGAAATCCACCAGAGCAATTCAACAGGGGGAACAGACCCAGAAGAAGACGATATCCCCAAGTGGCTCAAAGACCACCTAATCCAGCAAATCATCGAGAAGCTGACTGATGCAATTAAGACAAGACAGTCAAATCTACCCGCAGGAATGGCTATGTTCTCATGCTTCATGTCACAGATAGAACCCAAGACAACAGAACAATCTTTAGAAGATTATTCATGGATCAATGCCATGCAAGAGGAACTGGAGCAGATGGAAAGGAACAAAGTTTGGGAACTAACAGACAGACCAGATCACAAGAAGGTTATTGGCACCAAATGGGTGTACAAAAACAAGAGTGATGAAGACGGAGATGTTGTTAGGAATAAAGCCAGACTTGTTGCAAAAGGATATGCACAGTGTGAAGGAATAGATTTTGATGAAACCTATGCACCTATTGCAAGATTAGAGGCCATCAGACTATTCCTCGCATATGCTGCATTCAAAGATTTTGAAGTCTATCAGATGGATGTAAAGAGTGCATTTCTAAATGGCAATCTAGAAGAAGAAGTCTATTAGAGAAACCCCTAGGTTTTGTCAAAGGAGACAAAGTCTACAAGCTGTTGAAGGCTCTCTATGGACTTAAGCAAGCACCAAGAGCATGGTATGAAACATTGTCTATGTTTCTTGAGAAGAATGGTTTTTGCAAAGGAAAGGTGGACAAGACCCTATTCAGAGTGGAGCACGAAGGCCACATATTGATAATTCAGATATATATGGATGACATCATCTTTGGCTCAACCAATCCAGAGCTATGTGAGAAATTCTCTAACCTCATGCAAGGAGAATTTGAGGTGAGTATGATGGGAAAGCTTAACTTCTTTCTTGGATTACAAGTTAAGCAGATGGAAAATGGAATTTTCATCAACCAAGCTAAGTATACCAAAGATCTAATCAAGAGATTTGGAATGGAATCAGCCAAGCCAGCAAGAATTCCTATGAGCACAAGTACTCACCTAGATGCAGATGAGGGAGGCATATCAGTGGACTCAACCCACTACAGAGGACTCATTGGATCATTGCTATACCTCACTGCAAGCAGGCCAAACATATCCTATGTCGTAGGAGTTTGTGCGCGATTCTAGTCTAAGCCTAAGCAGTCGCACCTAGATGCAGCAAAGAGGATAATCAAATACCTTAAGTCTACAGTCAACATTGGACTATGGTATCCTAAGGAAGATAACTTCGAGCTGTTAGGATATTCAGATGCAGATTTCGTAGGATGCAAAATTAATAGGAAAAGCACTAGTAGAACGTGCCAATTCCTAGGAACCAAACTGATATCCTGGTTTAGCAAGAAGCAGGTTTCTAACTCTATCTCCACCACAGAGTCAGAATACCTAGCTGCAGGTAGCTGTTGTGCCCAGATCTGATCATACAACAGCTGAGGGATTATAATATCATTGCCAATGAAGTCCCTATCTGGTGTGACAACAATAGTGCTATTGCAATAACCAACAATCCGGTTTTGCATTCGAGGACCAAGCACATTGATGTTAAGCACCACTTCATCAGAGATCACGTGCTTAACAAGAGAATTAGAGTTGAAAGAGTCAGCACAGACTACCAAATAGCTGACACCTTTACCAAACCTTTGCCAGAAGAAAGATTCTTGGAGTTGAGCAGAGAACTTGGTCTACTAGATTGGGAATCTAGTACAGAAGCAAGATGAAGCATATCAGAGGAAGGATGGACCCAGCTGATTAAAGGAATCAGATCCTAGCTGATGCATACAAGAGGACGAAGGACAGACAAGGAACCTAGCTGATCAGAATCTCAGGCGAAAAGTCCAAAGAGTCAACTCACCTGATGCAGAACAGTCAACAGTCAACCAAAATGGAATCCTATTTCGAAGGCGTTAACATGAAGGCGGTCAAAGACCAGATTATCTTTTCTCTGGTCGTTGATTTCGAAGGTCTTTTGGAAGCAAATTTGGAAAACTACGACGTGCTTGACCTGATTCGTTCGATGAAGCTAAATGGGATCTACCCATTTCTGGATATCAGTCCTCAACATTTGTACAAGGAGGATGTTATCGCGTTCTACCGCGAAGCCCATTTGATTCAGGCAGGAATTAGGAGCCTCACATGGAGTGCAAGTCGACATATCGCCGGAGTCGATTCGTACAGTTTTTGGTATGAAACACCGTGGCATAGCTGTCGAAGCCCTCAAGCAGAAAGCAGCCGACACCTGGATAAAGATCAAGGCGGACAATCAGCCGGAGAAGCTGAATCTCACCGCCAAAAGGAGCGAGATTAAAAATGTCTATCGATATGCGTTGGATATAACCAACAAAATCATTATGGGTATGGCCCGTAGTTACGACCAACTGTCATCGGCGAAATTCACAGTGCTGGGAGCACTAATTCAAGACGAGGAAATTGATCGGGCTGGCTATATCTTTAGGAAGCTTGTTCGCGAGGTCAACAAAGCCGAATGGCTTGCTGATGAGAAGAGATTCAGATCCAAGCTGGCGTTTGGAACGCAGCTGAGTTGGATCCTTGAAAAGATGGGTGTGGCGAAGGGAAGTACTGACCCCTTTCACATCAACAAGAGACTTGGTCATCTAGACCAAGAGACTCTGAGGAAGTTAGGAAACAACAGAAGAGCATCTCAAATGTAAAAGGAGTTGCCTGACTCAAGGACCTACCCCAGATATTATTCATCAGGCGAGTCAGACCGACCTGCAGCCATCAACCCAACTGCAGCCGAGTCAGACTCCGAGTCAGAAAACACACCGATAGCTGTCCGATTCAAAAGAAGGGGACCAGCCCCTGGAGACCCATCCGTCATGCAGTCATCTACAGAACCCTCTCCCAAGAGGCCCAGGCGACTGCAGTTTAGTCAGGAGGAAAAGTCAGATCATTATGCCAGTCCTGCAGCTAGGTCGCCTACCCACCTAGAAGACCAGCCTGCTCCGGGCAGCCTGGAAACTCAGATTGTCGCTGTCCTCACTCCAGCATTCATTCCAGAGGAGGAAGAAGCAGGTTTAATCATCTCAATCCCTGAAGCAAACTACACCTTTAACCTGCTGGACAACAATATTTTCAACCTGTCCATAGAACAATTACAGCTTGTTAAACCACAAGCCTTAAAACACTCTTTTGTTAATATTTTTGAAGAGTGGAAATTTTTCAAATCACTTTCATTTGCTAAACTTTAAACTTATATTGAAACCAGTGGTTGGGAATATCCCCAAGCCACAGAGGATGTACTGATACACTTTTGCAAAGTATCATACATAGTTTTGATCCTCCAGGAGAATTGGTTCATGTCAAATTTCAAAACCAACATGGACCAATTCGTCATTTCTATAATGTACAGTATTTTTGATGGATCATTTGGGAAAGAAGATGAGGAGGAAGAAGAAAAAGAAATTAGGATTGAAGAAGTGAATGAAGAAGAAGAAGAGGTTATTGTTATAGACGACGAAGAAGAGGAGCAGGAAGAAAGAAAAGATGGAGAAAATATTTTAGTTGAAAAAACAAACAGAGGAAGTTGAGAAAACAGAGGAGTTAAATGATGAAGAAGAAGAAGAAGGGGAAGAAGTAGAACAGGAGGATGATGAAGGAGAAATGGATGATGAGAATGATGAAAAAGATGATGAGAATGAAGGAGAAGATAAAAGAGATGGGAAAAAGAATGATGATGATGATGATGATGATAAGGATGAAGGAGGAGATCAGGGAGCTCAAAAAGAAAAAGATAATATTGATGAAGAAGAAAAGGAAGAAGAGGAATTAGAAAAGGAAGAAAAAGAGAAAGAAAAGGAGCCGGAGAAAGAGCCATAAGTACAGGCTGCAGACAAGGCTGGGGCGCCTGCCCGGTATACCAGCCTGGACGGAGAGTTGGCTGAGGACTCCAGATCAGGGACACCTGAAAACACCCCATCTGGAGTAACAGCTGCAGATAGGAGCCTGCAGTCTAGTGGATCATTTGCAGAAGGCTCAGGCGAGCACTCTCCACCATCGCAGATCTCACCTGTGATGACTGAGCTGATAAGACAAATAGTGAAGGATACCATTGGAGAGTTGCTTGCATCTCAGGTCACTCCTGACCTCCAATCCATCAATGCCAAGATTGATACATTGCTGCAACGGGAAATCCCTCAGCCTCCTCCCCCTACAAACAACAGAATGCCATTTGGCATGTCTGACTGGATGCACAGAATGGAGCAGCAGCTGACCAATTTGGTTGATGATGGCAAAAAGGGGGAAGATAGGATACAGGGGGAAGGCAGCATTCAAGGAGAGATAAGGGAGGAGCTTAGATCGAAGAAGAGGCAGGATGTCCAGCTGATCACTGCTGGAACATCCTCCGCTAAAAGAAAGGGAGGAGCAGAACCAGAAGAACAGGCTGACCAGCCTGCAGGCAAGAAGAGGAGGACTAGAGGAGGATTTGAGCCTACTCTAGAGTGGGAAGGTAAGGAGTTGTGGTTTGTTGAAGATTTTGTACCTTATGAAGCTCTACCCATATGGGGATCAGCAAGAAAAAAATTCATCAGAGACTACTACATCTGGGAAATACTCCAGGATGATAATTGCTCCCCACAGCAGATCTTCATCAACTTCATGCAAGAAGCTCATCCACAACTCTGGACTATTCTGCTAAAACATGTTGAGACACACAATGCATATCCCATGATCCCTCCGTTCAGTGCCAAAAAACCTCCTACCTTGGAGAAATGTAATGCTTTAGATGAACTTACACTCCAGAGAAAAATCAAGAAGCTGCGTCTTGAGAATAAGTTTTCATCTCAAGAAGAGCAAGACTTTGCAGCTCTTGTTGTAAAGAGGAAGTATGGTCTTGTCCCTGTCAAAACAAGACCAATCGGAGCTAAACCTTTCAGGCCTGCCAAATAGCCTATTCGAAGAGGCAGAGGAAGAGGCAGATGACTTTCATTTATCTTGTACTTGTAATGATTTTATTTATTTATGTACTTGTAAAATTTTCTTGTAAATTTCAATCATAATCAAGTCAGAAAATTTTATAACAGTCTTTTGAATGACAATTTCCAGTTGTCTCAAAAATTAGACTGATTTAGTTTGTGTCTTGCACTCAAGTGCAGACTTGTTCATTTGAATATTTCCTTAAAGTTTTGCCATCATCAAAATAGGGGGAATTTGTTAGGAATACTTGCTAGATTTTGATGATGTCATTAATATAAATTCAAATAGTTATTACTTGGAAAAAATGTAAGGAAGAACCAAATGAGTATCTTCCATAGGCCAAATTATGTTAAGTGTAAAACTTGGCAAAATGTAAAGAAGAACCAAATGAGTATATTCTATAGGCCAAAATAAGTTAGGCTAAAAATCGGCTAAGTACTAAAGAACAGCTAAGTTCATCAGAGAGGTACAGTCGGGTTAAGTCAGAGAGGATCTGGTCAACAAAAATTATCAGAGATGTTTGACCAGACTGCAGAGAAGTTAACCTCACATCAGCCTACTAAAGATCAGCCAAGTACTCTAAGTCCACGTCAGCATGCACTGAAAAGTCAAGTATTACGGAAAGTCACATGCAACGTGAAGAGACAAATTGGAGAGATTCCCGCAAAGGATATGAATTAAATAATTCATCCACACCCACCTTGAAGACTTTAATCGTATTATATTCAAAAGATTCGGCGCCTCACATGCAAAGTCTTCACAACGGTCGAAAGATGGAATAAAATATGGGAATCCAGGCTTGCAACGTTCAGAAAGAAAATAATGAAGTCTACCTCTCCAACGGACGGATTTGTTGAAAAGATTTGCAACGGCTATGAAGGAAAAGCTCAGAGATCGTGACCTATATATATCCAAAGATTTGAAGCTGAGCACACAAGATTTACAACAATTACAAACGGTGCGAACAAGCGGTCAAAGCATTCAAGCAATCTAAAAGCAAACTATAGCATCGTAAAAAGAGCAGTTCTCAAAGTTCATACTTGAAGAAGCTCTTAGTTGGAGAAGACAAAAACTCGTGTCTTAAATCCTGAGTTCGGGGTACTTCACTGGTTGAAGTTAGAGACTGTAAAGGCATCCAAGGATCGAGGATCAAGAGGTGCAAGGCAGTCAAGTGTGTTACAATGGCACGGATTTCCACTGGTTGGAAGCCGTTGTAGTTTGGTTGAATCACTGTAATATTTATCACTGGTTGAAAATTATAGTGAATTCATCTCCAACTAGTTTGGAGAAAAGTGGATTAGTAGAAGATTACCCCACCTCTGAGACCACTATAATTGCCTGCGTACTTTACTGTTTTATAGCATCATACTTTAACTGCTGCATTCATTGTTAAGTGTTTCATTATTTATTTTGTATTCGTCATCAGCTGACTTCCGCACGTATTAAGAACAAACGACTCCAAGTCATTTGCTTACCTATCAGCTGAAGAAACTTACTCTTTGAGAAAAAAGAGTTTAAGAGTTTCAATAAGTCTATTCACCCCCCCCCCCCTCTAGACTTATTCCTGGACGACTTGTGACCTACACCCGTCTGTCTTATATATACTGGACAGAACACGGCGCAACAAACGGTCCAAATAGCGCCGTGTTCATCGCCGTATTGCAGGTCAGCGGCTGACCCCTGTTCTACCCGGCGCAAAGACACGGCGTAAAATGCCGCGGGTCTTGTGCCGTTTCGCAAGACAGCGGGCACCACTGGGCAACACGGCGCACAGACACAGTGCAGAATGCTGCGGGTCTTGCGCCGTTTTGCACAGGTCAGGTCTTGACACAAGACGACGCTAGCATAACTAAAAAAACGATAAGCCAAAACACGATATGCCGACCCAACGGTCCAGGAAAATTACATGCAACGAGAAACAATATCCAATAATCCGAAACGGTCCGAGGTACACAACCAAAATCGAACAAGGAACAAATTCCCTAAACTTATAGGAAATTACGAAACGGCCCAAACGTCCGAAAATCACGATACAACATCGGATTAACAATCCGAAACTCACAACATGCTCCACTCAACCATACGAACTCATAGAAATAAGAAAATGACGAAATCGAACGAGTTTTACGAGAATCGAATACACACGCGATAAAATATAACTTAAGATGAAAATACGTAAAAACATCATCGAAACTCGTCCAAACGGAGAAACTCCAAGAACAAAATAGATTCAGAATTCCAAAACAGTGTCAAGCGAGTTATCCGAAACGAACATACACCAAAAATAGAAATTACCAAAAATAGAAAACACGGATATTACATTCTCTCCCCCTAAAAATAAGTTTTGTCCCGAAACTTATAACGCGAAAAGCTTGGGGTATCTCGACCTCATACTCTCTTCCGTCTCCCATGTGGCTTCCTTGGATCCATGCCTCGACCATTGCACTTTAACCAAAGGAATGGTTTTGTGCCTGAGTTGCTTTACCCGATGCTCTAAGATCTGAATCGGCCTCTCCTTGAAGGTAATGTCGGGCCCCAACTCGATCTCTCCAAAATCAATAATATGGCTAGGGTCCGGTACATACTTCCTAAGTTGGGAAACATGAAATATGTTATGCACGTGGCTCAGGGACGGCGGCAAGCCTAACCGATATGCAAGCTCTCCAACTCTCTCTAGAACCTCGAATGGCTCAATAAATCTCGGACTAAGTTTACCCTTCCGACCGAAGCGGTAAACTCACCGTGTTGGCGACACCTTAAGCAACACATGGTCTCCCACCTCAAACGCCAATGGCCGACGACGTGTATCGGCATAAGACTTCTGTCGACTCTGGGCCATCAACATCCTATCACGAATCAGAGCAATCTTCTCTCTCGTCTCAACTACCATATCGGGCTCGGTGCCAATTAGCTCGGATACATCATCCCAACACAACGGCGATCTGCACCTCCTACCATACAATGCCTCAAATGGTGCCATTTTGATCGAGGCGTGCCAACTATTGTTGTACGTGAATTCGATCAATGGAAAGTGCGACTCCCAATCATCCCTCCAATCTAAAGCACAGGCTCACAACATATCCTCCAGCGTCTGTATTGTCCTCTCAGACTATCCGTCTGTCTGAGGGTGGTAGGATGTACTGATTCTCAACTCAGTCCCCAAAGCTCGATGAAAGGCCTGCCAAAAGTGTGATATGAAGTGACCATCTCGATCTGAAATAATACTCTTGGGAGTCCCATGCAACCTCACGATCTCCGCAATGAACACTCGCACTAGTCTCTCTGGCCCCCAAGTGTCCTTAATACCCAGAAAATGAGCTGATTCGGTTAGTCAATCGACAACGACCCAAATCATGTTCATTCCAGTCCGAGTCCTAGGCATACTGGTAAAGAAATCCATAGAAATATCCTCCCATTTCCACTCCAGGATAGGAAGTGGTTGCAAAAGCCCCGCGGGTCGCTGATGCTCGACCTTAACCTGCTGACAGGTCAAACACCTAGACACAAACTCACTAACGTCGGTCTTCAAATTACTCCACCAGTAGTTACTCCTCACATCCTTGTACATTTTGCTCGTACCAGGATGTATGGAGTAAGGTGTGGTATGAGCTTCACTCAAGATCTTCTGTCTCAGCTCAATAACACTCGGTACACATAGTCTACCGCGAAATCTCAAAATTCCATCATCCTGAACCACAAATCTAGGGGCTTTCCCCTTCCTCACATCCTCCCTCAACTGGACCAAAAACGGATTATCATACTATTTCGCCTTGATATCATCAGTCAAGGACGAAGTGATCTCCAACGCACATAACTGACCCTAAACTCTCTGAACCCAAACCTCGATATTCTGACAAATAAAATCTCGCTGGATCCTACTCTGTGGTGCAAATACCTCTAACATCTGTAACGCCATCGGCTTTCGGCTCAATGCATCAGCCACTATGTTAGCCTTACCCGGATGATAAAGTATCTCGAGGTCGTAATCTTTAATTAGCTCCAACCACCTACATTGTCTCATATTCAACTCTTTCTGACTGAAGATATACTTCAAACTCTTATGATCCGTAAATATCTTACACGAAGACCCATAGAGATAATGCCTCCAGATCTTTAGGGCGAAAACGACCGTAGCTAACTCCAAATCGTGCGTGGGGTAATTCACCTCATAGGGTTTCAACTGGCGGGATGCATAAGCAATAACCCTATCTCTCTGCATCAAAACACATCCGAGCCCGAGGCACGAAGCATCACTATATACCACGAAATCTTCGTTCCCCTGAGGCAATGCCAACACGGGTGCGGTAGTTAGTCGTCTCTTCAACTCGTCAAAACTACCCTGTCTGTCTGCGGTCCACTTGAATTTCTGAGTCTTCTGGAGCAACTGAGTGAGCGGTATAGCAATCTTAGAAAATCCCTCAACAAATCTATGGTAATATCCGGCAAGACCCAGAAAACTCCTCACCTCCTTCACATTCTTATGCGGCTCCCAAACCATCACTGCCTCTATCTTCTGCGGGTCTACCCGAACTCCCTCTGCTGAAATCACATGCTTGAGGAACATCACTTCCTCAAGCCAAAACTCACACTTAGAGAACTTCGCATATAACTGCTCAGCTCTCAAAATGTCTAATACAATCCGGAGATGTAAGGCGTGCTCCTCCCGACTCCGTGAATAGATAAGAATATCATCGATAAAGACGACTACGAATTTGTCCAGATACTCAATAAAAACTTTGTTCATCCACTGTATGAACACTGCTGGGGCATTGGTTAGCCCGAAAGGCATAACCACAAACTCGTAATGGCCATATCTCGTCCGAAAGGCAGCTTTCGGTATATCGCTGTCCCGAATCCTCAACTGGTAGTAGCCCGATCGCAAATCAATCTTCGAAAAGACTGTCGCCCCCTGAAGCTGATCAAACAAGTCGTCAATCCGGGGCAAAGGGTATTTATTTTTGATGGTTAACTTGTTTAATTCTCGATAGTCAATGCATAAACGAAGCGATCCATCCTTCTTCTTAACAAAAAGTACAGGCGTACCCCAAGGTGATGCGCTCGGTCGAATATATCCTTTATCTAACAACTCTCCCAATTGATTCTTCAACTCTAACATCTCCGACGGTGCCATACGGTACGGCGCTCGAGAAATAGGGGCCGCATTCTGCTCTAGATCAATAGAAAACTCCACCTCTCGCTGTGGTGGTAATCCCGGCAAGTCATCCGGAAATACATCGGGATATTCATTAACAAATGGAATTGAAGACAAATCAACTCCACCATCTTCCGCCTTCAGAGCATAACACCAGTAGCCGACACAACCCTGGTTTAGAAGTTTTATCACCTTCAAGGCGCTAATCATACTCCCCGATCTACCCGACTTACAATCGACGAGAGTATGCTCGGTGCCGTCCTCGGCCACTATCGAGATGGTACGAGTCCGATAGTTCATGGTAGCACCGTGACGATCCAACCAATCATCCCCGAGGATCAAATCCTCACCCTTAAGGTCTATAACAATGAGATTTGAGGGCCAATCCCAGCTCCCGATCCTTACTGGGCAATCCCTAACTTCCCGATCCCCAATCATACAATCCCCGCTAGGCGTACCCACTACAAACGGTTCACACTCAAACAAGCAGTCAAAACCAATACGACTCACACAATCTGAAGCAATAAAGGAGTGGGTAGCACCCGAATCAAAAAGCACTGAAACTGGATGAGAAATAATCTGAGTGGTACCTGACACCACCGGAACGTCTGTCTCCTCTGTGCACCTCTTCTGATACAATCGGGGGTGAACTGAACCCGAACTAGACACTGTACGGCGATCCGGCTGACCCCGACCCCTACCACGGCCCGAACTTTGCGGAACATGAGTAGCTGGGGTGCTGTGCTCCCTATGATCGTCGGTGGTAGTCGGAACTTTAGCGGCCCTGGTGGCCCTCTCACAATGAGCTGCCCGATGCCCGGTCTGTCTGCAAGTAAAGCAAGTAACTAACGGAAATGGGCAATCCTTCATCACGTGCTCGGACTGACTACAATTAAAACAAACTCTCCCGCCAGGTGTAACAAACTGGACCGAACGGTTACCCTGAGATCCACCGGCCTGATGAAACGGCCTCTTCCCAGATGTAGGAGCATACCGAGACCTCAAAAACTAACCACCCTTACCGGTCGAGAATCCGCCAGTAGTCTTCTGCTTCTTAGCTTCCGAAACCGACTCTGATTCCGGGGCAGCCATCTCGATCGCTAGAGCGCGATCCTGGTATTCCTTCAAAGTGGAACACATGAGTGGTGCCATACTCCGCCTAATATGCGGCTTCATGCGCATATTGAAGTTACGGATTTAATTAGCCTCAGTCCTCACCTGATCTTTCACAAAACCCAACTGTTGATTGTAAGAGATAATGGTTTGAGAAATTGGCACATCCTAGGGTGTGGCAGTGAAGAACTCCATAATCCTGCGTTCTTTGACTGGCGGCGGACAATATTCTGCTTCTATAGCAGCCCTGAATTCCTCCCAAGTGGCTCGACGGTCTCTGGGCGCCACAGCCTCCCACCATTCCGCAGCTTCCTTATCCAGGAGGTACTGGGAAATATGTACCCTCCTGTCTTCGGGACAAGCTACGGCATCAAAGGTCCTGGACAACTGAAAGAGCCAATTCTCCCAACCGAGTGAGTCAGAAGATCCGGAGAAATGAGGAGGGTGCATCTTAGTCACCGTCTGAAGCCACTTACTAGCTTCTTCTTCAGGTGTCGGGGGTGGATTCTGGCATCCACCCTGAGCTATCTGAGCAAGCTGGGCTACTAACTTCTGAAGTACGGCAGTAGCCCCGGCATCGGCATTATTACCCGACGGCACTGAGTGAGAGGCTGAGTCCGCAGAGGACTGAGAAAGTGAGCCCTCTTCATTATTAGCACCCCGACCACGGCCTCGGCCGTGTCCCCTAGCTGGTCTACCACGACCTCTCAACATACTGAAGAAAATATGAAAAGAACAAGATCAGAAAGATTCACAATCTACAAGGTTGGTATCACAATTCTCAATTCCGAACAATGCAAGAAAACGAATTCTTGAAGTATAAGAGTTCGAGTAGACTTACAGCCACGGGTCGCACGAAAAGACGGTAGCATCATGATATTAGGCTCAACGACTGACTCTAATGACGCAACTGACAGACCCAATATTAACCGACAGCCTAGGCGTTCAAAGCCTAAGGCTCCGATACCATAAATGTAACACCCCAAATCACAAATGGGACATTACACGCCGTAGAACCTTCATGAGGTCTACCAGGCTAACATATAACGCACCAACTAAATATGAAATCCCATAAGAAACAATCATCGAGTAAAAATAGGGCCGTGGCCTCGGCCAAAACATTTTAATCCAGTAATGAAAAATGTAACTACAGTAAATCCATTGCCCACGCAGGGGACTTTAACCAATAAAGAAAAATAAAATGGACTCGAGCCTCATCATCATGCCAGTCCATCCTTTGCGTGCGCATCCCGTGCTAGCTCCTCAGCTTGACCAGTACCTGAAATGCATAAGACACATTTCCCCCATTTAAAGGGTTAACATTCGAATAACTAGTGCAAGTACACAATTACACAACATTATATACATACGCGATTCAATGCAAACAAACCATTAGGAAAATCATTTGAAAATCAATATCCTGCAATATCACATTTACATCAAAATAGTATATCATCAAGTTTTTCACATCACAAATATCCACGCTTGGTAACTCGCGACCGTACCCATTAGTATCGCCCCCCAAAGGTCCCGTCGAACCGTCCCCAGGTGAGAAACCACTTCCATGGCCGTACCCATTAGTATCGGCCCCTAGAGGCCCCATGCCATCCCCGGGTGGAAGAGTAACCATCACAATCATTCAATAATCCAGTTTACATCATTCGCATCAAAACCGTACACACATAATGAAATATAATACATGTACTTGCCTTGGATGACACGATGCGAAGAAAACGGCGAAAGGAAAGGTTTCGGTCCGAACAATCTTCACAAATCCGATCCTAACAACAATAGAGACTCAATCAACTGCAATTCCACTGAGAAATCACGAATTAATCGGCGTTCTACGCTAAGGGACAATACGCCGAACACTATGAAGGCATAAGGATCAAATTCGATCAACGAAGGGAAAAACTTGGGAATTGATCCGCTAAAGTTCTAGGAAAACATAACACCACGATTACCCAACTATAATTCATTAACAATCGAAGAAAAAACGAAAGGAAAAACGAATAATAGCTAAGAACCCTAAAATTAGTATAATGTCCAATTACCTCAATTCGACGATGGAATGGTGGAAGGAAGATGAGTGATTCGTGCTAGATTGTCCAATTCCGAGTTATAAGATGATGGAAGGTAGTAACTGAGAGAGATCGCCCGAAATCGCCAAGGAGAAGTGGAAAAATGGGAGAAAAAGGAAGAAATGGGGTTAAAACATCCGTTTGTCCTATATATACTGGACAGAACAAGGCGCAACAAATGGTCCAAATAGCGCCGTGTTCATCGCCCTATTGCAGGTCAGCGGCCGACCCCTGTGCGACCCGGCGCAAAGACACGGCGCAAAATGCTGCGGGTCTTGCGCCGTTTCGCAAGACAGTGGGCCCCACTGGGCAACACGGCGCACAGACACGGCGCAGAGTGCCGCGGGTCTTGCGCCGTTTTGTACAGGTCAGGCCAGACAGCCTCTTGACACAAGACGACGCTACCATAACTGAAGAAAAATGATAAACCAAAACACGATATGCCGACCCAACGGTCTGGGAAAATAACATGCAACGAGAAACAATATCCAATAATCTGAAATGGCCTGAGGTACACAACCAAAATCGAATAAGGAACAATTCCCTAAACTTTTAGGAAATTACGAAACGGCCCAAACGTCCGAAAATCACGATACAACGTCGGATTAACAATCCGAAACTCACAACATGCTCCAATCAACCATACGAACTCATAGAAATAAGAAAATGACGAAATCGAACGAGTTTTATGAGAATCGAATACACATGCGATAAAATATCACTCAAGATGAAAATACGTAAAAACATCATCGAAACTCGTCCAAACGGAGAAACTCCAAGAACAAAATAGATTCAGAATTCCAAAACAGTGTCAAGCGAGTTGTCCGAAACGAACATACACCAAAAATAGAAATTACCAAAAATAGAAATTACCAAAAATAGAAAACACGGATATTACATTGAGAGCACCTCCTTATTTCATGTCATGTGAGTTGAACACCCAGAATCTAGAAACCATTCGTCACCTCCTATTGTTGAACTTGAGGAGATGTGGTAGTAATCCTTCCACCTTTTCTCTTCATCAGCTAGGTTGGCCATCAGACAGCTGTATTCATCATCATCATCATCAGAGAAGAATCCTCCACTTGATTCTACTCTTTTTTCAATATGGTCTTCTCCAATGAGAGATTTTCTCTTGTCTTCTTTTCTGCACACTTCTTTCTTAGCTTCATCTCTCTTGAGATCAGGGTAGTTAAATTGTATATGCCCGGTTTTGTGGTACTTGTAGCATTCCATCTTCTAGTTACCAGCCTTTTGATTCCTTCTTGGATTGTCCTTGTAATTCTTTTTGTACGTGGAATAATTCTTTCTGAAATTACTGAACCTCTGCATGATGAAAGCCATCTCTTCTTCAAAATTCAGAGGACTCTGACTGGCTTCAGCTAGGCTCTTTGCAGATGATTCTGCTGGAAATGCTATCCCTTTCTCTGCAGGTTCATTAGATGATGAACAGGGCAGCTCGAACTCATATGCCTTCAGATTAGAAAATAGCTCATGGATCTTTATTTTGTTGAGATCCTTTGACTCTCTCATGGCTACAGCCTTCATGCTCCATTCAGGATTGATAGATCTTAAAACTTTTAGGGCCATCTCCCTATTGCCATATGTCTTTCCAAGAGAGTTTATTTCATTTATGATCTTAGTGAATCTTGTGTCCACTTGGTCAATTGATTCACCATTATTCATCTTGAAGTTGTCAAAATTTTGGATGGCAATTGACAACTTATTTTCTTTTATCAGCTCAGTTCCCTCATATATTATAGCTAATGTGTCCCAAAGTTTCCTTTGTATTTTTGCAATTCTTGATCTTGACTATGATTGCTTTGCCAAGAGTCTAGTACAGGATATCTCTGGCCCGGTTGTCTAGGTTGGCCAGCTTTCTCTCTTCAGAGGACATCTCGGTCCTCTTCTTAGGAATCCTCTCTGGCTTCCCAGCATCAATTTCTTCTGGTGTATTATCCTTCTCAAAGATGAAAGGACCTTCCTCAATGATATATCACATGTCATCATGAATGGATGACAGATGAGCATGCATTCTTATTTTCCACAAGTCATATTTATCAACAGAGAATACAGGTAATCTAGAGTGCATGTGTTGCATGTGTTCCATTTTAAAAGAGAGATTAATGTATATATACTCAGATATATGGATCTGGTTCTGTAACAATTGAACCAACCGCTCGGATACCACTTATAGGTCAAAAGTTCTTAGGAATAAGTCTAGAGGGGGTGAATAGACTTATTAAACTCTTTCCCTAAAAGTTGGGTGAGTTTAATCAGCTGTGATTAAGTGCAGATGACTTATGTCGACTGCAAACAGATAATGCGGAAGACAGCTGATGATAATGCATATAACAAGTTATCGACTGCAGATAACTTTCTAATGGAACATTAAATATTTATGCAGCAGTTATGTATGATGTTTAAAGCAATAAATCACATAGGCACTTATAGTGGTTTCAGAGGTGGGGTAATCCTCTACTAATCCACTTCTCTCGAAACCAGTTGGAGATAAACTCACTATAACTATCAACCAGTGATAAAGGTTACAATGAATTTTTTCTTATTACAACAGCTTCCAACCAGTGAAAATCCGTGGCCGTTGCAACTCCCTTGACTGCCTAGAACCTCTTGATCAAAAACCCTTTGATGCCTCAACAACTCTCGAGCTGTCTATCACCTTCCAATCAAGAACTTGTGGATGCCTTATCAGTCGCGAAACTTCTGAAACCTCGTTCACAGAAGTAACCTAAACTCAGCTTTTAAGACAAGAATGTTTGTCTTCTCCAACTAAAGAGCTTCTTAGAATATGACTTTTAAGCTTGCTCTTCACGATGCTATTTGTTTGCTTTGATTGCTTTGTTTGCTTTCATCGCTTGTAAGTATAGTTTGCATCGTACTTTGCTTAATTCATATCTTCAGATATTTATAGTACGGTCATTTGAGCTTCCTTCATAGCCATTGCATCGCTGTAACAAATCTGTCCGTTGGAGAGTGGACTTCTTTGTTTATCTTATCATTCCGTTGCACGGCTTGATTCTATTTTTTTTCATTTCCGACCGTTTGAAAGACTTCCTTTATTAGCGCCGTTATTCTTGATTGGAATAATCATAAGTCTTCAGAACGCGGATCTCAAGGAATGTTTTATTCCTAGCTTTCCAGGAATCTTTCTAGCTTGTCTCCTTACGTCTTCATGTGGCTTTCCGTGATTGTTGACTTTCAACTTTTGCCGACAGGGACTGAGTTACTTGGCTGATATCTTGTCTGAGAACTCATCTGATATCTCTTGGTCAAACCTTCCTGATGTACAGTCAACCTTCTCTGATGTGAAACTTCTCTGATATAAATTGGTAGAAGTTCTCTGAGATAAAGTTCTCTGATATGAAGTTTTGTGATATGAAGTCCTCTGACCTGATGAATGTTCTCTGATCTGATGGTCAAACTTCAGCTGATATTTGTGTTGACCAGATCTTGTCTGATGACTTGACTGCAGATAGGTTTTGGTCAAACATCTCTGATATTCCTGTTGACCAATACTTGTCTGATGTATTGCCTTCTTTAGCACTTAACTGCAGCTAGGTTTTGGTCAAACCTCTCTGATGTTTTGTGCTGGCCAAAACTTCTCTGGACATGAACTTGCCTGATAACTTCTTTGATAAATGGTAGTTCTATACTTAGCCTATTTTCTTACTGATCAACACTTGATTAAGACTTAGCCTAAAATTAAAAGGCCTATAGAAGATACTCATTTGGTTCTTCTTTACAATTGCCAAGTACTTCAAAACATACATTTGAATAATTAACAATACAGGGATGACATCATCAAAATCTAACAAGTATTCTTAACATCTCTGATTTATCTGGCCCAATAACAGCCTAATTTTAACTAATGTAAATACTCACTTACAGTTCGAAAATATATACAAATTTTCAAGATCTAATTATATTAAAATAAAAATATAACTACAAAATCATATTTAAATTTATTTAAAATTAAAAAAAATTCATTACTAACTAAATAAAAGAGACCCAATCCATTCCAACCAACTCCCACCCCTATCCACCCCCACCCCCCGCACACTCCCTTACCCGGAATTAGGGGTGTCGAGTGGTTCGGTTCTAGTTAACCGAACCATAATTTTCGGTTAACCAGAACCATAAACGCCCCAAAATAGGAACCACTAACCACACCACTTTAAATTTCGGTTAATCGGAACTACATCGATTATATATGGTTCCGGTTCGGTTAATCTTAAAAATAATTTTTTTATCCGAAAAAAACTGAAATAATCAATTCTAAAATGCTACAATTAATCTTTTAGAACAAAAATAGTAGACAACAACACAATTAATCCATAAATCCAATAACTATAAGTCAATATTAATCCACAAGTCCAACAATTAAAATGCAAAACAATCGCAAACGGAGAACTGATTTGGGGGTAATTATTTTACGTATTATTAATTCAATTTAGGATAAAAATATATAATTATAATTTATTAATTTATCATAATTTTGGTTTGCGGTTCTGTGGTTCTGGAACCATTCAGTGCCGGTTAACCACTAACCATTTTTTTTTTTAAGTAGGAACCACAAACCGTACTCTAACCACAAATAGTGGTTCTCGATTAACCGGAACCACGTCGGTTCGGTTCGATTCTGTTAAAACCACTAACCACGAACCTTTCAGACAGCCCTACCCGGTATCCATTCCCAAATTGCACTCTTTTGAATTTTTTATTCCCATTCTACACCATTTTGTACAAATATTCCCAAACTACACTCTTTTACCGTTCAAACTCAGTCCAGAACATTTTCTATCCTTTTTTTTTCTTTATTTTGTTTTTTAACTAATCGTCAATCCAATTCATATTCAACTTTAATTTTTAAGTAATCTAATTAAGAAATATAATTACGCAACATATATATATATATTATATTAAATTATTTATTTATTTTGTTTTAGTTGTTAATAGTACAATACTTATATTACCTAATATTACAGTCCTTTATAAATTAATTATAAAATAATAATTTTATATACTTACTGTTTTTATATTTAAGTGTTTTACATTGTATAAAATAAATTTTTTATATTTAATTTTATTTTTAGTAATATAATTATTTATTCATTTTTTTTTATGAATTGTCAAATCTACTATTTATTAAATAGCATAGCCTGCAAAACTATCAACTTTTTTGAAATAAGTATCAACTTTTATTGATTTATCCACTCACTGCAATATCTTTTTCATTGTATTGTCCCTTCAACTGTTTAGAAAATAATTGATAGTAGTGTGTCAAATTATCCAATCGAATGTTTTTTTTTTCATACATGCACACGAGGAGGATCGTTCCCTGTCCTGAGTACTCCCCAAGAGGCTCGACCTCACCCCCGATCTAGAGGTAAGTTTTCCAGCATGACATGTTCGCCTCATTGTCACCCGCTTGAGTTACAGGCCCGCGCTTACAAATTATCCAACTGAATGTTACCATGTCTATATATATTGTATGTACTAAACAAAGCAAAGCAAGTAAACAGATGGAAAAAAATGAAAAATACAGTTACTTTGATTTTGGAGCTCATTTTAATCCTTTTCAAACACAAGATACAAATGTTGGTCTTAGTCAAATTACTGAGACTAGAGCAGACTTCAACTCAAATTTTTATCATTCATAAGAAATTCAAATCGAAGAAATCATCAACAAAGGCGTGAGAAGATCTAACGCAATTTACAATCTAAGTGACGTTGATGATTTAAACTCTTTCTAGGAGTTGGACAGTGATGAAACCGATGGTGATGACGATGGTAATAATTATGATTGAGATAACTCAGATTCAACAAGTACTAATGGCGATGAAGGAGATGATATTCATAGCAATGATGCTGTTCATACTGAAGGACATATTCCTACTGCGCCATGGTTTACTAGAGAAGAGATTAACAACAATAATGTCACTGATAATCCAGGTGATTTTCCTAACTTTGACCCACTTGGTACTAATCTGTTTGAAGGGCAATGCTTTGTAGATAAACAAACTGCCATAAATTCGATAAAAGAGAGCCACATATGGGAATCCAGAAATTATCGTGTAATGAAGAGTGATACAACATTATATGAAGCAAAATGTGTTGTGGCTGGATGTCCATGTAGAATTCGAGTTTTAAAAAGGACGTGATATGATTACTTTGAAATTACTAAACTTCCTACTGAACATAATTATCTTTTGAGAAAAATTCAACGAGATCACAAAAAGCTTAGCTCAAAGTTAATTGCAAATGCTATAAAACAATAAGTAAGACTAGAACCCTGAGCCTTATTTTATAGTATTTAATATTTTATATATATATATATATATATTTGAAAGCAAGCAATATCGGGAATCAAATCACAACTATGTACAAATATCAAGTTGGTTACAAGAAGGCTTGGATCAAAAAGCAAAAAGCAATATCAGATGTGTATGGAGATTGGACGACCTCTTACTCTAAACTTCCTAAATTTCTAGGTGCTTTGATGCATTTTAATCCAGGTAAAAGTGCTTCAATTGAAGCTGAAGTTGATGTTACAGAATTCAACACATCTGTGTGTAAGCGTGTATGGTAGGCATTCAAACCAATGGCAGGTGGATGGAAATATGCTCGACCAGTTAGCAGTATTGATGGTACATTTTCAAAAGGAAGGTACAATGGGAAGTTATTAATTGCAATGGGATTCGATTCAAATAATCATCAATATCCACTTGAATATGGTCTAGTTAATGAAGAAACAACCGCTAACTGGTCATGGTTCTTGCGTCACCTTTTGAAGATATATAGGTGGTACTAGTATAGGAGTGTGCATAATTTCAGATCATCATGTCGGAATCATTGAGGCAATGAAAAGAGAACAAAATGGTTTTACTGGTGACATGGGTATACATCGTTTTTGTCTTTTACATGTCCGTAGCAATTTCAGTTCAGCTTATCCTGACTTACATTTAAAGATGTTATGCTGGGTGTCCGGAAATACTTCTCAAATAAGAAAGTTTGAGGCGGCAATGAAGATGATTAAAGAGCTTAATCCTGATGCTGAAAAATGGCTACGAAATATTCCGTTGGAGATGGGGACTATGTTTCATGATGGAGGATATCATTATGGTCAGGCAACAACAAATATGATTGCAAGTTTCAATGGCAACTTAAGATCTTTTCGTTTTTTGCCAATCAGAGCAACGGTGGAGTATATATATTACCGCTCTATAAGACTTATTGCAGAAAGGCCTACTCAAACATTAGATGACCTTCAAAATGGACACATTTATTGCAAAAAATCAAGAGAGTTGTTTGAAAAAATTGAAAAGAAGGCATCATCACACACAATTATTCCATACAATGAATAGAGCGGGATCTTTGAGGTGACTACTGTTGGGTTTTTAACGAACTAATAAGATTTATGATCTCATCATATATCTAAATAGTGCAGCGGAAGTGTAAATATAATATGTAAAGCCCTCCGAGGATCCAAGTATATTATCAAAGTACGAAGAACAAGATTGTTACCTCTTGTAGCGTGTTTTCGATCGAGCCTTCTAGAGACGTTGCAAGAAGCGAGCATCCTCTATGGTATCCACACAACGAACAAGTCCCGAGAATCTAACGGATGGCTAGATCCGATTCTATAAATATTTTACTTAAATCAATTTGAATATAGGTATGTTCTTGATTATGGTAAGAACAAGAACACCAAGAATTTTATTCAAATGTTCTTGAACTTTGATCTAAAATAACAACTATGAATCTTATTCAATATGTTATTAAAGATCAAACTCACAAGATAAGATGAATATTAGATCTAAATACTTTTCTTGATCAAAGAATCAATCTTCAAAGACATGAAGATATATTCTTGATCCTTTTGATTATCCAACTCTTGAATATTATCTTTAAGACCTTTTGAGAGAGAAATATCAAAATCAAATTTTTTATTCTCTCTACACAAATAATGTCTTCTCTTGTGTTTTTGTCAAGTGTGAGGGCTATCACAAGACACTATTATATAGCGCTCTACATGGCTAAGGATTCACCAACCCCTTCACCAACCATAATCAACCGGAACAAAATAGTTGCTCTGCTCGTTTAAGTGTAATATCCGTACCGTTCCATTTTTAGCAGTTTCCATTTTTTTGGTGTATGTCTATTTTTATTGACTCGCTTGTTTCGACATTTTGAATCTACTTTATTCTTGGAGTTTTCCCATTTGGACGAGTTTTGGTGATATTTTCACGTGATTTCATTTTATGACATGTTTTGCCGTATGTACGTTCGATTCTCGTAAAACTCATTCATTTTCGTTGTTTCTTGGCTTGCATAAGTTCGTATGGTTGAGTTAGTCGTGTTGAGACTTTCGGTTTGTAATCCGACATCGTATCGTCATTTTGCCATTTTTGTAATTTTCTATAAGTTTAGGGAATTTTATTTTCTTTGTCGCATTACGGACTCTCTGGTGGTCGGAATTGTATTTTCTTTCAACGCTTAACTCCATCATCTCGAATATTCCGTGTTTATGTTTCTGGATTCTGGCCTTGCTTTGCATTTCGATTGTCGTACTGTCTGCAGCAGTGTACTGATCTGAGCAGTACTGAACTACTGCGTGAGTAGCGCACGCTACTCCTTGATTCCTTGTGTGCGCTATCATTGTGTGGTTAGCGTGCGCTAACTCGGAGTTTGTAGCATGCGCTAACGATTTCAGCGTACTGGTCAGTGGGGGTTCTGAATTCATATCCTGTGCGCTGATCATCAGGTAGCGTGCGCTAAGGCTTCTGTAGCGTACGCTATCGGGGAGTATTTAGCGCGCGCTAAACATGTATAGCGCACGCTAGCAACGCCGGGATGCTTCTGGACTGCTTGCGATCCCCGTTAGTGCACGCTATGTTTTGATGGTTAGCGTGCGCTAACTATGTTTTATATAAATAGGACAGCAGCCCCCTTTTCCGTCATTTTTCCTTCTCTTCACTTCCATTGGGTGATTCCAGCGATTTTAGGGCGAATTGTGGAGACTAATCCGTGGAGTATCATTGCAGACCGATTCTTGTGTTCCAAGCTTAGTACATCATCATCTTAATCCATCTTCTCCACTCCAATCCGAGGTATTTTCTTCAGGAACCCTAACTTTGTATATTTGGGGTTTTTTCGGGTTTTGGTTGATTAATCTCGAATTATTCATGTGTATTGCGATATTCCTCATCGATTTTTGTTACTGAGTGATTCATAATCCGTTTTCCTCGAATTTAATCCGTGAATTGTCGATACGGGGAGATTTTGCATAAACCCTCGCCCGTATCAATTGATTGTATATTGTCATAGTGTGTAAACGGGGTTGTGGGAGTTTTGCTTTCAATTATTGTTGTCGTATAGGACTGAGTTATGTTAACCCTTCGTTTAGGAACGGTCGTTTTCCTTCCGGATCATTCGTAGTCGTTGTTCGTCCCCATTTCGTCGAAGATGTCTCAAAGGCAAGTACTTTACATTTGTGTACGCATTCTAGTATTTGAATTATGGCTTATTGTGGTTGTATGGATGGATATATGTATGTTCACCGAGTGATAGTCCGACGGTGCCTCTAGGGGTACGTTGCTGTGAGTTTCGTATCGTGAACTGTGGTTAACCACCCAGGGATGTCCGACGGGGCTCTGCGGGGTACGGTGGCCATGAGTCTCGTACCAAGGTTAACTTTGAATTGTTTTGTTGGAGAAAATGTGTTTTGTGCGTGTGCACCGTAAATATTCCGGAATATAAATGATTTCTAAAATGATTTTTGGCGCATATTTTCATCTGATTAGAATGGTAGTTCAAATGGATTGTACTTGCACTAGCAGTTGTCGCTAACCCCTTAAATCGGGGAAATACTTTTTGTATTTCAGGTACAGGTCTTGGAGACCAGCGAGCACACGAGCCGTATGAGAATGATGGGCAAGCATGATACTGTTCAGTAGTCATTTGTTGGTCTTCTGTTCTGTCGTTTATTATTGATGTCTTGTTTTGGGATTTCTGTATTATGAAATTGGTTTAAGTACTCGAGTACTTCCTTTTTGAATTTGTTAATGTTGTGTTCCCGTTTTGGGAAATGGATTTGATGTCAGATTGTATTTGTCGGATTTTAGTCTTTTATTTGAATGTCGTGGTTTGAGAAATTGTTCGATTGTTAGTGATGTATGTCCTTGTTATTTGTCGGGTCAGTTTGTTAGCCTGGTGGATTCCAAAGTGTGGGGTCCACGGCGCTGTAATACACCCTGAACGTCTTGGGGGTGTTACAGAATATGGTATCAGAGCTTAGGTTTATGGATACCTAGGCAGTCGGTTATTTGGGTCTAGTCGAGTGTCTTTTTTTAACATTATCGCTGCCATGCCATCATCTTAATACGTCGGTGCTTGTAAGTTTTTCCTAACTTGACTCGTTACATTGTTCTGTTCTATTCGTTTCTTGGTACCTTGTTGTGTTTTATGTTTGAATTGTACTCACCCACTACTTCTTCAGAATTCCTGCTGGTAGAGGATGCGGACGCGGTCGCGGACGCGGTAGTAGACGTGGCGCAGCTGGTGGGGCGGCCATGTCCGATAACTCGAGAACTGATTCGGCGATGCCTTCCTTATCGAACAGTGTTCCACCTAGTTCCGGAGGTCAGTAGGATCAGTCTGCTAGCTCCAGCAACTCGCATGAGAATGTTGGAGTGGCGAATATTTTACAGCAAGTAGCGAACCAGATGACGCTACTGACTCAGGCCGTTTTGGTCGGCCAGGCTAATGCTAACCCGGTTCTACCTACTGGATCCGGTAATGATAAGTTACTTCAGGACGTGATTCGTATGTATCCCCCGCAGTTTGATGGTGCTTCTGACCCTTCCGGTTGGGAGAGTTGGTTATTTGAGATGGAGAAGGTATTTGAGGCTGCTAACTGCTCTGAGGAGAGGAAGGTACCCATCGCCCAGTACTTCCTCGCCAAAGAGGCGGCAATGTGGTGGCAAGCGGTGAAACTACGTGACCGGGCAGACACATGGGCAGAGTTCCGAGAGCTGATGGAAGACGAGTTTTGTCCGTGGCCAGTTAAAGAAGGGAGGATCCGAGCCTTCTTTGAGGCTAAGCCCCAAGATGTCCCGATTTCGCAGGCAATCAAGGACTACAACCAACAACTTCATTATGTGAGAAACCAAGTCCGAGATGAGCTTGATAAGATCCACCACTTCGATATGCGGATGAAACCGAGGGTGCGTCACTACATGTCTGGTCTGTGGTGCACGACTTTGAAGGAGTATCAGAATAAGGCGATGGCTTATGAGATGTTGTTTTATGCGACAGAGACGGCAGCCGAGGGAAAGAAGCATAAGACCTCCGACCAGTTTTCGGGAGGCAAGTCTGGAGGGTATCAGAAGACTCAGCCTAGTTCGAGAGTCTTCGGGAGTTAGTCCCCGTCATTTGGACGAGAAAACGGTTCTAAGTCTGCTCCTACTGGTTCAGTGCGTGGCCCTAATTGCTTTAACTGTGGTCTCCCTGGACACATTATGAGTGAGTGTGACAGGCCTCTGACTCAGTGTCATTCCTGCGGTCGGATGGGGCATCGTGCCAAGTTTTGTACAGATGCTGCTCGGGCACCGGTTACTCAGGTATCAGCCCCAGCTGTGGGAGAACCGAGCGTGAATCAGACACCGGCATTTTCTCAGCCACTGCAGAGCTTTGGTAGAGGTCGAGGACCTGGACAGCCTTCTAGAGGGGGAGCTTCTAGTGCGGGGTCTGTTCCGCCCCGTGTGTACGAGATGAGACGAGCCGGGGATCCCGACGCGACGGTAGCTACAGGTACCGTCCACATTCTTGATCATCCTGTTTCCGTGTTATTCGATTCTGGTGCTACGCATTCTTTCATATCTCTGGATTGTGTGCATCGTCTGCATGTTGATTGCCTAGTTGCGTGTGAACCATTTGTTGTTAAACTGCCTAGTGGGGATAGCATCGTGGGGGACCGTGATATTCGAGATTTTCCTGTGAGTATCGCGGGGAGGGATTGGCCTTCTAATCTGATTGCGGTAGATATTAGAGACGAGGATCTAATTCTTGGTGAGGATTGGCTGGACCGTCATGGGGCGATCATGAATTAAAGAACGAGAACCATTTCGATGTTAGCCTCTGATGGTACCGAGCATTCTTTTGTGAGGCGTAAGCGGGGTAGCCAGAGATTTCTGATCAGCGCTTTGAAAGCGGTGAGACTTCTTCGAGGAGGTTGCACGGGTTATTGGTGTTATGCTTTGAGATCGAAAGAAGGGAGAGTCGAGCTCTCGTCTATTCCGGTAGTGTGCGAGTATCCTAACGTCTTTCTAGATGAGTTGCCGGGTTTGCCGCTGGATCGAGAGGTCGAGTTTACTGTTGATTTGGAGCCGGGTGCGGCACCAATTTCTAAGATGCCATATCGAATGGCGCCTACTGAGATGCTGGAGTTGAAGAAACAGTTAGTAGAGTTTCTAGACATGGGGTATATTCGACCGAGCGCTTCCCCTTGGGGTGCACCGGTCCTGTTTATGAAGAAGAAGGATGGGTCACTTCGTTTGTGTATCGACTATCGTGAGTTGAACAAAGTGACTATTAAAAACAAGTATCCGCTCCCGAGGATTGATAATTTGTTCGACCAGTTGCAAGGGGCGACCGTGTTTTCGAAAATTGATTTGAGATCGGGGTATTATCAGCTCCAAGTGAAGGATTCCGATATTCCAAAGACGGCCTTCCGGACGAGATACGGTCACTATGAGTTTGTGCTTATGCCTTTTGGTCTAACCAATGCCCCAGCCGTGTTCATACAGCTTATGAACAAAGTCTTTATCGAGTACCTAGATAAGTGTGTAGTCATTTTTATCGACGATATCCTGATTTACTCGAGGAGCGAGGAGGAGCACGCCCGTCATTTGCATATCGTGTTAGATGTTTTGAGAACTCAGCATCTTTTTGCGAAGTTCTCAAAGTGTGAGTTTTGGTTACGGGAGGTTATGTTTCTCGGTCATGTGATCTCGGTCGAGGGTGTTCGTGTGGACCCACATAAGGTAGAGGCAGTGTTGGATTGGGCGCTGCCCAAGAACGTGAAGGAGGTCCGTAGTTTTCTGGATTTGGCCGGATATTACAGTAGACTTTTCGAGGGGTTCTCTAAGCTCGCTCGACCGCTGACTCAGTTGTTGCAGAAGTCAGAGAAGTTTGTGTGGACCGATGAGAGGCAGAAGAGTTTTGAGGAGTCGAAAAGGCAGTTGACGACCCCTCCTATTTTGGCCTTACCGAATGGTAATGAGGGTTTCTCAGTTTTTAGTGATGCTTCGGGCCAAGGGCTCGGATGTGTACTCATGCAGCACGTGAGGACGATTGCCTATGCTTCCCGTCAGTTGAAACCGTACGAGTTGAATTACCCTACCTACGATCTTGAGTTGGCCGCAGTTGTATTTGCGTTGAAGATCTGGCGTCATTACTCATATGGCTCGTAGTGTCTGATTTTTACCGATCACAAGAGCCTCAAGTACATTTTCACATAGAAAGAGCTTACCATGAGATAGCGGAGATGGTTGGAGTTGATTAAGGATTACGACCTTGAGATCCTTTACCATCCGGGCAAGGCAAATGTGGTGGCAGATGCCTTGAGCCGGAAATCAGTATCACTTCGGACGCTAGAGTTGCTTACGGCCCAGTCGGGACTTCAGCGAGAATTAATGAGGTTGAGCGTTGAGATCGTGCTACCAGAGAGTTTCGGGCAGTTGCGTACACTTGAGATTTCGTCGTCTCTAGTCGACGACATTAAATCGGGACAGTTAGAGGACCCGATGTTTATTCAGTTTCGAGAGAATGTAGGGAAGGGGAAAGCCCCGGGATTCGTGATACATGAGGATGGTGTGTGGAGATTCCAAGGTCAGCTTTGTGTCCCGAACGACTTGGAATTGAGGCAGAGTATTATGCGAGAGGCTCACGCGTCACCTTACTTAGTCCATCCGGGCTCGAGTAAAATATATAAAGACTTGAGAAAGAATTTCTGGTGGAATGACATGAAAAATGAGGTAGTTCAGTTTGTGGCTAAGTGTTTGACTTGTCAACAAGTCAAAATCGAGCATCAGCGACCAGTCGGATTATTGAAACCACTTCCCGTCCCAGAATGGAAGTGGGAGGATATCTCGATGGACTTTGTCACGAGTTTTCCGAGGACAAATACCGGAATGAATATGGTGTGGGTGATCGTGGATCGACTGACAAAGTCGGTGCATTTACTGGGCATCAAGGATACTTGGGGTCCAGAAAAATTGGCTCGTATTTTTATCGTGCAGATAGTGAGACTTCATAGTACGCTAAAGACTATTATTTCGGATAGAGATGCCAGTTTGTATCGCATTTTTGGCGGGCAGTACACAAGGAATTGGGGACACGGTTGCATTTGAGTACATCTTTCCACCCTCAGACCGATGGGCAGTCCAAACGTACCATTCAGACGTTCGAAGATTTGTTGCCCGCGTGTGCGTTAGACTGGAGTAGTGACTGGGAGGAGCATCTGGTCTTGATTGAGTCTACGTATAATAATAGTTGGCACGCGTCGATTAAGATGGCATCGTATGAGGCACTTTATGGCCGACGTTTTCGATCACCGATATGATGGGATGATCCGTCCGATTTAGTTGGCACCGAGCCGGACCTTGTGTTAGAGACGAGGGAGAAAGTTGAGTTGATTAGAAAGAGAATGTTGGCAGATCAGAGTCGACAAAAGTCTTATGCAGATGTTAGGCGTCGACCATTTGATTTTGAGGTGGGAGATCATGTCCTATTGAGAGTGTCTCCGTCGAAAGTAGTTTTTCGTTTTGGGAAAAAGGGGAAGCTCAGCCCGAGGTATATTGGACCTTTCGAGATATTAGAGAGAGTTGGCGAGTTAGCATACCGTTTGGCATTACCTCCGTCGTTGAGTCATGTGCATAGTGTGTTTCACGTCTCCCAGTTGAGGAAGTATGTTCCGGACCCATCCCATATTATTGATTTCGGAGACGTGGAGATCGAGAAGGATATTACGTTTGAGGAGAGGCCCATCAGAATTTTAGAGCGTCGAGTCAAACAGTTAAGTCACAAAGCCATTCCTTTGGTTAAAGTGCAATGGTCGAGGCACGGAGTAGAAGAAGCGACGTGGGAGTTAGAAGAGGATATGCATTCGAGGCACCCCGAGCTTTTTGATTCTTTAGTTTCGGGACGAAACTTTTTTTTAGAGGGGGAGAATGTAATATCCGTACCTTTCCATTTTTAGCAGTTTCCATTTTTTTGGTGTATATCTATTTTTATTGACTCTGTTGTAACCGTTTCGACATTTTGAATCTACTTTATTCTTGGAATTTTCCCATTTGGACGAGTTTTGATGAAGTTTTCACGTGATTTCATTTTATGACATGTTTTGCCGTATGTACGTTCGATTCATGTAAAACTCATTCGTTTTTGTTGTTTCTTGGCTTGCATAAGTTCGTATGGTTGAGTTAGTCGTGTTGAGACTTTCGGTTTGTTAATCCGACGTCGTATCGTGATTTTCGGTCACTTGGGCCATTTTTGTAATTTCCTATAAGTTTAGGGAATTTCATTTTCTTTGTCGCATTACGGACTCTCCGGTGGTCGGAATTGTATTTTCTTTCAACGCTTAACTCCGTCATCTTGAATATTCCGTGTTTATGTTTCTGGATTCTGGCCTTGCTTTGCATTTCGATTGTCGTACTGTCTGCAGCAGTGTACTGATCTGAGCAGTACTGAACTGCTGCGTGAGTAGCGCATGCTACTCCTTGATTCCTTGCGTGCGCTATCGTTGTGTAGCGTACGCTAACTCGGAGTTTGTAGCATGCGCTAACGATTTCAGCGTACTGGGCAGTGGGGGTTCTGAATTCATATCCTGTGCGCTGATCATCAGGTAGCGTGCGCTAAGGCTTCCGTAGCGTATGCTATCGGGTAGTATTTAGCGTGCGCTAAACATGTCTAGCGCACGCTAGCGACGCCGGGCTGCTTCTGAACTGCTTGCGATCCCCGTTAGCACGCGCTATGTTTTGATGGTTAGCGTGCGTTAACTATGTTTTATATAAATAGGACAACAGCCCCCTTTTCCGTCATTTTTCCTTCTCTTCACTTCAATTGGGCGATTCCGGCGATTTTAGGGCAAATTGTGGAGACTAATCCGTGGAGTCTTATTGCAGATCGATTCTTGTGTTCCAAGCTTAGTACATCATCATCTTAATCCATTTTCTGCACTCCAATCCGAGGTATTTTCTTCAAGAACCCTAACTTTGTAGATTTGGGGGGTTTTCGGGTTTTGGTTGATTAATCTCGAATTATTCATGTGTATTGCGATATTCCTCATCGATTGTTGTTACTGAGTGATTCACAATCCGTTTTCCTCGAATTTAATCCGTGAATTGTCGATACGGGGAGATTTTGCGTAAACCTTCGCCCGTATCAATTGATTGTATATTGTCATAGTGTGTAAACGGGGTTGTGGGAGTTTTCCTTTCAATTATTGTTGTCGTATAGGACTGAGTTATGTTAACCCTTTGTTTAGGACCGGTCGTTTTCCTTCTGGATCATTCGTAGTCGTTGTTCGTCCCCATTTCGTCGAAGATGTCTCAAAGGCAAGTACTTTACATTTGTGTACGCATTCTAGTATTTGAATTATGGCTTATTGTGGTTGTATGGATGGGTATATGTATGTTCACCTAGGGATGGTCGGACGGGGCCTCTAGGGGTACGTTGCCGTGAGTTTCGTATTGCGAACTATGGTTAACCACCCAGGGATGTCCGACGGGGCTCTGCGGGGTACGGTGGCCGTGAGTCTCGTACCAAGGTTAACTTTGAATTGTTTTGTTGGAGAAAATGTGTTTTGTGCGTATGCACCATAAATATTCCGGAATATAAATGATTTCTAAAATGATTTTTGGCGCATATTTTCATCTGATTAGAATGGTAGTTCAAATGGATTGTACTTGCACTAGCAGTTGTCGCTAACCCCTTAAATGGGGGAAATACTTTTTGTATTTCAGGTACAGGTCTTGCAGACTAGCGAGCACACGAGCCGTATGAGAATGATGGGCAAGCATGATACTGTTCAGTAGTCATTTGTTGGTGTTCTGTTCTGTCGTTTATTATTAATGTCTTGTTTTGGGATTTCTGTATTATGAAATTGGTTTAAGTACTCGAGTACTTCCTTTTTGAATTTGTTAATGTTGTGTTCCCGTTTTGGGAAATGAATTTGATGTCAGATTGTATTTGTCGGATTTTAGTCTTTTATTTGAATGTCGTGGTTTGAGAAATTGTTCGATTGTTAGTAATGTATGTCCTTGTTATTTGTCGGGTCGGTTTGTTAGCCTGGTGGATTCCAAAGTGTGGGGTTCACGGCGCTGTAATATACCCTAAATGTCTTGGGGTGTTACATTAAGTGTGTGACCCTGTAGGTTCTAATTAATACGGCAATGAGTTTAAAAACAATTTTATGACTCATAAATCATAAGCGGGCTCTAACTAGAAATTATGACTACCCGTATTAAAATAATTAATTCGACAATACGAACGAAATCCCATTACTGTATAATTTCTAATCCTCCCGTCGCGTGATATCCTAATTAAGCATAGGGCATGGAAAAGTCGACCTTATATAGCTTAATTAATATTCTTGACCTCAAGTTACAATTGTCCAATTCAAATATATCAATAACTCTTTATTGATCAATTTGAGCATGTCCATACATTTAAGCAATTTAACTTATCAAGGGCCCGTGGATATCTTCTACATTTTATAGTAGGGATAAGTCCCCTCTGGACAAACTACTTCCCTCTGCGTAAATCGTACCGTATCCAATCACAAACTGTGTGGTTCCTTGTTACAGAAGGCGTTGGTATTGTGTTAAAATACGATACTCATTATGTAGGAAACTGTAGTGTCTTTTGGTAATAAGGACTTAAATAATATATAACAATCAGAGGAATTATAATGACTTAGGCCCTGTTCTTTTGGACTTATTTTTCATTTTTGATTCGATTCGATTCAGTCCATTCGATTCGATTCGATTTAGTTGATTCAGTCCATTCGATTGATTCGATTCGACTCCGTTCTTCTTCTTCTTATTTTTATTATTAATCTGAATTATTATTGTTATTATTACTAATAATATTACTATTATCGTTGTTGTTGTTAATTACTATTATTATTATTATTTACCATTATTATTATTATTATTATTATTATTATTTACCCTTAATATATATTTGATTCGATTCCATTCGATTCGATTCGATTCAGATCCATTCGATTCCTGGGCGATTCGATTCATTCAGTCCAAAAGAACAGAGCCTTAATCCATAAATAATTCTCTTTGTTAGGTCATATCCAATACGATGTCTCTACATGTTCATGACCGGTAAAACATACCCATCATATCATTATCATACTAGTAATCATATTACTAGGGATATCTAGAATAAATATTCTTTAATTCTTTAACGAGCTTTACTATCAAGTCATATGCTTGATGATCGTAAGCAGAATATAAATTCAATAATATAGTCAATAATATAACAATAATGTCTCCACATTATATTATTCAAACAGTAGACTCGGAGCATAATACTAACAATCTCCCACTTGCTCTTAGTCCTATACAGATATAAACTGAAGACCCATAGCCTTTATATGACCATCATTCTTCGCTTGAGAAAGCGGCTTGGTTAAAGGATCCGCTATGTCATTATCCGTGTGAACTTTGTATATCCTGACATCGCCACGAGTGACAATCTCTCGAATGAGGTGAAACTTTCTAAGTACGTGTTTGTTCTTTAGCTTGTGCAATAGCTCTATTGTTATCACAGTGCAAATTTACTGGATCAACAATGCTAGGAACCACATCCAGTTCATCAATGAACTTTCTCATTCAAACAGCTTCTTTAGTTGCTTCCGAAGCGGCTATGTACTCAGCTTCCGTTATAGAATCAGCTGTGGTTGGTTGTTTAGAACTCTTCTAGCTAACAGCACCACCATTCAAGCAAAATATACATCCAGACTGCGATTTTGAATCATCTTGCCATTAAAGACCAAATCACTATCTTGACCACCATATATCAAGAACATATCGTTAGTCCTTCTCAAGTACTTAAGTATGCTTTTGACTACGGTCCATTGAGCCTCACCAAGATCAGACTGGTATCTGCTGGTTGCACTCAATGTAAATGATACATCCGGTGTAGTACATATCATGGCATACATGATAGATACTATAGCCGAAGCATAAGGTATCAAGCTCATTCTATCTCTCTCTTCCTTCGAACAAGGACTTTGAGTTTTACTGAGCTTTATGCGATGTGACATAGGTAAGAACCCTTTCTTACTATTAAGCACACTGAACCGTTTCAGTACCTTGTTAACATATGTACTTTGATTTAGGGCAAAAAGCCTTTTAGATCTATCTCTATAAATCCTTATACCCAGTATATAGGCAGCTTCCCCTAAGTCCTTCATTGTAAAACACTTACTTAGCCAAAGCTCAACACTTTGCAAAGTAGGTATGTCATTTCCAATGAGTAGGATATCATCCACATAAAATACTAGAAAAATAATTGCGCTCCCACTAATATTCTTGTATACACAAGGTTCATCTTGATTTCTAATGAAACCAAACTCTTTGATTTTTTTCATCAAAACGAAGATTCCAACTCCGGGATGCCTGCTTCAAACCATAAATAGATCTTTGAAGCTTACATACTTTATTAGGATTATTAGGATCGATAAAACCTTCGGGCTGTATCATATACACATCCTCATCTAACTTCCCATTAAGAAAATCTGTTTTGACATCCATTTGTCATATATCATAGTCATTTATGATGCTATAGTAAGTATAATTCTAATTGATTTCATCATTACGACTGGCGAAAAGGTTTCATCATAGTCAATGCCATGAGTCTGTCTGTATCCTTTCACCACGAGTCGTTATTTGTATGTTTGTACAATGTCATCCATGTCCTTTTTCTTTGTAAAGATCCATTTGCAACCAATTTCTTTGGAACCTTCATGAAGATCAATCAAAGTCCATACTTGATTATCATACATGGATTGCATTTCGGATTTCATCCCTTCAAGCCAACTTTCACATTCAATGCTAGTAGTTGCTTCACTATAGGTTGTGGGATCATCTAGATCCATGAGTTCCACATTACAGTGAAGTGGGATCTTCTAGATCCATGAGTTCCACATTGTTGTCAACTGTGATGAGAAATCCATATCTCTTAGGTTCACGATGATTACGTATAGACCTACGCGGAGCTGGTATAGAAGAATTAGTCTCAACATCTCTATGTGAGTTTAAATCAGTTTTATCTAAAGGTTCAGTATCTATTTGTGGCTCTCTCATCTCATGAAGAGTTATTTTACTCCCACTATTTTTCTTGAAAATAAATTCCTTCTCAAGGAATACTCCAGATCGAGCAACAAATACTTTGTTCTCTGATGGGATGTTAAAGTAATATCTTTTAGTTTCCTTATGATATCCAACAAAAAGACATTTATCTGATTTGGGTGATAATTTATCAGTGATAAGCCGCTTCACATAAGCTTCACAACCCCAAATCTTAAGAAAAGACAAAACAGGTTGTTTCCTTGTACATATCTCATATGGCGTTCTTTGAACTGATTTAGATGGTACTCGATTTAAAATGAACGCAACAGTCTCTAAGGCGTAACCCCAAAACGCAATTGGAAGATCAGCTTGATCCATCATCGATCTAACCATGTCTAACAAGGTTCGATTTCTGCATTCTGACACACCATTCCGTTGAGGTGTTCCAGGTGGAGCTAGTTGTGAAACAATTCCACAACTTTTGAGATGATCGTCAAATTCATGGCTCAAATATTCACCACCATGATCTGATCGTAGTGCTTTAATAGTTTTTCCTAACTGATTTTGTACTTCATTTTGAAATTGCATGAATTTCATAAACAACTCAGACTTATGACTCATTAAGTAGATATATCCGAATCTGCTTAAATCATCCGTGAATGTTATGAAGTATTGGAAACCTCCTCTAGCATTTGTATTCATTGGTCCACATACATCAGTATGTATTAAGCCCAATAAATCTACAGCTCTCTTAGTATGGCCCGTGAAAGGAGCTTTGGTCATTTTGCCTAATAAGCAAGATTCACATGTATCATATGATTCTAAATCAAATGTGTCCAAGATTCCATCTTTATGGAGTTTGGTTATATATTTCTCGTTTATATGGTCCAAACGACAATACCAGAAATATGTTTGGTTTAAATCATTTGATTTAAGTCTTTTGACATTTATCTTACAGACAGATTTGGAACTTTCAAGATTTATGGGATATAATCTCCCACTCATCAAGGCATCTGCATAAAAAATACCTTTATTAAATATGGACATTACACTATTCTTAATAGTAAAGTCATAACCTTCTAAATCAAGGCAAAAAACTGATATAATGTTTCTACCAATAGCAAGAACGCAATAACAATTATTAATTTCCAATACAATTCCACTTGGTAGCTTTATATCATAAGTCCCTACGGCAATAGCAGCAACTCTTGCTTTATTTTCAACACGTAGGTCCATTTCACCTTTTGTCAGTTGTCTACTCCTTCGCAGCCCCTGCACATTCACACAAATGTGAGCTTCACTACCGGTATCTAATACCCATGATGAATAAGTACATAAATTAACTTCTATAACAAGAATACCTGAAGCAGCAGTCTCACTGCTCTTCCGTTTCCTCATTTCTTCGAGGTAGACCTTGCAATTACTTTTCCAATGACCAATTTCATTATAGTGGTAGCAAGACCCTTCTTTGGGTTGTTTCGATGACTTCTTGAAAGGTTTAGGTTTGGGTTTAGGCAACATTTACATTTTACCCTTACCTTTATCTTTCAGGGCCATCTTATCCCTTTCTTTTTATTCCATTTCAACATTAGGAACAACTTTCTTAATGTTTGTCTCAATTTGTTTTAGCATCCCATGCAACTCAGTAATAGTTTTCTCCATGTTGTGCATGTTGAAGTTTACTACAAACTCATAGTACTCTCAAGGCAGTGATGTTAAGATCATATCTGTAGCGAGTTCCTGACTGATAGGAGCTTCTAGCCTTTCAAGATGCTCAATGTAGCCCTTCATCTTAAGGACATGAGCACTCACAGAAGTACCTGAAGATATTTTACAACCATTCAATACCTTCATAGTGGCAAACCTCTCTTGATGGGCTTGCTCTTAGAACATTTCCTTAAGCTGACCCATCATTTCATAAGCTTCCATGTCCTCGAACTGTATCTGCAGATTCGAGTTCATCGTTGCTAGCATAAGGCATGTCACATCCAAATAATCATTATATGCTTACTATAAAGCATCTTTTTGAGCTTTGGTGGCGGTTGATTCCGGTTCATGAGGAATTGGGTTTTCCAGAATATACTGCTTCTTTTCAGCTTTGAGAACAATTCTCAAGTTCCTTGACCAATCAAGGTAATTAGTGCCAGAAAGTTTTTCTTTGTCAATAATTGATCGCAATGAGTTTGTATTGATTGACGCTATTGATTCTACAATATTAATATGCAAATTTATTCGTGAGATATATTGATTTTAAAATCTAACGATCAAGTAAATGCAAGCACAGCTATGACATGTACCTCGCAAATAAAAGAAGTTTAGTTTTTATCAATAGAGATGACATCTTATGTCAACATGTTAGTCTCAAATATTATGTATCACATACACATATAAGAATTATAATCTAACGATCAAATAACCACAGACACAGTGTTGGCATGTCCCCTGTAATTAAAAAATGCTTTAGATTATCATTTGGGATGACATCTTATGTCGTTTTAACCGTATTAATCCCAAATAAGCCATAGGTCCAAAACCGTTTTGTATAACCTATATAAGTCTGGAACCATTTAAAACATATGTATAAGCTTGTTTATTCATCTCGCCTCCTTAAGATAAAATCTATATACCTTGCTTTGGCAGAGCCATATTAGAAATGATCGAAAGTTTGACGAGTGTTTTAAAAATGGTTGGCTCTTGAGACTTGTGTTTCATATCAATTGATTTTAATAAAACTATTTTATCAAAAATTGATTATCTCAAAATAATTACCATGTATCTCATACATGTATCCCACCCGCGCCACCCATCACCGTCATCGTCCATGTTCTCAGGTGACCACCATGGCTCTCACAACCATCTCCAGATCTCGCTGGAACCTAGATATTTCCGGAGCCGACTTCGCCGGAGTTCCAGTTCTTTTCGTCGCCGCTGCATCACCGTCGACTCTTGATCTAGCCGCCGCCACCACTGAAGTTGCACCGCCCATAGATCCAACACCATTACCGCGCTGTTGCAACCGGAACCCTAGCTCCTTTTGGCACCGACTTCGTCGGAGCTCTGGTTTTTCCTGTACGATGACCGCCATCAGCTCCGATGCGTCTTCGATGATGCCTTATCCGTCGATCTGAACCTCCCTCTCCAACACCGCCGCCTTCCTTCTGCTCCCACTGCTGTTCCTTCCTTTTTCGCTGCTGCTCCGTCGCCGACCCCCCAGCGTCGCCGCCTTCTTTTTGTGTTCTTATCTCATCTTTAAATTTCAGATCTGTTCGTTTTGTTACTAGTTGTAGTTTTTTTCACTATGGAGATAAGAGATGAATTTGTAAGGGTGTCACTATTTACAGTCAACATGTACGAGTTACGAATTAATGACTTCGTATTAGTGTAACCGTAACTATTTCCAGCTACGAATTAGTAAGGGTGTCACTGTTTACACTCTGTTATATTGGTAAGAAATTGTATCTTCTTACAAAGTGTAACTAGTACGAAGTTACAAATTAATGACTTCGTATTAGTGTAACCGTAACTATTTCCAGCTACGAATTTGTATCTGTCTTAATGGGGTTCTTGTATATTAGTAAGAAATTGTAACTTCTTACCAAGTGTAACTAGTACGAAGTTACGAATTAATGACTTCGTATTAGTGTAACCATAACTATTTCCATCTACGAATTAGTATCAGTCTTAATGGGGTTCTGGTATATTGGTAAGAAATTGTAACTTCTTACCAAGTGTACCATTTAAACTTAACGAAACGTAACGAAAAACAAATAATAGATGATCAATTATTAATCGGGTAATGTAACGAATGTAACGAAAAACAAATATCGTATCCGCTTACTGGTACCTCGTGTATAATATTCCAACACGGTAAATAAGATATAAAGTTACGATACAATAACACAAAAGGTAAACAATACATGGTAACGAGACGGTACGAAATACATACGTCGTAACCCAGAAACTCAGAAAAGATAAGGAGAGAGATAAAGTGGGTTAGTTTTATTGAAAAGTAAGGGTATATTGGTCCAACCATGTCCTTTTTGGCTAGAATTTGTACAAACTAAGTCCCTTGACAAATATTGTCATTGACTAATGCAAAGTGGCTAAAGGAGTAGATTTCCTCTATATAAAATGTACTAAATATCGACTATCGATAAGTTATATAATATATAAAATATGCTAAATATCGACAATCGATAATTAATAAAGTTCTGAGGGCCAAAACATCGAACCGAGTAGAACGGGAAATAAATTTCTAGGAATACACGAAGAAAATGAGGCCGAAACGATCCAAAAGTTGCTTGGATCGCGGTCCGAATAGCGTGGATCGCGATCCCTTGGTCCAGGCCGCACGACAAGGGCCAGCTTCCAGGGCCGAATCGCGAACCCCTTCCCCAGAACCGCTCGGCAGTCCACTTTTTGCTCAAAACATGTGTATTAGAGTATACATCTTATGTATACTTCAACTAATACCTATTGAACAATATAAATGTATAAATCAAGTAGATCAAATCTATATTTATACAACCTCGGAATCAAAATATAATTATGTTCATATGAAAATTTTAAAAGAGCATAATCTTTACATAAACAAATTTATGTTCATATGCACCTCTTAAAATTCATAATCCTAACATAAAATAATATGTAGATCAAATCATATGCTCTTTAATTCTTGGATTATTAGTAGAACTAAATCATCACATGAATCTCCATATATCAAAGAACCATATATGTCTATATCAAACATATAAATCAAAATATATATATATATATATATATATATATATATCACCATATACATATTAAGATAGGCATCACACACACACACACACACACACACACACACACACACACACACACATATATATATATATATATATATATATATATATATATATATATATATATATATATATATATAGAGAGAGAGAGAGAGAGAGAGAGATCGAAACACAAATCTATTAAAATTATATATCACCATATATATAAATATACATAGATAAAATTTATATATCATATATATAAACATCATACATCACATACATGAACAGCATATATCAACATATATGAAAATCAAAACAATGAAAATATACTAGTCGCTCCGATACCGCTGTTGGGTTTTTATCGAACTAATAAGATTTATGATCTCATCATATATCAAAATAGTGCAGCGAAATTATAAATATAATATGTAAAACCCTCCGAGGATCCAAGTATATTATCAAAGTACGAAGAACAAGATTGTTACCTCTTGTAGCGTGTTTTCGATCGAGCCTTCTAGAGACGTTGCAAGAAGCGAGCGTCTTCTACGGTATCCACACAACGAGCAAGTCCCGAGCATCTAACGGATGGCTAGCTCCGATTCAATAAAGATTTCACTTAAATCAATTTGAATATAGGTATGTTCTTGATTATGGTAAGAACAAGAACACCAAGAATTTTATTCAAATGTTCTTAAACTTTGATCTAATATAACAACTATGAATCTTATTCAATATGTTATTAAAGATCAAACTCACAAGATAAGATGAAGATTAGATGAGTATTATAAATACTTTTCTTGATCAAAGAATCAATCTTTAAAGATATGAAGATATATTCTTGATCTTTTTGATTATCCAACTCTTGAATATTATCTTCAAGACCTTTTGAGAGAGAAATATCAAAATCAGATTTTTGATTCTCTCTACACAAATAATGTCTTCTCTTGTATTTTTGTCAAGTGTGAGGGCTATCACAAGACATGGCTAAGGGTTCACCAACCCTTCACCAACCATAATCAACCAGAATAAAATAGCTGCTCTGCTCGTTTAAGTGCGTGACCCTGTAGGTTCTATTTAATACGATAATGAGTATAAAAATAATTTTACTACTCATAAATCATAAGCGGTCTCTCGCTAGATATTATGGATACCCATATTAAATGAATTAATTCGACAGCACGAACGAAATTCCATTACTGTATAATATTTAATCCTCTCGCCGCGCGATATCCTAATTAAGCATAAGGCATGGATAGCTCGACCTTATATAGCTTAATTAATATTCTTGATCTCAAGTCACAATTGTCCAATTCAAATATTTATCTCTTTATTGATCAATTTGAGCATGACCATGCATTTAAACAATTTAACTTAACAAGGACCCGTGGATATCTTCTCCGTTTTATAGGAGGGACAAGTCTCCTCTGGACAAACTACTTCCCTCTACATAAATCGTACCATATCCAATCACAAACTATATGGTTCCTTGTTACAGAAGATGTTGGTATTGTATTAAAATACGATACTCATTATGTAGGAAACTATAGTGTCTTTAGGTAATAAAGACTTAAATAATATATAACAATCCGAGGAATTATAATGACTTAATCCATATATAATTCTCTTTGTTAGGTCATATCCAATACTGTAATGCCCGGATAATAATTGTGTATTATCTTGTATTCGAACTCGTATTATTCAACTTCATGATGTAATTAATCGAAGATTGGTTTCCCATATTCGTACCCTTACGTTTTTATATCTCCAACATTTTGCATGCATGGTTCTGCACGTGTTTACGTACGCTACGTATTACGCATAACGTATGCTACGGCTGCTGTATAACGTATGTTATATATTGAGCTTAACGTACGTAATCTCAGTCAACTCGAGATCAGATAAGGGTCGGTGTGTGGGGGCCGAGGAAGATTCGTGAGATGCTCCGCATGAACCTGGGCATGGATTTTACGTACATTATGGTGTATGTTTAACGTATGCTAAGGACCTGTAGATTACGTACGTAAAACCCTTATGCTAACGTATGTAAGACAATGCCAGAATCATGACAGTAAGCTCTACATATGCTAATGTTTTAGTATAACGTACGTAATGTTTGTTACGTACGTAAGGTATTTTGCATAACGTACGTAATGGTCAGATGTCTATTTATAGACTTCAACCCCATTTCATTTCTCACTCTCATCTTGACCAAATTCCGTGTTCTTGAGATTATCCCTCACCTCATATCCCTCATATCATCATATACATCCTATTTTGGGGAGCTTCGACCGGGTGGATTGGTGATCAAGCTTCCGGTGAAGAGTTTATTCAAGATTTCCATTGTTCTTCTCCCCTTTAAGGTATGTTAACTCTACACCAAGATGAGGATTTTGTTCTTAGTTATATTTTGAGATTTTCCTAGAGATTAGTGAGCTTGTTTCGTCGTAATAAATCCAACACCATGTTAGAGAGGAGTATATTGGTTGAATTAAGATTCCGATTGTTAATAGTTGAGCCATAATCTTTACCAACCTTGAGGATGGAATTTTCTGAGATGAACACACCTTGTTGATGCTTTTGTAACACTCTTTTAATGAACAAAGTAATGAGGATTACCCCAGTGTAAGATGAATTCATGAAGTTGAAGTAAAGTGTGTTCAATTATAATTCTTGCCTTAGATGAACTCGTTGGTGATATTCTTGGATGATTAGAACCATGAAAGGATAAATGGAACAATCATTTTAGATGAAGAATTTGATAAGAAGAATTACCCGCGGAAGAACAAGAATCGTAGAGTTGAATTAACCTAGAACTAGATTGAACGTGATTATCTCGTTATGTATCGTTGTAGCAACTGAACCAAGCATTCGAGTTAATAATCGAAATTAGAGTATGAACAAGGGATATAATGATATGATGAATGTCTTTGGAATTGTAGATGTAATACCCCAATTTTTCGGATATATTTTTTGTTTATATGTTGGATATCGTTGATGGATAATTGTGCTTGCGGATGTTGTGAACGTATGATAATGTTATTGAAGTGCGTATATGTATTCATTGTGCCGTATGATCGTTTGGTATGTCAAGATGTTGGTCGAGGATAGCTGAATATGGCTAAGCACAGCCACGATAGCGCACGCTATAAGATATGCTTAGCGCACGCTACGAGGCACGAGTAGCGCACGCTACATTGTGTAGTTAGCGTACGCTAATAGGTTCGGTTACGTACGCTAAGGAGGACCCCTAACGTACGTAACGACTTGTTGGATGAGTTCCGGAAGGTGGCCGACAGGTAGACCCAGGTTGATTTTTATATGCAGCTAGCGCACGCTAACGCATGTTGGTTAGCGCACGCTAACATCAGACTGCCAATAATGGAATCTTAGCTTTCGGCGGGTGGACCCGGCCATTTTCGACGCGTGTCCAGAGAAGGTCAACGGGTGTTTGTCATGTAGTGCTAGCGCACGCTAAACCGTATGGTTAGCGCACGCTAATTCCAGATCGATCAGAGGAATCCCGATAATCGCGGATGCTTTCGGCATGTGGGGGCACGAGTGGTAGGTGTGTACTGTAGCAAGTCAACTTCGGATAGCGCACGCTAAGGTCAATGACTTGCGTACGCTAGGCAGGATGTTTTACGTACGTTAATGCATGGGCATTACGTACGTAAGCTAGTTTACGAAGCAAGGCAGTAGCCTCTGGGCTTCGATAGCGCACGCTAACAAAGTCAGTTAGCGCACGCTAAGGCTGTAGCGCACGTTAAATATGAGATGTTAGCGCACGCTAATAATGAATATTATAAAAGGGGACAGGCGGGTAGGCATTTCGTCAATTCTTCTTCCTTCAGTCGGGAGAGAGAGAGAGTTGGGAGTTATTTGGGATTCCCAAACACTGTATAATGATAATCTTTAACAACATTAGATTGAGAGCTTGGATTCAAGCCTTGTTCTTCAAGTTGTTCATGATTCTTTGGATGGAGTTCTAGTGTTCTTCTTTTTGGTTCGTCTAACCCAGGTAATCTTCGTATTCCTTTGTTAATGGTTCGTTTTTCTAGGATGATTACATGTGAGGAACATGTTGGATAATCATATAACGATATTATATGAGATTCAATGGAATTTTGATAAGAGTTTCGGATGTTTCTTCATATTATAAAGATGATGGTTCATTTAAACCGTTTTGAGATAGATTTCTGGATCAAGATAATTTCAGTGATCGATTTAGAGAAGTTAAATAATGATACGAGGTTGAATTCCAGATTGAGTATGTTATGCTCCTTGTTACCAAGTTGGTTTGATTATTGATATGATTATTGTTCTAGGTTGATTAACCTATAGGTATAACCGATGTGCCACGGTGAAAAGCCGTAGATTCCGTCCAGTCGGGGCTGAAGAGCTCGTAGACGAGAGCGATGAGTTCGGTGTTGGTTTTGCCGTATTGGTGTCCAGGAAAGTGTTTACTTGTTCGGTTGTAATGTTTTGATGAGTAATTCCATTTACATTTCATAAGTATTTTATGTTGTATTGCATATTGACGAATGTTCAGTGATGTTCTAAAAGGATTAGAATGCACAGTTGATGATTGTTGAGATACTTGGACAATCTGGGGAAGATTGTAGTATTTGGATATTGTTGATGTCATTTTGGATATTCTTGGTCTGTGGTATGCATTCCGGAAGGAAGTCCGGATAGAGGTATGTTTTATGGTAATCGTACATAGAGGATTATGTACGAGAAAGTATTCGGTATTGAGGTATTATACGGTATTGTTGTGATACTGGGATTTTTATGGTATTATTGTGATATTGGGATTTTGACGAGAATCGTTGGATTACCGGAAGTGGTAAGGTTATCGTTGAGGTTATTATTCTCATGATGCATCGCATGTGAATATTTACGTTTATGTACTTGCTGTTATTTGTCGGGCATTATTGCTGACCCCGTTGTGGGACTTGTTTTTCAGGTATTGAGGACTTTGATGGTAGCGGTCGTGGGGCGAGGATTCCGGACGATACTGGCTATGGCATATTATTGGGGAATCATGTATTTTGTTTGTGTATATCATTATTGATGTATTTGTATCTTGGACTGTATTTCTATCCGCTGCGTGAGTCCTTTCAAATGGCTTTCGGCTTTTTGCCAACTGAGTTTCATTTCGAAAATCGATTCCCTTAACCGAGTTTTTGGCCTTGATCGTTTTGACGGTAGTTGGTGTTTTCAAATGATTTTGTGAGTTTTGGAAAATACTACCGTCATCGGCCTTTTTGGGCATTTTTGTAATTGGTTTTTTTTAGCCTGGTGGGTTCCGGCGGGAACCCACGGCGTGTAATATTCCCGGTTGGATCTGGGGGTGTTACAGTAGACACCGACTTTGTGTTCCGTTACGATCTCTTAAATTCGCATGCCTTTTTACAAACTTAGTACTCGTCGGAAAAAAGGACCGAGAACTGATTGTCCGTTATTGATAACTCGAGTATAACTTAAGGCGTTCGGTACTCGTACGTTAGTTTCGGGAGTTTTATTGAATTCCTTGTTATGCCCTTGTACAAGGTGATCGATCGAGGGGCGGCGACCTTCGGACGTGTTACATGTAACACCCCCAAATCCTATTGGGTTATTACAGTGCCGTGGACCCCACGCCAGGAGATCCACCAGGCGAACATGACTAAAAATACATTAATTAACACAACAAGGGAAAATCATAGTCCCTACCATGATATCCGACACAATATTCCGATAGGGAATTTTTAACGACAAAAGTGGCCTACATGGCCAAAATGAAAAACAACAACCTCCACGAACATCTGTTCGGGTAATACGACATGACAACAACTGACGATGCCGGAGTACACTCCAACTGACTGACCGACAATGAACAACTCGGACTAGTATCGCTCGAATGCCTCGTTGCCAACGTCATGCCTCTGTGTCTCAACTCTCTCCTCGCAAGCACCTAAAACATGAAAACATGTTCCGCCCCTCGGTCACCATCCGTATAATGAACATCAAATACATGTATAACATGATATGCATCCAAAAGCGAGAATGAAACGGTACAATGATGATAATAATACGAGATGCTCACAAACCAAGGTAAGAATCGAGCATTCGTGAAATACTATGCCCACGGCATACTATTAATACATTCGACAAAGTTAGAACATAAATGCCCAACGGCGAATTATAATCACGAGAATACCACAATGAATTAAACGACATGAACCAAACCGGAATGAATTAATTATGAATCACAATGCCCGAAGGCTCCGATAAAATTACCGAACCATAATAAAGGCTTGAAAGCCGTTCAAATGAAATTAACAAATATCACAAACACTGAAGTCAAAACACTTAAGTCAGTAATAATGAGGGCGAAGCCACGGCACGAAGCCGTATCACAATGAGGGCGAAGCCACGGCATCCGGCCATATCACAATTAGGGCGAAGCCACGGCATCGGCCGTATCACAATTAGGGCGAAGCCACGGCATCCACCAGTATCACAATTAGTGGCCGCCACGATGAAGCCGTATCACAATGAATGATAGTGTCCGCCTTGAGTCGGCCAACACGATGATAGTAACACACGGATAGACACCGTCCTCGATCCCAAATTAACACCTCGATTGCCTTAGAACGCCAACCGACAACAATGATGCGGCGGATGATTTAATACCTCGATTGCCTAAAGCGGTCAATCGACAACAATGATACCATAGATGATTGAACACTTGATTTGCACGAGCGGCCAATCGATGACAATGATACGATGAATGAGTGAATACCTCGATTGCCTTAGAAAGGTCAATCGATAACAATGATTTAGTGAATGATTGAACATTTCGATTTACCCGAGCGGCAATTCGATAACAATGATATGAAGGATGCCTCGGCACCTTTAATCGATTCCGATTTACGAAGATGAGAAATGAGTAGGCCAATGCCTTAAATCGGCCTGTACAGTTTTAATGACAATCCGAACAGAATAACAATGATCTCAACGATATCTTAAATTGACATCTATATTAACAACAATCGATACATCGATACCGCGAACCGGCTATCGACAATGACATTAATAATGAGTATCACAATGCCTTGAATCGGCCGTTAACGAACAACAATAACATTTGGCAAAATTAGGAAGGTATCGTATCGAACGATCTCTTGATATCAATGAATTCATGAAGAGACTAAGTCTCGGAATGATACAACACATTCATACACATACATGATGACATTAGCTCATTGACCAAGACAAGTATAAAACTTGCCTCAATACCGAAGGCGAGAAGGTACTTCCACGATCAACGTCCTTAGTGAAATTACATTCGCTCGAACAACCTTAAACAACACAAAAACCAACAATTCTCTTAATACAAGAATCAATCATGATCACAACCAACTCAAAAATCGATTCAACAATACCCGAAACTCATTGGGGCATTTAAACAAACGCGTTGTAAACAATCTCCAATTGTTTACAACCAAAACTCATTTACATCCGAAACCAACTCCAAATGAATGATTCAAAACCACAAAAACTCATGAATACTATCAATAATCCAATAGGAATACTTAGAACGATATTTCAACAACATTTAGTCGAAACCCCCAAAATTCCAAAGTCAACCCGTAAGGGTTCTTGAACAATTCCTCAATTATTCACAAATCCCGAAAATTACACCAATGAATCCGTAGAAATACATGTATCCAAGATAGATAATCCATATCTAACATATTCCAACATAATATCGATTTAACACGAGGAGATCGGAAGCAAAACACCCAAGATCCGAAATTCTAGATCCAAGAATCATTACCTTGATTTGGAGTGATGAAACTGATTTAGATGATGATTAATCCAACTTAGGAGCTTGAAGATGATGCTAGATGATTGCAGCTCGAACAGACCTTTCCGAATCGCCCGAGCTCGTCCGAAATGATTGAGAAATGAAGAAATGACAAAGGTTGGACCGAACTGTCCTATTTATATTGTCCCAGCTTAGCGCACGCTATGACTTGATATTTAGCGTGCGCTAGCGGTTACTTGGCGATCCGGTGAGTGCGAAATGCCTCGTTAGCGTGCGCTACGACTTGGTAGCGTGCGCTAACACCTTACCGATAGCGTGCGCTATTCCATATTGTTAGCGTGCGCTAACTGATGTCTGATACCCAACGACTGAAATCCAGAACCTACTGTCCTCTGTCTTGCACGCGTTAGCGTGCGCTACTAAAGTGACTTAGCGTGCGTTGCCAACACAATTAGCGTACGCTACTTACCACTCGTAGCGTGCGCTACGAATTTCCCAAATCAGCCCAGTACCTTCTGGACTGTCTGCCTCACTTGCGCTAGCGTGCGCTAATACTGAATCATTGCGTGCGTTACATGCACCTTATTAGCGCGCTCTAACCACAATGTGTAGCGTGCGCTACCTCTCAAACTGCAAATAAAAACATGATGATGATGACGACAACAATTTCGGCTCGATCTCAAACAGTGATGATCCCAAAATACGCCGAATGGTGAACATAGTTGACTGAATATGAATGATGAATGATTATTACCGAGTGAAAAAAATTTGAGTGACGAGCATTGAATGATAATAAATGAATTCACAACCGGGTATTACATACTCCCCCCCTTAAAAAGAGTTTCGTCCTCGAAACTGAGGGTAAACAACTCGGGATATGAACTATCCATCACGATCTGAAAACAATAACGCCCAAATAGTCCTCGGGACCAAATCAACCGCAAGCCCAAGTCCCCAAGACTTGATGTCTCGAAACACAGTGAACGATTTCTCAAATTATCACGAAATCTCGAGCACAACGCCGGAGGTATGAACTCCCAACAAATGATCCAAATCTCAAGATTCTCAAATATAATCATAATAAGATAGATCAACAATAAATGATCCACAGTCACGATACATTATTACTGATAGATTAACACAGTCATCCAAAAACAAGGTTACATCTCAAATGTACCCAACATCGATATCCTTCCATATCCTCGATTTCCTCTATCTCAACGATTTAAGGTATATCCGACGATGAACTCGCCGCTAACTGAGACCTCAGAAGGTCACGAGAATGAAAGTGACAAAAATGAATGATGAATGATAAATGACTACAAATCCGACACGGATTTAGAATGACTCACCAAGGTGAATTACTAATGTCATGAGTGATAGTTCCTGAAGTGATTGGAACCGCCGTTCCTCGTGAATTGAATGATTAATCGATAATTATGAGTCCCCATATGATTGATATATATGATGAATGAATTATATGAATGAATGAACGACACTGAAATGAATGATTATACTATTACCGCACAAGAATTACCTTGTTCAAACCGGTGATGAATGTCCTTACCTCGGCCCTCGAGGCCCGATAGGGTCCCTTGGATGATGCACGGGCTGGAGTAACGAAGTCTCTCGAGGCCCTCGAGCTCTCTTGAGATTTCTTGGCGCTAGAACCCTGCGGTATTTACTGCGGTGTCCCCGCCTCCCACACGAGAAAACAAACAATAGCCGCACCGTGCACCGGTACTAACGTGACTCTTGAATCACGATTAAAGCAAACAAATCGAACTCGTCTTTGAGAGGAAGATGTTGTTCCAAAGACGAAGACGACTAGAAAACGACCCCTTGGATGGCGGAGCCCGATGTCCCTCCGAACGAGCCGGCATTCTAGTCCTCTTACTCAAGAAACGAAGGATGCTTCGAGTAAGCTCCTTGATCAAAAGCTCTGCTCCAAGAGCCTTCCCGATGAACTCACTAAGTGAATTACAATTGTGGTTGAACAATCGCATCCTCAATCATGGATTTAGCCTCTTGCTAAAATACTTAATTTTATCCGCCTCGGTATGGATAATTGACGAAGCAAATCAAGTAGTCCCCGAAACTTCTCGGCGATGACAATAACACCCTCGTCCCCATCGGGTTCGGGGTTCAAAACATCGACAACTTAGCTTCACGAAGTGGGCGGATAATACCTCTCTAACATGAGAGTCTTGAACTCGCTCCAAATACAATCACGATCGATGGGTTTCACGAAAGCCACCACGAATAAGCGCCCTTACTCAAGTAATAAGCCGCTCGCCACTTTACTCTCCTCAGGACACCGAACCATGTCGAAGAGTTTATCAAAATGCTCGAGCCAATGAACAATATCAGCTGGTTCCGACGAACCCTCAAAAGTAGGNGNNNTCTGACGAGAAATATCGCCAACNNNNTGATTCNCTCCTCCANTCTGTCCANGAAATGGCACTGGTATCCACATTGCGGTGGACCACAACCCATCGAGGTCTGCATGGTCTCCACTATCCGCGTCATCAGAGTCATAAGGGCCATCATGCCCTGCATAAATATTAAAGGATCAACCAGAACACCATCAGAGTGAGATTAATCTCTGGTACGACTCCCTGACAGTGAATGATTATCTTATGATGAATGAGTAGCCTCATTGCTTGATGAATTAATGATATCCCTCGCGTTCGTGTGGGCATGCACACGAGATCCCGGGTTCCGGCCCGCACCGCGGCCTCTTCCCCTGCGTCTTCTGACAGCTCTATCCATACTGAAGTAGGAAAGTCACATGATTATAGATTTCGCATGAATATCGTATTATGATTACGTTACAGAGTGACAACAATGAGCATACACGCTCTAACACGATGAATGCATTAATGATTTAATGAAATGATCGTCGACATTACGTCAGAGTATGATAAGACCGTATGAAACATCAAATGAGGTAACATGATTGCCTGATGAAATTCCTGAAATGATTACCTTGAACAAGTTAACAAGGTTGAAAATTAGATCCTCAAGATCAACAACTGAACCGTGAGATGGGCTGAATGATTAATGAATTAACTGAACAATGAGATTGACTGAATGAGGAATGAATTAACTGAGCAATGAGATTGACTGAGTGACGAGTGAATTAGCTAAACGATGAGATTAATTGAGTGATGAATGAATTAGCTGAACGATGAGGTTAATTGAGTGATGAACGAAGCAACCGAGTAATTGATATTGATGAATGATGAATGAATTAATCGAGTGATGAATGAGTTAACCGAGTGATGACTTAACTGGGTAATGATATTGGTGAGTAATGAATGAATTATCCGAGTGATGAATCGGTGAGTAATGATATTGGTGAGTAATGAATGAATTAACATAATCGACAAGATCTGCATGATGATTGAGTATGATTAACCTATGCATGAGTTGATCCTTAATGCTTACACAAGCCACACGTGTCCCAAAACAATTAGTCATGAATCAATCATAACACTAATATCACATATAGGTTTCAACAAGGCACGAACAATTAATGACATGATGAATGTATGAACATAAAGAGAATCGAGTCCTTACACGGGTCATACGAAGCTTCGAGGTCTCGCGATACTAGTCGTCACTGACGATGACTCGATGAATGAATGACTCGTGCGGTCGTACTAATATTACGACTCACAAAACTCCGATCGACTAGATTGTCATAACGACAATCCCACTACTACCGCGTCGGTAGGACCACATAACTCACATCTCGGGGTATTTCACAACCCAAGTCTCGATACCATTTCGTAACACCCCAAATCCTATCAGGTTATTACAGTGCCGTGGACCCCACGCCAGGAGATCCACCAGGCGAACATGACTAAAAATACATTAATTAACACAACAAGGGAAAATCATAGTCCCTACCATGATATCCGACACAATATTCCGATAGGGAATTTTTAACGACAACAGTGGCCTACATGGCCAAAATGAAAAACAACAACCTCCACGAACATCCGTCGGGTAATACGACATGACAACAATCGACGATGCCGGAGTACACTCCAACCGATCGACCGACAATGAACAACTCGGACTAGTATCGCTCGAATGCCTCGTTGCCAACGTCATGCCTCTGTGTCTCAACTCTCTCCTCGCAAGCACCTAAAACATGAAAACATATTCCGCCCCCACGGGGTCAGTCATCCAGATAATGAACATCAAATACATGTATAACATGATATGCATCCAAAAGCAGAATGAAGCAGTCTGATGATGATAATAATACGAGATGCTCACAAACCAAGGTAAGAATCGAGCATTCGTGAAATACTATGCCCACGGCATACTATTAATAATTGCTCGACGAGTTAGAACATAAATGCCCAACGGCGAATTATAATCACAGAATACCACAATGAATTAAACGACATGAACCAAACCGAATTAATTATGAATCACAATGCCCGAAGGCTCCGATAAAATTACGTAACCATAATAAAGGCTTGAAAGCCGTCAAATGGAAATTAACAAATATCACAAACACGAAGTCAAAACAATTTAAGTCAGAATAATGAGGGCGAAGCCACGCACGGCCGTATCACAATGAGGGCGAAGCCACGGCATCCGGTAGTATCACAATTAGGGCGAAGCCACGACATCGGCCGTATCACAATTAGGGCGAAGCCACGCATCCACCGTATCACAATTAGGTAGAAGCCACGGCATGAAGCCGTATCACAATGAATGATAGTGTCGCCTTGAGTCGGCCAACACGATGATAGTAACACACGGATAGACACCGTCCTCGATCCCAAATTAACACCTCGATTGCCTTAGAACGGCCAACCGACAACAATGATGCGGCCGGATGATTTAATACCTCGATTGCCTAAAGCGGTCAATCGACAACAATGATACCATAGATGATTGAACACTTGATTTGCACGAGAACGGCCAATCGATGACAATGATACGATGAATGAGTGAATACCTCGATTGCCTTAGAAAGGTCAATCGATAACAATGATTTAGTGAATGATTGAACATTTCGATTTACCTGAGAACGGCAATTCGATAACAATGATATGAAGGATGCCTCGGCACCTTTAATCGATTCTGGCGGCGAAGATGAGAAATGAGTAGGCCAATGCCTTAAATCGGCTGCGCTTTTAATGACAATCCGAACAGGAATAACAATGATCTCAACGATATCTTAAATTGACATCTATATTAACAACAATCGATACATCGATACCGCGAACCGGCTATCGACAATGACATTAATAATGAGTATCACAATGCCTTGAATCGGCCGTTAACGAACAACAATAACATTTGGCAAAATTGCCGGAAGGTATCGTATCGAACGATCTCTTGATATCAATGAATTCATGAAGAGACTAAGTCTCGGAATGATACAACACATTCATACACATACATGATGACATTAGCTCATTGACCAGTACAAGTATAAAACTTGCCTCAATACCGAAGGCGAGAAGGTACTTCCACGATCAACGTCCTTAGTGAAATTACCGGTCGCTCGAACAACCTTAAACAACACAAAAACCAACAATTCTCTTAATACAAGAATCAATCATGATCACAACCAACTCAAAAATCGATTCAACAATACCCGAAACTCATTGGGGCATTTAAACAAACGCGTTGTAAACAATCTCCAATTGTTTACAACCAAAACTCATTTACATCCGAAACCAACTCCAAATGAATGATTCAAAACCACAAAAACTCATGAATACTATCAATAATCCAATAGGAATACTTAGAACGATATTTCAACAACATTTAGTCGAAAACCCCCAAAATTCCAAAGTCAACCCGTAAGGGTTCTTGAACAATTCCTCAATTATTCACAAATCCCGAAAATTACACCAATGAATCCGTAGAAATACATGTATCCAAGATAGATAATCCATATCTAACATATTCCAACATAATATCGATTTAACACGAGGAGATCGGAAGCAAAACACCCAAGATCCGAAATTCTAGATCCAAGAATCATTACCTTGATTTGGAGTGATGAAACTGATTTAGATGATGATTAATCCAACTTAGGAGCTTGAAGATGATGCTAGATGATTGCGGCTCGAAACAGACCTTTCCGAATCGCCCGAGCTCGTCGAAATGATTGAGAAATGAAGAAATGACAAAGGTTGGACCGAATCGCCCTATTTATATTGTCGACTTAGCGCACGCTATGACTTGATATTTAGCGTGCGCTAGCGGTTTCTTGGCGATCCGGTGAGGTGCGAAATGCCTCGTTAGCGTGCGCTCTGACTTGGTAGCGTGCGCTAACACCTTACCGATAGCGTGCGCTATTCCATATTGTTAGCGTGCGCTAAGCGATGTCCGATACCCAACGGCGAAATCCGTAACCTACTGTCCTCTGTCTTGCACGCGTTAGCGTGCGCTACTAAAGTGACTTAGCGTGCGTTGCCAACACAATTAGCGTACGCTACTTACCACTCGTAGCGTGCGCTACGAATTTCCCAAATCAGCCCAGTACCTTCTGGACTGTCTGCCTCACTTGCGCTAGCGTGCGCTAATACTGAATCATTGCGTGCGTTACATGCACCTTATTAGCGCGCGCTAACCACAATGTGTAGCGTGCGCTACCTCTCAAACTGCAAATAAAAACATGATGATGATGACGACAACAATTTCGGCTCGATCTCAAACAGTGATGATCCCAAAATACGCCGAATGGTGAACATAGTTGACTGAATATGAATGATGAATGATTATTACTGAGTGAAAAAAAATTCTGAGTGACAGTTACTGAATGATAATAAATGAATTCACAACCGGGTATTACATTACATTCGTGGGAGTATTTACTTCTTGCCATCTTTGAGGAAAGTATCGTATTTTGAAATTGGTTAATATTGGAATTTTGATCATGCATATGGTTTATTCATGTTGTTGAACATGAGATTAATTCCTTTGAATTGTCGTGGTATTCGTTATTGATTTCTTGATTGCTCATGTCGATGAACATATCGATTTGCATATGTGTATGCATAATTGCATTGTTTATGTTGTAAATGATCCGATGGGGTCATGAGGATCTATGCTGAGGGCGTTGGATCGGATGTCCACCATGCGTTGTTCCGACGGGATCATCATGGGGATCTATGCTGAGGGCACTGGTTCGTTAGATGGGTTTTCCACCATGCGTTGGTCCGACAGAATCATCATGGGGATTTATACTGAGGGCACTGGATCGTTGGATTACCCTGTATTGTGTTGATGGAATCGTGAGGATTCGCATTGTTGGATTCCGGTGACGGAAGTCTGTTTTGTATGTTTTATGATGCATTGTTGATTTATGTATTATGATACTTGTACTAGCATCGTTTTGCTAACCCCTTCGGGGATGGACATTTGTTTTGATGTTCATGTAGCCGAGGAGCGGGGAAGCAACCACAGTACCAACATGATGAAGTGGCTCAGTGATGTGGATTATGTTGTCTTGTTTTCTGGTTATTTTTCAGTACTCAAGTACGCATATGTTGTTGATGTTTTGGGGATGTTTTGTAATAATGGACTCATTTGAATCGTTGAACTGGTTTTGAATTTTATCCTTAATGACACTTTAGTATTATTTTCCGTATTTCTCAAATTAGCCTTGTAAATTCTTATATAAAGGATTTACGGCGCTGTAATTATTCTGAATATATCGGGGTTTTACAGAATATGGTATCAGAGCTAAGATTCATGGATATCTTGGCAGCCGGGTTTAGTTGGGTCTATTTACGTCATTCAATTTATGGGTCGATTGTAACATCACTGTACAGCCAGCGTCGTCATGTGGACCGTGGTTGTAAGTTTCCTAATCTCATATACTACTGTTCTATTTATCTCCTACGTTGTGGATATTGACGGACTTTCTTTTAGAAAATTTTGCCTTGGATATTGAGTAATTGTGTTTACAGTATGTGGAGGGGAGGTCGTGGACGTGGACGTGGTCGTGGATGCGGACGTGGTATTGCGAGGCATGAGGATTCGGCGTCTACCCCAGAATTATCGGCTAGTCTAACCGATTTCCATCCTGGAGGACAGCAGGGATCAGCGAATAATGACGCAAATCCTAACATGCTAGGAGTGCTTCAACAAGTTGTTGCCCAGATAACCCAGTTTGCTCAGGTGGTCGACTGCATACAAACGACAATGGACCAGCAGCGCAATGAGGATAACCGAGGGGACAAAATGGCTTATGGAAGTGGTCAAGTTACATCCACCGAAATTCGATGGTTCTGCCGAGATGCCTACTTGGGATCACTGGCTAAAAGAGTTAGAGAAGGTATTTGCGGGGATTAACTGTCCCGAGGACCGGAAAGTTCCGATCGCCCAATATTTTCTGACTGGGGAAGCTTTCGACTGCTGGGAGGCCATTCGACCGAAGGATCATAATTCTGACTGGATGGAATTCAAACTAATGATGGAAGCACAATATTGTCCTCATCCAGTTAGAGAGGCTAGAGTCCGAGAGTTTTTCTCACTGCAGAGTTCGGAGGCATCTGTGACAGATATAATCAAGACTTTTAATCACCAACTAACATGTGTGCGACATTTGGTCATAACCGAGGCAGAAAAGATTTTCCATTTCGATATGCGGATGAAGCCGTATATTCAGCAGTACATGTCCGGATTCGAGTGTACTACTTTGCGACAGTATCAGGACAAAGCGCTGGCCTACGACATGAAAGGCGGCGGTGGAGAAATCGATAGAAGCAAAGAAGCAGAAAGTATCCAGCAACTTCACGGAGAACAAGAGTAGTGGGCCCCGCAAGGGCCAGTCTTTATTTCATTCATCATGGAAACCTCTGCATCCTTCTCGAGGTGGAAAGAAGTTCCGGGCAGCATCAACAGTTTCAGACGCAGCGAAGAAGTGTTATAACTATGGCAAAGCAGGGCATGGTCGACGTGATTATTACGCACCTGCTGTGACCTGCTTCGAGTGTGGACAGGAAGGGAATCGTGCAACGTTTTGTGGAAATGCGACTAGATCTATTGGTACTCGCACTCCTTCACCGGTTCCAAAGGATACAAGTGTGAACCAAGCACAGCAAAGTGGTTTCCAGCAACAGAATGTTGGGAAAAGAGAGGCGTCCAGTGTTGGGTCCGTTCCTTCGTGCCTTTACGAGATGAGGAGATCAGACGATCAGAACACTGATGTTGCATCAGGTACGATTCAGATCCTTTTGCAACCAGTTAGTGTCTTATTCGATTCAGGAGCTACGCATTCTTTCATATTTTTGAACTGTGTTAATCGTTTGAAAATCTCGTGTTTACATGATTGTGAGCCTTATATTGTGGGATTACCGAGTGGAGAGAGAATTGTGGGAATCCTAGAAACTAGAGATTTTCCAGTATCTATAGGAGGGAGAGATTGGCCGTCAAATCTTATTGTGGTCGACATTTATGGTGACGATTTAATTCTCGGAGACGATTGGCTCAATCGTTATGTGGCTATTTTGAATTACCGGAAGAGAGTCATTTCGATCATTGCTGAAGACGGAAATGAACATTTATTCAAAGGATGGAGACCGGGAAGCTTAGGAAAATTGATCAAAGCCATGAAAGCAGTTAAATTGCTGAAGTAGGGTTGTCATGGATTATGGTGTTATGCCATGAAGAGAGAAGAAGGAGTAGAAATCTCATCTATCCCAGTTGTGAACGAATTTTCAGACGTATTCCCTGACGAACTACCTACCTCCGCGGAGAAAAGTAGAGTTCAATATCGAATTAGAGCCTGGAGCCGCACCTATTTCCAGAGCACCATACCGTATGGCGCCAACCGAGATGTATGAACTAAAGATGCAGCTTGAGGAATTAATGCAGAAGGGTTATATTCAACCTAGCGTCTCTCCTTGGGGAGCACCCGTTCTCTTTGTCCAGAAGAAAGACGGATCCCTCCGATTATGTATTGAGTACAGGGAGCTAAACAATGTGACGATCAAGAACAAGTATCCTATACCTCGGATCGACGACTTGTTTGACCAACTGCAGGGGGCCAGGATATTCTCGAAGATTGACTTGCGATCCGGATACCATCGGTTGAGAATTAAGGAATCGAATATACCGAAATCTGCTTTCAGATCCCGGTACGGGCACTATGAATTCGTGGTGATGCCATTTGGACTTACCAATGGTCCTGCGGTATTTATGCAATTGATGAATTGGGTATTCTTAGAATACTTGGATAAATTTGTGTTCGTTTTCATCTATGACATCTTGATCTATTCGAAAGACACAGAGGAGCATGCAGAGCATTTGCGTATCGTTTTGAGCACTTTGAGGAATGAACAGCTTTATGCGAAACTTTCTAAATGCAAGTTCTGGCTTAAGGAAGTAACCTTCCTTGGGCTGATATCAGCTGACGGAGTTCAAGTAGACCCGAAGAAAGTCGAGGCAATCTTGGAGTGGGAATCCCCTAATAATGTGAAAGAAGTCCGGAGTTTCGTGGGACTTGTTGGATATTATCGCCGTTTTGTAGAAGGATTTTCCAAAATCGCTCGTCCACTTACTCAGCTGTTACAGAAGACTCAAAAAATTGTGTGGAATGAGAAATGCCAGGTGGGTTTTGATGAACTTAAGAGAAGACTGACGACAGCGCCTATACTAGCGTTACCAGATGGAACTGATGGATTCATGGTATACAACGATGCTTTAAATCAGGGCCTGGGATGTGTATTGATGCAAAAGGATAGGGTGATTGCCTATGCCTCTCCATAGTTGAAACCATACGAAGTTAATTACACGACTCATGATTTAGAGTTAGCAGTTGTAGCCTTTGCCTTAAAAATTTGGCGACATTATTTGTACGACACTCATTGTCAGATCTTCACAGACCATAAGAGACTTAAGTATATTTTCAGTCAGAAGGAATTAAATATGAGGCAGAGAATGTGGCTGGAATTAATCAAGGATTACGACCAGGAGATTCTCTATCATCTAGGCAAAATGAACATGGTAGATGATGTATTGAGCCGCAAACCTACTTCTCTTCGAGTGTTGGAAGCGCTTATGTCCCAAACCAGCATTTAACGAGAACTGATCCGCGAAGGGATTGAAGTATGGTCACAAGGAGTCCAAGGGAAACTATACGTGATGGTACTAACTTTGTCGTTAGTCGAGGAAATCAAATCTATGCAGTTGAATGATTCTCTGATTCTTCGGTTATATGACGAAGTAAAGAAAGGGAAGGCCCCAGGATTCGTGATACAGGAGGATGGAGTTCTGAGATTTTAGAGTCGCCTTTGCGTTCCCGATGATGATGTTTTGAGACAGACAATTCTGAAGGAAGCTCACAGCGCATCCTATTCTATTCACCCGGGCACCAGTAAGATATATAAGGATCTAAAACAAAATTTCTGGTGGGGAAATATGAAGAAGGACGTGACAGAATACATTTCGAAGTGTTTAACCTGTCAGCAGGTTAAGATTGAACATCGGTGACCTGCCGGAATGTTGAAGCCACTTCTGATCCCTAAGTGGAAGTGGGAGGATGTATCGATGGACTTCATCCCCAATATGCCATGGACCAAGACGGGAATGAATATGATTTGGGTTATAGTTGATCGACTAACCAAGTCAGCTCATTTCCTGGGTATTAAAGACACTTGGGGACCCGAGAAGTTAGCATGAGTGTTTATTACGGAGATAGTCCGATTGCATGGAACGCCGAAGACCATTATTTCGGATCGTGATGGTCGCTTCGTTTCGCACTTCTAGAAGGCAATTCACAGGGCTTTGGGAACCGAGCTAAACTTTAGCATGGCTTATCATCCTCAGACAGACAGTCAGTCCGAAAGGACTATACAGATAGTAGAAGACATGCTTAGAGCTTGTGCCTTAGATTGGTCAACCGATTGGGAGGTTCACTTGCCGTTGATTGAATTCACCTACAATAATAGTTGGCATGCTTCCATTAAGATGGCACCATTTGAAGCATTGTACGGGAGAAGATATAGATCGCTCTTGTGTTGGGATGATTCTTCGGACTTAATCAGGACGGAACCGGAATTGATAGTTCAGACTCAAGAGAAGATAGCTCTGATTCATGAAAGGTTTTTGACTGCCTAGAGTCGACAAAAGTCTTATGCATACGTGCGCCGTCACCCGCTGGAATTCGAGATTGGGGACCATGTACTATTGAAGGTTTCTCCTACCCGGGGAATTTTCTGTTTTGGGAAGAAAGGAAAGCTGAGTCCGAAATACATCGGACCATTCGAGATGCTGGAAAGAGTTGGGGAGTTGGCGTACATGTTGGCCTTACCGCCATCGCTGAGTCACGTTCATAGTGTATTCCATGTATCCCAATTACGGAAATATGTACTGGATCCCAGTCATATCATTGATTTTGGCGAGATTAAAATGGCTAGTGATGGTTCGTTCGAAGAAAAGCCAATCAAGATACTCGAGAGTCGAGTCAAACAGTTGAGGAATAAATCTATCTCCTTGGTAAAAGTTCAGTGGTCTCGACATGGAGTCGAAGAAGCAACTTGGGAGACGGAGGATAGTATGAAGTCGAGATACCCGAAATTGTTTTTGTTTTAAGTTTCGGGCCGAAACTTCTTTTTAAAGGGGTAGTATGTAATTCCCGGATAATAATTGTATAATTATCTTGTATTCGAACTCGTATTATTCAACTTCATGATGTAATTAATCGAAGATTGATTTCCCGTATTCGTACCCTTACATTTTTATATCTCCAACATTTTGTATGCATGGTTCTGCATGTGTTTACGTACGCTACATATTACGCATAACGTATGCTACGGCTGCTGTATAACGTATGTTATATGTTGAGCTTAACGTACGTAAGCTCAGTCAACTCGAGATCAGATAAGGGTTGGCGTGTGGGGGCCGGGAAAGATTCGTGAGATGCTCCGCGTGAACCTGGACATAGATTTTACGTACGTTATGGTGTATGCTTAACGTACGCTAAGGACCTGGAGATTATGTACGTAAAACCCTTATGCTAACGTACGTAAGACAATGCCAGAATCAGGACAGTAAGCTCTGGCCAGACGATTACGTACGCTAATGTTTGAGTATAACGTACGTAATGTTTGTTACGTACGTAAGGTGTTTTGCATAACGTACGTAATGGTCAGATGTCTATTTATAGACTTCAACCCCATTTCATTTCTCACTCTCACCTTGGCCAAATTCTATGTTCTTGAGATTATCCCTCACCTCATATCCCTCATATCATCATCTACATCCGATTTTGGGGAGCTTAGACCGGGTGGATTGGTGATCAAGCTTCCGGTGAAGAGTTTATTCAAGATTTCCATTGTTCTTCTCCTCTTTAAGGTATGTTAACTCTACACCAAGATGAGGATTTTGTTCTTAGTTATATTTTGAGATTTTCCTAGAGATTAGTGAGCTTGTTTCGTCGTAATAAATCCAACACCATGTTAAGGAGGAGTATATTGGTTAAATTAAGGTTTCCATTGTTAATAGTTGAGCCATAATCTTTACCAACCTTGAGGATGGAATTTTCTGAGATGAACACACCTTGTTGATGCTTTCGTAACACTCTTTAAATGAACAAAGTGTTGAGGATTACCCCAGTGTAAGATGAATTCATGAAGTTGAATGTAAAGTGTGTTCAATTATAATTCTGGCCTTAGATGAACTCGTTGGTAATCTTCTTTGATGATTAGAACCATGAAGGATATTTGGAACAATCATTTTGGATGAAGAATATGATAAGAAGAATTACCCGCGGAAGAACAAGAATCGTAGAGTTGAATTAACCTAGAACTAGATTGAACGTGATTATCTCGTTATGTATCGATGTAGCAACCGAACCAAGCATTCGAGTTAATAATCGAAATTAGAGTATGAACATGGGATATAATGATATGATGAATGTCTTTGGAACTGTAGACACCGACTTTGTGTTCCGTTACGATCTATTGAATTCGCATGCCTTTTTACAAACTTAGTACTCGTCGGAAAATAGGACCGAGAACCGATTGTCCGTTATTGATAACTCGAGTATAACTTAAGGTGTTCGGTACTCGTGCGTTAGTTTCGGGAGGTTTATTGAATTCCTTGTTATGCCCTTGTACAAGGTGATCGATCGAGGGGCGGCGACCTTCGGACGTGTGACATTCGTGGGAGTATTTAATTCTTGCCATCTTTGAGGCGAATATCGTATTTTGAAATTGGTTACATGTTGTTGAACATGAGATTAATTTCTTTGAATTGTCGTGGTATTCGTTATTGATTTCTTGATTGTTCATGTCGATGAACATATCGATTTGCATATGTGTATGCATAATTACATTGTTTATGTTGTAAATGATACGATGGGGTCATGAGGATCTATGCTGAGGGCGCTGGATCGGATGTCCACCATGCGTTAGTCCGACGAGATCATCATGGGAATCTATGCTGATGGCGCTGGATCGTTGGACGGGTTTTCAACCATGCGTTGGTCCGACGGGATCATCATGAGGATCTATACTAAGGGCGCTGGATCGTTGGATTACCCTGTATTGTGTTGATGGAATCGTGAGGATTCACATTGTTGGATTCCGGTGACGGAAGTCTGTTTTGTATGTTTTATGATGCATTGTTGATTTATGTATTATGATACTTGTACTAGCATCGTTTTGCTAACCCCTTCGGGGGTGGACATTTGTTTTGATGTTCAAGTAGCCGAGCAGCGGGGAAGCAACCACAGTACTGACATGATGAAGTGGCTCAGTGATGTGGATTATGTTGTCTTGTTTTCTGGTTATTTTTCAGTACTCGACTACGCATATGTTGTTGATGTTTTGGGGATGTTTTGTAATAATGGACTCATTTGAATTGTTGAACTGGTTTTGAATTTTAACCTTAATGACACTTTAGTATTATTTTTAGTATTTCTCAAATTAGCCTTGTAAATTCTTATATAAAGGATTTACGGTGCTGTAATTATTCCGAATATATCGGGGTGTTACAAATACGATGTCTCTACATGTATCTATGACGTGATATAACATCTCATGTTCATGACCAGTAAAACAAAGCCATCATATCATTATCATTCTAGTAATCATATGACTAGGGATATCTAGAATAAATATTCTTTAATGTTTTAACGAGCTTTACTATAAAGTCACATACTTGATGATCGCAAGCAGATTATTAATTCAATAATATAATCAATATTATAATAATAAATGTCTCCACATTATATTATTTAAACAGTAGACTTAGAGCATAATACTAACAACTACTACACATTACAAAACGAAGACGGGTCTTGGAAAGGTGGCAACAAACATACCGTTGATTTACGTAAAGGTTTTTGTTCTTGTGGAAAATGGAATCGATATCATTCTCCATATTCGCATATAGTTGCTGGTTGTTTGACATGCAATCTCGATTATAAACAATACATTGAACCATACCATAATTTGGCAATACTATATGAGATGTGGCAGTTCATCCAATATCCAATGAAGCATATGGGACATTTCCACTAGCAAACGATTGTGAGAAATATGGTGTTCTTGTACGTGATGAAAATTTGGGGAAGAAAAAAAATAAACGTGGTCAGAGGGATCAAAGTCAGCCTATTCGAAGTGAAATGGATAACTCACGAAAATTCATACTTGTGAGAGGTTTAACCAAGAAGGTCACATGAAACATAGTGCACGATGCCCTCTAAAAATCATCAGTAGTTGTATTAATTTAATTATGTCATTTTAATTATGTCTTGTATTATTGTTATAGTGAATTGATTGTAATATTGATTCATAAATTATGTTTTTTATACTAATATATATGTTGCTTAATTATATTACTTAAAAATTATGTATTATACTATTAACAAATATAATAAAAAAGAATAAAATAAACTAAATAATTTAATATAATATATATATATATGTTGCGTAATTATATTACTTAAACATTAAAGTTAAATGTGAATTGGATTGAAGATTAGTTAAAAAAAAAAAACAAAATAAGGAAAAAAAATAGAAGTTGAACACTAAAAGAGTGTAATTTGAAAATGTTTGCATAAAAGAGTGTAGATGTAGAATGGGAATTAAAAAGTTCAAAAGAGTGTAATATGGGAATAAACCAAACCAAACCAAACATACCCAGTATAACTCGCTCAGAGCAGGGCCCGGGGAGGGTAAGATGTACGCAGACCATGTCCCTACTTATTACGGTAGGAGAAACATTTCAAGTGAAATTCACAGAACAGTATGCAAAATCTTGTGTGATAAATACAAAGGAAACATATGATTGAAAAAAGGCTCGAGACCATAGCTTGATCCACATGGGACTTACCTAAGCGGAATATGGCTACTTCACTCCGGATGAACGCTGCTCTAACAAAAGAGAGGTTGACTCTGCGCACAGTTTCCTGTCAAAAATACACCACACACAAAGACAATAAAATAAAATATACAATAAAAGTCCGCTTTTATTCATCTTCCTTTTTCTGTAATCTTTATCTATATATTTCCCTTCAATCAATTTTCAAATAGTTACAAAAACCACTAGAAACAACATCCAATTGTGAAGGTATATTTCTTTTATAATAATTTGCTTAATTAACTGAATAGATTTTGCTAAAAGGGAACTGTATGCGGATGGCTAATTTGTATGTGCGTGCGGCGCCGACTACGGATCTGAATCGGAATACGGAGTGGTTCACGTACCCTGGCGTGTGGACCACCTACATTCTAATATTGTTCTTCTCATGGCTGGTTGTGCTTTCTGTCTTCGGTTGCTCTCCGGGCATGGCCTGGACGATCGTTCATCTCTCTCACTTTGCTGTACGTTTTCGTATTTTTATTTAATTTCTGATTAGCTAATTCGTTCCTGTTAATGAAAATACTGATTTTTTTACCCGAATGGCGTGATCTTGTTCTTTGGGAGGAGGTTAGTAATTTATTGCGTATTGCTGATCATTTTGGAGATTGATTTTTTTGTTTCTTTATATTTTCCGGATGTATCAGGTTGATGATTTTGTGATGCTTTTATTCCTGACCATTTTTGGTATTATTGGGATATTGTTTTTACCGTATTGTGTGTTAAATGGTTGTGTTTTGGATCATAGTAGTCAATGGCGATTAGCGGCCCGTAGCGGTCACGTGCCCGTTTAGCTATATTGCGATAGCGGTACAATAGCGGCTGCTAAATTCAAATATAGCGACAAGTTTGTAAAAAAAGTGACACACACACACACACACACACACATATATATATATATATATATATATATATATATATATGTGTGTGTGTGTGTGTGTAACAAGTTAAGGCAATGACTAAATTCATTAAAGTAAAAAAAAAGTCTAATTCATTAATCGTCATCAAAGATGAAATGTCAAATGAAAATTGATTACTAGAATAAAAAACATTAAGAGCAAACAAAGTCTAGTTCAAATGTTCAATTAAATTTAATCATCTAAAATATTGATGCCAAAGTCGTCATCATCGGAATCGAATTCGTCAATATCACAAGCTTTGTAGGCTTCGACATCTTTTTCTTCTTCATTCCTCACTCAAAATCGAAATCTCCTTCATCTATCAGTTGCTTTTTCCCTTTCCCTTTGGACTTTGATGTAGATGAACTTCCCTTCCCATTCCCACCCTTATTTGCACATGAATCTTGTGATTTTCTTAAGTTATACAAAGCCTCATTCACACCACTAGCTCTTGCAACATCACCCCATGTCAAATTATCCCCATCATGAACCGGAGCATCCTCCTCTTCATCGTCAAATATTCCTGTGGAATCCACCACACTTGTTTCATCAAGAATTATTGGATCAATTGTGTCACGACAATCATACCAATGTCACAAAGCTCGATTATACTTTATATATACCAAATCCTTGAGCTTTTGCTGCTCCAATCTATTTCTTTCTTTCGAATGAAGCTGCACAAATGCAATACTTATTAGCTACATACATTTTGTTAAGTTAAAATACTTGTAAGCTTAATTACTTACATTTTCAAACACGCTCCAATTTCTTTCACAACCAGAAGAGCTACAAGTAAGACTGAGCACTTTAATGGCGAATTTTTGTAATGTTGGCGCTGAAGTTCCATATTGACTCCACCAATGAGCTTACAAATAAAAAAGAAAGAAATCTTTTAGATAGCAAATAGTTGTGTTTACGGTTTTTTTGGTGTTTGTGTTCCACAACGAAAAAACTAACTTTAAATTCTATTTACCTAGCGCATACGTGTTTCTCATCTTGATTGCCATATGAATTCCAAAAAGCTTAAGTGTTTTTGTATAAAGAACTAGCTCGTTGTGTATCCCTACTTCCTCCTCCTCGTCACGTGACAATCTTTTGATACACGAGAACAATCCATCTTTGACTTCTGCATCTTTTTCAACCTCCCCATTCTTATAATAATAAGCAGGGTTTAAGTAATACCCAACTGCATGGAGTGGCCTATGAAGTTGACAATTCCACCTATTATCAATTATGTTGAAGATCTCTATGTATATGTCTTAATTATTTCCAAATGCGGCGGCAATTTCTTCCTTCGCTCGATCCATGGCCTCATAAATATACCCCATTGGGGTTTTTTCTCCCCATCCACTAAACGAAGCACATGTATCAGTGGACCAGCCACTTTAACAGCATACACAACCGAATTCCAAAAAGAAGGCATCATAATGATACTAACAACTTGTTTGCCTCCAACTTCTTTTGCAAATTTGCTTTTCGTCCAAATATCAGAAGTAAACATACTTCTTAAATTTTTCTTCTCTTTGTGAAAACGACTCAATGTGAGAAAAGCTGTAGCAAAGCGTGTCGTGGCAGGCCTCACCATATCTCGATGGCCTGTGAAATCCCGCATCATATTCAACACCATGGTCCGATTGTAGATATATGTATTAATTTGGACGGCTCGCTCAAATGTTCTCTTTAAGTCGGACAATTTAAAACTGTCTTCAAATATCAAGTAGAGATAATGAGCTGTGCATGGTGTCCAATATAAATGTGGATATTTATCCTCCAAAAGCTTGCCGGCTAGAACGTTGTTGCTTGCATTATCTGTGACCACTTGGACCACATCATCCGGCCCCACTTTTGAATGAAATGATCAAGCAACTCAAACATTTTTTGCCCTGTGTGTGAGTATCTAGAAGCATCTACTGACTCGACAAACATGCTCCCCCGAGGCGTATTTATCGAAAAATTGATCAAGGACCTTCCCTTTCTATCTCTCCATCCACCATCCATTAAGGAACATCCATAGACATATTTTTCTTCTTCATTATCTTTCAACAGTAATTTAGTGCGTTTTATTTCTTCCTTTAACATTGGCACTCTCGCCTCGTGATAAGTAGGAGGTTTCATTCCAGAACCATACACACCAATTGCTTCAATTGCTGGTCTCAAACTATCATATCTAAGGGCATTAAATGCATAGTTGTGAATAGCGAATAGTGCCAAATAGCGACAAGGTCCCCGATGACTATAGCACATAGCGATGCCAATAGCGAGGGCTATTTGAAAATAAAGCGCTAGAAGTATATAAATACATAATATATGACATATATTAAAAATAATTCCGACTTCATGCATAACTTGAAAAATAAAATAAATATAAGTTCAAAACACAGCACAACAGTACCTCGAATACTGCAAAAACAATAATATAAAAATCATTATTCATCTTCTTCTTCATCAAGATCAAGATCATCTTCTTCATTTGGAAGTGCATAACCCTCGATATCATTCTCTTCTTCACTTTCTTCATCAAAGTTGAACTCCTCGTCGTCTTCCTCCTCTTCATCAATAAGGGTGAGTGTAGAAACTGCTGAAACTTTCTTTTTTCCTTTGGACTTAGACGTTGCCGCCTTAGAGCTCGTAGCCTTTAAAGACTGAGATGATTTAGGGTTTGTGTTTATAGTCGATTACCAGATAGAGATGAGGGGCTAGCGTTTTATTTATTTTAAAGAAATGTCTAACAAACAAAAACGTGTTATGAAAAAATAGAAACGTTGCGCGAAAAAAAAAGAATGCAAATAAAACTCTGGGCAGCAATTAAAACAAATAGCGCCGCTATTAGGCGCTATGGAAAGTAGCGCTATAGCGCATAAAGCGCTGATAGCGGGCGCTATCCGAAAGGCCATAGCAGGTAGCGCCTAATAGCGAGGAGGTGGCGCTTCGCGTCGCTAAGCGCTATAGCGCTCGCTATAGCTCACAACTATGATTAAATGGAATACCTGCATCACACATCCACCGGCAGAACTTCCTAACAGCATCAAATCTCATTTTTTTTAGCTTCATTAAATTGTGAGCTCCCAACTTGATTCCCTCCTTTCTTTCCAATTGATTGTCCAGATGGTTAAAAGTATAGATTGATGGGCCCCAATTGTTTAGATTTTTTGCTCAATTGTTGACTAGGATTAACAATCGGTCTCTTTCCATGCTCGTTCTCCTCATCTTGTTCTTGCTTTTCTAAAACACTTTCGTCAAAATTAGGTACATACTCCATAGATTCTTTGACCCGTTTTTTCATCGCAAAATGTTCAACAAATGCCTGCTTAACAAATTCTGGAACTTTTGTACATTTTGCTACATCCCAATTATCTCCAGCAAGATGATGCTTATGCCTTGTGATTCCACCCCTTGTAATTTTAAAACAATAATTGCATCGAATTCCTGCACCGGGACCTCTTTTTCGGAATTTTTACTTGCCATAACAAAAAAACTATGTGCAAATCAAAAAGATTGAAGTTAGACTACTACTGGGTTAAGGAAATAAATTAAATGTGTACAAAAAACTGCATGCATGCTACCATTTATTTAAAATAATGGGAAATATTAAATAAAATTATTAGTTAAAAAATTAATGCAAACAAAACATAGTGCTAAAATATTAAATGAAAACTACCTGCAAAATAAAAAACAGAATGCTATGGTAAAAAAATAAAAAACAGAATGCTAAAATAAAAATACTATCTGGGCAGAGGAGGAGAAAAAAAAAGAAACAAGAAAAAAAACTTACTTCAAAAAGCAGAGGAGGAGACGGATGACAATCTGGCGGCGGCGGCGAGGAGGGCTGAGGCACTGGGCGGCGGCGAGGGGGAGAGATGAGTGAAGTGGAGTCTGGACTTTGGCGTAGGAGGAAAATACGTAGAATGAAAAGAAAGAAAAAGAAACGGGGAGTCGGGAGGGTTAATTAGGGCTGGGCCTTCATTATTTCAAAAAAAAAAAGAAATAAAAGAAAGAAAAAGAAACGGGGGAGTCAGTCGGGAGGGTAACTAGGGCTGGGCCCTTTATTATTTAAAAAAAAAAAAGAAATTTAGCGGCCACTAAGGCCGCCATCGCTAAACTGAGTTAGCGATAATAGCGGTGGTTCGCGGCCGCTACTCATAAACCCTTAGCGTATAGCGGCCGATAGCGATAGGTGGCCGCTTTGCGTCGCTAACCGCTATAGCGGCCATAGCGGTCGCTATTGACTACTATGTTTTGGATTAGATGCCGATACATACTAGAGCTGGAGTATGGGTAAACTCTTTTTGATAGGGTTTGCAGAAATCAATTGATGAAATATCATTTACGATTTTATGATTGGATGTCTTGGCTTTTTTTAATCTACAAGAGAGTGTAGTTTTGCATGAGTTAATGGTGGGATTTGGTTCTTGTAATTGATGTCAGTTTAAGAGTTAGGATTGTAGTAAAATAGTTCTGAAGTACGTCTGCCTCCTGACCAATCCCCACATAATTACTTTTGTTCTAGAGGAGCCAACTGTATATGCATATGAGACTCTATAACTATTATTGGGTACTGTAACATGATTTGGGCTGTTTAAAGGCATTGCTAAAAACCACACCTAATGAATCCACAGGGGATATGAGCTTTTTGCAACTATGGAATTATGTTGCCTACCTAATTCTGCAAGAAAAATCGTTATATCATTTTGCTGATGGAGAAATAGTTTCACTGATGGATCATGGGTTGACAGGGAAAGGTTATCTACCCACCTATTATGGTTGAACCTCCAAGGCCTTGTTGGGTCCAACAAATCGTAGCATATGGTTGAACCTCCAAGGCCTTGTTGGATCCGACAAATCGTACCAAAAATTATCCCATGTTTGTAAGTATCATGGAAAAATGTCTGCATGAATTTTCTTTTCCTTCGCCCCTCGAGAGTTGCATGAGATACTCCTTCCAACAAATCGTACCAAGAATTATCCCATGTTTGTAAGTATCATGGAAATCTGTCTGCATGAATTTTCTTTTCCTTGCCCCTCGAGAGTTGCATGAGATACTCCTCCCGTTTACGAAATACGTTCAACTAATTCCGTTTTGAGACGTCCGCCAAAAATGTTCTCTTTCTATTTTTGGATATGGCCCCCACATAATCCCGCAACTTTTATCCCAATCTTTCCATTAAATTATCAAAAACCCACCATGGCCCACCTTTTCAATCTCACAACCCATTAATCTATTCATTTATAATATGGGTCCCTTGCTCCACTCACTTTTCACTCATCACAAAATATTAAAACCCCTGCCAATAGTCTTCGAACGTATTTCCTGGACGTAGGGCGTAACATGCAATTTACGCATCACAGAAGTTAGTTTGCAAAAGAAGAAATAAACTCCAGAGAAAATGATAAATTGTTGATGATACACAGTGAAACCATGACAAGGGTTTTGTAATGTTGTATTGAATTTTTATGCAGTGGATGGTATGTAGACATTGTTCAATCCTGTATTCTCATATGAAAATGTGCCAGAAAACTCTAAATTTCAGTTATAAAGTTCTGCTTGATTTTAAAATGCTTTTCCAAAGTTCGTCAATATAACTTGGTGGATCTCTTTCTTTTGTGCTCAGGCCACATATCACTTCTTTCATTGGAAGAAAGGAACACCGTTTGTAGATGATCAGGGTATATACAATAGATTGACTTGGTGGGAGCAGATAGACAGTGGCAAACAGCTCACGCGCAACAGGAAGTTTTTGACTGTTGTACCAGTTGTGCTGTAAGTATCCTCTTGATTGTTTATGAGTTTTAGAAATGACTAGCCGTGTTACATTTATTTATGGAGTGCCATGTCTTAATAAAATGATAATGCCTCTGGTCATCTCATGTGTGCCTTAATGATTCTTGACTGCATTCAGGCTGTGACTTGTTTTCAGTAATTCTTTTACTGACGGGCACTTATCTTAAAATTTCATGTCATCAACGTGTTAGGCTCTTATGAGATTCAGATTCTGTTTGTTGATTGGAGGGGCTGAGGTTGGGTGGTGGTATAATTTTTGGAAAATAAAGAGGAATTAGGAAAATTATTGGCTGATACACCTCTTATTAGAGATTTAAGGTTTTATTTGTGTCAACAAACACTATCATTTTTCTACTGTCAAGGAGGAGTATGCTGCTGCCGATCTCCTTTCCTATAATGCTGGTGATTTTCTACCGATTTCCTAGTGTGGATCTCTAATCATAAGGAGTTTAAGGTTTTATTTGTGTCAGATATTATTAGAGATTGGAGCAGTGTCTTGTAGTGTACCTACTCTCTGGGACTACTCATCACAAAATTTATTTGTTTTTTTTACCAAAAACAAAAAAAAAGGATGCCTTTTCCTTGGTCTCTTACTTAGAGGTTTGGTGTCTTTCTGCCACCAACCTATTAGTAGTATACTCGGAATAATATTTTCTTAGAATTGAGCGTATAAGTCGCTCACTGACTTGCAATTAGCATTGAGGTTAAAAAAAATTTGAACCAGCAGCCAAAGATGTATTGTTTCCTTCTTCTTTCTTTAGGCCTGTGACATGGTTGAGTTAGCGAGTAATTGAGTACTTTGATTTTTTTTTTTCTGGATTTGCATGTGATCCATCATTTTCATGAATTTGATATATATATTGCTTTTTGATCTAGTTAGAGTTTCCTCATTGATCATTGCTGCACTACATAAAATTTAAGTGGAGTTGAAACCTAAGAACATTGTAAGAATTTGATATTTTCTTGTGGGTAATTTATTGTTCTTGAAAGTGGTAAAAATGTTGTATCCATCATCATCATCATGGTCAAAATTAGTCCAACATCGTAAAATCATGCAAAAAGCAAAGTAGCAAAGTTTTACGTGGAATGCCCTTCCTGTTGCAAGCTTCATCTGAAGGAGAAATAAAATGAAATTCCAAAATCGCCATCTTATGTTTTTCCAGTTGCATGGAAAATATCATTAGATGGCGATGATAATTGTTATAGTGATGTCCTGTGAAATCAACATGTACATCATGGGACATTACTAGTAAAAACTGGTGCTTAACCCATCAAAATTCGATGAGAAATCACATTATGTTGTAATTTATAAGTATAAACATAATAAACAAATCAATATTTAGCTATGTTTCAATCACCTGGAATCGTTTACTGCGACGAATGAAATAATGAGGCTAGGAATCGGCCACCATAACCTATTTAGAGGGTGACTTTATTAAAGGGTGACTTTGCCACCCATTTATGTTCTAAAGCCGTATAGTAATACCGAAGTGATACGTATAAGGTTCAGCTACCCAGACCCCTTTAAAATTTATATACTCGTACCTATACCAAGTCAGATTGAAATGTAATGTTATTACTCGTTCCCATCTCAAACTCATATAGTAGAATCTGCTAATTACTCAAGCTCATTTAAATTTATAAAATATCTAAAAAATAAAAAATAAGTTGCTACAAAAATTAGTTATCCATCTCGATAAAAACACAAACAATAAAATGTAAACGTTAAGAATAAATAATATAAACGATAAAAAGTTAAAAATTAAATTTCAGCTATAAATTTGAAAATATTATCTATTAAAATTCATCTGAAATTTAGATTTGCATACTCGTCCCGTACTCAGTTAAAAACTGATTTTACTACTCATTTTGTCACAACCCGTATAGTAATACTGGTATTATTTGAATTTATTAAAATTTATAAAGTATCTAATTACTTGAAACGAGAAATGGAGGTTTAGATTAGATTTGGTCCAAAATATTGATTTTGAAAAGGCTGGGTAGATGAGCTTTTACCTAGAAAGAATTGTGAACTTGATTCAAAATGACAATTTTATCCTGAAATAACGAAAATCTACACCCTTATCCTAATATATATATATATATATATATATATATTAGTTTCGCATGCGAAAATTATTTACAATTGATTTTATATTTAACTACTATTAATATTTATCTATTTTCAAAAACTTGAATTATGATAATTTTAAACTAATTAAGAATTTTGTAATATTATTTTATTATTTCACCATATTTATTAAAATTGTTAACCAAACAAATATTTCAATATCCTTATTATTCATTTTACGCAATCAAGCAGCTATCAACTATTATCTGTGTTTGGAACACTTATACACAAGTAATTAATACAATCAGCTAGTTAAATTAGTTATCACGTATGAGCTAATATAATCATCTATCAGCGATCCGCTAATCACCAAACATGGCCATTATCTTGTTTTATATACATCAAAGAACAATTAATATTGCATAAAACACCGCAAGATAAAATAAAAAAATAATATTTAGTATATGTGATATGTATACGGATGATAATATGAAGGCAGTCTGATTTATAGGTATTCATACTCTATCCATTTATGGGTATACATACTCAATACCACCATCGAGAACCACCATTGATGCCTCACAACTATAGTGGATTGCCAAAAACTACGAACAACCTTTGTTGTTAGCGTGTAGACAATGTCCACTACAATTTTTGTTGGATTATTATCTCTTCCATTAATGGAGACTTCTCGGAGATCTACATTTTACTCTATTTCATATTTATTGCATACTTGATAAATGTATAGTTCTTGCCCAATTCTGAAACATTAACCATTTATAGGTGAAAGTGTGAATGCATTTATGAATTTGAGGATATTATTGTATATTTATTTTATAAATATATTGTATGTCTATCTGGATATTGCACATTTATTATTACGATTATTCTTTTTAAATTTTTTAATTATGAATACATGATATTTAATGTTAATCATTAATTTATTAATCATATAAAAAAAAACTAAAAAGTCACAAATTTAGTAAGTATATTTTATATTTGATATAAGTTACTAATTAATTAGAGTTAAAATAAAAATTAAATATCAACCTTACTACAAAACTTAAAAATAGCCTTCAATTGGATTTGCTATTTTATTAAAAAATATCTGATATTAAAATATTTAAACTTGAAAGTAGCCTTCCAACGTGTGTGTCTTATTCCACACATATAGTAACTAAAATATATTAATTGTTATTTATTAATATTGGTAACTTCAATAAGATTTTCATCTATAGATTAAGTTCCATTCAATTTAAATTAAAAATATTATAAATTATAAATAAATTACTTTTTTTTGGTAAATACAATTTTTTATTCCACCAGTAATCATGTTTCAGCCCAACATTACAACCTCCAACTACATAACCACAATCACCACTAAACTACTAATTAGGGAGTAATCTAGCTAGCTTTGGACTCTTCGAGCAACACACAGCCATCTGATTCATACAAGTTCTGCTGATGGTGCTCGTTTTTCTTTCCTAAATCTTCTTGCATTCCTTTCCTGCCACACCTGATAAACCAGTATGGTCACTACAGCTTTGTAGACCCCTTGTTTTTCAGTCTTCAAACGACATTTGACAGTTAAGAATACTCTCTCTTCATCCCAGTTATGAGCTCTCCTCTGAATACCCCACCACTCACTGACTTCTTTCCAAATTTCAGCTGCAAATTCACACTGAAAGAGCAGATGCTGTATAGTTTCATCTTTCTCACAAAGACAAGCATCTCTTCTCCACAACTATCCCCACTTTAACCAGGTTTTCAACTGTAGCTAATCTATCCAGCATAGCCAACCAAATGATAAAGATCTGTTTTGGTGCAGCTATATTATAACTAAGCAATGTTGCCCAACCATCCTTAGGAGCCGTTCCTCTCAACTTCAAATAAACATGTCTAATAGAGAAAGCTTGATTTTGCAGAATATTCATACCTGAGGTTGAGGCTTCCAAATACTCCCTCGCAGCTATGATTTTTCTGATCATCCAAGATGCTTGACTTGGTGGTGACATTGTCATCACTTCCTGGTGTTTGATAGAGCAGCCATGCACCCAACGTACCCACACTTTATCCTTTTTCATTGCCAAATTCCATAAAAGTTTACATATAGCAGTCTGATTTCAAATCTTGAGATCAATTACATTCCATCCTCCAGCTGCCATAGGCAAACACACTCTCTCCCAGGCCACCAAAGCTTTTCTCGAAGTTTCTGCTTTTCCTGTCCACAAAAAGGTTCGATAAGCAGTTTGAATTGCTTTGATCACTTTCTGAGGCAACAAAAATACTTGGCACCAGTAGGTTTGGATGCTAAACAGGACAGATTTGATAAGTTGTAATCCCCCTGCATAAGAGAGAAGCTTAGCCGACCAACAATCAATTCTAGAAAGTATTTTCTGTGTTAATGGTTGACATTGCATGATAGTCAGCTTTCTAGAAGAATCCGTGGTCGAATTTACCGAAGTGATCATCCCAAATTCTTGTAACATTCCTTCTTGAACTCTCTCTGCCACCCCTCCAAAATATATATTACTCTTCTGTGCATTGGCTTTCAAACCCGAGGCCTCAGAGAATTTGGAGAAAGCAGTCATCATTTGTCTAAGTGACTTCACATCTCCTCTACAAAACATCAAGAGATCATCAGCAAAACCAGTGTGGATAAGTCCTATCTTCTTGCACTGAGGATGAAACGTAAACTGTTTGCAAGAGTGGAGCTCCATGAGACACCTATTTAAATATTCCATACAAAGAACAAAAAGGTAAGGTGATATAGGATCACCCTGCCTAAGTCCTTTTTTGGCTTCAAAAGGTTCAGTTAGTTCCCCGTTGACACTAACTTATACTGTAGTCATACAAGGTAGAATCCACTGGACAAACATGTAGGGGAAGCCCAGTTCTAGCGTCAGAAACTTGAGAAAAGGCCATTCTACGGAGTCGTAGGCTTTTTGGATGTCAGTCTTTACCATGCAGCATGGTGAAAGATGCTTCCTGTTGTATCCCTTAATTACCTCATGACTGAGTAGAATATTATCAAAAATGATTCTTCCTTTAATGAATGCAGCTTGGCTATCTCCAATAATATCATCCAACACTCCTTGAAGTATGTTTGCTAGCACTTTTGAGATGATTTTGTACAAGATGCTGCAGCAAGCAATTGGTCTGTACTTCTTAATTGTGCTAGCAGTTGATGTCTTGGGAATAAGTGTGAGCAGAGCCATGTTGATTGCTTTTGGAAGAAAGCCAGTCTCAAAGAAGTTCTGCACAACCCTACTGACTTCTCCTCCTATAACTCCCCAAGCATGTTTATAAAAATAGACATTGAAACCATCGATGCCTGGAGCCTTTTGATCATTCATATCAAGTAAAGCTTTCTTAATTTCCATTTCAGATACATAAGCACATAACAACTCTTGTTTATCTCTGTTCAGCAATGCCCCTCTAGCAATAACAGTCTTATCTACCATAGGCAAAGTTGGTGCAGCAGTCCCCATTAAAGATAGATAAAACTCCCTCACTTCAGTTTTAATTGCATCTTGAGTCTTGCAGAAACTCCCATCAACTCTAGTCAGTACTTTGATTGCATTAACATTCTGTCTAGCTTTGACAAACGCGTGGAAGAACTTGGTGTTGGAGTCACCCAACTTTATCCAATCCACCCTAGCTTTCTGTCTCCATATATTTTCTTCAATGTTGCTCCATTTTTCTAAATTTTTCAGCTTCTCTTTTTCCTCAATGATTAGAGCTTCATTAAGTTTATCCATGTTGAGTTGTTTCTGAATCTCCTCCACCTCATCTCTGCATTGAGCCACCGTCTCTGCAGTCTTCTTAAAAAACTTTGTGTTGAGCTGTTTCAAAGGGTGTTTCAACTGCTTGCATTTGTACCATACATTCAGCAAAGGATTGTTATTACATTGGATAACCTAATTCTCTTTAAGGATATCCTGAAAATCTAAAAGGAGTCTTTCTACTCACCTCAGAGACCTCAAAATTCAATTGTTGTGGGCTATGATCTGATACATTGTGCGCAAGAATCTCCACCACTACATGGCTATATTCTTGAAACCATTGTTGATTTGCCACACATCTGTCTATCAAAGAATAGATTCTAGCTGCACCAGATTGATTATTACACCATGTATAATCACTTCCAATCATCTTAACTGCAGATAGTGCATTAGTATGAAGACAATCTGCAAAATATTTGTCTTCCATGTCAGTGACTGGATTCCCATGAACTCTATCATCTTTATTCAGCACATTATTGAAATCTCCCTCAATAAGCACAGGGCCTGTAGCTCTCCTCATTACTTGATCTATGAACTGCCATAACCCCTTCCTCAGCTCTATAGTGTTAAATGCATAAATTGCAACCAGCTGCTGTGTTTTTCCAGACCCCATATCCAACATCTCACACGAGATTCCTTGCTCATTTTCATCCATGACTTTTATTGCTACTTTTTTTGGATTCCATAGATCCTCCCATTCTCAGCTTTCCTATAATTGTTCACAAACTCCAATTGTTTATTGAGTTATTCTGTAATACTTTTGAACTTATGCTGCTTCACCCTAGTTTTCAGAAGGGCTACTGCATCATATTTGTTTCTTTGCAAACGGAGTCTAATCTCCTTTTGCTTGAGGTGTTTGTTACAACCCCTCACATTCCATAAAAGGAGTTTCATTTTTTCAAAGAGGGGAAATGGTCCCCTCCCTATTCAAATGCCAGCTGTTGGCTCTTCTCAGCACTAAATAATTCATATCCATTTTTAATCCTGATAACTGGAGTTGCTGGGCTCATCTTTGCATTTGTGGTGGTCTTCTTAGGTCTACTCCACCCTTCAGTTTCAGTAGTCTTCTCATTTTCTGTACTGATTTCACTTGCCTTGTTTTTCCCTTTATTCAGCACCTTTGTCTCTTCCTGTGGTTCAACAACCTTCACTCTCCACTGTTGTTTTAGAGGAGCTTTCCAAGTAGGCTTCTGTTTCTCAGCACAGTCATGTCCCGCAACCATACTTTTTTTGCAGAACGGAGGGATCCAGTCATATACAACTTTTTGTTCAATCATGTGCCCATTCTCTCCTATCATAACCTTATATTGAATAGGTTGAGTGACATCTATCTCAATCAATAGCCGGGCAAAAGAAATTCTATGTTGCTCTGTTGTACATTCGTCCGCACAAATGGGCTTTCCCAACAAACTACCAATCCTACTCAAAGATTTTCCTTCCCAGCAGTTGAGTGGCAAATTTGGCAGTTGAACCCATAATGGCACTATTTTTAAGATTGCCTTCTCAAAATAGAAATTGGCCATCTATTCCTTAATAATTGCTGGTCTGTTTGCAATGGTGTGAGGGCCTGCATACAATATCCTATTTCTCTCCTCCATAGAATTAAACCTCACAACAAAATAGCCCTCACTATGATAGAAAATTTCAGGTTTAGCACAGCCACATTGCTTAACAAAATAAGAACTCAAATACGACATTGGAGTATCACCAATCACATAAACTACCACAGCAGATTTCCATTTCTTAGCGTCAAGTTCTAAATCAGAGCTATCCAAATATGCCACAGGCACTCCGTTTTTAATCATAGGAGCAACATAGTCAAGCTTCATATCTTTGCTGAGGAGTGGTGGGTGCGATTCATCCTTCTCTGTTTGATTTTGGGCCGGTGACCGCGAAACATCCTTCTCCGTCTGAGTTTGGTTCGGTGATCGTTGTGCCTCCTTCCCCTGAGGGGATTTGCTCATATCAAGTCTTCGATTCACCTCTGCGTGACTGCTGATTTCGCTGTCTGCTCTCCGACCTTTGACATTGTCGTTGTTGGCCCAGTCGATTTAGCTATATTCTTTGCTGATTTTCCTGAAATTTCTTCTCGTGTAGTCACTTGCTTCTTCCTCCCTGGCTTTCGCTTCCTCGGACGACCTCTTGGCCGGCCGGTTTTGGCCATTCACCGTCGATAGCGCACGTTAGCCCAATTTAACTAAGCTGCGCCACGAGAGCTTTGTTTTTATTAAATTGTATATTGTATAATTAAACTCTGCCTGTGGGTGTAGTGGAAAATATGCAAGGGTTTCTAGGTCGTCGCCCGGAAGCAGCGCGCCACCTCGAAGTATGGGTGTGGTGTCAAATGTGCAAGAATCCTTGCAGCGTGGACGGGGACAGACGAAGAAGGTAGTTCATGCGGCTAGTAAGGGTAGTAAGGTGCGGTTTGGAACTTGAAACGTTGGCTCTTTGACGGGGAGATCAGCAGAAGTGGGGGAGGTTATGAACAGGAGGAGGATTCACATAATGTGTCTACAAGAGACTAAGTGGGTTGGCGAGAAGGCAAGAGTGTTAGCTCTTTGGGGTTACAAGCTTTGGTACTATGGAAAGGATAGAAGTAGAAATGGAGTGGGTATCGTCATTGATAAAGAATTCATTGATGATGTGGTGGAAGTGTCAAGAAAGAGCGATAGAATAATGAGTATTAAGCTTGTGATAGGGGATGAGTTTCTAACTATCATAAGTGGTTATGCACCACAAGTAGGATTGGATGCATCGATCAAACAAGAATTTTGGGTAGATTTGGAAGAGGTTGTCGAACGAATTCCTATGGGTGAGAAATTGATCATTGGTGGTGACCTCAATGGGCATGTCGGTGCTAGCAGAGATGGCTTTGAGATCATTCATGGTGGCTTTGGTTTTGGGGATAGGAATGAAGCAGGAAATGGTATGTTGGATTTCGCATTAGCTCATGACTTGGGTATTATGAACACTTGGTTCGAGAAAAGGGACTCTCATTTGGTGACATATTGAAACGGAGGTAATGCAAGTCAGATTGATTTCTTTTTAGTAAGGAATGTTTGGAGGAAAAGTTTTACTAATTGTAAGGTGATACCCGGTGAGAGTACTGCAACGCAGCATAGAGTTGTGGTGCTTGACTTTCCAGGTAAGAGGCACTTAAGAAAGAGTAGACCACAAGTTGACCCTCGAATTAAGTGGTGGAAGCTCCAAGGGGAGATTCGACATACTTTTGTGGCTAAGATTGCTGATAGTGGTATTTGGTCTGATTGCACGGAGATGGATATAGATTCGATGTGGAACTTGTTGGAGCATAACATAAAGAAAGTTGCAAAAGAAGTCCTAGGAGAATCTAAAGGAAATAGACCATCAAGTAAGGACACATCTTGGTGGAATGATGAAGTTAAGCAAGCGATAAAGACCAAACGTGAATGTCATAAGGTACTGGGTAAATGCTCGAGCGATGAGAATTATGAGAAGTACAAGAAAGCTCAAACAGAAGCTAAAAAGGCAGTGAGAAATGCCCGATCAAAGGTCAATCAAGAATTATATGCAAGATTAGATACAAAAGAAGGGGAAAAAGATATCTATAAACTTGCTCGAATGAGAGAGAAGAAGACGCGAGATATTGAAAAAGTTAAATGTGTAAAAGATACTGGCCAAAAAGTTTTGGTTCAAGATAAAGAGATAAAAGAGAGATGGAGGTCATACTTTGATACCCTATTCAATGGCTATCAAGAACAAGATATTGGGAATTTAAACATCCCCTCAAGTATGGTTAACCGAGAGTTTAAGAGGAGAATTCAAAAGGGTGAAGTGACAATTGCACTGAAGAAGATGGGGTCAAAGAAAGCAGAAGGACCAGATGGTATACCTATTGAAGTTTGGAGGTGTTTGGGAGAGAGAGGGATCGAATGGGTACTATGCTTTTCAATAAGATTTGGAGAAGCAATAAGATGCCATCAACATGGAGTAAAAGTATTCTCGTCCCTTTGTATAAGAACAAAGGTGATGTTCAAGATTGTTCTAATTATCGCGGAATTAAACTAATGAGTCATACCATGAAGTTGTGGGAACGAGTGATTGAACAAAGGATCAGGAAATGTGTGAAGATAACAGAAAATCAGTTTGAATTTATGCCTGGAAGATCGACCATGGAAGCAATTTATCTTATCCGGCAACATTATCGAGATAAAAAGAAAGATCTACATATGGTTTTTATTGATTTATTGAAGTCATATGATAAAGTACCAAGAGAAGTACTTTGGTGGGCCTTAGCAAAGAAGGGTGTATCGCGGAAATATATTGGCATTATAAGGGACATGTATGAGGGAGCTAGTACAAGTGTACGTACTAATGTTGGGAGGAAGATTTTCCTATTACGATTGGGGTGCATCAAGGATCTGCTCTTAGTCCTTTTCTCTTTGTCATAGTCATGGACGAATTGACAAGAGAAATTCAAAATGACGTTCCGTGGTGTATGATGTTCGCAGATGATATTGTGTTGATTGATGAAACGAAGGTTGGACTGCAACAGAAATTGGAACTTTGGAGGGATACTTTGGAAGCTCGAGGCTTTAGGGTGAAAGAGTAAGGCAATATATGGAGTGTAGGTTTAGCGAAAACAGTGATAGAGTGGCGGGGATGATCACATTTGATGGGAAAGTTGTTCATGGATCCACTTTCTTTCGGTATCTTGGATCTATTATCCAAAAGGATGGAGATCTAGATGGCGATGTGGCTCACAGAATAAAGGCCGGGTGGTTGAAGTGGAAGAGTGCCACAGGGGTTTTATGTGATCCTGACATGCCTCATAGATTAAAGGGTAAATTTTACCGCACGGCAATTAGGCCTGCGTTGTTATATGGCACCGAGTGTTGGGCTATAAAACAGTGTCACGTTCAAAAGATGAATGTGGCGGAGATGCGTATGCTACGATGGATGTGTGGTCATACAAAAAAGGATCGGCTCAGAAATGAGGTGATTAGAGAGAAGGTAAGTTGCGGCTATAGAAGACAAGATGATGGAGAATCGATTATAATGGTTTGGTCATGTGAGAAGAAGGCCTGTTGATGCCCCAGTGAGGAGGCTAGAAAGTTGGGGAACAAGTAATGTTGTGAAAGGTAGAGGAAGACCCAAGAAAACTTGGATAAAGATGATTGAAAATGATATGCGGTTTCTTGGAATTGGAGAAAGTATGGCGATAGAGAGGCAAATGTGGCGGGAAAGAATACGAATGATGGATGGAATATGATTTTTTTTTATTCCTATTTTCTTTTATTCCATGTTATCTTTTAATTTATTTTTCAGGATTTTTCATTTTTTTCTGTTTTTTTTTTCTTTCTGTTTTTTTTTTTTTTTTTTATTCTCTTTTTTATTTGTTTTCTTCTCTACTTTTTTCCCTCCTTTTCTCCTTTTATGTTATTTATGTAACAATCATTGACAGTTTCAAAGTTTGATTCATGTTAGCCGACCCCAAATCATTTTGGGATTAAGGCTAGATGTTGTTGTTATTGTATATTGTATAATTATTTTTACTAATTATCTGTTAAATAAATTAATTCTTATGTGGCAAAAAAAATCAATGATGTGCAATAATTATGAGATTTGATTGGACAACAGATTATGAAATGGACTATGGACTTTCAACTTTTTTGACATTTGTCAAATTCGTTTCATGAATAGAATATGGGCCCGGGGATGCTGTATCCAGGTAGGAAAATTGTACTTTTCCATGCTAATTATACAGCCCAAGGAGGATGAGGTTCCTAGTTTTGGCTGTCATTCTTTAGGTTGCCAGTTACCCTTTACTGTCGAGGTGTAGTTCAAGTACGAAAAATCCCAGTTATCTTTAAAAAAATTACACAGCCTCCTGGTATTTGGTTCTGTTTTACAAATTGAATCCTCGACAGGTGGGTATTTGTTTAGGAATTTACACAGAGGATGTTTGTGATACTTTAAAACAGGTATTTGTATTTCTGAAAGATAAGGTAGAACCTTAAGGGTAGTTGTTGAGATTATGCTTAATGAGATCTGCCTAGAACGTTTCTGGTATTGGTATTTCTAAGAGTTGTTTTTCTCAAGTGGTAACTGTTATGGTGGTTTAGGATATGATAGTAGCGCTTCTGCAGCATTGCAATCATGAAATGAACCCGAGAGGCATTATAGTAATATAATCACACTACTTGTTGCAGTTTGTTCTCGTTAGATGTGATAATAGACTGTGCAATGCTTTCTTTGGCTGTCGGTTTGTCCATTAGTAAGTTATTAGCAGTCGGTAAAATGCTTGAGATATAATCTGGTGATTGTGCTAGTATTGTATTTTGGTCTTCCTTTGACAAATTCAATAGGTGTATTAATTAGACTATTACGGTGAATATGCACCTCTCATTCTCTCTTCTCATCTTTGGAGGAAACTACAGTGTTACTTGGGAACTACAATCTATATGCCACTGTTTGTTTTGGTACTTTACATCCAAAGCAAGTGTATCTTTGAATGTTGTCATTTATGCATTATGTTACAACCAGCCAGCTCTGGCTGCAAAATAATCGACAGGTTTACAAGTGTATTATTTATTGCACGAATTTTGCATATGATGGAATTTTTATGAAAAGTAAATTTGGATGTTTTCTAATTAATTATTATAAGCTCGGTTCAGTCTGATTTCATTATATTTACTACTAGTTATTATTCGTCATTTCTTGTAGTGTTAGTTGCCCATGTGCTGGCACACTTGATCGCGACTTCTGTTTGTTTTGGTGTGTGCTCGACCAGTAGGATCAAAGAAAATTCTCAGACACAACATATTTTCCATTTGTCTGTTATGTCAGGTACTTGATAGCCTCACACACAACGGATTATCAACAACCTATGCTGTTCTTCAATACGCTAGCCGTTTTTATTCTCGTTGTCGCCAAGTTTCCCCATATGCACAAAGTTCGTATATTTGGAATCAATGCCGACCAATGAATGAGCTTTAGATCCCCATATATATATATATTCCATTTCAGGTCCACTCGAGTCTAAGCTCAGATATTTTGGTCTATGTACACAGCGGGCGTTGCAGCAGTATGTTGTGGTACTTGAGCAGCGCAGCAGTTCTGTCAAATATTAAGTGCTACCTCTCATTCCCTTATATAACCTCTTTGTATGAGTCAATTTCTTAATTTTGCATAATCTAGTGACATTTTCTTTTATTTTCATTTTTCTCACCTTCATACACGCAGAGACATACATAAGCACGTCATTTTCTTCACATAAACTTCATTTCTAGTTAGTTTATCCTAATTTGTTGAGAGATTTTCCAGGTTTGTAATGGATGCCCGACCAAAAATAATAAATAAATTAAACTAATGTCCAAAACTCACAAAACAGTCTTTTTTTTTGTAATTTTTTTTATCAAAAAATTAACTAGTGAGTCGAAATAATGGCAATGAAAGTTTACTCTTTGACCTTTAAGCTTGAGTTTAAATCTAACACAAAAAATAATTGCAAAACTGATGCATATGATATTTGTAAATATTAGTTTGATTATCTGAAATATTGCATTTCGAGACTAAATCTTTGGTAACCAAATGCCCAATGACTAGTGACTTATTTCATTTGAATACATGCAAATTCTAATTTGACTAAAGTATTGCATTTTGTTACAAGATTCAGTTGTCATTCTTATAATTATCCGTGTCTTAATATTTTTATAGAATATATTAGATGGTACAAATTTCCTTATTTTGTCCTTGAATGGTGATTTTTGGTAAACAGGCCCGTGCATTTATAATCGACTAAATGAAATAACCTTTTTTTTTTTGTTTATTTCTAGTTATCCAGTGGGTATCTACGGTACCAGATAATCAGCTGATTAAACAATTTCTGTTACATTAGATGGTTCAACTTATTAAACAATACTACTATTGGAATTCAGTGATTAAAAATGGGTTATGCAGTGGAAAATAAATTGGTCCAACTGGATAAAACTAAATCCTTAAAACGGATCGATCAAGCATCGTATAAATGAATAAAAATAGGCGATGATAAAAATAAGAAGTTATACCTTCGTAGACATTTGATAATATCTTTTTGATTCCGAGCACGAACACGAATTCAATTGAACGAGCTTTTGGAAATTCTCGAGCACCTAAAATACCGTGCTTTTACGTATCACGTGTCAGAAGATGATTGGAAAATATTTCTATCAACTTATACTCTAAGTATCAAGCTAGAATTAACTTATATATATTGTTACAAATACTTTAAGTATTTTATAAAAAATATTTCCTCTCAACAAATACACTTAAACTCTAAGTTTAAGAAAAGGAAAAATTTCTCGCCCTTGCTTTCAAACTCACGGCCAAGCATGTTATGTGGAGGAGGATGAAGTTGTTTTCATAACAACAAAACAACTCACTCCACACTTCATTCCAAAACTCCATAACTATTTATACACCATGTATAAATAAATGTATCACATCTCATGAAATCTCATTTAGAGATAAAATAAAATGATACACCAAATATGGTGGGGTTTGGGGCGGCCAAGAGGGAAGAAAAATAATGCCGGTTCATTTTGGTCCGTGAAATGTATCCTCGTGTATCTAGTTCGATAGATAAATATTGGTACGTTTCAATATTAATACAATTAATTAATCTAATTAATTAATTATATTAAAAATAAATTCTCTAAGAAATTATATGAATAAATTTATTACCTAATAATTTATTTAATTCACGAGACGGATTTAATCGATCCAATAAATTAAATTAGACATTCAATGTCAAAATTAACTAAGCAAGAATAAGTTAAATATAATCTGTCGTCAATTTTTGTGCCGCAACTCTGTAGGTTCGTCTCAGTTAGGAGGATCCAATGAGTGTTAGCACCACTTAGCCAGTCTCGTGGCCCACACCATAACCTAACTGAGAACGAATGATAGGATAATTTCAAAACCATTATGTCTTGAATACCGTATACGTATAAACCCTTCAATCATATGTCCCAGTCAAGTATTAGAATCACGGTAAAGTCAAACCCTAGTGTATCTTACTCTATGCATTTGTTAATACAAACTGGGATCAACGAGCTCCTGTGTATCAAATATATCTAGCTCTAAATGCTTTGGCCAAAGACTTATGATCTCATTTGCTATTAAACGGATAGGACATTTACCTGCTCACTTACAAGAGAAAGAACTCTATCTTGGTATTCAGTAGAGACTACTACTTGCCCGCTAAGTTGCATTTCGAGGTTGATCCCACCAATCGGTGATTGGATCGAACTACTCTAAGGACTAACTTAATGTCACAAGCACATCTCCTACTGAAACCTCAAGTCAAAGGTTCACGTATACCTATCACATCATTTTGATTCGTTCATTGACAATCCCTGAGTGATATCCATATGACCGAATAGAGGTGAGTCGTAATACTAATCCCATTAGCATACCTATAATGTGTGTTCCAACTAATCCTTAGTGAAGACAGGCACTTTACATATCAAAGTACACGTCATACAAGTGTTGTCTAAACTTACTGCCGAGTTAAGTTTTATCGACTTGCGAACTACTTAAACATTCGAGCCCTAAACACTTCCAGTGCCTATTTCCTTATCTACATAAAGAGTGGAAAGTTTGCTCTCTAATGCAAGGATTATTATTCTATATACCAAATCATGATGCCAATGATATACAATAATATAGTAATAATAAATGCCTTATATAATAAATGTTAATGATTACAATACAATGCTCTCACTCTCTAGTCCTATGAGTGACATTCGATGGCATATTCCTAACAAATATAGCATGGATCTGTCAGACAGACTATGAGTCCTTGTGTTGTCCCATCACTTCTAATTCGAAAGCAGGATGGGTCTTGGAGGATTTGTGTTGATAGTCGAGCTATCAACAAGATTATTGTACGGTACCTTTTTCCTATCACTTGTGTGGATGATTATTGGATCTGTTGAGCGGTTCTCTATTGTTCAGTAAGCTCGACCTATGTAGTGGTATAACCAGATTCGGATACAGCCTGAGGACGAGTGGAAGATGGCCTTTAAAACACGCGAAGCCTGTTTTAGTGATTAGTGATGCCTTTCGGCCTCTCTAACGCACCGAGTACTTTATGCGTGTGATGAATCAGTCATTATGAGCCTTGATTGGTACATGTGTCGTTGTCTATTTTGATGACATCCTTATCTACAACCGCTCCTTTGATGTGCACATAGGTCACTTGCGTGTTGTACTCACTAATTTGCTTGAGGAGAAGTTTTATGCTTCCAAACGTAAGTGTGTATGTGGTGGAATCAGTACTTTTCCTGGGATATAAAATTTCGGCTAAGGGCATTCGTGTGGATGACACGAAGAGTGCAATTATTCGTGATTGGCCTACGCCTACTACTATCACCGAGGCCCGTAGTTTTCATGGGCTGGCTTTTCTTTACGGCCCTTTCATTGCTCATTTCAGTGCCAGCACTCCTGTCACCGACTGCATTGGTTCCAAGCCTTTTGTTTGGACCCCTACGGCCGAAGCTGCTTTTGTATAGATTAAGGAGCGTCTTATTGTTGGGATTTGGTAATTAAAATCGAGTTACACAATGGAAACTAAAATCCAGTCTAACCGGATAAAAACCGAACTCCTAGAGGATCGATCAAGCATCATATATCGAATACATACACACACACACACACACACACACACACACATATATATATATATATAGATTGACGAATATAAAATTAAAGAAGTCATACCTTCATAGTCCTTTGATAATTTTATCTTGATGAAAAATCCCAAGCCAAACTATGATGGATTCCAGCTACCGAAAAACTCCATTCCTTTGTCGTACAACCAACACTAACACGACTCTAATTCATTCAAGTTCTATGAATGATTAAACCCCAAAGATTTTGAATGTCTCTATGTTATCACGCGGCGGATATTTACCGAAAAAAATTATATATCAATTCACTCTCGAAGAACAGGACTAGTTATTGATATAGTATTTTTCTTCTCTTCTCTTCTTCATTTTTCTTTCTCTCTAAGATGAACAAGAAAAATAAAAAGTTTCTTCTCCCCTCTCTCTCTTTGGGTTTGGCCGAATTCAATATGTGTGTGTGTGTTTTTCAACTTACAAATGATGTAAAAGTCTTAGTTGTTTTTATATATCAATATGAGATCAAAGGATGAGATTTGATATCTCATCCATTTATCTTCAATGCATAAAATAAACAACCACAATCACACATAAGATGAAGTAACATGTAAGGTAGAGAGAAAGCGGGAGGCGGTGGCCAAGGTAGGTGAGAGAAGAAACGAGCCGCCACTCACTTCATGTACCAGACGTTCGCGTGTCTAGTCCGTTAAGTACTCTCAATTTTATCTCAAATGCATTTATACTTAATTAATTAATCCAATTAATTAATTAATCACATACAATATTATAATTATATTTCTCGAAGAAATAATTATTTATGAATTAAATTAATCAACAATGATTAATTTAAATTCACAAAACCACATTGATTTATCCAATAAATCAAATTCGATATCTAATATCCCATATTAATGAAGAGATGATAAATTCATATTTATCGGTTAAATATCCTTGTGCGCAACCCAACTCCTTGGATCGCAGTAAGATAATGTATTCTGTACTGACTGTAAGAAGAACGTAAATCTCAGATAATTATTATTTCTTAATTCTAAGTATATAATATTTAATTGTGTGTTTATAATATTTATTGCTTTAATTTACCATGGATGAGAGTCCTAGTGATTGACTCAATAAGCTTCATATCTTGGGTAAAAGTATTATTTATATGATAATTATTATTTAACTAAAACTCGCGTCCCGACTCGTGCGGGTTGATGATGTCTCCTTGAGGAGCTCGATAATGATTATTATATTAAACTCTGCAGGTGGATTTAATTGTGATATAATAATAAGGTTCGAGTGGTACTACTCTTGGATAAGAAACTAATTAATTAAAGCTGTCAGTAGCTTAAATTCATTAATTTACATTCAATATCTTAAACACGAGAAATAAGTCAAAAACTGGAGTTCTGCCCTATCCTGTTTTTCCTCGTAAATTGGGATTTGGGTTGGAAGTGCAATATTAATTCTTTAGTGGATTGAATTGATATTAGTGAACTCAACCACATTAGGAAGGGTTTAATATGGAAAGTTTAGTTACACTAGGAGTCTTAACTCTAATCCTCATTGAGATCCCTAGACTAGTCCAAACAACATCCGGATTAAGGCGCGATCATGCTCTAGAAGATTTTGAGGAAGAGATCAAAGGTAGCAATAACTACTCTTCAAAAGGTAATATCCTATGATCTTTTGATCTCGATTAGGATATTGGATTACCAACAACATTATTTAATACTCCAACAACATAATAAATAATATTAAAATTACTTATTAATCTTAGTAGTTTATTAATTGGCATGCCTAAATAGGTTTGTGCTCGTGGATGCGTAAAACAATTTATTCACTTTTTTACTAACTTCGCTTCCGGTGCATTTTATTTCCAACAATTGGTATCAGTAACTAATTTTGGTGATTAATTGATAGCAGTTTAAATATTCATGTAATTTGATGTTGGAATATTTTGCTAGATGTTTTTGCAGGGAATATGATCTAATTATCATGATTATACGAATGATTATTTTTTATATTATTTATGCAATTGTTGATTTGGCCCGATTTTGAGGCATGTAATAATTTTTCCCGTGAGAAAATCCATGGGTAGGTCTAGGGACTTTATTTTCATACAATTTTGCTGGAATCCGATGTATTATATATTTTTTTTATGAAATTGTAATCGAATTCGGAGAAGACGAAATCACGAAGAAATAGAGCAGAATAGGGACACCCGTGCTGTTGGATAGACGCGGCCGAGCAGCAATACACGGGCACTGCCGAGCAGCACAGGGCTACCATTCGAGCACGCCGAGCATGTCTGCAGAGTGCCTTGGCCGATTCACAGGCGATTATTTGGTTTGGTCGGGTCGTCGATTTGGTCGATCTGTTCCACCGTTGCGTTCATTTGAGAGTAGGGATTTTAAAATTATTATTTTTATATAATTAATTTTGCTTAAAAGTGAAAATTTTAATTTTGGAAATCCACGGCCCGACCAGGGAGGAGTGATAAGATGCTTGTTCTAGTGGGAGATATCGAGTTGAAAATTTTTTCGGATTCAATTCGGGGACGAAGACCATGATAATAAGATAATTTTATTATCCTTGTATTTATTTTGGTTTTTACTGTTTTGGATGTATGGCATGAATTATGCGTGATATTTTTTCTTGCATGCTGGGACGAGAAAATTGAAAAATCTTGAGGCTAAAATTACTAAATGATTAAATTAATTTATTTTAAAATAAAATTAAATTGGTCTCCATAACTAATTTAAATTGTGAAGTAATTAGTATACGCGTTGACATTAGGGTCTTTCTCCATATCAAATGTGCTAATTATAGGTTCACTGGTTTTAACTTCAAATGATGACAACACATAAATATTATTTTTTATGATAGGACCTCTCCATCTGTAGGACTATTATTTAAAAGATAATATTTTAAGGTTTTTAGATTATAGTGTTCACTTAGGTGTATTAATTAATAAGCTCTCCATCGGAGTCTATGTTAATTATACATGGTTAAGATGAACTGACTATTAATTTTACTTGTCATAACGTAAATTTACTAGATAGTAAAATTAAGATGACCGAATAATTAAATAAGCAAAATAAATAAACAAACAAAAATGTTAAAATATTTATTGCGATTAAATTATTATTTTGTGATATTAAAAATTGTTAATTATGACTGTTTGGGTCAATATATAGGTTGGTGATTATTTGGGCTTAATTGTAATCTTTGGTAAAACTTTGAGCCAAAAGTGTAATTTTGAAAAAGAAAAAAAAAAAGGATCAGATTTTTAAAAAGGCACCACGTAGCTTTCATTTCACCATCATCATCCTAATTAGTTTTGGAGAGCCGACAAGCGGTAGAGAAGAAAAGAAAAAAAAAAGGTTAAATCCATGACGAGGAATTCTTCGGTTACGAGACGAGTACAAGTGGGCCGAAATCGCCAGGCGATCAAAATTAGCGGAAATTGTTTATTTTCATCAATAATTCAGGTGGGAAATTTACTAGAAATTTAAATTGTGTAATTTTTACACTTTAAAGTGTATTAGTTGGATATTTATGACATGTGTGATTAGCTGAAAAGTGAATTTGCGAATACTCACCTCATTGCGCATTGACATGAAATAATATGTCATAAACATGCATTGCGAAGCAAAAAGCGAAAAATGCAAGTAAGCGACTTGGGTTGGCCAAAAGAGCCGAGCGAAATGGGCCTGTGTGCGTGAGTCATTGCATGCATGGGAATTGCATTGCATTGCATATACAATAATGACGATTCTGAATATGTGAATTGTGATATGCAGATGTGGCGAATATTTGTATTGTTATGCTAAAGTTGTATAAATTACATCTATTTGGGTTTCTAGTCGTGAGCAGTGTTGGCTCACCCCCACACAGTTTTGTAGGTGTTGCGGTTCGTCGCTACTGCCACGGTCTGTCTCGTGATGTCAATTAGCGATTCGTGGGATGCCTCACATATTGTAATATATTCAAAATATGTAATATATTATCGTGGATGTTGTGAAATTAATAGTGAGCGTGGTTGTTGCTAATTTTGGAAATGTCTATTTTATTATTGAGTGGTGTTGTGTCAATTTTATATGTTCCCATTGTGAGTGAGACTCTGATATTTTTATTTTGAAGTGATATTTCCATTTAGTCGTAATAGAATGTGCAAAATTTCTTTTCAGGTAATTTAAAATTTTGGTAAATTATATGTAGTGGTTTGGTAAATTTCTAGCATATATATTGTGTTTTAAGTTTTTTCAATATATTTTGCTATGCATTAGGTGTTGAATGTTTTAATTTTATCTCAGATGTCTTTCAATCCACTTGCTGTATTCTCAAATAAAAGAAACTTGATGGCACTAACTTTGCTAATTGGAAATATAATCTTAATTTGTTAAACATGTTCGATGGATTGTATATCCATATCTCCGATTCGTTCGGCTCGATTGATGATTTTAGTATTCTTGAGTAACCGTGAACATTTAATGTCGATTAAATGTTCATATGAGTTTTTCTTTGTTGGTTTGAGGCGATTTCCACCGTTTTTGGTCTAGTCCTCGTAGTAATTATGTTATCGTTGTTGTTCGTGAGGATTATAGGTGTTCGGGGCTGCCCGATCGAGCCAAGATCGTAGGAGTAAGCGGGTGTCGATTATCGAGGCAAGTATCTTGCCCATACCTTTCGTATTTTGTAGATGTGATACTTGGTAATGGACTATGTGTGTTATTTGAGTAGTCATGACGAATGTTCAAAAAGGATTGATATAATCCATTTAATGACTTTCTTTAAACAATGCTCAAGTACTTTACGAACGAATGAGTTTTATGGGTATGTGCATTTTGGATGCGGATTGATATATATTGCATGATGGGATTCGGTGCCTAAAACGAAGGCCCAGCGGAAGCGGTAAAATGAAAAATAATTCGATCCGAATCCTACGAGGATCGATCGAGCTACGTATATACGAATATATAAACGAAAAACAAGAGTTATAAAAAACTCACCCTTGAAGTCCGTTGATTAAATGATAACCTTCTCTTGAGCAATTCCCCAAGCTTTGATTGATCTCTACGAATCCAATCCGCTCCAAGCTCTTGAACGATCCAACGCCGAAAGCACCGCGTCTCTACTTGCCATGCGCCGGAAAAACGACCGGAATGACAATACCCGATTAACCTCTAAGGTTATGGCTATAATCAAGTGATGAAGCTTTTTATTATTGCACTCTAAGTGTATAATATTTATCTCTCAATGTATCTTGAATTTTCTCTAAGAAACTCAAGAACAACATGAAGAACAAGATGAAGACAATTTGAGAAAACTTTTCTCTCTCTCTCTCACTAATACTCACGTTGGAATGGTTGGAATGAGAAGTGAGAGATGTCTTTCTTTATTCTACTTTACAAATCCCACACAATTCCCTTTTATCCATATAGTAAGAGATATCATATCTCTTAGGTGATTAGTCTTCACCCACCAAAGGAAGACAAAGACTAAAGGTAAGAGATCAAAAGTGGGGCCGACCTCTAGAAGGAATCCGACGAGTTTGGTTCGTTTCGGACTCCCGAGAGTCCAAACTGATAAACTCCGATTCCGTTCCGATGTATTTATATCGATTAATTAATCTAATTAATTAATCATATTAAATACATAATAAGATAATTAATTTCTCCAAGAAATAATTATATTCATTAATTAAATTAATCACCCGGTAATTTATTTAATTAATTAGGCCATAAATTAATTTATCCAATAAATCAATTTAGACATCCAATGTCCTAAATTAGATATCCAATATCTATTATTCATAATGAGAGTTTAAGCTTGATTCATTCCGTCGTCAATCCTATTGCGCGACTCGATAGGTTCGTCTCAGTCAGCAATGGGAGGAACCAAAGAGTAGTAATACCACCTAGACAGCCTGGCGGCCTACACTGTACCCCAACTGAGAACGAATGATAGGGATCATTCAAGAACCATTCTGTCGTGAATACCAGTAAACGTATAAACCCTTCTTTCAAATGTCCCGATCAAGTTATAGGGTCACGGTTAGTCAAACCCTATATGTACTTGACGCTATGCATGCGTTAATGCAAATCGAGATCATTGAGCTCTCGTGTATCCAATACAACTAGCTCCAATGCTTTGGCCAAAGACTTATGATCTCATCTGCCAATAACCGCATAGGACATATAACCCGCTTACTAATGGGAGAAAGAATTCTATCTTGGTATTTAGTAGGACCTGCTACTTGTCCGTTAAGGTGCACGTCGAGGTTGACCCCCACCTTCCGGTTTATTGGGTCGAACTACTCTAATGTAAATCTTAACATCAGAAGCACATCCCTACTAAATCCTCAAGTCGAAGGTTCACGAATACCTATCACAACCTTTCGATTCCGTCATTGACAGTCCCAGAGTGAAATCCATGTGACGAATCGAGGGTGAGTCGGTTCGAGTATACTAATCATTAGTGTTCGACAGGCACTCTCCATGTCAAAGAACACGTCATACAAGTCTTCACATAAACTTAACGCCCAGTCAAGTTTCATCGACTTGCGAACGATTAAGCATTTGAGCTATAAATGTTTACAGTGCCGACCCCCTTATCCAATAAGGAGTGGAACGTTTTGCTCTCAAATACACGGACTAGTTTCTATATGTATATTTACGAGTTAGGAAAGCCAGTAACTACCAGTAAATAAAGAAACATCCATTGCCTTATATTAATGATTTACATAAGTACAAGTACAATGCCTTCACTCAACATCCTCTGAGTGGCATTAGAGGGCATACTCCTAAAAATCTCCCACTTGCACTCAATGCCACACACTATGGTATCTAATACCCATGTTCTCCAGATGACGCTCCAAGCTAGTCTGAGAAAGTGGCTTGGTCAGTGGATCGGCGACGTTGTCGGCCGAGTCTACTCTGTGCAGCACAATATATCCCTTGCGAACAAATTCTCTTACGGGATGATACTTCCTCTCAATATGTTTGGTGCTGTTGTGAAACCTCGGCTCCTTGGCACACTCTGACTCCGTCATTGTCGAAATCTGGAGCAGTGACTCGGCACATGGTATCACTTGAAGTTCTCCGGAAACTTATTAATCAGAACCCTTCCTTGGAAGCCTCAGGCCGCTTGATACTCGGCTGACAGTGGAATCGCGATGCGATTTGCTTGGCGCTACGCCAATATACTGCTCCTCCATTAAGAGTAAATATGTAGCCAGAAGTAGACATCGAGTCATCCTTCAGTCCTTGGAAGTCCGAATCAGTGAATCCCACCACATCCAATTCTCCACCGCCATACATCGGAACCATATCTCTAGTCCTTCTTAAGTACTTGAGAACATTCTTTACGGCAGTCCAATGTTCCCTACCTGGGTTTACCTGAAACCTACTCACCACGCTTACAGCATGCGCGATGTCAGGTCTTGTACACAACATAGCATACATAAGGCTACCCACGGCCGAAGCATATGGTATATTACTCATTTCCTTTTGTTGTTACTCACTTTGAGGACACATCTTCAAGGAGAGTTTTATTCCATGTCGCGTCGGTAGGAACCCTCTTTTAGAATCATCCATTTTAAATCGCTTTAAGATCTTATCTATATAGAGGGCTTGTGAAAGACCTATTGTTCTCTTCGCTCTATCCCGGTAGAGCCGAATACCAAGAATATAGGTTGCTTCTCCCAAGTAGTTCATAGAGAAATTACTCGAAATCCAAGCTTTAATAGAACTGAGCATTCCCACATCATTTCCTATTAGTAGAATGTCATCTACATATAGTACTAAGAATGCGATCTTGCTCCAACTAACCCTCTAGTATACACAAGGTTCCTTTTCATTTTGCACGAAGTCAAACTCTTTGACCGCCTCGTCAAAACGAAGGTTCCAACTACGCGACGCTTGCTTCAGTCCATAAATGGAATGCTGAAGCTTGCACACTTTCTGAATATCGACTTCGGACATAAAGCCTTTAGGCTGCTCCATATAGATTTCCTCCTAGAGGAATCCATTAAGGAAAGCCGTCTTTACATCCATTTGCCATATCTCATAATCGTCGAAGGCAGCTATAGCAAGCATCATACGAGTAGACTTGATCATGTCTACGGGCGAGAAGGTATCGTGGTAATCGATCCCTTCTTTCTGGGTATAACCCTTTGCCACAAGCCTGGCCTTATAGGCGCCAACCTTGCCATCACCATCAATCTTTCTCTTGTAGATCCACTTGTTCCCAATAGGCACTATGCCCTTGGGGCGGTCTACTAGAGTCCAGACCTGATTGACATGCATCGAGTCTATCTCAGCTTCCATAGCTTCACACCATTTCACAGATTCTACATCCACCATCGCTTGGTCATAGGTCATTGGGTCGGTCTCTAGGCTATCACTTGGAACCTCATGGAGACCCAGCTCCTCCAAGTGCACAAGCCCATACCTCTCAGGTAAATGAGACACACTACTAGACCTACGAGGTGGTTGTACTCGTGTTTCAGAAGGATCGGTTCCAGTTTCTTGCACAGATGTCTCTCGAGGAGTTTCATTGTATTCTTCTAAATAAATACTTCTACCTGCTCCGCCTTCCTGAATGAACTCATCTTCCAGGAAGTGTGCTTGTAAAGCAACAACGATCTTTCGATCTTCAGGCATGTAGAATAGATATCCCATCGTCCCAGACGGGAATCAAATGAAACGTCCCTTCACGGACCTAACTTCCAACTTCTCCACCTTAGTCTTCTTGACATAGGCGGGACATCCCCAAATCCTAATATGATTAAGACTTGGTTTCCTGCCCTCCCACATCTCATGTGGAGTTTCATGAACGGATTTGGAAGGACATCTGTTCAAGATGTAGGCAGCAGTCAGGAGTGCATTCCCCCACAAGTAAATTGGTAAGTCAGTATAGCCCAGCATGGAACGGACCATGTTCAACAAGGTCCGGTTCCTTCTTTCTGACACACCATTTAACTGAGGAGTACTTGGAGGTGTTAGTTGTGAAACTATTCCATGTTCCTTAAGGAACTCGTGAAACTCCGTACTCATATACTCGCCACCTCGGTCTGACCGAAGTGCTTTGATATGATTACCAGTTTGTTTCTCGACTAGGGCCTTGAATTCCTGGATTTTCTCAAAGGCCTCGGATTTATGTTTGATTAAGTATACATAACCATACCTAGTATGATCATCCGTAAACGTAATGAAATATTGATATTCGTCACGTGCTGCTTCCAAAGCACCACATATGTCGGTATGGATTAATCCCAGTTTATCAGGGCCTCTTTCAAAAGTCCCTGTGAAGGGGGACTTAGTCATTTTGCCTTTAAGGCAAGATTCACAAGTAGAAAAGGGATCCGATCCCAATGGACCCATAAGTCCATACTTTTCCATCTTGTAAACCTTGGTCTGACCAACATGACCAAGTCTAAGATGACATTTCAAAGCTTGATTGGTTTCATCCTTACCACGTTTTCTAGTTATAGTATTCACAACTACTTTGTTGCTGAGATTTAGATGATACAATCCATTTAACAATGTAGCAGTACCCACTAGTTTATTTCTGAAATAAATTTTGCAGCAACCATCACCAATGAAAAATGAAAAGCCTTTTCGGTCCATGACCGGAATTGATACAATGTTTTTGTTCCCCGTGGGCAAAACAAGTACATCTTCTAAAGTCAAAACAAAGCCGGATTCTAAACCCAAAAGAAGTGATCCTATGTCGGTCGCCTCGACACTATGCCCGCTTCCAACTGTGATCATAACTTCTCTAGCTCCAAGCTTCCTACTTTGTTCCAGATCCTGATTCATGGTACAAATATTAGAACTAGCACCAGAATCTAGTATCCAGGAAGTAGAAAATATAGTAGCAGAACAATTTGTTTCCAAAACTAAAAGTTCTGTACCCGAAATGCCATGAAGGATCGGACAGTCTCTAGCCCAGTAGCCCAGCTCACCGCACTTGAGACAAGTATCTTTCTTCTTCTTGCCTTTTGTAATCATCGGGGCCTTGCCCTTGCCCTTGAAGTCCTTAACATATGGTCCAGTCTGCTTCTTGGTCTTTTTCTTCTTGTTCTTAGACCTCCGAGGTCCAGAAGAAATCACAAGAGCAGACTCCTTCATTCACGGAGTCTTCATCTGAGACTAAGCGGTCACAAGTTTGTTCATTAGCCCAGCTAAATTACATGCAATCTCATTGCAGTTGAAGTTCATAACAAATTGTGAGAAGGAATCAAGGAGAGACTGTAGGATGAGGTCGGTTTGGAGAGAAGTATCCATTTTAAAATCAAGAGCCTCCAATCTCTCGATCATGGATATCATTTTGAGGACGTGTTCCCCAACCTTCTCACATTCGTTCATCCTTGCACCGAACAGTTGCTTGGATATCTCATATCTAGGAGTTCTGCTATGCTCACCATAAAGTTCGGTTAAGTGAGATAGAATCTGCCTAGCAGAAGTCATTTTCTCATGAGATCTATGAAGCTCATTAGACATAGAAGCCATCATGTAAGCACGGACTTTTATGTCATCCTTAACCCACTTTTCGTGGTTTTCGATCTATTCCTGATTGGCTCTGGTCCGCACAGGAAGCGCCGGAATGTCCGTCTCCAAGACGTATCCCAGTGCCTCTATATTGAGGACAATCATCAGATTGCGGAGCCAGTCCACAAAGTTAGGTCCAATCAAGGTGTTCTTCTCGAGTAGAATTGCGAGTAGATTCATTGTCATATTGAGAGTTATGTTTGCATTAAGTATAACAGATTAATTAGTGACTCATTTAATTATGTTCTAAGTATAGAATTAAGGTCTTTTCTATTCTTTTTACCCAGCTCCCACTATTTTTATCGGACTAACACACTCCCATGTGAAATCTGGAAGTATCGTTCGCTCTACTTCATAGTGGCGATCGAGTTCTTTATAAATCTTAATAGAGGGCAACCGAACAGGTTTCTAGTCTTTTAATTTTCATAAAGTGGTGTCCAACACCAACCCATCTAATGGATGATTCAATCTTATTTTTCCCCTTGTTCACTCCTCTCAACCTATACGATTTCTATGGTTCATAAACAAGTTAAGTTTATACCATCGATGCAAATCAGTTTCACAATTGAATCTTATCCGGCAACCTATCAGGTTTCTAGAGATAAAATTTGCTCCAACCGAAGGCATCCAATGCACTCCCGGTAATTTATCCATCCTCCTCGAATGACTACCCCGATAACTCGGAAGCATAGCACATCCGGTTTGGATTTCAATTTCCCGAAAGCTCGATGGAGGGAAGGAAAACCTTGAAACCTTATAAACTTAATAATTTGTCGAGGGAGAATTTTCGCGATTAACGTTACACTTTGCACATTAATCATTTAAGCGCGTTTGTGGCATTCATACAATATGAAACAACTATTCACAACCTAGTTGCTACCAACATGTGGTTCGTGGAACGTTCCTAGAAAACAAAAACTCCGTAATCTAATTACAAGTCTTTGTCTTGAATCTTCATCTTCTAGAAACGGATCTTCCTCCGATCTTCGTCATTACATATAAATTTTACATTGAAAATTGCATCCTAGATACAAGTATTTCTAGTAAAATAAATAGGCTCAAAACGGCCTTTACAACCCAATCGAATAAAACGAACGATTCAAAACTAAGTCCACGAACCACATCCCCATTCAAAAGCATTCATCCAATAAATACTATATAAATAGAAAGTGTAGAGATACATTGATCCAATCAACAATACGAACCGATCCAATTGATTCACACAATCGGTAATATGATAACATTCAAAATAATTCGATCGACCATAAATATTCAAATTAATCAAATTTACCTTATAAAATGAAATACCATAAATCATTTTAATCATATTAAATCCAATTTAACATGCGGGAGAATAATTATCAAGAATACACAAAAAATAGAGCCGAGGCGAAAATGGCCTGCCATGGCCGAGTCACTGCCGGCCAGACATCGTCGGGTCGTGCCGGCAGTGTCCTAAACATTCCTGCCAGACACGGCCGTGTCGCCTGACACGCTCGAGTCACCTCCGGAAGCTTGCCGGCCAGATATGGCCCGTGTCGCCTGACACGGTCGGGTCTGCCTGGCAGTGGCCAGGCCAGACTGCCGGACACGACCGAGCACCTAGGACACGGTCGAGTCACTCTCGGCCAGAATGCACCTTTTGACCAAAAAGTCGTCCGACGACGATTCGGGGCTAGATTTTCGACCGGATATCCAATATCAATATTTTTCGACATTCATATCTTCAATATAAATCATATTTCCCAGAAATTTAAGATTTATATTTATACATAAACTTACGAAAAATATAATTATTACGAACAAAAAACACACATCACGATTATGTCTATAATGATTCCAAATCATTCACCATTCAATCAAGCATTCCAAATGATAATATCGTATATATGATCGCAAGACCTACGCTCCGATACCACTGATGGGATTCGGTGCCTAAAACGAAGGCCCAGCGGAAGCGGTAAAATGAAAAATAATTCTATCTGAATCCCTACGAGGATCGATCGAGCTATGTATATACGAATATATAAACGAAAAACAAGAGTTATAAGAAACTCACCCTTGAAGTCCGTTGATTAAATGGTAACCTTCTCTTGAGCTATTCCCCAAGCTTTGATTGATCTCTACGAATCCAATCCGCTCCAAGCTCTTGAATGATCCAACGCCGAAAGCACTGCATCTCTACTTGTCATGCGCCGGAAAAACGACCGGAATGACAACACCCGATTAACCTCTAAGGTTACGGCTAGAATCAAGTGATGAAGATTTTTATTATTGCACTCTAAGTGTATAATATTAATCTCTCAATGTATCTTGAATTTTCTCTAAGAAACTCAAGAACAAGATGAAGAACAAGATGAAGACAATTTGAGAAAACTTTTCTCTCTCTCTCACTAATACTCACGTTGGAATGGTTGGAATGAGAAGTGAGAGATGTCTTTCCTTTATTCTACTTTACAAATCTCACACAATCCCATTTTATCCATATAATAAGAGATATCATATCTCTTAGGTGATTAGTCTTCACCCACCAAAGGAAGACAAAAACTAAAGGTAAGAGATCAAAAGTGGGGCCGGCCTCTAGAAGGAATCCGACGAGTTTGGTTCGTTTCGGACTCCCGAGAGTCCAAACAGATAAACTCCGATTCCGTTCCGATGTATTTATATTGATTAATTAATCCAATTAATTAATCATATTAAATACATAATAACATAATTAATTTCTCCAAGAAATAATTATATTCATTAATTAAATTAATCACCCGGTAATTTATTTAATTAATTAGGCCATAAATTAATTTATCCAATAAATTAATTTAGACATCCAATGTCCCAAATTAGCTATCCAATATCTAATATTCATAATGAGAGATTAAGCTTGATTCATTCCGTCGTCAATCCTATTGTGCGACTCAGTAGGTTCGTCTCAGTCAGCAATGGAGGAACCAAAGAGTAGTAGCACCACCTAGCGGCTGGCGGCTACTGCTGTACCCCAGCGAGAACGAATGATAGGGATCATTCGGGAACCATTCATCGTGCATACCGATGGCGTATAAACCCTTCTTTCAAATGTCCCGATCAAGTTATAGGGTCACGGTCAGTCAAACCCTATCTGTACTTGACTCTATGCATGCGTTAATGCAAATCGAGATCATTGAGCTCTCGTGTGTCCAATACAACTAGCTCCAATGCTTTGGCCAAAGACTTATGATCTCATCTGCCAATAACCGCATAGGACATATAACCCGCTCACTAATGGGAGAAAGAATTCTATCTTGGTATTCAGTAGGACCTGCAACTTGCCCATAAAGATGCACGTCGAGGTTGACCCCCACCTTCCGGTTTATAGGGTCGAACTACTCTAATGAAAATCTTAACGTCACAAGCACATCCCTACTAAATCCTCAAGTCGAAGGTTCACGAATACCTATCACAACCTTTCGATTCCGTCATTGACAGTCCCGGAGTGAAATCCGTGTGACGAATTGAGGGTGAGTCGGTTCGAGTATACTAATCCAATTAGCATACCTATAACGTATGCTCCCACTAACCATTAGTGTTCGACAGACACTCTCCATGTCAAAGAACACGTCATACAAGTCTTCACATAAACTTAACGCCCAGTCAAGTTTCATCGACTTGTGAACGATTAAGTATTTGAGCTATAAACCTTTCCAGTGCCGACCCCCTTATCCAATAAGGAGTGGAACGTTTTGCTCTCAAATACACGGACTAGTTTTTATATGTATATTTACGAGTTAGGAATGCCAGTAACTACCAGTAAATAAAGAAACATCCATTGCCTTATATTAATGATTTACATAATTACAAGTACAATGCCTTCACTCAACATCCTCTGAGTGGCATTCGAGGGCATACTCCTAACAATCTCCCACTTGCACTCAATGCCACACACTATGGTATCTAATACCCATGTTCTCCAGATGACGCTCCAAGCTAGTCTGAGAAAGTGGCTTGGTCAGTGGATCGGCAACGTTGTCGGCCGAGTCTACTCTGTGCAGCACAATATATCCCTTGCGAACAAATTTTCTTACGAGATGATACTTCCTCTCAATATGTTTGGTGCTGTTGTGAAACCTCGGCTCCTTGGCCTACGCTACAGCTCCGTCGTTGTTGCAGTACAGCGGAACAGGCAGCTCAGCACATGGTATCACTTGAAGTAGTCCCAGAAACTTCTTAATCCAGAACCCTTCTTTGGAAGCCTCCGAGGCTGCTTGATACTCAGCCTGACATGTGGAATCAGCAGTCGCGCTTTGCTTGGCGCTACGCCAAGATACTGCTCCTCCATTAAGAGTAAATATGTATCCAGAAGTAGACATCGAGTCGTCCTTCAGTCCTTGGAAGTCTGAATCAATGAATCCCACCACATCCAATTTCCACCGCCATACATCAGAACTATATCTCTAGTCCTTCTTAAGTACTTGAGAACGTTCTTTACGGAAGTCTAATGTTCCTTACCTAGGTTTTCCTGAAACCTACTCACCACGCTTACAACATGCGCGATGTCAGGTCTTGTACACAACATATCATACATAAGGCTACCCACGGCCGAAGCATATGGTATATTACTCATTTCCTTTCGTTGTTCCTCACTTTGAGGACACATCTTCAAGGAGAGTTTTATTCCATGTCGCATCGGTAGGAACCCTCTTTTAGAATCATCCACCTTAAATCGCTTTAAGATCTTATCTATATAGAGGGCTTGGAAAAGACCTATTGTTCTCTTCGCTCTATCCCGATAGAGCCGAATACCAAGAATATAGGTTGCTTCTCCCAAGTAGTTCATGGAGAAATTACTCGGAAGCCAAGCTTTCACAGAACTGAGCATTCCCACATCATTTCCTATTAGTAGAATGCCCTCTACATATAGTACTAAGAATGCGATCTTGCTCCCACTAACCCTCTTGTATACACAAGGTTCCTTTTCATTTTGCACAAAGTCAAACTCTTTGACCGCCTCGTCAAAATGAAGGTTCCAACTACGCGACGCTTGCTTCAGTCCATAAATAGAACGCTGAAGCTTGCATACTTTCTGAATATCGACTTCGGACACAAAGCCTTTAGGCTGCTCCATATAGATTTCCTTCTCGAGGAATCCATTAAGGAAAGCCGTATTTACATCCATTTGCCATATCTCATAATCGTGGTAGGCAGCTATAGCAAGCATCATGCGAATAGACTTGATCATGGCTACGGGCGAGAAGGTATCGTGGTAATCGATCCCTTCTTTCTGGGTATAACCCTTTGCCACAAGGCTGGCCTTATAAGCGCCAACCTTGACATCACCGTCAGTCTTTCTCTTGTAGATCCACTTGTTCCCAATAGGCACTATGCCCTTGGGCGGTCTACTAGAGTCCAGACCTGATTAACATGCATCGAGTCTATCTCAGCTTCCATAGCTTCACGCCATTTCGCGGAGTCTACATCCACCATCGCTTGGTCATAGGTCATTGGGTCGGTCTCTTGGCTATCACTTGGAACCTCATGGAGACCCAGCTCCTCCAAGTGCACAATCCCATACCTCTCAGGTAAATGAGACACACTACTAGACCTACGAGGTGGTTGTACTTGTGTTTTAGAAGGTTTGGTTCCAGTTTCTTGCACAGGTGTCTCCCAAGGAGTTTCATTGTATTCTTCTAAAGAAATACTTCTAGCTGCTTCGCCTTCCTGAATGAACTCATCTTCCAGGAAGTGTGCTTGTAAAGCAACAACGATCTTTCAATCTTCGGGCATGTAGAATAGATATCCCATCGTCCCAGTCGTGAATCCAATGAAACGTCCCTTCGCGGACCTAACTTCCAACTTCTCCACCTTAGTATTCTTGACATAGGCTGGACATCCCCAAATCCTAATATGATTAAGACTTGGTTTCCTGCCCTCCCACATCTCATGTGGAGTTTTAGGAACGGATTTGGAAGGACATCTGTTCAAGATGTAGGTGGCAGTCAGGAGTGCATACCCCCACAAGTAAATTGGTAAGTCAGTATAGCCCAGCATGGAACGGACCATGTTCAACAAGGTCCGGTTCCTTCTTTCTGACACACCATTTAACTGAGGAGTACCTGGAGGTGTTAGTTGTGAAACTATTCCATGTTTCCTAAGAAACTCGTGAAACTCCATACTCATATACTCGCCTCCTCGGTCCGACCGAAGTGCTTTGATATGATTACCAGTTTGTTTCTCGACTAGGGCCTTGAATTCCTGGATTTTCTCAAAGGCCTCGGATTTATGTTTCATTAAGTATACATAACCATACCTAGTATGATCATCCGTAAACGTAATGAAATATTGATATCCATCACGTGCTGCTTCCAAAGCACCACATATGTCGGTATGGATTAATCCCAGTTTATCAGCGGCTCTTTCAAAAGTCCCTGTGAAGGGGGACTTAGTCATTTTGCCTTTAAAGCAAGATTCACAAGTAGGAAACAGATCCGATCCCAATGGACCCATAAGTCCATACTTTTCCATCTTGTAAACCTTGGTCTGACCAGCATGACCAAGTCTAAGATGCCATTTTAAAACTTGATTGGTTTCATCCTCACCACGTTTTCTAGTCATAGTATTCACAACTACTTTGTTGCTGAGATTTAGATGATACAATCCATTTAACAATGTAGCAGTACCCACTAGTTTATTTCTGAAATAAATTTTGCAGGAACCATCACCAATGAAAAATGAAAAGTCTTTTCGGTCCATGACCGGAATTGATACATTGTTTTTGTGCCCCGTGGGCAAAACAAGTACATCTTCTAAAGTCAAAACAAAGCCGGATTCTAAACCCAAAAGAAGTGATCCTATGTCGGTCGCCTCGACACTATGCCTGCTTCCGACTGTGATCATAACTTATCTAGCTCCAAGCTTTCTACTTTGTTCCAGATCCTGATTCATGGTACAAATATTAGAACTAGCACCAGAATCCAGTATCCAGGAAGTAGAAAATACATTAGCAGAACAATTTGAGGGTTCAGTTTTCTTAGTTCCTAATTTTTTCTTAGAGTTTTTCAATTTCTCACGGAATTTGTTTTTTTTTTTTTTTTTAGTTTTTCAGTTTTTAGGGTTATTTTTTTGGTTTTTTAGTTATTTTGATTTATTTTAGTGTTTCCTTTTTTTTTTTGGTATTTTAAATTGAATGTTTTAGGGGACTGACGAATCAAGATCGGTAAGACCATCTCATAAGATACCTATATATATATATATGGGGAAAGTGAATGTGTGTGATAGCCCCACCCAAGTTGGGTGAAAAACACCTCACATACATTTTTTTAACATGTAAAATACATGTGGGCCCTCATTCATTCGTTAATATTAAAAAAAATAGTATATGAGGTGTTTTTCACCCAACTTGGATGGGGCTGTCACACACCTTCACTTTCCCCTATATATATATATATATATAGAGAGAGAGAGAGAGAGAGAGCAAAAAATACGGGTGATAAGCTAATGATGAAGCTAATCATAGTTATACCTGCCCAGTGATTAAGGGCCAAGAACTCCACTAGTCCAGCAACTTCTTCTGGTTGGCCGTACCTTCCTGAATCCAACGCAGCAATAAGGAGTTATTATTGCAATGGAACATTTACCCATGATTTTTAAATATATAAATAGGAACCAAATGGAGTTTTGACTAAGCATATTTAAAATATCGGTCTCATAAGCTCTTCCCATGTCTCGTAAGATATTTCATATATCTTACTTCGATAATAAGTTTTTGAAATGAGATGATGGACCTATTAAAATGTTGGAAATTAAAGATTTAGAAATTAAATGGTCAAAATGAAATGAAATGTTAAAATAAGCTTCGAAGTTTCTGATTCTACCCTCGGGTTGTATTGAACTTGTACAAGGAAAAACTATTGGTCATAGATAAATATCGACTTAAGAAGGAAATGGAGACTCTCAACAACGAGATGGAAGGTTTAAAACAAACCCAAGGGAATGGCATCCAATATCTTTTTTACGAAATCGGCCCCAAGCTTAGCAGTCATGTCAGACGCAATAAAACCAGGAGCAACAGCATTTTCCTGTTAATGAAAGCCAAGGCCCGTGTTTAGTTTGAAAGTATATGTGGTAAAAATTTGTGTGAGAATGTCTTATGGAATACATTCCGTAAGACATAGTAAACATGCCATGAAGGATCGGACAGTCTCTAGCCCAGTGGCCCAGCTCACCGCACTTGAGACAAGTATCTTTCTTCTTCTTGCCTTTTGGAACCATCGGGGCCTTGCCCTTGCCCTTGAAGTCCTTAACATATGGTCCAGTCTGCTTCTTGGTCTTTTTCTTCTTGTTCTTAGACCCCGAGGTCCAGAAGAAATCACAAGAGCAGACTCCTTCATTCGCGGAGTCTTCATCTGAGACTGAGCGGTTACAAGTTTGTTCATTAGCCCAGCTAAATTACATGCAATCTCATTGCAGTTGAAGTTCATAACAAATTGTGAGAAGGAATCAAGGAGAGACTATAGGATGAGGTCGGTTTGGAGAGAAGTATCCATTTTAAAATCAAGAGCCTCCAATCTCTCGATCATGGATATCATTTTGAGGACGTGTTCCCCAACCTTCTCACCTTCGTTCATCCTTGCACCGAACAGTTGCTTTGATATCTCATATCTAGGAGTTCTGTTGTGCTCACCATAAAGTTCGGTTAAGTGAGATAGAATCTGCCTAGCAGAAGTCATTTTCTCATGAGCTCTCTGAATCTCATTAGACATAGAAGCCATCATGTAGGCACGAACTTTTATGTCATCCTTAACCCATTTTTTGTGGTTTTCGATCTCTTCCTGATTGGCTCTGGTCCGCACAGGAAGCGCCGGAATTTCCGTCTCCAAGACGTATCCCAGTGCCTCTATACTGAGGACAATCATCAGATTGCGGAGCCAGTCCACAAAGTTAGGTCCAATCAAGGTGTTCTTATCGAGTAGAATTGCGAGTAGATTCATTGTCATATTGAGAGTTATGTCTGCATTAAGTATAACGGATTAATTAGTGACTTGTTTAATTATGTTCTAAGTATAGAATTAAGGTCTTTTCTATTCTTGTTACCCAGCTCCCACTATTTTTATCGGACTAACACACTGCCACGTGAAATCCGGAAATATCGTTCACTCTACTTCATAGTGGCGATCGAGTTCTTTATAAATCTTAATAGAGGGCAACCGAACAGGTTTCTAGTCTATTAATTTTCATAAAGTGGTGTCCAACACCAACCCATTTAATGGATGATTCGATCTTCTTTTTCCCTTTGTTCACTCCCCTCAACCTATACGATTTCTATGGTTCGTGAACAAGTTAAGTTTATACCATCGACGCAAATCAGTTTCACAATTGAATCTTATCCGGCAACCTATCAGGTTTCTAGGGATAAAATTTGCTCCAACCGAAGGCATCCAATGCTCTCCCGGTAATTTATCTGTCCTCCCCGAATGACTACCCCGATAACTCGGAAGCATAGTACATCCGGTTTGGATTTCAATTTCCCGAAAGCTCGATGGAGGGAAAGAAAACCTTGAAACCTTATAAACTTAATAATTTGTCGAGGGAGAATTTTCGCGATTAACGTTACACTTTGCACATTAATCATTTAAGCGCATTTGTGGCATTCATACAATATGAAACAACCATTCACAACCTAGTTGCTACCAACATGTGGTTCGTGGAACGTTCCTAGAAAACAAAAACTCCGTAATCTAATTACAAGTCTTCGTCTTGAATCTTCGTCTTCTCGAAACGGATCTTCCTCCGGTTTTCGTCATTACATATAAATTTTACATTGAAAATTGCATCCTAGATACAAGTATTTCTAGTAAAATAAATAGGCTCAAAACGGCCTTTACAACCCAATCGAATAAAACGAACGATTCAAAACTAAGTCCACGAACCACATCCCCATTCAAAAGCATTCATCCAATAAATACTATATAAATGGAAAGCGTAGAGATACATTGATCCAATCAACAATACGAACCGATCCAATTGATTCATACAATCAGTAATATTGTAACGTTCAAAATAATTCGGTCGACCATAAATATTCCAATTAATCAAATTTCCCTTATAAAATGAAATACCATAAATCATTTTAATCATATTAAATCCAATTTAACATGCGGGAGATTAATTCTCAAGAATACACAAAAAAATCGAGCCGAGGCGAAAATGGCCTGCCATGGCCGAGTCACTGCCGGCCAGACACGGTCGGGTCGTGCCGGCAGTGTCCTAAACATTCCTGCCAGACACGACCGTGTCGCCTGACACGGTCGAGTCACCTCCGGAAGCTTGCCGGCCAGACATGGCCCGTGTCGCCTGACACGGTTGGGTCTGCCTGGCAGTGGCCAGGCCAGACTGCCGGACACGACCGAGCACCTAGGACACGGTCGAGTCACTCTCGGCCAGAATGCACCTTTTGACCAAAAAGTCGTCCGAATGACGATTGAGGGGCTAGATTTTAATAGGATATCCAATATCAATATTTTTCGACATTCATATCTTCAATATAAATCATATTTCCCAGAAATTTAAGATTTATATTTAGACATAAACTTACAAAAAATATAATTATTACGAACGAAAAACATACATCACGATTATGTCTATAATGATTCCAAATCATTCACCATTCAATCAAGCATTCCAAATGCTAATATCGTATATACGATCGCAAGACCTACGCTCTGATACCACTGATGGGATTCGGTGCTTAAAACGAAGGCCCAGCGGAAGCGGTAAAATGAAAAATAATTCTATCTGAATCCCTACGAGGATCGATCGAGCTATGTATATACGAATATATAAACGAAAAACAAGAGTTATAAGAAACTCACCCTTGAAGTCCGTTGATTAAATGGTAACCTTCTCTTGAGCTATTCCCCAAGCTTTGATTGATCTCTACGAATCTAATCCGCTCCAAGCTCTTGAACGATCCAACGCCGAAAGCACTGCGTCTCTACTTGCCATGCGCCGGAAAAATGACCGGAATGACAACACCCGATTAACCTCTAAGGTTACGGCTAGAATCAAGTGATGAAGCTTTTTATTATTGCACTCTAAGTGTATAATATTTATCTCTCAATGTCTCTTGAATTTTCTCTAAGAAACTCAAGAACAAGATGAAGAACAAGATGAAGACAATTTGAGAAAACTTTTCTCTCACTCTCACTAATACTCACGTTGGAATGGTTGGAATGAGAAGTGAGAGATGTCTTTCCTTTATTCTACTTTACAAATCTCACACAATCCCCTTTTATCCATATAATAAGAGATATCATATCTCTTAGGTTATTAGTCTTCACCCACCAAAGGAAGACAAAGACTAAAGGTAAGAGATCAAAAGTGGGGCCGGCCTCTAGAAGGAATCCGTCGAGTTTGGTTCGTTTCGGACTCCCGAGAGTCCAAACAGATAAACTCCGATTCCGTTCCGATGTATTTATATTGATTAATTAATCCAATTAATTAATCATATTAAATACATAATAACATAATTAATTTCTCCAAGAAATAATTATATTCATTAATTAAATTAATCACCCGGTAATTCATTTAATTAATTAGGCCATAAATTAATTTATCCAATAAATCAATTTAGACATCCAATGTCCCAAATTAGATATCCAATATCTAATATTCATAATGAGAGATTAAGCTTGATTCATTCCGTCGTCAATCCTATTGCGCGACTCAGTAGGTTCGTCTCAGTCAGCAATGGAGGAACCAAAGAGTAGTAGCACCACCTAGCCAGCCTGGCGGCCTACACTGTACCCCAACTGAGAAGGAATGATAGGGATCATTCAAGAACCATTCTGTCGTGAATACCAGTAAACGTATAAACCCTTCTTTCAAATGTACCGATCAAGTTATAGGGTCACGGTCAGTCAAACCCTATCTGTACTTGACGCTATGCATGCGTTAATGCAAATCGAGATCATTGAGCTCTCGTGTATCCAATACAACTAGCTCCAATGCTTTGGCCAAAGACTTATGATCTCGTCTGCCAATAACCGCATAGGACATACAACCCGCTCACTAATGGGAGAAAGAATTCTATCTTGGTATTCAGTAGGACCTGCTACTTGCCCATTAAGATGCACGTCGAGGTTGACCCCCACCTTCCGGTTTATAGGGTCGAACTACTCTAATGAAAATCTTAATGTCACAAGCACATCCCTACTAAATCCTCAAGTCGAAGGTTCACGAATACCTATCACAACCTTTCGATTCCGTCATTGACAGTCCCGAAGTGAAATCCGTGTGACGAATTGAGGGTGAGTCAGTTCGAGTATACTAATCCAATTAGCATGCCTATAACGTATGCTCCCACTAACCATTAGTGTTCGACAGATACTCTCCATGTCAAAGAACACGTCATACAAGTCTTCACATAAACTTAATGCCCAGTCAAGTTTCATCGACTTGCGAACGATTAAGTATTTGAGCTATAAACCTTTCCAGTGCCGACCCCCTTATCCAATAAGGAGTGGAACGTTTTGCTCTCAAATACACGGACTAGTTTCTATATATATATTTACGAGTTAGGAATGCTAGTAACTACTAGTAAATAAAGAAACATATATTGCCTTATATTAATGATTTACATAATTACAAGTACAATGCCTTCACTCAACATCCTCTGAGTGGCATTCGAGGGCATACTCCTAACAATCTCCCATTTGCACTCAATGCCACACACTATGGTATCTAATACCCATGTTCTCCAGATGACGCTCCAAGCTAGTCTGAGAAAGTGGCTTGGTCAGTGGATCGGCGACGTTGTCGGCCGAGTCTACTCTGTGCAGCACAATATATCCCTTGCGAACAAATTTTCTTACGAGATGATACTTCCTCTCAATATGTTTGGTGCTGTTGTGAAACCTCGGCTCCTTGGCCTACGCTACAGCTCCGTCGTTGTTGCAGTACAGCGGAACAGGCGGCTCAGCACATGGTATCACTTGAAGTTCTCCCAGAAACTTCTTAATCCAGAACCCTTCCTTGGAAGCCTCCGAGGCTGCTTGATACTCAGCCTGACAGGTGGAATCAGCAGTCGCGCTTTGCTTGGTGCTACGCCAAGATACTGCTCCTCCATTAAGTGTAAATATGTAGCCAGAAGTAGACATCGAGTCGTCCTTCAGTCCTTGGAAGTCTGAATCAATGAATCCCACCACATCCAATTTCCACCACCATACATCAGAACTATATCTCTAGTCCTTCTTAAGTACTTGAGAACGTTATTTACGGAAGTCCAATGTTCCCTACCTAGGTTTTCCTGAAACCTACTCACCACGCTTACAACATGCGCGATGTCAGGTCTTGTACACAACATAGCATACGTAAGGCTACCCACGGCCGAAGCATATGGTATATTACTCATTTCCTTTCGTTGTTCCTCACTTTGAGGACACATCTTCAAGGAGAGTTTTATTCCATGTCGCATCGGTAGGAACCCTCTTTTAGAATCATCCACCTTAAATCGCTTTAAGATCTTATATATATAGAGGGCTTGGGAAAGACCTATTGTTCTCTTCGCTCTATCCCGGTAGATCCGAATACCAAGAATATAAGTTGCTTCTCCCAAGTAGTTCATGGAGAAATTACTCGAAAGCCAAGCTTTCACAAAACTGAGCATTCCCACATCATTTCCTATTAGTAGAATGTTATCTACATAAAGTACTAAGAATGCGATCTTGCTCCCACTAACCCTCTTGTATACACAAGGTTCCTTTTCATTTTGCGCGAAGTCAAACTCTTTGACCGCCTCGTCAAAATGAAGGTTCCAACTACGCGACGCTTGCTTCAGTCCATAAATGGAACGCTGAAGCTTGCACACTTTCTGAATATCGACTTCGGATACAAAGCCTTTAGGCTGCTCCATATAGATTTCCTTCTCGAGGAATCCATTAAGGAAAGCCGTATTTACATCCATTTGCCATATCTCATAATCGTGGTAGGCAGCTATAGCAAGCATCATGCGAATAGACTTGATCATGGCTACGGGCGAGAAGGTATCGTGGTAATCGATCCCTTCTTTCTGGGTATAACCCTTTGCCACAAGGCTGGCCTTATAAGCACCAACCTTGCCATCACCGTCAGTCTTTCTCTTGTATATCCACTTGTTCCCAATAGGCACTATGCCCTTGGGCGGTCTACTAGAGTCCAGACCTGATTGACATGCATCGAGTCTATTTCAGCTTCGATAGCTTCACGCCATTTCGCGGAGTCTACATCCACCATCGCTTGGTCATAGGTCATTGTGTCGGTCTCTTGGCTATCACTTGGAACCTCATGGAGACCCAGCTCCTCCAAGTGCACAATCCCATACCTCTCAGGTAAATGAGACACACTACTAGACCTACGAGGTGGTTGTACTTGTGTTTTAGAAGGTTTGGTTCCAGTTTCTTGCACAGGTGTCTCCCAAGGAGTTTCATTGTATTCTTCTAAAGAAATACTTCTAGCTGCTTCGCCTTCCTGAATGAACTCATCTTCCAGGAAGTGTGCTTGTAAAGCAACAACGATCTTTCAATCTTCGGGCATGTAGAATAGATATCCCATCGTCCCAGTCGTGAATCCAATGAAACGTCCCTTCGCGGACCTAACTTCCAACTTCTCCACCTTAGTATTCTTGACATAGGCTGGACATCCCCAAATCCTAATATGATTATGACTTGGTTTCCTGCCCTCCCACATCTCATGTGGAGTTTTAGGAACGGATTTGGAAGGACATCTGTTCAAGATGTAGGTGGCAGTCAGGAGTGCATACCCCCACAAGTAAATTGCTAAGTCAGTATAGCCCAGCATGGAACGGACCATGTTCAACAAGGTCCGGTTCCTTCTTTCTGACAAACCATTTAACTGAGGAGTACCTGGAGGTGTTAGTTGTAAAACTATTCCATGTTTCTTAAGAAACTCGTGAAACTCCGTACTCATATACTCGCCACCTCAGTCCGACCGAAGTGCTTTGATATGATTACCAGTTTGTTTCTCGACTAGGGCCTTGAATTCCTGGATTTTCTCAAAGGCCTCGGATTTATGTTTCATTAAGTATACATAACCATACCTAGTATGATCATCCGTAAACGTAATGAAATATTGATATCCGTCACGTGCTGCTTCCAAAGCACCACATATATCGGTATGGATTAATCCCAGTTTATCAGCGGCTCTTTCAAAAGTCCCTGTGAAGGGGGACTTAGTCATTTTGCCTTCAAAGCAAGATTCACAAGTAGGAAATGAATCCGATCCCAATGTACTCATAAGTCTATACCTTTCCATCTTGTAAACCTTGGTCTGACCAACATGACCAAGTCTAAGATGCCATTTCAAAACTTGATTGGTTTCATCCTTACCACATTTTCTAGTCATAGTATTCACAACTACTTTGTTGCTGAGATTTAGATGATACAATCCATTTAACAATGTAGCAGTACCCACTAGTTTATTTCTGAAATAAATTTTGCAGGAACCATCACCAATGAAAAATGAAAAGCCTTTTCGGTGCTTGACCGGAATTGATACAATGTTTTTGTGCCCCGTGGGCAAAAAAATTACATCTTCTAAAGTCAAAACAAAGCTGGATTCTAAACCCAAAAGAAGTGATCCTATGTCGGTCGCCTCGACACTATGCCCTCTTCCGACTGTGATCATAACTTATCTAGCTCCAAGCTTTCTACTTTGTTCCAGATCCTGATTCATGGTACAAATATTAGAACTTGCACCAGAATCCAGTATCCAGGAAGTAGAAAATACAGTAGCAGAACAATTTGTTTCCAAAACTAAAAGTTCTGTACCCGAAATGCCATGAAGGATCGGACAGTCTCTAGCCCAGTGGCCCAGCTCACCGCACTTGAGATAAGTATCTTTCTTCTTATTGCCTTTTGGAACCATCGGGGCCTTGCCCTTGCCCTTGAAGTCCTTAACATATGGTCCAGTCTGCTTCTTGGTCTTTTTCTTCTTGTTCTTAGACCTCCGAGGTCCAGAAGAAATCACAAGAGCAGACACCTTCATTCGCGGAGTCTTCATCTGAGACTGAGCGGTCACAAGTTTGTTCATTAGCCCAGCTAAATTACATGCAATCTCATTGCAGTTGAAGTTCATAACAAATTGTGAGAAGGAATCAAGGAGAGACTGTAGGATGAGGTCGGTTTGGAGAGAAGTATCCATTTTAAAATCAAGAGCCTCCAATCTCTCGATCATGGATATCATTTTGAGGACGTGTTCCCCAACCTTCTCACCTTCGTTCATCCTTGCACCGAACAGTTGCTTTGATATCTCATATCTAGGAGTTCTGTTGTGCTCACCATAAAATTCGGTTAAGTGAGATAGAATCTGCCTAGCAGAAGTCATTTTCTCATGAGCTCTCTGAGGCTCATTAGACATAGAAGCCATCATGTAAGCACGAACTTTTATGTCATCCTTAACCCACGTTTCGTGGTTTTCGATCTCTTCCTGATTGGCTCTGGTCCGCACAGGAAGCGCTGGAATGTCCGTCTCCAAGACGTATCCCAGTGCCTCTATACTGAGGATAATCATCAGATTGCGGAGCCAGTCTACAAAGTTAGGTCCAATCAAGGTGTTCTTCTCGAGTAGAATTGCGAGTGGACTCATTGTCATATTGAGAGTTACGTCTGCATTAAGTATAACGGATTAATTAGTGACTTGTTTAATTATATTCTAAGTATAGAATTAAGGTCTTTTCTATTCTTGTTACCCAGCTCCCACTATTTTTATCGGACTAACACACTCCCACGTGAAATCCGGAAGTATCGTTCACTCTACTTCATAGTGGCGATCGAGTTCTTTATAAATCTTAATAGAGGGCAACCGAACAGGTTTCTAGTCTATTAATTTTCATAAAGTGGTGTCCAACACCAACCCATCTAATGGATGATTCGATCTTATTTTTCCCTTTGTTTACTCCCCTCAACCTATACGATTTCTATGGTTCGTGAACAAGTTAAGTTTATACCATCGACGCAAATCAGTTTCACAATTGAATCTTATCCGGCAACCTATCAGGTTTCTAGGGATAAAATTGCTCCAACCGAAGGCATCCAATGCGCTCCCGGTAATTTATCCGTCCTCCCCGAATGACTACCCCGATAACTCGGAAGCATAGCACATCCGGTTTGGATTTCAATTTCCCGAAAGCTCGATGGAGGGAAAGAAAACCTTGAAACCTTATAAACTTAATAATTTGTCGAGGGAGAATTTTCGCGATTAACGTTACACTTTGCACATTAATCATTTAAGCGCATTTGTGGCATTCATACAATATGAAACAACTATTCACAACCTAGTTGCTACCAACATGTGGTTCGTGGAACGTTCCTAGAAAACAAAAACTCCGTAATCTAATTACAAGTCTTCGTCTTGGATCTTCGTCTTCTCGAAACGGATCTTCCTTCGGTTTTCGTCATTACATATAAATTTTACATTGAAAATTGCATCCTAGATACAAGTATTTCTAGTAAAATAAATAGGCTCAAAACGGCCTTTACAACCCAATCGAATAAAATGAACGATTCAAAACTAAGTCCACGAACCACATCCCCATTCAAAAGCATTCATCCAATAAATACTATATAAATGGCAAGCGTAGAGATACATTGATCCAATCAACAATACGAACCGATCCAATTGATTCACACAATCGGTAATATTGTAACGTTCAAAATAATTCGGTCGACCATAAATATTCCAATTAATCAAATTTCCCTTATAAAATGAAATACTATAAATCATTTTAATCATATTAAATCCAATTTAACATGCGGGAGATTAATTTTCAAGAATACACGAAAAAATCGAGCCTATGCGAAAATGGCCTGCCATGGCCGAGTCACTGCCGGCAGCCTGCCGGCCAGACACGGCCCGTGTCGCCTGACACGGTCGGGTCGTGCCGGTAGTGTCCTAGACATTCCTGCCAGACACGGTCGTGTCGCCTGACACGGTCGAGTCACCTTCGGAAGCTTGCCGGCCAGACACAGCCCGTGTCTATAATGATTCCAAATCATTCACCATTCAATCAAGCATTCTAAATGCTAATATCGTATATACGATCGCAAGACCTACGCTCTGATACTACTGATGGGATTCGGTGCCTAAAATGAAGGCCAACAGAAGTGGTAAAATGAAAAATAATTCGATCCGATTCCCTACGATGATCGATCGAGCTATGTATATATGAATATATAAACGAAAAACAAGAGTTATAAGAAACTCACCCTTGAAGTCCGTTGATTAAATGGTAACCTTATCTTGAGCTATTCCCCATGCTTTGATTGATCTCTACGTGATTGATCTCTACGAATCTAATCCGCTCCAGGCTCTTGAACGATCCAACGCCGAAAGCACCACGTCTCTACTTGCCATGCGCCGGAAAAATGACCGAAATGACAACACCCGATTAACCTCTAAGGTTACGACTAGAATCAAGTGATGAAGCTTTTTATTATTGCACTCTAAGTGTATAATATTTATCTCTCAATGTATCTTGAATTTTCTTTAAGAAACTCAAGAACAAGATGAAGAACAAGATGAAGAACAAGATGAAGACAATTTGAGAAAACTTTTCTCTCTCTCTCACTAATACTCACGTTGGAATGGTTGGAATGAGAAGTTAGAGATGTCTTTCCTTTATTCTACTTTACAAATCCCACACAATCCCGTTTTATCCATATAATAAGAGATATCATATCTCTTAGGTGATTAGTCTTCACCCACCAAAGGAAGACAAAGATTAAAGGTAAGAGATCAAAAGTGGGGGCGGCCTCTAGAAGGAATCCGACGAGTTTGGTTCATTTCGGACTCCCGAGAGTCCAAACATATTAATTCCGATTCCATTCCGATGTATTTATATAGATTAATTAATCCAATTAATTAATCATATTAAATACATAATAACATAATTAATTTCTCCAAGAAATAATTATATTCATTAATTTAATTAATTACCCGGTAATTTATTTAATTAATTAGGCCATAAATTAATTTATCCAATAAATCAATTTAGACATCCAATGTCCCAAATTAGATATCCAATATCTAATATTCATAATGAGAGACTAAGCTTGATTTATTCCGTCGTCAATCCTATTGCGCGGCTCGGTAGGTTCGTGTCAGTCAGCAATGGGAGGAACCAAAGAGTAGTAGCACCACCTAGCCAGCCTGGCGGCCTACACTGTACCCCAACTGAGAACGAATGATAGGGATCATTCAAGAACCATTCTGTCGTGAATACCAGTAAACGTATAAACCCTTCTTTCAAATATCCCAATCAAGTTATAGGGTCACGGTCAGTCAAACCCTATATGTACTTGACGATTTGCATGTGTTAATGCAAATCGAGATCATTGAGCTCTCGTGTATCCAATACAACTAGCTCCAATGCTTTGGCCAAAGACTTATGATCTCATCTGCCAATAACCGCATAGGACATATAACCCGCTCACTAACGGGAGAAAGAATTCTATCTTGGTATTCAGTAGGACCTGCTACTTGCCCATTAAGATGCACGTCGAGGTTGACCCCCACCTTCCAGTTTATAGGGTCGAACTACTCTAATGAAAATCTTAACGTCACAAGCACATCCCTACTAAATCCTTAAGTCGAAGGTTCACGAATACCTATCACAACCTTTCGATTATGTTATTGACAGTCCCGGAGTGAAATCCTTGTGACGAATCGAGGGTGAGTCGGTTCGAGTATACTAATCCAATTAGCATACCTATAACGTGTGCTCCCACTAACCATTAGTGTTCGACAGGCACTCTCCATGTCAAAGAACACGTCATACAAGTCTCCACATAAACTTAACGCCCAGTCAAGTTTCTTCGACTTGCGAACTATTAAGTATTTGAGCTATAAACCTTTACAGTGCCAACCCCCTTATCCAATAAGGATTGGAACGTTTTGCTCTCAAATAGACGGACTAGTTTCTATATGTATATTTACGAGTTAGGAATGCCAGTAACTACCAGTAAATAAAGAAACATCCATTGCCTTATATTAATGATTTACATAATTACAAGTACAATGCCTTCACTCAACATCCTCTGAGTGGCATTCGAGAGCATACTCCTAACATTGCATTCGTACTATGTGATTATAAAAGTCATTTTCCCTTGTTAAGGGTTGTATGTTCGAATGTGTATTCATTTGATGAGTGTGAATTGTTATGTTTGTAATGTTTATTGACCCCATGGTAAAATGTGGTATTATTCGACATTGTCCGTGTGGTATATCTCCTCATAGTATGTGATCCTTTGTAAGTGATGTTCTACTGGGTAGGGTTCGTTGAGACCTTCGGGATCCGTCCTTGTTAGTACGGGTCGAGTTTTACCATAGGGTTATCCAAACCGGGTATGTCTCGAGGAGACTCCGAGGTTCGTTCTTGCTAGCACGATGCCAGGATAACTTATGGGCGTATATTTGGATATGTTGCATGCTCATCATGGGTTTTCCAAAATGGGTACATCATCGCGAGGCTCCGAGGTTCGTGCTTGCTAGCTCGATGCTAGGATAACTATGAGTGTATGTATATGTCCGTTGTGGAATTATAATGATTAAGTTGTTTGTTTGACGGTTGTCATGATGATGTGTGGTAACCACTCAGGGATGGGACTTCGAGTCCTTTGAGGGATCGTAGCTTAAAGTACGAATCCACGGTTAATAATGAGGTATGTATATTCTGTTTGCTTACCATTGGTTTATTCACTCGGGTATGCACGAGGAAGCTCCGAGGTCATGCTTGTTATCATGGGACTAGAATAACCTTTGGGCGTATGATTGACATGGATGTTTGGGTCGCGGACCCTGTAATTTATTGTTATGATTGATATGGATGTTTGGGTCGTGGATGTAATATCCGTACCTTTCCATTTTTAGCAGTTTCCATTTTTGGTGTATGTCTATTTTTATCGACTCGCTTGTAACCGTTTCGTCATTTTAAAGCTATTTTATTCTTGGAGTTTTTCCATTTGGACGAGTTTTGGTGATGTTTTCACGTAATTTCATTTTATGACATGTTTTGCCGCATGAACGTTCGATTCTCGTAAAACTCATTTGTTTTCGTTGTTTCTTGGTTTGTGCAAGTTCGTATGGTTAAGTTTGTCGTGTTGAGACTTTCGTTTTGTAAATCCGACGTCGTATCGTGATTTTCGGGCACTTGGGCCATTTTTGTAATTTCCTATAAGTTTAGGGAATTTCATCTTCTTTGTCGTATTTCGGATTCCCCGATAGTCGGAATTATATTTTCTTTAGCGCTTAGCTCTGTCGTCTTGTATACTTCATGTTTATGGTTCTGTATTCTGGCCTTGCCTTGCGTTTCGAGTTTCGTATCTTCAACAGCAGCGCACTGATCTGAGCAGTACTGAACTGCTGCGTGAGTAGCGCATGCTATTCTTTATCTCCTTGCGTGCGTTATCGGTGTGCAGTTAGCGTACGCTAACTCATTGTTATTAACGTGCGCTATCGAGTAGTATTTAGCGCACGCTAAGCATGTCTAGCGCACGCTAGCGACGTCGGGCAGCAGCTTCTGGACTGTTGCAATCCCCGTTAGCGCACGCTACCTTTTGATAGTTAGCGTGTGCTAACTATGCATTTTAAATAGAACATCGGGCAGGTCAGAACAGCACTCTTTTTCATTCTTTCTCTCGTTTTCTTCTTCGGGCGACGCAGAGGGCGATTCCCTTCAACTTCTATCCGAGAATTATTCATATTCCACCACTGTAGAGTCGAGCTAACATATCATCATCAGCATAATCATCCTTCATCGTCCGAATCCGAGGTATTTCTTCAGGAACCCTAAACTTGTCTAATTTTTGGGGGGTTTTCGGGTTTTTCTTGATTAATTCGGAATTGTCCATATATGTTGTATATTTCCTCATCGATTGTTGTTATCGGATAAATCCCAATCCATTTCACCTAGTTAAATTCGTGAATTATCGATTCGGGGAGGTTTTGCGTAAACCCTCGCCCGTATCGATTGATCGTTCATTGTCGTGGTTTGTAATTGGGGTTATGGGTCTCTTCCATTCGATTATTGTTGTCCGTTGGGACTGAGTTATGTTGATCCTTCGTTTAGGAACCGTCGTTTTCCATCCGGACCGTTCGTAGTCGTATTTCATTTCCGATTCTTCAAAGATGTCTCAAAGGCAAGTACTTTACATTTGTTTACGCGTTCTAGTATTTGAATTATGGCTATTCGTGGTTGTGTGGATGTATATGTGTATGTTTACCTAGGGATGGTTCGACGGGGCCTCTAGGGATACGTTGCCGTGAGTTTCGTATCGCGAACTATGGTTAACCACCCAGGGATGTACGACGGGGCTCTGCGGGGTACGGTGGCCGTGTGTCTCGTACCAAGGTTAACTTTGAATTGTTTTGTTGGAGAAAATATGTTTTGTGATTGTGCACCGTATAATATTCCAGAATATAAATGATATCTAAAATGATTTTGGCGCATATTTTCATCTGGTTAGAATGGTAGTTCAAATGGATTGTACTTGCACTAGCAGTTGTCGCTAACCCCTTAAATGGGGGAAATACTTTTTGTATTTCAGGTACAGGTCTTGGAGACAAGCGAGCACATGAGCCGTATGAGAATGATGGGCAAGCATGATACTGTTCAGTAGTCATTTGTTGATGTTCGGTTCTGTCGTTTATTATTGATGTCTTGTTTGGGATTTCTGTATTATGAAAATAGTTTAAGTACTCGAGTACTTCTTTTTTGAATTTATTAATGTTGTGTTCCCAATTTGGGAAATGGATTTGATGTCATATTGTATTTGTCGGATTTTAGTCTTTTATTTGAATGTCGTGGTTTGAGTAATTGTTCGATTATTAGTGATGTATGTCCTTGTTGTTTGTCGGGTCGGTTTGTTAGCCTGGTGGATTCCAAAGTGTGGGGTCCACGGCGCTGTAATACACCCTGAACGTCTTGGGGGTGTTACAAAATATGGTATCGGAGCTTAGGTTTATGGATACCTAGGCTATCAGTTATTTGGGTCTAGTCGAGTGTCGTTTTTGAACAGTATCGCTGCCATGCCATCATCTAAATACGCCGATGCTCGTAAGTTTTCCTAACTTGACTCGTTACATTGTCTCGTTCTGTTTCCTTTCCGGATATATTGTTACATTTTACATTTGAATTGTACTCACCCGCCACTTCTTCAGAATTCCTGCTGGTAGAGGACGCGGACGCGGTCGCGGACGCGGTAGGGGACGTTGCGTAGCCAGTGGGGCGACCATGTCCGATAAATCGGGAACTGATTCGGCGATCCCTTCTTTGTCGAACAGTGTTCCACCTAGTTCCGGAGGTCAGCATGATCAGTCTGCTAGCTCCGGTAATGCGCATGAGAATGTTGGAGTGGCGAACATTTTACAGCAAGTAGCGAACCAGATGACGCTACTGACTCAGGCCGTTTTGGTCGGCCAGGCTAATGCTAACTCGGTTCTGCCTACTGGATCCGGTAATGATAAGTTACTTCAGGACGTGATTCGTATGCGTCCTCCGCAGTTTGATGGTGCTTCCGACCCTTCCGGTTGGGAGAGTTGGTTATTTGAGATGGAGAAGGTATTTGAGGCGGCTAACTGCTCTAAGGAGAGGAAGGTACCCATCGCTCAGTACTTTCTCGCCAAAGAGGCGGCAACGTTGTGGCAAGCAGTGAAACCGTGTGACCGGGCAGACACATGGGCAGAGTTTCGAGAGTTGATGGAAGATGAGTTTTGTCCGTGGCGAGTGAAGGAGGGGAGGATCCGAGCCTTCTTTGAGGCTAAGCCCCAGGATGTTCCTATTTCTCAAGCTATCAAGGACTACAACCAACAACTTCATTATGTGAGAAACCAAGTCCGAGATGAGCTTGATAAGATCCGCCACTTTGATATGCGGATGAAACCGAGACAATATCATTAACATACCTTAAGATGAAGAAAACACCGAGACAATAGATAGAGTCCAACTCCTGGTTGCTTGTGTGCCAATCCAAGATGTTTTTCAACTTCAATGATCAATATAAGTGATATCCAATCTCCAATGATCAAGTATAGATGGTTTATGGGTGTTTATGTAGAAGGGGGAGGATCTCTGGACTTCAAAGAAGTGAAGGACAAGTGAAGGAGACGAAGTGAAATGAAATGGGGTGCTGTCCTATTTATAATTTTTCTGACCTTACGTACGTTAGCCTTAGTGCATAACGTACGTTATCTACTTAGCGTACGCTACCCGATGTCCTTTGCACATGCTACCATTCAATGGTAGCTTACTGTCTCAATTCTGTACTCTCTTATGTATGCTACATCAACAGGGTTACGTACATAATAAACATACTTAGCGTATGCTACGTTCATCCCTTAGCGTACATTAATCTCCATTGACCTATTTAATATTAAAAACTGAATGGGCCACACGGGGAATCTTATCTTGTCTCCACCTCGAGGTGGCCCATGTGCCGACCAATCTGATCAATAATTGACTGCCTTACGTACGCTATGCCATGCTCATAGCGTACGCTATCTATGACTCATAACGTACGTTACGCATACTAGCTAGAGTACGTTACGACGTAGTTGCATATATAAATTTACAAGGTTGATATGATCATGCATGCAGATACAAATACGGGAAAGATCATACTTCAATTATTGATATCAAAAATTCGAATAATACAGGGTTCAAATACGGATGAAAATACTCAACTATTTATCCGGATATTACATACTCTCCTTCTAAAAAGGAGTTTTATCCTGAAACTCAAGACGAAAATAACTCTGGGTATCTGGACTTCACGCTATCTTCCATTTCCCAAGTGGCTTCTTTAACTCTGTGGCGCGACCATTGAACCTTAACCAAAATGATTGGTTTACTTCTCAATTATTTGACTCGACTTTCGAGTATCTTGATCGGTTTCTCTTCAAACGTGCCATCCTTAGAGACTTCTATCTCGCCAAAATCAATCACATGACTGGAATCTGGTATATACTTCCGTAACTGGGACACGTGGAACACGTTATGAACGTGGCTCAGCGACAGCAGTAATGCCAACCTGTATGCTAACTCTCCAACTCTATCAAGAATCTCGAACGGTCTGATGTACCTCGAACTCAGCTTTCCCTTTTTCCCAAAACGAAAGATTCTCGAGTAGGAGAAATTTTTAAAAGCACGTGATCTCCAATACTGAACTCTAATGGGCGGTGGCGCACGTATGCATAAGATTTCTACCAACTCTGGGCGATCAACAGTCTTTCGCGAATCAAGGCTATCTTTTCTTATGTCTGTACGATCAATTCTGGTACGTCCCAATCAAGTTTGATGAATCATCCCTACACAGGGGTGATCTGAATCTCCTCCCGTATAATGCCTCAAATAGTGCCATCTTAATGGAAGCATGCCAACTATTGTTGTGGGTGAATTCAATCAACGGTAGATGAACTTCCCAATCAGTCGACCAATCTAAGGCATAAGCTCTCAGCATTTCTTCCATTGTTTGAATAGTCCTCTCGGATTGTCCGTCTATCTATAGATGATAAGCTGTGATAAAGTTCAACTCAGTTCCCAATGCCTTATGAAATGCTTTCCAAAAATGATACACGAAGTGACCGTCCCGGTCAGAAATAATGGTCTTCGGCGTACCATGTAGTCGGACTATCTCTAAAATAAATACTCGTGCCAACTTCTCTGGTCCCCAAGTGTCCTTAATGCCTAGAAAATAATCCAATTTGGTTAAACGGTCAACTATCACCCAAATCATGTTCAATTCTGGTCTTCAGTATATTAGTGATAAAGTCCATCGATATGTCCTCCCACTTCCATTCAGGAATCGGGAGCGGCTTCAGCATTTTGGCAGGTTGTTGATGCTCGATCTTAACCTGCTGACAAATCAAACATTTCGAGACGTAATCTGCTACGTCTTTCTTCATGTTTCCCCACCAGAAATTCTGCTTCATATCCATATACATCTTACTAGTGCCTGGGTGGATAGAATAGGGCGTACTGTGAGCTTCCTTTAGAATTGTCTGCTTCAAAACACCGACATCGGGAACACAAAGTCGGCTCTAAAATCTCAAAACTCCATCATCATGAATTACGAATCCTGGGGCCTTTCCCATACTCACTTCATCACGTAACCGAATCATCAGAGGATCATCTAATTGCTTAGATTTGATTTCTTCGGCTAATGATGAAGTTAGTTCCATCACACACAGCTGTCCTTGGACACTTTACAACCATATTTAAATTCCTTCGCGAATCAATTCTCATTGAATGCTGATCTGGGAGGTGTGTTAGGCGTATTTTTATACGCTTATTCATCATTATTTTGTAGTGTTTTGGCGAGTGAAATCATCTAAATGAGCTTTTAATGCCTTAATTTTGTATGATTGACAGGAAATTGAAGTCCGGAAGCTAAAACGAGGCAAAACGGGCGAAGACGGCAAAACTGGACTCTGAGCCGCGGCACACTGAAGCTGAGCCGCGGCAAAGGAAGACACCGGTAGAAGGGCGAGTAGGTGTACTCTGTGCCGCGGCACAGCCCATGTGAGCCGCGGCACAGAAGGATTTAATTACGCCCAGGTATTCAGATTTTGGCGATGTGCCGCGGCACAGGTTCAGTGAGCCGCGGCACACTTAGCGGGTTTGGTACGTCTGCGCGGATTTTGGGCCGTTTCGAAGCCAGTTTTCAACCAACTAATACGGACGCGATTTATGGAAGTGCTGAGCTATAAATAGGGCTTAAGACCCTAATTTAATGAGAGGGGAATCATTGAATCTAAACCTAAGAGAGCTTAAGCTTGGAGACAGAGAAGAGGAGGAAGCGAGAGGAATTCAAGGGCGAAGGCGGAAGGCGAAGAACGGAGGAATCCGAGCTTCATCTGCGTTTGAATTTTATGCTTTCGTTTATTTATTTTGTATTTTCGATTCTTAGTATGTCGGGCTAAAGCCTAATCTAGGGTTTTGATGAAACCTTTGTTTTGACGAATTGATTAAGATTATCCATTTATTACCTTTTTATTGAGTTTTCCCAATTATGTTTAATGCTTGCAATTATCGCCAATAGTTGTATTGATTTAATCATTCACTTGAATCGGGAGAGGAGATTTGGTGAGGAACTATTGGTGAGGACCGTTTTATTGTGAGATAGGAATATACTCATAGGAACTACGTGGCCTTTAGGAGATTTCATGCTTTTGCCTATCGACGAGATAATTCACCTAGGGATAGAGTGCGTTAGTCGCCGTTAGATAAATTTATTGACCTCGGGAGGCGGTAGAATATATTAGCAATCTCCGCCTTCAGTAAATTGGGAAAATTATTTATTACGGATAATCGGAAGTAAATTCGGATAAACTAAGGTGGATTCAGAACCCTAGACATATTCATCATTTGATTTCCTTAATCCAAGATATTGTTTTCTACTGCTTAGTATTTTATTAATTCTTTTAGTTATTAATCCAAAAACCCAACTTCGATTGTTCAAATAAAATTGGAATACGAAACGTCGGTAGTTAGAGATTCAATCCTCGTGGGAACGATACTCTACTTATCACTTTATTACTTGTAAACGATGACGTGCACTTGCGTGTAGGAAATATCGCAACAAGTTTTTGGCGCCGTTGCCGGGGATTGAAATTTTTCTAATATCGACTTAAGTATTTCCAGTCTTAATTTGAACGTTTTATTTTTATTTTTGTGTATTTAATTTTGTTTATTCGTTTTTCCTTTCAGGACCTTTCGTGTAGTGCATGAGAAGACTCGGTAACGAAGGCTTACTACCTTTGGACACCGAGCTCGAGCGCACTCTAAGAAGGAACAAAAAGGAGAAAAGAGAGTTGCAGATTTACAGTCAAGATGGCCGAGAATGTTGAAATCCAAGGAGGAGACAACCAAGTGCGGCAAGTTCAACCGGAACTCGCTCTTCGTGATTATGCCATGCCGCAGGTCAACGCAAATTTTTCGGGAATTCGGCGTCCCACCATCCAAGCTAATAACTTTGAGATCAAGCCCGCCATTATTCAGATGGTGCAGGCGAGCCCATTACGTGGATCTTAGAAGGGCGACCGAATGCCCACATTGCTTCGTTCCTTGAGATATGCGACACATTTAAAACAAATGGTGTCACCGACGATGCCATCCGATTGAGGCTTTTCCCTTTTTCTTTGAGGGATAAAGCAAAGTTTTAGTTAAATTCCTTCACGGGTCGATTACAACATGGGAGAGGTTAGTGCAAGCCTTCCTTGCAAAATTTTCCCACCGGCTAAGACGGCGCGGTTGAGAAACGAGATAACTACTTTTGCCCGATTCGATATGGAATCGCTCCACGAGGCGTGGGAGCGATATAAAGAATTACTTGAAGATGCCCTCATCACGGCATTCCTGATTGGCTTCAGCTGCATACGTTTTATGGTGGTTTGAGTGCTTCTACACGCACTCTTGTCGATGCGGCATCCGGTGGGACATTCATGGGAAAATCAATGGCCGAGGCTCACGTGCTTTTAGAAGATATGGCTGGCAACGCTTACCAATGGCGTGAAAGATTGACACGAAGAGGGTAATGGAAGTTTCGAGCAATGATCCGATTTCCACCTTGTCGGCTCAAGTCGCCGCTTTGACACATGACTCGAACTTTTCGCACGCACCAGCCCCCGTTACCATTAAGACGTGTAATTGGTGTAACGGATCACACCCGAGTGCGGAATGTCAATTTGGAAATCCGTTCGAGCAAAATCAGATGGAGCAAGCTCAATTCGTAGCCAATGGAAATCGACAAAGCCATTTTTACCCCAGCACTTATACTCAAGGGTGGAGGAATCAACAAAATTTTCCATGGAGAAATGGGCAAGCTATGAAGGCTCCACAACCTCACTTCGCGCAACCCCCACAGCAGCCCCCTCAATCACCAAAGGTTTCTTTGGAGGATGCTCTTGCTCAATTGGCGGCTAACACAAGCCAATTCATGACCCGCACCGAGACGACTCTCCAAAATCATTCGACCTCCATCCGAAATCTAGAAACACAAATGGGGCAGATTGCTAATTTATTGTCTTCTCGGTCCCAAGGTGCAGCCCCCAACGCAGCCGAAGTGAAATCCAAGGAAAATGTGCAGGCGATCGAATTACGAAGCGGAAAGGAGTTGAAAGGGCAGCCTATTAGTGACAAAGAGCAGCCGATCGAGCAGAACGAGAAGGAAAAGGATGAGACGCCTAAGCCAAAGGAATTATCGACTACTCAGCCCACTCCTCAAATTCCATTTCCACAGCGTTTTCAAAAGCAAAAACTGGACAAGCAGTTTTCAAAATTCCTCGACGTCTTCAAGAAATTGCACATAAACATTCCGTTCGCAGCGCATTGGAGCAGATGCCGAGTTACGTCAAGTTCATGAAGGAGATCTTGTCCAATAAACGAAAGCTCGAGGAATATGAGGCAGTCGCTTTAACGGAAGAGTGCGGCGCTATTTTGCAAAAGAAACTCCCACCTAAATTGAGAGATCCGGAAGTTTCACCATTCCTTGCATCATCGGTAATTCATCTTTTGAAAGAGCTCCTATGCGATCTCGGGGCAGTATAAATCTTATGCCCCTTTCGATTTTTAAAAAGCTGGAGATTGGGAAGCCAAGCCGGCAGATCTCTCTACAATTGGCGATAGATCCATCAAATATCCGAGGGGTGTGATAGAGGACGTTTTAGTCAAAGTGGATAAGTTCATCTTTCCGCCGATTTCATCGTACTTGATATGGAAGAAGACCATGATATCTCAATTATTTTGGGAAGACCATTTTTGGCAAGGCGAGCGTTGATTGATGTGGAAAAAGGAAAGGTGACTTTGCGGCGTTCAAGAGGAGCAAGTAACCTTCAATATTTTTCGATCCGTAAAATATCCAAGTGACGCTGAAAATTGTTTCCAAGTTGACGTCATTGACTCATGCGTGAGTAAAACTTTTCGAAAACTATCCACCCGATCCATTGGAATCCGTTTTGATTGGGGCTGTTTAGAACCAAATGGAGAGCATGCCGCCTACGTACGACACATGGATGCTTCCCCAATCTTTATTCGTAAACCATTCGAGGAGCTAGGAAGTTCACTAACTCGACCGACCCCATCGATTGAAAAACCTCCAAAATTGGAACTCAAAAAGCTGCCACCTCATTTGAAGTATGCATTCACAGGGCACGACTCCCTTCCGATTATTCTTTCGGCCACATTAGCGGGAGATCAAGAGGCAAAATTATTAAGAGTTTTGAGGAGTACAAATCTGCTCTTGGATGGTCTATTGCGGATATCAAGGGGATCAGCCCATCGATTTGCATGCACAAGATTTTGATGGAGGAAGACTACAAACCATCCGTGGAGCATCAACGCCGGTGAATCCTAACATGAAGGAGGTGGTAAAAGTCGAGGTTTTAAAACTCCTCGGCAGTATGATCTTTCAATTTCGATAGTAAGTGGGTAAGTCCGGTTCAAGTTGTGTCGAAAAAGGGTGGGATAACAGTTGTTCAAAACGATAATAATGAATTAATTCCCACCGATTGTTACGGGGTGGCGTATGTGCATAGATTATAGGAAACTAAATAAGGCCACTAGAAAAGATCATTTTCCCTTGCCTTTTATTGATCGGATGTTAGATAGATTAGTAGGACACGATTTCTATTGCTTTCTCGATGGCTATTCGGGGTATAATCATTTACATAGCCCCGAAGACCAAGAGAAAGCAGCGTTTACATGCCCTTACGGCATTTTCGCTTATAGGCGCATGCCGTTTGGATTGTGTAATGCGCGGCGACTTTTCAACGGTGTATGATGGCTATTTTTCGACATGGTAGAGCGGTGTATTGAGATTTTCATGGATGATTTTTCATTTTTGGAGATTCTTTTGACATTTGTTTGGAAAATTTGCGAAGGTCTTGCGAAGATGTGAAGAGACCAATTTAGTCTTGAATTGGGAAAAGTGTCATTTTATGGTGCGGAGGGCATTGTGCTTGGCCATCGAATATCCTCACATGGAATTGAAGTCGTAGAGCAAAAATTGAGACAATTGAGAAGATGCCTCCACCCACTTCGGTCAAGGGGATTAGGAGTTTTACGGGACACGCCGGTTTTTATCGCCGATTTATTAAGGATTTTTCAAAGATCACGAAGTTACTGTGCAACTTACTCATGAAAGATGTCCCATTTACTTTCGACGAGTCTTGTAAAGAAAGTTTTGAGTTGCTGAAGAAAGCTCTAAGCACGGCACCGGTGATAGTCGCTCGGATTGGGACCTTCCATTCGAACTAATGTGCGATGCTAGCGATTTTGCCATTGGGGCTGTTTTGGGGCGAGATGAGGAAGGTGTTTCATGTCATATACTATGCGAGCCGAACGCTCGATGACGCCCAAAGAAATTATGCCACAACGGAGAAGGAATTGTTGGCGGTGATATTTGCATTTGATAAATTTCGGGCCTATCTACTAGGAACAAAGGTGATAGTGTGGACCGATCATTCGGCGATAAAGTACCTTTTGGAGAAGAAGGATGCCAAACCAAGGTTAATTCGGTGGGTGTTACTCCTTCAAGAATTCAACTTGGAGATTCGGGACAAGAAAGGGACAGAAAATGTTATAGCCGATCACCTTTCACGGTTAGAGAGTTCCCTCGAGAAGGAAGAAAGTCACCACAAATTATAGAAACCTTCCCGACGAGCGGCTCTACAAGTTGGATTCAACACATGCGCCTTGGTATGCTGATCTAGTGAACTACTTAGCAAGTAAAACAATTAGAACGATCTCTCACGTCATCAAAAGAAGAAGCTAATCTCGGACGCTAAGTACTATTTGTGGGACGATCCTTTTCTTTTAAGCGATGCCCGATCAAATTATCCGTAGATGCATTCGGATGAGGAAATCCACGGTGTCTTGAACCATTGCCATGCATCGCCCTACGGTGGACACTTTAGTGGAAATAGAACAGCAGCGAAGGTCTTACAGTCGGGATTTTATTGGCCGTCCTTATTCAAAGATGCTCACTCCTTTGTGTCTACATGTGATCGGTGTCAACGGACAGGAAACATCTCAAGACGACACGAAATGCCGCTGAACACCATACTTGAAGTCGAATTATTTGATGTATGGGGGATCGACTTCATGGGTCCATTTCCCCCATCAAACAAGAATCTCTACATTTTGGTGGCCGTGGATTACGTCTCCAAATGGGTTGAAGCGGTGGCACTACCTACGAATGGGTCCAATGTCGTAATCAAGTTTATCAAACAACATATCTTCTCACGCTTTGGGACTCCACGTGCTATTATAAGTGATGGTGGATCACACTTCGACAACAAATTTCTTGATGCGGTTTTGAGAAAATACGGAGTCACTCATCGTGTTGCCACAGCATACCATCCGCAAACGAGTGGTCAAGTCGAGATATCAAATCGAGAGCTGAAGTGGATTCTAGAAAAGACGGTCAGCTCGTCTCGAAAAGATTGGGCATTTAAACTCGATGATGCACTATGGGCGTACCGGACTGCGTATAAGACACCTATCGGAATGTCGCCCTACAGATTGGTCTATGGAAAAGGTTGCCATCTGCCCGTAGAGATGGAGCACCGTGCTTATTGGGCGATAAAGAAACTAAACTTTGATCTAAAATCCGCAGGGGAAAAGCGGTGTTTGCAGCTGAACGAGTTGGAAGAAATTCGCCACAACTCATACGAAAATGCAAAACTTTATAAGGAGCGGACAAAAATTTGGCATGATAAGCACATCACGCAGAGAGAATGTGTCCCGGGTCAAGAGGTGTTGCTATTCAACTCACGCTTAAAGTTATTTCCCGGGAAATTGCGTTCACGATGGTCGGGACCATTCACCGTAGTTCAAGTGTTTCCACATGGTGCAGTAGAAGTTAAAAGAGATGGTCGAAAATTCAAAGTTAATGGACAACGGTTGAAGGCATACTTGGGAAATCCAATAGACACGCAGAAAACGAGCGTCACCTTATCCACCGCCGGATGAATGCGAGAGAAGTCCGGCTGAAGACTATAAACTTAGCGCTTCTCGGGAGGCAACCCGAGTATTAGTTGTAGATTCTTTGTTGTTTGCTTGCAATTTTAGAGTCTCTTTTTGTTTTCTTTCCTCTTGGATCCATCCTTTCCTCTCATTTTAATGAATTCGTGTAAAATTTCTGTGCAGGAATCAGCAAAAAGGGGATAAATTCAATAATGGGCCGCGGCACAGTCCAGGTGAGCCGCGGCACACACCAGCTGAGGAAAAATGGCCGATCAAGCGTACCTGTGCCGCGGCATGACCTTACCGAGCCGCGGCACACCAGTCGCTGAGCCGCGGCACCGAAACGAGCCGCGGCACACTAAATGGTCAAGAAACGCCAGTGGCGCTGTACTTTGTGCCGCGGCATACTAAGGCCGAGCCGCGGCACACTAAAACACCGAGCCGCGGCATATGAAATCTGAGCGCGGCACCCGACGGCATATCAAAACATCCAAACCCGATTGTACTTTGGGCCGCGGCTCACTTTTATTGTGCCGCGGCACCGTCGCAAAATAAGAGCAGCAGTCAAGCTCTTTGATCGATCGGCTTTGCATAGTATACTTCTTCCCTTCATTCCTTCCTTCCCGCACACGATGAGGTTAGTCGGGTCCATTCTATCAGTCTCCTTCTCAAATTCTCCGGTAATTTTTGATTTCTAAATCATAGGTGATTATTAATGTGAAAAGATTTGGAGTTTTATATTGCTAGTTATTCTTCATTGTTGTTTCTGAAATGGAGTTGGAATATGGGGAATTTGCTATTGTGATGGAATTGATGTTTATGAACGAATTGTTGATGATGGTTTTTGTAATTCAGGGCTATAATCTGTGTTATTATTTTTGGGATTTGGAATTAACCATCAAAATTTTTGTTCTTCATTTTAACTTGTGCACACAAGGTGTTTGATAAATTGCAGCAATGGAAAATTGATCGGCCAGCCACACCACCCTCCTCACCGGACGATGCTGGCACCGGCTCTGAGCGGTGGAGGGGAGTACTTGACATTTTACTTTTCTTGCATTTCATTTTTGTCCATTGAGGTCAATGTACATCCTCGGTTTGGGGGAGGGATTTACATTACGCATTCATTCTTTGTACTCTATTTTCTTCTTTGTACATTATATTTTGTAGCATTTTTCTTTTCTTTGCGAAATTTTTTTTTTAGATAGCCTTGCTTGCCGTAGTTTTTCTTTATTCGTGAATTTTCGTGCTTCTATTATGTGTGATATCGATGTTACGACACTGTCTTTCTCTACGAAGAAGCGGGCGAGTTTTAGTCGAGTTGTAGTCGATTATTTACATTGCCTTAGTATTCAATTAGGTCCGACATTTTTCGTGATTGTAGAGGTCTTGGCAGACAAGAGACGATACATACTTGTTTTTAAATCCCCTTCAATACGTTTGGCTACATTTTCCGGATAGTGAGTCATACTGTTCCTTTAGTCGTGTTGGCACCTAGATGAAGTTTAGAGTCGGTCAGTTTTCCTAAAAGTCGAGATAATGTGTTCTATGAAGGAAGTCTAGTAACCGGGGTATTCGCATGACCCGTTGCTTACTCTCGCGTAAAGCAGCGACCACGATTAGACTATTGATTTAGATATTTCACATATGCCAATGATAGGAGCCTAGTAACCGGGGTATTCGCGTGACCATTGTTTACTCTCGCGTCAAAGCGGCAACCTTGATTCGGACATGCGGAAATTATGTATTCGAGTTGTTTCTCCATTGTAGACGGGAACTTAGTAACTAGAAGCATCCATGTGCCCCATGAGTGTCTTTTACGTCAAACGGTTTCCTAATACATGAGAATGGAAGTTCCACCTAGGATTATCCGATGAAACATCCCGAGATCCTAACCTAGTGGTCGACTCGAATCAAATTCTTGAGCATATTTATATAAGGGGATCTTGTCAGGTTTATTTGTTATGAGACTCGTGAAAAAAAAATTGTGCCTTTAGGCGTGGAACGCGACGAACTAACTTGTTTATGTTAGCCTTTCATATTGACGGTTGATTTGACTCATGTTTTGTTGATCTTTGAGTGAGTTTTCTTCATGAACAAATGATTAGGGTGAACTTGATTACTTTGCGGAATCATTATTCTGAGTGCAGTTCGCTTTTATGACACTCGTATTATTTAGAGAGAATGGCAGGATAGTATTGATTAGGTTGAACACTATGAGTTGCACGATGATTCACGACATTCTTTTATTGACTTTAATTCTTTTTTGCTTGAGGACAAGCAAAGGCTTAAGTTTGGGGGTATTTGTTAGGCGTATTTTTATACGCTTATTCATTATTATTTTGTAGTGTTTTGGCGAGTGAAATCATCTAAATGAGCTTTTAATGCCTTAATTTTGTATGATTGACAGGAAATTGAAGTCGGAAGCTAAAACGAGGCAAAGCGGGCGAAGACGGCAAAATCGGACTACGAGCCGCGGCACATCAAGCCGAGCCGCGGCAAAGGAAGACACCCGGCCGAAGGGCGAGTAAGTACTGCGTGCGCACACGGCCCATGTGAGCCGCGGCACGAAGGATTTAATTACGCCTGGTATTCAGATTTTGGCGATGTGCCGCGGCACGAGTTGATGAGCCGCGGCACACTTAGCGGGTTTGGTACGTCTGCGCGGATTTTGGGCCGTTTCGAAGCCAGTTTTCAACCAACTAATACGGACGCGATTTATGGAAGTGCTGAGCTATAAATAGGGCTTAAGACCCTAATTTAATGAGAGGGGAATCATTGAATCTAAACCTAAGAGAGCTTAAGCTTGGAGACAGAGAAGAGGAGGAAAGCAGAGGAATTCAAGGGCAGAAGGCGGAAGCTGAAGAACGGAGGAATCCGAGCTTCATCTGCGTTTGAATTTTATGCTTTCGTTTATTTATTTTGTATTTTCAGTTCTTAGTATGTCGTGCTAAAGCCCTAATCTAGGGTTTTGATGAAACCTTTGTTTTGAATTGATTAAGATTATCCATTTATTACCTTTTATTGAGTTTTCCCAATTATGTTTAATGCTTGCAATTATCGGCGATAGTTGTATTGATTTAATCATTCACTTGAATCGGGAGAGGAGATTTGGTGAGGAACTATTGGTGAGGACCGTTTTATTACGTGAGATAGGAATATACTCATAGGAACTACGTGGCCTTTAGGAGATTTCATGCTTTTGCCTATCGACGAGATAATTCACCTAGGGATAGAGTGCGTTAGTCGCCGTTAGATAAATTTATTGACCTCGGGAGAGGCGGTAGAATATATTAGCAATCTCCGCCTTCAGTAAATTGGGAAAATTATTTATTACGGATAATCGGAAGTAAATTCGGATAAACTAAGGTGGATTCAGAACCCTAGACATATTCATCATTTGATTTCCTTAATCCAAGATATTGTTTTCTACTGCTTAGTATTTTATTAATTCTTTTAGTTATTAATCCAAAAACCCAACTTCGATTGTTCAAATAAAATTGGAATACGAAACGTCGGTAGTTAGAGATTCAATCCTCGTGGGAACGATACTCTACTTATCACTTTATTACTTGTAAACGATGACGTGCACTTGCGTGTAGGAAATATCGCAACAAGGTGAGAGTCTCCAGCATTCGAATAGAAACAGGCTTGCAGCTCAGTGCATCGGCCACTAGATTTGCCTTGTCTGGATGATAAAGAATCTCCAAGTCATAGTCCTTAATCAATTCCAGCCATCTCCTCTGCCGCATGTTTAACTCTTTCTGACTGAAAATGTATTTGAGACTCTTATGATCCATGAAGATCTGACATTGAGTCCCGTTCAAATAATGTCTCCAGATTTTCAAGGCGAAAACCACAGCTGCCAACTCCAAATCGTGCGTTGGATAATTTACTTCATAGGGCTTCAACTGTCGTGACGCGTGTAATATCTGCATTTTTCTTTTGCCGGCACCTTCAAGATTTTGTATTTTTTCTTGTTTTGGTGGATTGTGTGTAACCGTACGCGTATTTCGGGTATACCTATTTTCGAATTTATTTTACTCAATTCCACAATTGTTGGCTTTTCCATCGCTTTTCGGTTCGATTCTCGTAATTGTTGTTCGGGACCACCGTTTCGGGGTTGCCATAAATCCATTGTATGTTAATGGGCGTTTACGAGCTTCCGTTTGATGTTTCGACCGTGATTTGGTGTTTTGGGACCATTGTTATCTTGTGACTAGCGCACACTAATGGTGTTATTTACTGCGCGCTAATGTCCTTTGGTAGCGCACGCTAGCTTGTTTGGTAGCGCGCGATAGTGTCTCGGTCACAGTAGTGGCAGTAACCTGCTTCTGCCCTCTGCTCTCTGGAGAGTTGTTCTAGCGCACGCTAGTATATTGTTCTAGCGCACGCTAATGGTTGGGATTAGCACGCGCAGAATGGCCGATAGCGCATGCTAATCCGGCAGTCCAGTACTGGGCAGAATGTTTCTGGACTCGACTGACGTTCAAGTAGTGCACGCTAACGAACCGATAGCGCACGCTATCGAGGGAAGTTAGCGCATGCTATTTCCTGGTAGCACACGCTAACGGTCCAGGACAGTGGGTTCTGGACTGGGCTGTTGGCCGATAGCGCATGCTAACCTTGAAGGTTAGCGCAGGCTAATAACTCTCTGGCTATAAAAACCAGAGAGTTGACCGGAGCAGCTCATTTCATTCCTCTTCTTTTTCTTCTCCGAGAGTAAGCGATTTGGAGCTTTTGGGAGCTGGCATTTGAGCGAATATCATCATCCATCCAAGATCTTGAGTCTCTTTCACCAAGTTATCATCATCTAATCATCTTATACCTCTTGAATCCAGGTAAATATTCTAAAACCCTATTTTGGGGAGATTTGGGGGTTTTCACGTTTTCGTCCGATTCGTTCCGTGTTGTTGATTAATTCATGATGAATATGATTAATCTTGTTGGTATTCTTGGTTTCCCTACGGATTCATGGTATATTTCGTGATATTTGCATAATCAAGAGGGTTTGGTTGTGGTCCGCCCTCGTTGTGGTTCTTGTATGAATATACATGAATCGTAGGCGGGTTTTTGGGTGTATTCCATTTCCGTATTCATTTAGAAATAGTTGTGATTTTATTATTCGAATCGTTAGGTTCAGTTTCGCCGGTTCCTTGCGTTCGTGTTTGATTCTTCCTTTCCATTCGTGTCACAGCATATTGATCGAGGAAAGTACCCTTATAAACTTACAATCTTGACATGGTAGTATTGCATGAGAAATTTTGTGTGTGTTTATGCTCACTATGCGTTAGATCCGATGGGGTCTCGGTAGGGGTCCACGGAGGGGTAGCGAGCTTGATTTTAACCACTACGGGTTAGATCCGACGGGGTAACGGTAGGGGTCCACGGAGGGGTGGGCCCGCGGTTAATTATGGTGCATTTTACAAATGTGTTTTGGATTATGGCGTTTCTGGAAATGTGTGTTTCAACCGATGTTTTCATGATTACATGCATTGACTATATGTGTAAGGTGTAAGTTGTTCATTTGGTTACTTGTACTAGCGTAATTCTAACCCCTTTGGGGGACCCATTTTGGGGAAATTCGTTTTGTGAATTTCAGGTCCGGTTCATCAAGACGAGCGGGCGCTGGACCAGTATGCGGATGATGGCCGTGCGTGATGATTGTGCATGAGTGGCGTCTAATTATTTTCTACCTTTTGATTGTTTGTCAATTTATAAACTAATAGAAGTACTCGAGTACTTAGGAGCTTTCGTTTGTTCGGATTGTAATGTTTTGTCTATTATATTTGTGTTAAGTGGTTGCGATGTCGTTTGACCGGTTGAACCGGGTGGATGATTTTTGTTTTGCGCCTTTATAACGACGTGTTATTATGCTGAATTCGCGAGTCGATGAGTATGTTTGGCCGTCTAGCCTGGTGTGTCCCATGTAGGGATCTACGACGCTGTAATATACCCTGAATATCTTGGGGGTGTTACAGAAAATGGTATCGGAGCACTAGGTTTATGGATACCTAGGCTTGTCGGTTTATTGGGGCTGGTTGTGTTTCGTTTTACACATCGTCATCACGCTGCCATGATTTCGGTACTTCCAGTGCCCGTAAGTTTTTCCTTACTCTGTTCCTTGTTTCCTTGTATCACACCTTCGATTCTCGATTTGTGATTGATTTTCCTCTCGTACTTATCATCGAATTACTTTTGCTACTTATTTAACACTAGTGTGGATGCTGGAAGAGGCCGTGGTCGTGGTCGTGGATGCAGCCGGGGACATGGGGCAGCCGGTGAGGTGGCCACGTCACATTTGTCTGGACCGGCAGTACCAGTGACCGTCATAGCCATGCTTCTACTCAAGATGGCGCCGACCTTGGTGTTGTGGCTGTTATGCAACAAATGGTGAACCAAATAGCGGCGATAGCTCAGGCGGTTCAGAATCCGAATCCGGCCCATGCTGCTCGGGGCGGAGCAGATCGTTGGCTTCAGAATGTTATTAAGATGCATCCTCCTCAGTTTTCGGGAGCCTCAGACCCGATCGGCTGGGAGGGGTAGATCAATGAGATATCCAAGTTCTTCATCGCCCCCAATTGTCCCGAGGATCGCAAGGTCCCTATTGCCCAGTATTTTCTCACTGGGATGCTACTGACTGGTGGGAGGATGTTGAGCCCAGGGACCGCGCTACTACATGGGATGAGTTTAAGGACCTAATGGAGACTGAGTATTGCCCGTGGCTGGTCAAACAGGCCCGAGTCCATGCCTTCTTTGACTCTCAGCCTCGGGATATCCCTGTTTCTATGACTATTGCTGATTTCCAGAAGTTGGGCTTCGTGAAGGCCCAGGATGGAGAGGAGAGCGACAAGATTTTCCACTTCTCCAGGCGGATGAAATTGTCGATTCGTGACTACATGTCTGGGCTTGTCTGCACTACCTTGAAGGTTTATCAGAGTAGAGCCCTTGCTTATGATATGTCTGTGATGGCCAGTGAGGTGGTCCGCGAGAGCAAGAAGCAGAAGTCCACAGGAAATTTTTCGGGCCACAAGGGTGGAGGCTATGTTGGACAGGTGCGGGGGTGGGTGCGGGTGCGGGCAGATACGAGTGCGGGGATACGGATTTTTGAAAATGTTAGGGTGCAATACGGCAAGGATACGTCTCTTTATTTTATATTTTATTATATATAATATTTGTTAAATATAAAAAACAACAATTCAAATATCACCATAAAACCAATTCAAATACATAAAACAAGTCATATTATCTTTTATGCATTACATACCAAAGCTCAATTGAAATAACACAAATCATAACATGATCACGTCTATAGACGTGTCAAATGATCATCATCATTATTGTTTGGCCGATACTCAAGCGAAAAGAAAATGGCTTTGAGCTTTCTGATGCTATTCGTGAATGCTGCTGAAGGTAAAAGTAATTACTTATTAAATGATTTACTTTTTATATTTTAGTTTATTTGATTTATTTTTTAAAAATTACAAAAAAACCCTAAAAATAACAATTTCACCCATGCCCCCTACCCCACACTGGATACGCGTATCCGGTGCAAGGATACGCGTATCTGGTGCAAGGATACGCGAGTCAAAAAAATTATTTTTGCACGGATTCACCACGTGGCGAATCCCGTGGGAATCCCACACGAATCGCACCCGCACCCATGCAGTATCCGATACTGCATACTAGTGAAATTTGAAGAATCCGAACATCATAGGGTGGGGGTCAGCAGAAATCCCAGTCTGCTAACTTTCCCACTGGTGGTGGTCCAGCTCGTTCTACTGGTGGTTTCCATGGAACTATCAGTACTCCTTCTCGGGATGTGAAGTGTTTTAACTGTAGCCAACTGGGTCACATCAGTCGTAATTGTCCGAGATCTTTGCTGACGTGTAATCGGTGTGGCCAACCGAGCCACAAAGCTGCTATCTGTGCAGAGAGAGAGAGAATTCTTGGTGCCCAGGCTTCCTTCCCAACGCCTAGTGTGAATAAAGGGTCGTTTGCTTCTCAGCCTCTTCCGAGTGCTAGTCGAGGGAGAGGTCAGGGTCAGCCTTCCAGAGGGGGAGCTTCCAGTGTCGGCTCCGCTCATCCAAGAGTTTACGAAATGAGGAGGTCCGATGATCCAACCGCCACCGTAGCCACAAGTACCGTTCACATTCATTCGCATCCTGTCAGTGTGCTTTTCGATTCTGGTGCTATGCATTCATTCATCTCTTTGGAGTGCGTGCGCTGTTTGAGTCTCGACTGTTTGACGCCTTGTGAGCCTTTCATCATTAAACTTCCTAGCGGTGATAGGGTCGTTGGTGATCGGGAGATCCGAGATTGTCTTGTGATTATTTGCGAGAGGGCTTGGCCCTCTAATCTTATTGTTGTGGGTATTGAGGGTGAGGATTTGATTCCCGGGGATGATTGGCTCGAGCGGCATGGTGCGATCATGAACTACCACACGAGAATCATCACTATGTTAGCCGAGGACAGCACCGAGCACTCTTTTGTAGGGCGAAAGAAGGGAAACCAGAAGTTTGTTATTAACGCCTTGAAGGCGATGCGACTCCTGTGGAAGGGGTGTACTGGTTATTGGTGCTACACCTTGGAGGCAGAGAGTGGTGGGGTTGAGTTTTTGTCGATTCCATCATTAGTGAGTTCCCGGATGTCTTTCCTGATGAATTACCGAGGTTGCCACCAGACCGTGAGGTTGAGTTTGCTATTGAGTTAGAGCCGGGTGCGGCTCCGATTTCTAAGGCGCCGTATCGTATGGCACCTTCTGAGATGGCCTAGTTGAATAAGTAGTTGAGTGAGCTTCTTGAGTCAGGGTATATTTGACCGAGCGCTTCGTCTTGGGGCACACCGATTCTGTTTGTGCGGAAGAAGGATGGTTCACTGCGTTTGTGTATCGACTATCGCGAGCTAAACAAGGTGACCATCAAGAACAAGTATCCATTGTTGAGGATTGATGACTTGTTCGATCAGCTGCAGGGAGATGCAGTATTCTCGAAGATCGACTTGAGATCGGGGTACTATCAGCTTCGGGTGAAGGAGTCCGATATGCCGAAAACAGCTTTTCAGACGAGATACGGACATTATGAGTTTGTAGTTATGCCATTCATGTTAACTAACACGCCGGCGGTGTTCATGCAGTTGATGAACAAGGTCTTTATCGGGTATTTGGATAAGTGTGTCGTCGTCTTCATTGACGATATCCTTATTTATTCGAGGAACGAGGACGAGCACGCGCATCATCTGCGAGTAGTGTTAGACATTTTGAGGACCGAGCAACTCTATGCAAAGTTCTCGAAATGTGAGTTCTGGCTGAAGGAAGTGATGTTTCTAGGTCACGTGATTTCAGCCGAGGGAGTCCATGTGGATCCACAGAAGATCGAGGCAGTGTTGGATTGGGCACCGCCTAAGAACGTGAAGGAGGTTCGTAGTTTCTTGGGTTTGGCTAGCTACTACCGTAGGTTCGTCGAGGGTTTCTCGAAATTGGCTCGGCCGCTTACACAGTTGCTCCAGAAGTCCGAGACGTTCGTCTGGAATGGCGAGAGGCAGGCGAGTTTTGAGGAGCTGAAGAGGCGTTTAACTTCAACCCCAGTTTTAGCATTGTCGTGTGGCAACGAGGGCTTTGCTGTTTATAGTGATGTTTCGGGTCAGGGTCTTGGGTGTGTATTGATGCGGCACGGTAAGACCATTGCGTATGCATCGAGACAGTTGAGGCCATATGAACTTAACTACCTTACTCACGATTTGGAGTTAGCGGCATTTGTTTTCGCACTCAAGATTTGGCGTCACTATCTTTTTGGCTCTACATGTTAGATTTTTACCGATCATAAAAGCCTTAAGTACATATTTACTCAGCGGGAGTTGAATATGAGGCAGATGAGGTGGTTAGAGTTGATTAAGGATTATGACCTTGAAATCCTTTACCATCCGGGCAAGGCGAATGTCGTGGCCGATGCCTTGAGTCGGAAACCGGTTGCGTTGAGGACACTTGAGATCTTTACGTCTCAGTCTGGGATTCAGCGGGATTTGATTGAGTTGAGTGTTGAGATTGTGTTGCCGGGAGCTATCGGGCAACTTTGTGCCTTGGAGATTTCGTCGTCGTTGATCGATGAAATCAAGATGAAACAAATGGAGGACCCGATGATTATTCAAATACGAGAGAATGTTCTTAAGGGAAATTCTCCTGGGTTTGTGATTCACGAGGATGGTGTGTTGAGATTCCAGAGCTGGCTTTGTGCGCCGAACGACTTGGAATTGAGGCAGAGTATTTTACGAGAGGCCCACGCTACGCCTTACTCAGTTCATCCTGGTTCGAGTAAGATGTACAAGGACCTGAGGAAGAGCTTTTGGTGGAATGACATAAAGGAGGAAGTCGCACGGTTTGTAGGTAGATGTTTGACTTGTCAACAGTTCAAAATCGAGAATCAGCGACCGACTGCTTTATTACAGTCGCTTCCCATTCCAGAATGGAAATGGGAAGATATTTCGATGGATTTCATCACGAGTTTTCCGAGATCGAGATCGGGCATGAATATGGTTTGGGTGATTTTTGATCGTCTGACTAAGTCGGCACATTTTCTGGGCATCAAAGATACTTGGGGCCCGGAGAAGTTGGCTCGTGTGTTTATTACGCAGATTGTGAGACTTCATGGTACTCTGAAGTCTATTGTTTCAGATAGGAATGGCCTCTTGTATCGCACTTTTGGCAAGCGGTGCATAAGGCGTTGGGTACTTGTTTGCGTATGAGTACCTCCTTTCATCCTCAGTCAGATGTACAGTCGGAATGCACTATCCAGATGTTCGAGGATATGTTGCGTGCTTGTGCTCTCGACTGGAGCAGTTATTGGGAGGAGCATTTACCGTTGATCGAGTTCGCGTACAACAATAGTTGGCACGCGTCGATTTGCATGGCACCGTATGAGGCACTTTATGGGTGGCGTTGTTGATCACCGATTTGTTGGAATGAGGCATCCGATTTGGTTGGGACCGAACCGGATATCGTTATGGAGACGAGGCGGAAGGTGAAATTGATTCGATAGAGGATGTTGACTGCTCAGAGTCTACATAAGTCATATGCTGATGTCCGTCGTCGACCTTTGGAATTCGAGGTGGGGGACCACGTTTTTCTAAAGGTGTCGCCGACGAAGGGGGTTTTCCGCTTCGGGAAGAAGGGAAAGTTGAGCCCGAGATTTATTGGGCCCTTTGAGATTCTCGAGAGAGTCGAGGAGTTGGCATACCGTTTGGCATTACCTCCGGCCTTGAGCCACGTTCACAGCATTTTCCATGTTTCCCAGCTGAGGAAATACGTCCCAGATCCTGGTCACATCATCGATTATGGTGAGATTAATATCGCTGAGGATATTACTTTCGAGGAGCGTCCCTTGAAGATTTTAGAGCACGATGAGAAGCGACTGAGGCATAAGACCATCCCATTGGTCAAATTGCAGTGATCGAGACATGGTGTCGAGGAGGCAACCTGGGAAACCAAGGATAGCATGCATGCTAGATACCCCGAGTTGTTTGTTTCTTAAGTTTCGGGACGAAACTTATTTTTAGAGGGGTAGAATGTAATATTCGCATTTTTCTTTTGCCGTCACCTTCATGATTTTGTATTTTTTTTGTTTTGGTGGCTTGTGTGTCACCGGTATGCGTATTTCGGGTATACCTATTTTCGGATTTATTTTACTCAATTCCGCAATTGTTGGCTTTTCCATCGCTTTTCAGTCCGATTCTCGTAATTGTTGTTCGGGACCGCCGTTTCGGGGTTGCCCTAAATCCATCAAATGTTATTGGGCGTTTACGAGCTTCCGTTTGATGTTTCGTCCGTGATTCGGTGTTTTGGGACCATTGTTATCTTGTGATTATCGCACGCTAATGGTGTTATTTAGCGCGCGCTAATGTCCTTTGGTAGCGCACGCTACGCTTGTTTGGTAGCGCACACTAGTGTCTCGGTCACAGCAGTGGCAGTAACCTGCTTCTGCCCTCTGCTCTCTGGAGAGTTGTTCTAGCGCACGCTAGTATGTTGTTCTAGCGCACGCTAATGGTTGGGCTTAGCGCACGCAGAATGGCCGGTAGCGCACGCTAATCCGGCAGTCCAGTACTGGTCAGAATGTTTCTGGATTCGACTGACGTTCAGGTAGCGCACGGAATGTTACAGTGCCGCAGACCCTCTCCGTGAGGATCTACCAGGCCAAATACAGAAAACACAATAACATAACACGTGCCAATATGGATAATGACGAACCAATATACCGATTTGGTCTTTTGCCACAACACACACATCAAACATACATAACTCTTCTTCACAACTCATACCCACGCAGGGGTTGGAATACATCAACATACCCATAAAACGGGAAAACTACACAACAGAGAGCCAAATAATGAGATTCTACCAAAATACTCAACGACTAGTCTTCATGTGATTAGTATCGTCGTCTTCCATCATCCTTCGTACCGATCCTGTGATTCGCTCCTCAGCAACCTGCAAGTACCTGGACGCAATACAGACATCCACCCCCCGAATACTCGAGGGTTAGCAAAACTCCACTGTTTGCTAGTGCAAGTATAAAATGCAAATACAAGCCATACACAACGTACTCCAAGCACATAATAATCGTGAACATGCTTCCCGAGATAAGTCACTTGATCAAAACAGTTCAATCATGAAAGGTAGGGATAAACCCGATATACGTCTGATTTGGGATTTAGTAATTTTCAAGCCTTTCGAAACTATTTAGGGATACCACCCAAAAGTCATTTCCCCAAAATATAATTATGATAACAACTCACGGGGTCCACAACCCAATCATACCATTCCGGTCACAAAGCACGGGGTCCATGACCCAATCATACATATCAACATATTCCCAAGGATTACTCGCATCTCGTGCTAACAAGCTACTATGGTATCCCAAAGATGATAACTTTGAACTATCAGGATATTCAGATGCTGATTTTGCAGGCTGTAAAATCAACAGGAAGAGCACAAGTTGAACATGCCACTTCCTTGGACAAAGCTGATCGCATGGTTTATCAAGAAGCACACATCAAATTCTATATCCACAACTGAGTCAGAATACCTAGCTGCAGGTAGCTGCTGTGCTCAAATTCTGTGGATCAGACAACAGTTGAGGGACTACAACATTATTGCAAATGGAGTCTCACTTTGGTGTGACGGTACAAGTGCAATTGCCATCACTAACAATCCAGTGCTTCATTACAGGACAAAGCACATTGATGGTGAACACCATTTCATCAGAGACCATGTGATCAATAAGAGAGTTCGAATAGAGAGGGTCAGCACGGAGTTTCAAATAGCTGACATATTCACAAAGCCTCTACCTGAAGAAAGATTCCTTGAACTAAGTAGGGAACTTGGTTTATTGGATTTGGAATCAAAACTGTAGTTGATGAATAAGAATACTTAACTAATCAGAACTAGGCGAGAACAGTCACCTGATCAGAAACAAACAAGAAAACTCAGTTGATAAAATCTCAGACAAGACATACCAACTGACCAGGAGCACACAAGAAAGCCATCTGATCAGAGCAGACGAGAAAGCCATCTGATCAGAACAGATGATGAAAAGCCAACTGATAAGAACAGATGATGAAAAGTTATCTGATCAAAGCGGACGTGGAAAAGCTAGCTGATCAGAAGTCAAAAAGTCAACCAGCTAACTTTTCTATTTCTTTAAATACTCATCCTTATTACACATGGATAAGAACACACGATCACAGTAACTCCACACATACATCACGATGTCCAATCAGTCACTCGACCAGCCATATCTTTATTTAATTATTAAATTAAAAAACGACTCTTCGAGTGGCTATTTAAGATGGTCGAAATCATTTCAGAAACACCTTATCGTCTTTAAGCTCTAGAACTCTAGTTTTCAAAGCAGAAAAAATTTCTGAATATTCACTACTCTGAAAGCTCGAAAAAATTGCATAAATGGAAACCGCTACCTATTTCAATAACTTCAACCTGAGGATGGTGAAGGAACACATCATATTCACCATTATCGTGGATTTTGTTGGGCTTCTAGAGTCAATTAGATCTGTTGTAATGGGACATCTGATCTAAATGATAAAAAAGAATGGAATCTACCACTTCCTAGACATCAACCCAACTCATCTATTCAAAGAAGTTGTCATCTATTTTTTAAAAGGGGCCAAAGTCACGGCAAGCAGCATCGAGAGCTCGATTTCCTGAGAACCTATCTTAATAAATAATCAGACCATCGCAGACGCATTCAATATAGAGAACCGGGGCATTGCGGTTGAGGCCCTGAAATATAATCCAGTAGAGATATGGTATGAAATTAAGTCGCCTGAGCAGCCGACGAAAATGAAATTCACTACCAAAGGGTGACCTCAAGAAAGAATACAAATATATGCTGGACATCACAAACAAAATTGTGATTGGCATGGCAGGCAGTTTTGATCAACTGTCATCCTCAAAATATATAGTCCTGGGAGCAATGATTCAGAGGCAAAGGTAATTGGCTTGACTACATCTATAGGAAGTTCATCCGTGAAGTAAACGAAGTGACCTAGGATAGTGAGAACAACAAGTTTGGACAAAAGCTGGCCTTTGGAACTCAAATCAGCTGGATTCTTGAGTTTCTTGGGAAGGCCACAGGAAAAGATGAGAATTTTCACAATAGTAAGAGACTTGGTCACCTGGACCAAGCTGCAATGGACAAATTTGCAGACAGACAACCCACAGCAGAAGAATTAATTGAGAGGATGACAACAGGAACATCCTCGTACAGAGGACCCTCTAACTCAGATAAAGTTAAATTAGATGCAGCTAATCAAACCTCACCTGATACTGATGCAGTTGAGATCCAAACCACAGCTGAGATTCTCTCTCTAATCCCAGCTGAGAAAACTGCAGAGGAGATTCTGCCAGCCCCAACCACAACTGCAGCTGACATACCTGAGAAGCTAGCTATAAAGGACGACATTCCACCTGAACTTGAAACCTCACATGATTCTCCAACTGCTCTTCTAACCGCACCTGAAGACAGTGATGATCTTCCAATTGCCAAGATATTTGGAAATAGGAAGTCACCAGAAAAGGAAACCAGTCAACCTTCCTCACCTGAACCCATCAAAAGACAAAAAAGCTGCGTGGGTCATTTACCCAAACCTTCAGATCACTTTGCACCTGGAGAACATGCACCAGAAGTATCTTCAGTTTCACCTGCAAATCAGTCCAAGGAACTGATCATCATTCAAAGGGACGAAATTGTAATACCCAAGATTTTTCATTTTTGGTCGCCTCGAATTAGTTTTCGTAAGGTGCTGGTTATTTGCTTTGTGTAATCTATTAGATTTCGTGTTTTGTGATTTTCCCATTATTGTTTTGAATCATAACTAGTGTATTGGTGGAACCGAGATGTCGAACGTCTAAGCTGGGCTGTTGGAGTTGGCCACGGTTGAGTCACGGCCGCATATTTTGGGGCAGAGACCTGCTAGGCCGAGTTACGACCGTAAGGGACCTAACGGTTATGGCCGTAAGGTGCCTACCAGTTACAGCCGCAATGGTTGCTCGGTTACGGCTGCAATGAGGTGGTCGGTTACGACCACAATGGGTTGTTCGGATACGGTCATAATGATGCTGCACAAATTAGGCAGAAGGGTCGGGAAGGCTGATTACGGCTGTAATACACTGTCGGTTATGGCCGTAATGGCTCGGCAGATTGAGTATATAAGGCCTGGGCATGGGTGTGGTCAGCATTTTTCCTCCTTTCTTCGTTTCTTTTGCGATCCTTCGACAAAATTCGAGGGTTTTGATTGGCACATATTTGAGGATCGTTTGGGGAGTTTGCTTGGTGTCTTTTATCATCATCTTCCAATTTCTTGTCGTCCGGATCAAAGGTAATCCCTTGTAATTTCTTAGAATTGATTTTTCGGAAGTTCTTTCTCGATTTTGTTGTTTCATCCGATTCTGATGGAAAAGATGATGTTGTTTGGCATCATGGATCATGATTTACGGATTATATATCCATATCTTGAATTCGTTTGAGTCCAACCTTGATTTTCATGTTCGTAGGGAGCCTTGAGCATTTAATGTCTGATTAAATGCCTCTAAGGGTTTCCCCCTGGTTCTTGGGTGCGTTTCTCGTTGTTGTTAACCGTTATACTTGTAGTGATCATGTTCTCGTTGTTTTTGCCGGAGGATTTTAGGTGTTCGAGGTTTCCCGATTGAGCCGTGTTCATCGAAGGTTTCGGTAATGATTATTGAGGCAAGTATCTTGCCATATATTTCTCGTTTCGTAGACGAAATAGTTGGTAAATGATTTTATGTGCAATCCGAATGTTTAATGAACTTTAAAAATGATCGGTATGTTCTCGAAAAATGTTGTCTTTCAAAATATAACTCGTATGCTTCGTGAATAAATGTGTTTTCGGAATATATGTGTTAGTTTCGTATATTGGAAGAGGTTATAATCATATTTCGTGAATATAGTAGACCGAAATCCCTTGCCGAGGATTTTGTATTAATACGTGTACTTGTTCGGTGAATATGTGACATTGAGTGATATTAGTTGTTACTCCTTTGTAAGGAGGTTGTGGCGCTTAGTGTGATATTGGTATTAGTATTTGCTTGTTTTTGTGTGATTGTTGCAAGTGTTGTGCCACCGGGTGAGATTGTTGAGTCTCCGGGATCTGTCCTTGCTAGTACGGGTCGGGCGTGACCGTAGGGTTGTCCAATCGGGTATGTCTTGCAGGGACTCCGAGGTTCGTGTCTTGCTAGCCCGATGCCGGGATAACTTGTGGGGTTATCCAATCCGGGTATGTCTTGCGGGGACTCCGAGGTTCGTAGCTTGTTAGCGTGATGCCGAGATAACTTATGGTTGTGGTTTGTTTGTGTGATGTACGTGTCATGGATTATCCAATCGGGTATCTCTCGTGGAGGCTCCGAGGTTTGTGGCTTGCTAGCGCGATGCCGGGATAACTATGAACATATGTATGGTTATGGTTATGTGACTGTTGTCACGGTGACATGTGATTTGGTATGGTTTCCCATTGGGTTATTCACTCGGGTATGTTTTACGGGAGCATCTGAGGTTCGTGGATTGTTAGCACGAGATGCCAATAGTCCTTGGGAATATGTTGTTGTGGATGATTGGGTCGTGGACCCCGTGTTTTGTGATCATAATGGTATGATTGGGTCGTGGACCCAGTGTTTTGTGATCGGAATGGTATGACTGGGTCGTGGACCCCGTGTTTTGTTATCGGGATTGTATTTTGGAAAAATAATCTTTGGGCTGTGTCCCTAAGTGTTTTCGAAAGTCTTGAGAATTCTTAAATCCCCAAATGTTTTCAAAACTCCCGAGACCGTAAGTGTTTTTCTCAAATTGTATATCGAACTATAGTTTCCATTTTTCATTGTTCCGAACGGTTTTATTCAAGTAAATTATCTCGAGATGTCTGTTGTAATTTATGTCTGGATGATTATTCCCGATCTTATGTTCTTGGAATATGATATGTATGGCTTGTCTTTGTATTTATAATTGCACTAACAAAAAAGTGGGGTTTTGCTAACCCCCGAGTATTTGGGGGGTAGATGTCTGTATTGCACCTAGGTATTTGTAGGTTGCTGGGGAGCGAATCACAGGATCGGTATGAAGGATGATGGAAGACGACGATACTAATCACATGAAGACCAGTCGATGAGTATTTTGGTCGAGTTTTGTTGTTTGTCTCTCTGTTGTGTTATTCTCCCATTTCATGGGAACGTTGATGTATTCCAACCCCTGCGTGGGTATGAGTTGTGAAAAGGGCTATGTATGTTGGATATGTATGTCGTGGTAAAAGACCAAATCGGTCTAGTGGTTCGTTATTAGCCATGTTGGCATGTATTGGTGTGTTGTGTTTTCTGTATTTAGCCTGGTAGATCCTCACGGAGAGGGTCTGCGGCGCTGTAATATTCCCGAGTGGTTTGGGGGTGTTACAAAATATGGTATCAGAGCTTAGGTTGAGGAAACATAGGATGTCGGGTCGAGTTGTGTGTAGTCGAGTCTTGTCTTATCAGATTTTGTCTGACTAAGTCATGTCGCGACGCGTTGTCTGGGTTTTCGGTCGTGATTAGTATCAAGGTTCAGCCATCAACTTCGTGCGATCTGTGGATGTCAGTCTCCCTACTACATTGTGTCTCGTGTTGAGCGAGCTTGTGTTATTTTATGATGTGGAGTTTAAATGTGATTTGTGAATACGTAATCCATACTTGCTGATTTTCGTAATGTGCTGGAATAGAGAGTAACGCCGGTGTATATGTATGTGTGTGTGTATATATATATATATATAAATTGTTTTTACAGGAGTAACGTTTTGGTGTGGTTACGCATAGAAAGTTTATCAACGTGATACTTTAAAGCTTTAATTGTTCTGGGAAGTCACATAAATTTTATTTTAGAACTTCCTTCAAGAGAGGAAAAAGTTTGATTTCCGTATGATGACCTCGAGACCGAAAATTTTTGAGAACTCAAACTACTTATATTTTTTTTTTCATCTTGCATTGCAAATTTTCGAAAATTTGAATAAAAACTCAAATGAGGTCTATCAAAAAATTTACTTGAGATGTGACTTTCGCTTTCAACTTTTCGATTTCACTAATTTCAGTTAAGAGGTATGTGGTAATGATGTTGTTATTTCGGCTATAATGCCCCGAGTTGTGATTAAAGTGCTGGTGGGAAAGATATTTGAGGCTGTCGATTGTCTCGAGGAGCGGAAGGTGCCTATTGCTCAGTACCTTCTTGACAAAGATGCCGCTAATTGGTGGGAAGCAGTTAAACCTCGTGATCGTGATGTCATGTGGGCAGAGTTCTAGGCATTCATGGAAGCTGAGTTCTCTCCGAAACCGATTAGAGAATAGAGAATTCGTGAAGTTTATTTAGCAGAACCATAAGATATATCGGTGTCGCAAGCTATCATCAACTATATCAAACAACTCATTTATGTTCGAGATTAGGTGAGGACGGAAGAAGAGAAGATCCTTTATTTTGACAGACGGATGAAGCTGGAGATTCGCCAGTATATGGAAGGATTCACTTGCACTTCATTGAGAGATTATCAGGATCGAGACTTAGATTACGAACTATCTTCGTTATCGTCGGAACATGTGCCCGAGTTGAAGAAACAGAGGAAGTCCGATGACCTTGTGGGCAGTACGAGAGTTGGTGTTTCTAGATTGCAATGTTGTAGTCTTTCTATTGTGAAGCTCCATCGCTCGATGCGTGGGACTGAGAGTTCTAAGTCGTCATCTTTGACTCCTGGTAAAGCCAGGAGGTGTTTTAACTGCAATGTGTCGGGGCATGTTCGTGCACATTGCCCTTCTCCGCCAGTAACATGTTACAAGTGCTGACCCATGGGATACCAAGTTCAGTTTTGCGAGTTAGTCACCAAGCCTTCTGAGGCACGGGCTTGAGCACTGATAATAGGATCAACTCTGAAGAGTACCTGAGGGGTGTCATCTACCAGTTGTATGTTATGTTATTTCTTTGCCTCGTTGTTTCGAACTTCGGAGACAAACTTCTTTTCTTAGAAGTGGACCGGATGGTTGAACTTCTTTATTTTCAACTCTATTGACTCTTTTGTGTTTGTTGACATTTTATGAACTTGTCCTATCTTCTGATTTTGTTAATCGAATGAGTTGTGGTATTGTTTTGGATTAATCCATTTGTCATTGTGACTTTTTCCGAATTCGGTTCCATTCTCGTAAACCTTATGTAAATGCATATCTTGTCGTTTTCACCAGATCATATAATGTCTTGAGTCGAGCTGTGAACTTTGGAGATGCTACTCGATTCTTGTTATTCATTGTGATTCGGATGTGGTGGTTCAACCGTTGTTGTCTCGATCGTTGTTGTTCGATCGTTTGTTGTCCGGTATTTGTTGATCTCATATCATGATTTTTGAGCATTCAGATCACTTCGTAATTTCTGTAAGTTCGGGAAATTGGCTTCTTATTCGATCTTCCAAACCTTGGGTTGTGGAAATTAGTATTTGTTCAGCTATTAATTTGTGCTTTGATTGCCATGCTGTCCGGGTTGGTCAACCATATTGATTTTGTTCATTGCGTTTTGTTATCATTCTGGCATAGTGATATAGATGGTAGCAGCCACATGGTGTATGTGATTCGTTGCAGGTCGTTGGCAACGAATAGCATGTGTTATCTGAGATTGTTCTGCATTGATCATTTTATGTTTTAAGTCTCGGGGACGAAACTTCTTTTAAGGGGGGTAGAATGTAATACCCAAGATTTTTCATTTTTGGTCGCCTCGAATTAATTGTCGTAAGGTTTCGGTTATTTACTTCGTGTAATCTATTGGATTTCGTGTTTTGTAATGTGCCCGTTATTATTTTGAATCATAGCTAGTGTATTGGTGAAACCGAAATGTCGAACGTCTAAACAGGGCTGTCGGAGTTGGCCACGGCTGAGTCACGGCCACACATTTTGGAGCAGAGACCCATCTGGCCGAGTTACGGCCGTAAGGGACCTGTCGGTTACGCCCGTAAGGTGCCTGCCGGTTATGGCCGCAATGGGTGCTCGGTTACGGCCACAATGAGGTGGTTGGTTACGGACGCAATGGGTTGGCCGGATACATCCGTAATGATGCTGCACAAATTGGACAGAAGGTGAGGGAAGGCCGATTACGGCCGTAATATACTGCCGGTTATGGCCGTAATGGCTCGGCAGATTGAGTATATAATGCCTGGGCACGGGTGTGGTCGGCATTTTTCCTCCTTTCTTCGTTTCTTTTGTGATCCTTCGATAAAATTCGAGGGTTTTGACTGGCACATCTTTGAGGATCGTTTGGGGATCTTGCTTGGTGTCTTTTATCATCAACTTCCAATTTCTTATCGTCCGGATCGAAGGTAATCCCTTGTAATTTCCTAGAATTGATTTTTCGGAAGTTCTTTCTCGATTTCATTGTTTCATCCGATTCTGATGGAAAGGATCATGATTTATGGATTGTATATCCGTATCTTGAATTCGTTTGAGTCCAACCTTGTTTTTCATGTTCGTTGGGAGCCTTGAGCATTAAATGTCCGATTAAATGCCTCTAAGGGTTTTCCCTTGGTTCTTAGGTGTGTTTCTTGTCATTGTTAACCGTTATACTTGTAGTGATCATGTTTTCATTGTTTTCGCCGGAGGATTTTAGGTGTTCGAGGTATCCCGGTAGAGCCGTGTTCGTCGAAGGTTTCAATAACGATTATTGAGGCAAGTATCTTTCCATACATTTCATGCTTCGTACACGAAATAGCTAGTAAATGATTTTATATGCAATCCGAATGTTTAATGAACTTTAAAAAGGATTGGTATGTTCTCGATAAATGTTGTCTTTCAAAAGATAACTCGTATGCTTCGTGAATAAATGTATTTTCGGAATATATGTGTTAGTTTCGTATGTTGGAAGAGGTTGTAATCATATTTCGTGAATATAGTAGACCAAAATCCCTTGCCGAGGATTTTATATTAATATGTGTACTAGTTCGGTGAATATCTGATGTTGTGTGATATTAGCTGTTACTCCTTTGTAAGGAGGTTGTGGCGCTTAGTGTGATATTGGTATTGGTATTTGCTTGTTGTTGCGTGATTGTTGTAAGTGGTGTGCCATCGGGTAAGATTGTTGAATCTCCGGGATCCGTCCTTGCTAGTACGGGTCGGGTGTGACCGTAGGGTTATCCAATCGGGTATGTCTTGCAGGACTCCGAGTTTCGTGGCTTGCTAGCCCGATGCCGAGATAACTTGTGGGGTTATCTAATATGGATATGTCTTGCGGGGACTCCGAGGTTCGTAGCTTGTTAGCGTGATGCCGAGATAACTTATGGTTGTGGTTTGTTTGTGTGATGTACGTGTCATGGGTTGTCCAATCTGGTATGTCTCGTGTAGGCTCCGAGATTCGTGGCTAGCTAGCGCGATGCCAGGATAACTGTGAACGTATGTATGGTTATGGTTATATGACTGTTGTCACGGTAACATGTGATTTGGTATGGTTCCCATTGGGTTATTCACTCGGGTATGTTCTGTGGGAGCATCTGAGGTTCGTGGCTTGTTAGCACGGGATGGGAATAATCCTTGTGAATATGTTGTTGTGGATGATTGGGTCGTGGACCCCGTGTTTTGTGATCGTAATGGTATGACTGGGTCGTGGACCCCGTGTTTTGTTATTGGGATTGTATTTTGGAAAAATGATCTTTGGGCCATGTCCCTAAGTGTTTTTTAAAGTCCTGAGAATTCTTAAATCCCCAAATGTTTTCAAAACTCCCGAGATCGTAAATGTTTTTATCAAATTGTATATCGAACTACATTTTCCATTTTTCATTATTTTGAATGGTTTTATTCAAGTAAATTATCTCGGGAAGTCTGTTGTTATTTATGTCTAGATGATTATTCCCGATCTTATGTTCTTGGAGTATGATATGTATGGCTTGTCTTTGTATTTATACTTGCACTAGCAAAACAGTGGAGTTTTGCTAACCCTTGAGTATTCAGGAGGTGGATGTCTGTATTGCGTCCCGGTATTTGCAGGTTGCTGGGGAGCGACTCACAGGATCGGTATGAAGAATGATAGAAGAGGATGATACTAATCACATGAAGACCAGTCCATGAGTATTTTGATAGAGTTTTGTTGTTTGTCTCTCCGTCGTGTTATTCTCCCATTTCATGAGAACGTTGATGTATTCCAATCCCTGCATGGGTATGAGTTGTAAAAAGACCAAATCGGTTTAGTGGTTCGTTATTATCCATGTTGGCATGTATTGGTGTGTTGTGTTTTCTATATTTAGCCTGGTAGATTCTCACGAAGAGGGTCTCCGGCGCTGTAATATTCTCGAGTGGTTTGGGGGTGTTACAGAAATGGTTCAAGAACCATTGCCTGTACTTCCAAGTACCCTATAAGAAGAAGAATCTGAGGAAGTCCTTTAGGAACCTGAAGTTCACTACTGCTTCAACCTCAGGGAAAACAATCCTTTCAACCTCAGCCTAGCTTAGCTCAGATCAGTTAAGCAGCACATCAGCAAGACTTCATTTTTTGTTGTTTATAAGGATTAGAAGATATTGAAGGCTCTTAGCTTCAATGCTCTTAAGGAGATGGTAGAAATGGATGGATGGGACCACCCCCTCACTATTGAGCAACTCATTCAGGTATTCTATAAAGAGACTGATATGAGTTTGCTACTTGATGAGAATTTGTTCTTACAAAATTTCAAAGCACTCATGGACCAATTCATCCTGCTTTTAATGGAGGGAGTAGCTCAAGGAAAAACATTTGATGATGAAGAGAAAATTTCTGGAGGAGAAGGAGAAGTGAAAGTAGAAGTGGGAAATGAAGTTGAAAAAAGTTAAAGAGGAAGAGAAGGAGAAAGAAAAAAAATTAGTTGAAAAGGAGAAGGAGAAAGAAGAATAAAATAAGGTAGTCAAAACGGAAGAAGTTGAAAAGGAAGTCAAAGAATAAGTTGAAAAAGAAGAAGTTGAAAAGGAAGTCAAAGAAGAAGTTGAAAAAGAAGAGGAAGAAAAGGAAGAAGAAAAAGAAGAAAAAGATAATGAAGGAGAGGAAGTATAAGGAAAAAATAAGGAGAAGCAAGATGATGAGGACCATGACCATGATGCACCTGATCAAGCATCCAGCTCACAATAACCCACAGAAGACGAAGAGTCACGTCAGCCAGAGAAAACCCCATCTGATCAAGAAGCAGCTGACAGGAGAATATCATCTGAAAAATCCATTGCTCGGAGGTCAGCTGCAGAGGAGAACTCATCAGAAAACACTGCTCATGAAAAGGCACCTGAAGTCCAACTACCATGTAACTTCACTAAGATGGTCAGAACCATGGTTGAGGAAACAGTTGCAAAACTCTTGGCAACCAAAGTAAAACCTTACCTGCTGTCCCTAAATGACAAGATGGACTCACTTCTCAACAAAAAGGAACCCTCTCCACCACCAACATCTATAAGGATGCCTTTACGCATGCAAGATTTTATGACTAAAGTGGAGGAGCAGCTGGCTCAGATTCTTGATGCTGGCAAAAGGGTAAAGAAGAGATGAGAACCAAGAGAAGGCAGGAGCCAGTTGTAACACCCCCGAGATATTCAAGGTATATTATAGTGCCGTGGACCCCTACATGGGACCCACCATGCTAGACATGGATTTCTACATGAAAATCACACATCATCCAGATGAAATTCAAATAACACGCCCGGTATAACCCGCGGAATAAGCAACACTGACAAACATAAATAACATCAACGAATACAAACCACAATCCGAAGGGAAAAGCCTAAGTACTCGCGAGTACAATCTATAAGTTTAGGAAGTGGACAACAACCATATCGAAAGGAACAACGAAAATGAAAGGACTCAAATGCACATGTCAATGACACTGGCCAGCATCCTCGTACTGTTCCAGCACCCGCTCGTCCGGCTGAACATAACCTGAAATCCATAACAAGAATTTTCCCATAACGGGTCCCCAAAGGGGTTAGAAATTACGCTAGTACAAGTAACCAGTGAACAACTTACACCTTACACATATAGTCAAAGCATGCAATCCAGAAAACATTAGTTGTAACACACATTTACGGAAATGCCACTATTCAAAACACATTTATAAAATGCACCACAATTAACCGTCGATCCACGTCTATGTGGACCCCTACCGAGACCCCGTCGGATCTAACCCGTAGTGGTTAAAAGCAAGCTCATCGATCCACGTCTCTGTGGACCCCTACCGAGACCTCGTCGGATCTAACCCGTAGTGAGCATACACACACACACACAGACTTAACTCAGCAATACTACTATGTTAAGATTGTAAGTTCATAAGGGTACTTTCCTCGGTCAATAGATGGTGACACGAACGGAAAGGAAGAATCAAACACGACCGCTAGGAACCGACGAACCCGAACCTAACGATTCGAAGAATATAATCACAACCATTTCTAAATGAATACGGAAATGGAATACACCCGAAACCCGCCTATGATTCATGTGTATTTATACAAACAACAACGAGGGCACATCGCAACCAAACCCTCTCGAGTACACAAATACCACGGAATACACCATGAATTCGTAAGGAAAACAAGAATACCAACAAGATTAATCAAATTCATTATGAATTAATCAATAACACGGAACGAATCGAACAATAATATCAAAAACACCCAAATCACCTAAAAGTAGGGTTCTAAGATATTACCTTGGATTAGGATAAAGGATTCAAGTAGAAGTCGATAATCTACAACAAAAACTCGAGGTGGATGATCTCACCAAGTTTGAAGATGCCAAAATCGCCCAAAAGTCGCCCCTAAATCGCTCGAAACGAGAGGAAGAAAAAGAGAGGAGAGGAAATGAAATCCTCTTCCAGAAACCCAGCTGAAATAGTGCAGACTGACCCGCGTGCCGTAGCCCGGGTTGAGTGTGCCGCGGCCCGCGGCTAAAAGTAGAGAGCAGAATTTTGACTAGGGCCGCGGCCCGGACTGTAGCATGCCACGTCACGTAGTATAGTCGGCCTGGCCATCATCCAAGCTAAGGATGTGCCGCGGCTCACAGTCTCCTGTGCCGCGGCACACCCTGTTTGAGCCCAAAATTGATGAAAAACGACCCCCAAACATGATATAATCGATCGACACATAATCCCAACCATTTAAAGGCCTAAAAGGATTATCACGAACCTTCATATGGTGACTTCATGTCAAGCACGGTCGGTCCCAACACGACGGTAACATCAAATGATCCGAAAAGAGAACAAACGCAATGGAAACCCAAAACCTTGGAATATAACGGAACAACCCAACACGATACTCGATCGAAACACCAATAAAAGTTCACAACATCCAAAATAACATGAGATGGATTCGCGAGAACCCCAAACAGCAATTCCAAACAGTGATTACAAGAATTGAACCCAACGGCGACAAAAATGACATCCAACACGGAAATGAGTAAAACAAGTTCGAAACAAGATCGGATGATGAGGAGTTTAATATTACATATTCTCAAAATACTCATACGGTTACAAACGAGTCTCTAGGAACAAAAATTACACCAAAAATGAAAATACCGGAAAGAGGAAAAATGCGGATATTACATTCTCGCCCTCTAAAAACAAATTTCGTCCTGAAACTTAAGAAATAAACAACTCGGGGTACTTAGCATGCGTGGTATCCTTGGTTTCCCAAGTTGCCTCCTCGACACCATGTCTCAACCACTGCACTTTGACCAAAGGGATGGTCTTATGCCTCAGTCGCTTCTCACGGTGCTCCAAAATCTTCAAGGGACGTTCCTGGAAAGTAATATCTTCGGAAATATCAATCTCACCATAGTCGATGACATGACTAGGATCCGGGACATATTTCCTCAGTTGGGAAACATGGAAAACGCTATGAACATGGCTCAAAGCCGGGGGAAACGCCAAACGGTAAGCCAATTCGCCGACTTTCTCGAGAATCTCGAAAGGTCCAATAAAACTCGGACTCAACTTCCCTTTTTTCCCGAAGCGAAAAACTCCCCGCGTCGACGATACCTTCAGCAAAACATGGTCTCCCACCTCAAATTCCAAAGGTCGACGACGGACATCGACATATGACTTCTATCGGCTTTGAGCAGTCAACATCCTCTCCCAAATCAATTCCACCTTCCGTCTCGTCTCTAAAGCGATATCCGGCTCGGTCCCGACCAAATCAGACGCCTCATTCCAACAAATCGGTGATCGACAACCCCGCCCCTAAAGTGCCTTGTACGGTGCCATTCGAATCGATGCATGCCCACTGTTGTTGTACGTGAACTCGATCAATGGCAAATGCTCCTCCCAGTCACTGCTCCTGTCAAGAGCACAAGCGCGCAACATATCCTCGAACGTCTGGATAGTGCGTTCCGACTGTTAATTTAACTGAAGATGAAAAGAGGTACTCAGACGCAGACGAGTAGCCAACGCCTAATGCACCGCCTGCCAAAAGTGTGATACGAAACGACCATCCCGATCTGAAACAATAAACTTCGGAGTACCGTGAAGCCTCAGAATCTGCAATAAACACACGAGCCAATTTCTCCGGACCCCAAGTATCATTGATGCCCAGAAAATGTGCTGACTTGGCCAGATGGTCCACAATCACCTAAACCATATTCATGCCTGATCTCGATCTCGGAAAGCTCGTGACGAAGTCCATCGAAATATCTTCCCATTTTCATTCCAGAACAGGAAGCGACTGCAATAACCCAACCGGTCGCTCATGCTCGATTTTGACCTGCTGACAAGTCAAACATCTTGCTACAAACTGTGCGACCTCTTCCTTCATATCATTCTGTTAGGAGTATGCCCTTGAATGCCACTCAGAGGATATTGAGTGAGGGCATTGTACTTGTAATTATGTAATTCATTATCATAAGGAAAATGGATGTTTCTTTATTTACTGGTATTTACGGGCATTCCTAACTCGTAAATATATATATATAGAAACTAGTCCGTGTATTTGAGAGCAAAATGTTCCACTCCTTATTGGATAAGGGGGTCGGCACTGGAAAAGTTTATAGCTCAAATACTTAATCATTCGCAAGTCGATGAAACTTGACTGGGCGTTAAGTTTATGTGAAGACTTGTATGATGTGTTCTTTGACATGGAGAGTGTCTGTCGAACACTAATGGTTAGTGAGAGCACATGTTATAGGTATGCTAATTGGATTAGTATACTCGAACTGACTCACACTCGACTCGTCACACGGATTTCACTCCGGGACAGTCAATGACGGAATCGAAAGGTTGTGATAGGTATTCGTGAACCTTCGAGTTGAGGTTTTAGTAGGGATGTGCTTGTGACGTCAATATTTTCATTAGAGTAGTTCGACCCTATAAACTGAAAGGTGGGGGTCAACCTCGACGTGCGTCTTGATGGGCAAGTAGCAGGTCCTACTGAATGCCAAGATAGAATTCTTTCTCCCGTTATTAAACAGGTTATATGTCCTATGCGGTTATTGGCATATGAGATCATAAGTCTTTGGCCAAAGCATTGGAGCTAGTTGTATTAGATACACAAGTGCTCATAGATCTCAATTTGCATTAACTCATGCATAGCGTCAAGTACAGATAGGGTTTGACTAACCGTGATCCTATAACTTGATCGGGACATTTGAAAGAAGGGTTTATACGTATACTAGTATTCAAGACAGAATGGTTCTTGAATGATTCCAATCATTCGTTCTCAGTTTGGGTATGTGTAGGCCGCCAGGCTGGCTAGGTGGTGCTACTACTCTTTGGTTCCTCCCATTGCTGACTGAGACAGACCTACCGAATCGCGCAATAGGATTGACGTCAGAATGAATCGATCTTATTCTCTCAGTATAAATATTAGATATTGGATATCTAATTTATTGGGACATTGGATGTCTAAATTGATTTATTGGATAAATTAATTTACAACCTAATGAATTAAATAAATTACTGGGTGATTAATTTAATTCGTAGATATAATTATTTTTGGAGAAATTAATTATATTATTTTTTATTTGATGTGATTAATTAATTGATTCAAATACAACGGAACGGATTGAGGTTGATCTGTTTGGACTCACGGGAGATCGAAACGAACCATATCCATCCGGTTCTTCTAAAAGGCTGCCCCCCACCTACTCCCTCCTCTCTTGGTCTTTGTCTCCACCTTTATTGGTGGAAGACCAAAGACTAAGGTGTAATTAATTATTCTTGTGAAGAATAATTGGAAAAGGAGGGAAGACAAATAGATTATTAAGTGAAGACTTCTCTACTTCCTGAGGTGGGTGACCAGCCGTGAGTTGCAAGAAGTGAGAGAGAAATTCTTCCTTTTCTTTATCTTCAATATTGAGATAAGAGTTTTTCCAAACACTTAGTGTTTAGGAAAATCATAGAGAGATATAGATTAAAACACTTAGAGTGTAATAATTTTGATATACAAGCTCCTACAACCTTTCTCTAGCTGTATCCTTGGAGGATAGTAAGGTGTTGTCATTCCGATCGTTTCTCCAGCGCGTAGCAAGTAGAGACGTTGTATTTTCGACGTTGGATCATCCAAGAGCTCGGAGTGCATTGGATCGTAGGGATATTCAACTAAAGCTTAAGGAATAGCTCAAGAGAAGGAATCCATTTAATCAACGGACTACAAGGATGAGTTTCTTATCTTGTGATTTCGTTTATATATTCGTATATACGTAGCTCGATCGATCCTCATAGGTATTCGGATCGAATTAATTTTCATTTTACCCCTACCGCTGAGCCTTCGTTTTAGGCACCGAATCCCAACAGTGGTATCGGAGCGTAGGTTCTTGCGATCGTATATACGATATATAGCATTTGGAATGCGTTATTAAATGATCAGTGATTTGGAATCACGACCGTTTAATTCGTTGTTTTAATTATTCATCGAAAATTTAATTTTTCCATGTTTTTATATTACTATATAAATCGGTTTTATTTCTTAAAACTGAATTATATGGGTAATATTAAAATTAGAAAAATATAATTTTTGAAATCGGGACGAAATAGAGTCGGAAAATCGCCTGCCCGGGGGGGCTGTCTAGGGCTACCCAGGGTGCTGGACCGCTGTCGGGCAGCTTGCTTCTTGCACTAGGCAGATCAGCCCATCGACAAAGGACCGACTGTGATGCCGGACCACGGGCTAGGCCCGGGCGATTTTATTTCGACTCCATTTTGTATTTATATTTCGTTATAATAATTTTCGAAAATTAAAATGGATTTAGTTTGACTAAATAAAATACTTGGTTTTTTTATTTTGAGGAAATTTATTATTGTGAAATATTTATCGTCCGGTTTATACGAACGAATTAAAACTACCATGCTTGTGAATTAATTAGATTAATTCTAATAGATGGTTATTTATTTATATTGGTTGGATCAATATATTTAATGTGTAATCCATTTATTTAGTATTTATTAGATGAATGCTTTTGAATGGGGATGTGGTTCATGGACTTAGTTTTGAATCATTCGGTTTTATTCGATTGGGTTGCACAGGCCGTTTTGAGCCTATTTATTTTACTAGAATTATTTGTATCTAGGATGCAATTTTTCTATGTAAAATTTATATGTAATGACGAAGACCGGAGGAAGATCCGTTCGAGAAGACGATGATTCAAGACGAAGACTTGTAATTAGATTACTAAGTTTTTAATTCTAGGAACGGTCCATGAACCACATGTTGGTAGCAACTAGGTTGTGAATGGTTGTTCATATTGTATGAATGCAACAAACGCGCTTAAATGAATTAATGTACAAAGTGTAACATTAATCGCGAAAATTCTCCCACGAAAAATTATTAGGTTTATAAGGTTTCAAGGTTTTCCTTCCCTCCATCGAGCTTTCAGGAAATTGAAATCCAAACCGGATGTGCTATGCTTCCGAGTTATCGGGGTAGTCGTTCGTGGAGGATGGATAAATTACCGGGAGCGCATTGGATGCCTTCGGTTGGAGCAAATTTTATCCCTAGAAACCTGATAGGTTGCCGGATAAGATTCAATTGTGAAACTGATTTGCGTCGATGGTATAAACTTAACTTGTTCACGAACCATATAAACTGTATAGGTTGAGGGGAGTGAACAATGGGAAAAAGAAGATCGAATCATCCATTAGATGGATTGGTGTTGGACACCACTTTATGAAAATTAATAGACTAGAAACCTGTTCAGTTGCCCTCTATTAAGATTTATAAAGAACTCGATCACCACTATGAATTAGAGCGACGATACTTTCGGATTTCACATGGGAGTGTGTTATTCGATAAAAATAGTGGGAGGTGGGTAACAAGAATAGATAAGACCTTAATTCTATACTCAGATCATAATTAAACAAGTCACTAATTAATTTGTCGTACTTAATGCAGATATAACTCTCAGTATGACAATGAACCCACTCGCAATACTACTCGATAAGAACACCCTGATTAGACCTAACTTTGTGGATTGGATCTGCAATCTCATGATTGTCCTCAGTATAGAGGCACTGGGATACGTCTTGCAGACGGACATTCCAGCACCTCCTGTATGGACCAGAGCTAATCAGGAAGAGATCGAAAGCCACAAAAACTGGGTTAAGGATGACGTAAAAGTCCGTGCATACATTATGGCTTCTATTTTAATTGAGCTTTAGAGATCTCATGAGAAAATGACTTCTGCTAGGCAGATTCTATCTCACTTAACCGAGCTTTATGGTGAGCACAGCAGAACTGCTAGATATGAGATATCCAAGCAACTGTTCGGTGCAAGGATGAAGGAAGGTGAGAAGGTTGGGGAACACATCCTCAAAATGATATCCATGATCGAGAGATTGGAGGCTCTTGATTTTAAAATGGATACTTCTCTTCAAACCGACCTTATCCTACAGTCTCTCCCTGATTCCTTCTCATAGTTTGTTATGAACTTCAAGTGGAATAAGATTGTATGTAATTTAGCTGGGCTAATAAACAAACTTGTGACCGCTCAGTCTCATATGAAGACTCCGCAAATGAAGGAGTCTGCTCTTGTGATTTATTTTGGACCTCAGAGGTCTAAGAACAAGAAGAAAAAGACCAAGAAGCAGACGGGACCACAAGTCAAGGACTTCAAGGGTAAGGGCAAGGCCCCAATGGTTCTGAAAAGCAAGAAGAAAGACGCTTGTATCAAGTGCAGTGAGCTAGGCCACTGGGCTAGAGTGTGTCCTATTCTTCATGGCACTTCAGGTACAGAACTTTTAGTTTTGGAAATAAATTGTTCTGCTACTGTATTTTCTACTTCCTGGATACTGGATTCTGGTGCTAGTTCTCATATTTGTACCATGAATCATGATCTGGAACAAAGTAGGAATCCTGGAGCTGAAGAAGTTACAATCACTGTCGGAAGAGGGCAGAGTGTCGAGGCAACCGACATAGGATCATTTCTTTTGGGTTTAGAATCCGGTTTTGCTCTGACTTTAGAAGATGTACTTGTTTTGCCCAAGGGGCATAAAAACATTGTATCCATTCCAGTCATGGACCGAAAAGGCTTTTCATTTTTCATTGGTGATGGTTCGTGCAAAATTTATTTCAGAAATAAACTAGTGGGAACTGCTATATTGTTAAATGGATTGTATCATGTAAACCTCATTAACAAAGTCGTTGTAAATACTATGACTAGGAAGCGTAGTAGGGATGAAAGCAATCAAGTTTTGAAATGGCATCTTAGACTTGGTCATGTTGGTCAGACCAAGATTTACAAAATGGAAAAGGATGGACTTATGGGTCCATTGGGATCGGATCCCTTTCCTACTTGTGAATCTTTCCTTAAAGGCAAAATGACTAAGTCCCCCTTCACAGGGACTTTTGAAAGAGCCACTGACAAACTGGGATTAATCCATACCATCGTATGTGGTGCTTTGGAAGCAGCATGTGATGGATATCAATATTTCATTACGTTTACAAATGATCATACTAGGTATGGTTATGTATACTTAATGAAACATAAATCTGAGGCCTTTGAGAAATTCCAGGAATTCAAGGCCGTAGTCGAGAAACAAACTGGTAATCATATCAAAGCACTTCGGTCGGACCGAGGTGGCGAGTATATGAGTACGGATTTTGACGAGTTCCTTAAGTAACATGGAATAGTTTCACAACTAACACCTCCATGTACTCCTCAGTTAAATGGTGTGTCGGAAAGAAGGAACCGGACCCTATTGAACATGGTCCGTTTTGTGCTGGGCTATACTGACTTACCGATTTACCTATGGGGTATGCACTCCTGACTGCCACTTACATCTTGAACAAATGTCCTTCCAAATCCGTTCCTAAAACTCCACATGAGATGTGGGAGGGCAGGAAACCAAGTCTTAATCATATTAGGATTTGGGGATGTCCCGCCTATGTCAAGAAGACTAAGATGGAAAAGTTGGAAGTGAGGTCCGCAAAGGGATGTTTCATTGGATTCCCGACCCAACGACCTATGACCAAGCGATGGTGGATGTAGACTCCGCGAAATGGCGTGAAGCTATGGAAGCTGAGATAGACTCAATGGATGTTAATCAGGTCTAGACTCTAGTAGACCGCGCCAAGGGCATAGTGCCTATTGGGAATAAGTGGATCTTAAAGAGAAAGACTGATGGTGATGGCAAGGTTGACGCCTATAAGGCCAGGCGTGTGGCAAAGGGTTATACCCAGAAAGAAGGGATCGACTACCACGATACCTTCTCGCTCGTAGCTATGATCAAGTCTATTTGTATGATGCTTGCTATAGCTGCCTACCACAATTATGAGATATGGCAAATGGACATAAAGACGGATTTCCTTAATGGATTCCTCGAGGAGGAAATCTATATGCAGCAGCCTAAAGGCTCTGTGTCCGAAGTCGATATTCAGAAAGTGTGCAAACTTCAGCGTTCCATTTATAGACTGAAGTAAGCGTCGCGTAGTTGGAACCTTCGTTTTGACGAGGCGGTCAAAGAGTTTGACTTCGTGCAAAATGAAGAGGAACCTTGTGTATACAAGAGGGTTAGTGGGAGAAAGATCGCATTCTTAGTACTATATATAGATGACATTCTCCTAATAGGAAATGATGTGGGAATGCTCAGTTCTGTGAAAGCTTGGCTTTCGAGTAATTTTTCCATGAAAGACTTGGGAGAAGCTACCTATATTCTTGGTATTCGACTCTACCGGGATAGAGCGAAGAGAACAATAGGTATTTCCCAAGCCCTCTATATAGATAAAATATTAAAACGATTTAAGATGGATGATTCTAAAAGAGGGTTCCCACCGATGCGACATGGAATAAAACTCTCCTTGAAGATATGTCCTCAAAGTGAGGAACAACGAAAGGAAATGAGTAGTATGCAATATGCTTCGGCCGTGGGTAGCCTTATGTATGCTATGTTGTGTACGAGACCTGACATTGCGCATGCTGTAAGCGTGGTTTGCAAGTTTCAGGCAGACCCAGGTAGGTAACATTGGACTGCCGTAAAGAATGTTCTCAAGTACTTAAGAAGGACTAGAGATATGGTTCTTATGTATGATGGTGGAGAATTAGATGTGGTGGGATTCACTGATTCAGACTTCCAAGGACTGGAGGACGATTCAATGTCTACTTCTGGCTATATATTTACTCTTAATGGAGGAGCAGTATCTTGGCGTAGCGCCATGCAAAGCGCGACTGCTGATTCCACCTGTCAGGCTGAGTATCAAGCAGCCCCAGAGGCTTCCAAGGAAGGGTTCTGGATTAAAAAGTTTCTGGGAGAACTTCCAGTGATACCATGTGCTAAGCTTGCTATTCCGCTGTACTGCGACAATGACGGAGCTGTAGCACAGGCCAAGGAGTCGAGGTTTCACAACAGTACCAAGCACATTGAAAGGAAGTATCATCTCGTAAGAGAATTTATTCACAAAGGATACATTGTGCTGCATAGAGTAGACTCAGCCGACAACGTCGCTAATCCACTGACCAAGCCACTTCCTCAGATTAGCTTGGAGCGTCATCTAGAGAACATGGGTATTAGATACCATAGTATGTAGTTGAGTGCAAGTGGGAGATTGTTAGGAGTATGCCCTCGAATGCCACTCAGAGGATGTTGAGTGAGGGCATTGTACTTGTAATTATGTAATTCATTATCATAAGGCAAATGTATGTTTATTTATTTACTGATAGTTACTGGCATTCCTAACTCGTATATATATATATATATATATATATATATATATATAAACTAGTCCGTGTATTTGAGAGCAAAATGTTCCACTCCTTATTGGATAAGGGGGTCGGCACTGGAAAGGTTATAGCTCAAATACTTTTTTTTAAAGAGGTAATTATATAGAGCACCAAAAATTAGGGGGGCCGATTCCCATACACGGCCGAGGGACCCAAACGAGTCCTAGACGGCTACATCGCCGAACGAAAAAGTGCCAAAAATCAAAATAATGATCAAAGGTGACTACCTAAGCCTTATGTATGGTGTTTGCCTTTGATCAAGTTTAATGAGGCCTAATAATTTGCCTCGGATATTTGAGATATCATACAGAAAGAAATATTTTTGCCTACATCCTTCATTAGCAAGTAGGTCCGCGACTGCATTACCTTCCCTAAAAATGTGGGAGAACCGGACATCCATAGCACTAGATAGTTCCCTAATTTTGTGCAAAGTATTTTGAAGTTTCCAATTCACCGTATGGGGTTTTTGAATGAGGTTGATGGACGTCTCCGAGTCTACTTCAATCCAAACCCGGTTGATGTTCCTGTCACGGCAAAGATCAAGGCCTCTCCAAATCGCATAAAGCTCCGCAAAGACATTAGTTTTCTGGCCTATGTATTCATGAAAGCCAAAAATGGGGCGGCCGCGGTAATCACGAGCAATACCCTCGACCGCTGATTACCCTGGGTTTCTTTTCGAGGCGCCATCTGTATTAATTTTTACAATCCCGGCCGAAGGAAGTAACCAACGTACCACAAACAGTTTGGGTGGTTTTTTAATACAATTACAAATAATACAATAACCAAAGTTACATGGGCGAATTTTAATATATAAAAGGTCACTAATCAATGGCGCAGATTTTCAGAATGAAGGAGATATCATCATGGATGTCTTGATCGTGTTGAGATGATACCATATGTGGGAGCACACTCTTTGACTTGTAAATGGGATTCCTTTGACACGTTTGTCGTTCCTGGAACACCACAAAAACCACAAAATCAAAATGGGAATAAGATGAAATATATGCATTTTACCAATTGCCTTGGTGAACCAATATTTTAGTACAACTCCAAGATCCTCTGTGTCTAGCAAGAAAATCCCTGCAAGATTAGAGAAGTTAGTCCAAACAACCATAGCAACCGGGCCTTTTAAGAAAAGATGGGTAGAATCTTCATCCTGGTTATAGCAAAAGCAAGGAATTGAGGTGATAATTCCTCTTTTCCTAAGCCCATCTGTAGTCGGTAGCCATTTGCGAAGAATCCGTATCATGATAATTGAAATAGTAGGGGTTAAAACAGGATTCCAACAAAATTTTAAAATGTCATTACAATCCTGTCTTTTCCTAATCATAGACCAGGTACTTTTGAAAGAAAATTTACCATTAGGTGATAGTTTCCAAAATGCCTGTATAGAAGAACCATGAGTTGGTAAAGACAGAATGTAATTGCCTACATCTGGGGGTACCAGATTAAGGACCTTTGGCCGGTCCCAATCCCTGTCTGACCAAAGATTATGTAAAAGTAGGTTTGATCTAGTATTAGGTAAAAATTGAGAAAGTGGGCTGAAGTCACACCACTGGTCATGCCAAAAAGAGACAGCACCCGACCAGTATCCCAGAAAATCCACTGGTCTGCCACGTGTCTTATTTCACATAAGTTTTTCCAAATGGGAGAGTCATACGGGTTGTGTTTAATGACCATTGGGTGTAGTCTTTTGCAATATTTCCTTTTGAGAAAATTAGACCAAATATTGTCATTTGTTCTAAATCTCCACCAAAGTTTGATTTCAGAAGCTTTAATATCATTGAGGTCTCTACACCCAAGCCCTCCCACATCCGTAGGGAAACACAACCTATGCCATGCAGCCCAGTGTAGTTTCCTCTTATTATCATTAGAGCCCACAGGAATCGATTGAAAATTCTTTCATGAAGACTAATGACATTTTTAGGAGGTTTCAGGACTTGAAGACAGTAAAAATGAATGGAGTTTAAAGTGGACTTTATCAGTTCAAGCCTCCCACTCGTGATCCAGTGAGAAGGATTAGCTAAAGCGTACCAAGGGTAGTGAGACAGCAAAAGGTATATTGGTTATAGAAGTTAACTTATCTACTTCTAACTCCTTGGTATTGGATACTGGATGTGGATCTCACATTTGTACAAATGTGTAGGGGTTTAAAAACAGTAGAGAGCTGAAGAAAGGGGAAGTGGATCTAAGAGTCGACAATGGAGCAAGAGTTACTGTACTAGCCGTAGGAACTTATGATCTAGTTTTACCTAATGGGATTTTGTTATTTTTGAAAAATTGCTATTATGTCCTGCTATGAATATGAATATTATTTCAGTTTCTACATTAGATTGTGAAGGCTACAGTTTTCTTATTAAGAATAATATTATTCATATTTTCTTTGATGACTTGCTTTATGGTACTGTGAAGTTATATACTGGCCTTTACAATATTCATCTAGATGAGTCCAACACTTTGGAAGTCTATAAGATTACATCCAAGAAACTTAATCTCAATGATTCTAATCCGACTTACTTATGGCACTATCGACTTGGTCTCATAAACGAGAAACGCATTTCTAAACTCCAAATTGATGTATTTTTAGACTAGTTTGACTATGAATCATATGGGACATGCGAATCTTGTTTATTGGGTAAGATGATGAAGAATCCTTTCATCGGTCATGGAGAAAGGGCTAGTGATCTATTAGCACTCGTGCCAGAGGCGGATACCAATATTTCATCATATTTATCGATGATTTTAGCCAGTATAGATATGTTTATCTTATGAAGCATAAACATGAATCTTTTGAAACGTTCAAAATATTCCAGAGTGAAGTAAAGAATCAACTTCGCAAGACAACTAAAGCCCTTCGATCGGATTGAGGTGGCGAATACTTGAGCAAAGAATTCGATGATCATCTTAAGAGTGGAATTGTTTCACAACTTACTCCTCGTGGAACACCTCAACATAACGGAGTGTCCGAGAGGAGGAATCGAACTTTATTAGATATGGTTTGATCCATGATGAGTATAATGGAGATTTTCCATTATCATTTTGGGGTCATGCCTTAGAAACAGCAGCATTCACCGTTAACCGTGTTGTAACACCCACAAATCCACATGGGACTATTACACGTCGTAGACCCTTCCCACGAGGATCTACCAGGCTAAACATCACAGAACGACCAAAGGCTTGACCATCCGGGTCAAAAAATAAAACAAAACGGACCGTTAAGGTCAAATACAAGTAAACTTCACGGACCGATGAGGTCGCAAAACACAATCACCAGAAAATAACTCTTTGCAACAGTACCCATGCAGGGGTCGAAGTACAGTACAGCGGAAGACTAAATACAACTTGTCAGCATGAGTAAACCATACCAAACCCTCACTCTTGATTAGTATCGTAGCTCATCATCTCCCGTGGCGATCCTGTGACTGCTCCCTCGAACTGATACCTGAAATGCATGAAACGCATTTCTCCCATTTAGAGGGTCAACATTTGAATGGCTAGTACAAGTATCATTTTATATGAAATGTAACAAGCAAATAGCAACCACGGATCAGATATGACAATCAACTACCAAAAATTCCCGAGAGGTTTTAGCAAAAAAAAACAAGCTATGAAGCATTTGTAAATAAAATCATCATCTCGGGAATTATCATAAATACGAATCATTAGGACCTCGAGTCCTGGATTTCAAAACCTTTCGAGAATCTTAGGGTCTTAGTTTGAATCTCAAATTTGTATCCAACAATTTACAGTATGAAAACATTTCCATAAATCTCATGGGGCTCGACCCAATATTCTTTTCTTAAAAACTTTCTTTCAAACTTTGATTTACAAAACATGATTCATGACACCGTGATCCCCTGTCATGTGTCTCCGTAGGTTCAACGACCCACATGGACTTAACCAATCACAACAACCACAATAATCAATCATGCTCATGACTCTGTGATCGCTTGCCACGAGTCTCTGTAGGTTCAACAACCCACACGGATTGAGCCCATACATCAATCACAACAACTAGTCCCGACCCCGTGAACTTGTGTCACGTGTCACCGTAGGTCCCGTCGAACCTGCATGGTTGGACGTACTGTGTCCTGACCCTATGGACCTGTGCCATGTGTCATCTTAGGCCTCGTCAGCCCCGCACGAGTGGACCTCCACACCACATACTAAGTTCTGATCCCATGGACCTGTGCCATGAATCCTGATGAGTCGATTCTTGATCGACTCATTCTGTTCTTTCTAGTCGTGTTTTTGTTTGCTTTTTAGTATTTTTGTTCTCTTTTATGCGTGGTGTGTGTGCTTTTAATTTATAGGTAGCCAAGCGAAGATTGGGGTGAAATATGCGCTTTTATAGCTAATATTGGAGTCCATGACGATCAAAAGCTAAAACGGGGCCTAAAACGACGAAAGATTTAAGCAGTATCGGTCAAATCTCCTAAATCCCAGAATCTCCACTCCGAATCGAGATGTATTCTCCTTTGATATAAATTCCTCGTGAAATTAGCTTCGAAACGGTATATCATATGCTAAAATCCGAGGTGAATTGATACAAGAACGAAGGATCTAGCTGAAGAAGACCAAAAACGGATCAGCTGCACTGTGCGACTCAACTAGCCGCACTGGCGACTCAACTAGGCTGCACTGTGCGACTCGAGCCACATCAGTAACTCGGCCGTGTCACAGGACACGGCCGGGTCTCATTCCAGCAAGAAGTGCACTTTCCGGATGAGAAGAACTCGACCGTGCCTTTTGGGACACGGCCGAGTCACTTTCGGTCATTTCATCTTTCTAGCATAGTGCTGCACGGCCGTGTCACGGGACACGGCCGAGCCTCTCGACAGACAACTTTTCAATTATTCAGCGCAGTGAGACACGGCCGTGTCCCAGGACACGGGCCGTGCCACTTTTTATTTCATGTCACTTTCCTTGACATCTTTGCATATTTTAAGCCTTTGTCTTGATTTTTTGGCTATAAAACAAAGTGGAGTGACCCCTTGAGAGGTGTACTTGTCTTGTGAAGAAGATATTTTGTGGAAAAACACAAGATTAGGGTGGAAAAACACCAAAAGAGGGGGAAAGAAAGAGATTTTCATCATCTTCCTTGTGTGTTCTTGGTAGTGAGAAAAATACTTTTGTGAGATATAATAATTTCTTGTATAAATTTGTTGAGAGTCCTTGTAAGAAGATCATCAAACCTTCATCGGGAATTCGATTTCGGCATTTACAAGGGAAGTTTTTACCATGTTTTGTTCTTCAATTTCCATTATTGTTGTTGAATTAATCATGTGTGGCTAAACAATTCATATGGGTTTTTAGATATAGCCACACACATGTTTTTGATTGTTAGTTCCTTTTGATTTTCCGGATAAAGTTTGGGATTGTTCCTCTTGTTCGTTCTTCGTTTAAGAACTTTTGAATTAGATCATCAAACCTTTTTCATTGTTGTTATTATTATTCGAATCGAGGGTTTTTATCGGTGTTCGCCATCAAACGACCAAAGAAACGATTGTGAATGTTCTCGAGCTTTTAGCGCGATCTTTTAACGATTTACCTCATCAAAAGTAGTCGGTTAATTGATTGTTAGCTAGGGTTTCGTCCCCATCAAAAGAGTATCCCTTAATTTTCGTTGAGAACAATCGTGATTTTTAGAATTTCCGCCATCAAACGGATTTCTTTTAATCGTGAGCAATCGATAATTCCTAACCTTATTTATTTGAGTATCGGAACTAATAATTAATTACATGTGTGTCGGTGACTCTAAATTCCCATATTAATCTCATTAATATTATCTCTCATTTATCCGACTATCAAATTGGTGTTGTTATCACTTAGTTCAATTTAAATTTTGTGCATTAGTAATTGTAATCATAATCAACCAATGATGTATTTTAATTTAATTTACTTTTGTTCATTCGGCTATTTGCCGAACATTATCGAATTTTAAACCGTTTCCAATTCCTCGAGAGATCGACCTCGGAGTTACTTGCCGCTCACTACAAGAGCGATTCGTACACTTGCGAGTATTTAATTTGAATCCATCAAATCCTCATAGGCCCCCTCGAACCCACATGAGTGAACTTAGCATCCCAGCACACAATATTCACATTCACATCACACCAACGCGTTCACGATCAATCAACTAACTTGTCTATCAAGACTCCGCACAACTATCACACATAGCACAATCTCAAAAATTTAAACAATCGGCATCAATAACACATAATCAATCATAACTCATGATCGAAACACAACACATTGCACAACCACGTGTACAACTAAACAACAAGATTACTCAACCATGTACGCATAACACAACATACAATAAATGTCCAAGCGTAAAATAGATCATACACAATTATCACAACCATCATGATTCTTAAGGTATGAATAATCAAGTACCTCATAATCAACACGAGGTATTTATTGCAAATAGTTCATATTTACTACAGTTGGTTTATAATCACGACATATGAAACACATATACTCATCAAGGTAAATCAATTATCGTAAATATAACACGTAATCTCTATTCACGAAACACAAATCGTATAAACATGGTACTTGCCTCAATAACCGATACCGAACACTCCGACGAACACGGCTCGACCGGAAAACTCCGAATACCTACAACTTCCGTAAGACACAATGAAAACTCGATCAGAACGAGGATCAAGACCAATAACAATGGAAATCACATCAAACTATCAAAGGAAAGCTCATTCGAACATTTAATCGAACATTAAATATTCATGATTCTTCAAGAACACCAAAATAACCCATTGGGCTGAACAAACCGAAGATATGGATATACAATCCATGAAAATGATTAATAATGTCGTATAATACCAAATGATTCATCAAAATCAGACTAGAATCGAAATCAAGAACAAATCTCCTAAAAGGTCAACTCAAGGAAAAATAGGAAAATACCTCGATCCGACAAAAAACAATGGATTAGATGATGTTAATCCTTTCTAGGAACTCAAAAAGATTGATGGATGATGAAATCACGACCAACCCTAGCCTCTCAAACCAATCTCGTCGACCACAAGAAGAGAAGGAGAAAGAATGGTGCAAAATGCGAAATGAAGTCTATTGCCTGCCTATAAATAGGCCGTAGCACATTACATACATAATACTGTAAGAATAGCATACATAATGGATCTTACGTACGTAACGGAAATGTTACGTATGTAATGTTCTACTCAGAACTCACTGTGTCAATTCACCTGTAAGCTAACGTACGTAACACATACATTGCTAATCCATAATCGATGAACGTAAAGCAGCACACACGATGGCGTATGTAACGGCTCCGTCGCCACAAGTGCAAGTCGATGCACGATGCAACTGCCAGACGAATAACCTGACTTCCAGTTTGCAACGAATGTGTGATTGTCCGAAATGGGAACCATCATACTACGAAACACGACATACATGTCACATGCACCATCACACAATTGATACGACTAATCCGACAATAAGTCACACGCGACGAGCATCACAACACGGTATATTTACCATACACAACGTAGAGAAATTCCAAGAAATCATCTTTAGAACAAAATAACTGGCATAAAGTGACAACTAATTCAAAATAATCAGAACGAAAATCTAGGGTATTACACGTGCCATCTAAAGTAGTTGAAAAGACACCATTTGAGAAATGGACTGGTTAGAGGCCAAACTTGTCTTTTTTAAAGATCTGGGGTTGCAAAGCGTTCGTAAGACGCCAAGTGTTTGACAAACTGGAGGACAAATCTGAAAGATGTTTATTTGTGGGATATCCTGGGGAAACTAAAGGATACTACTTTTATAAGCCCACAGAGAACAAAGTGTTTGTTGCTCGAAATGTTGTGTTCTTAGAGAGGGAATATATTTCCAAAAGAGACAATGGGAGAAGAGTAATTCTCGAGGAAACTCGAGAACCACAAGAAGACATTGCTTCACCGAGTGAAACTGAACAGCAGTAAAAGCCACCCTAAAGTACTTAAGAAGAACTAAGGACGCGCTCCTAATTTATGGAGGTGTGGGAAACAAGCTGGCTGTAAATGGTTATACTGATGCAAGTTTTGAAACTGATAGAGACGATTTAAGATCACATATGGTTTTGTGTTTTGTTTAAAATCGAGGTGCTGTGACTTGGAAATGTTCTAAGTAAGCACGCTTATAGATTCTATAACTCAATTTGAGTACCTGGCAGCATCAGGTGCACCCTAGGAGAATATGTGGATCGTTTTAGGTCATATAAGTCTTTACTGCGACAATAATGGTGTTATTGCGTGAGCTAAATAGTAAATGACCGATTAGAGGTCTAAACACATACTCAGTATATGCAATAGAAGAGAATGCTATTGATCCACTTATCAGGCCTCTCACAAGGAAAGCATGTACAACTTGCTAGATCGATAGGACTAAAAGTCATGAATGAATGGTCCTAAGTGCAAGTGGGAGATTGCCCTAGGACATTCGATGTGCCTAGATTTGTAATTGTCATATTTAAATAATGTTATTTGATATCATTTATTTCTCGTTGATTATTATAACGTGTGCATGTTTTAAAATTTTATTAATCGAATAATGGTTATTCACGAATAATAAGATTATTCAAATATTCGTGGTCCAATCACGGAGAGTGGAGACTCAAGTGATTATTATACTAGTATAAATTTTATTGGTAATCATCGGATGATTATACGTATGGTACGTATCAAACTTATGGGTATTGTTTGGAGAACGCAATACTGGATAGACCTACATTGAAATCACTGCATGGAAATAACATAAGTGAATCTCAATATAACCGTATGTCAATAAATCCTTGAACCTGAGATTATCATAGCGTCCAACATGATAATTGTTATGCCTTAATGTAATCTAACGTCATCTGAACATGGTGATCATAAAGGTTCGCGATCAGGATTAGTGGGAGTCATGTAGAGGGCAATGAATAATCAAGATGGGGATTTGTCCCTCTCATTAGGGAGAGAGATATATACTGGGCCCCTCGATTAGTAGGACTGAAGGAAATGCGTGGCCATGCTCAAATGAAGAGTCATTTGATTCAATCAGTCTACTTAAGATTGAGAAAGCATTTGAACATAATAAGTATGATAATATCCATTACTTAGTTCAAATACGATATCGCACGACAAAGGGATTTAACACGTTAAATGGTTTACTGGACTATACACTAGTAGAAAAATGGCTTTAGGTAACACCAGGTAACACTTTTGATAATTGAAATTGGAGAGTGCATAGGTAACACCTAGGGAACACTTTTTTATTAGGTAACACTCAAGGTAACACTTTGAAAATAGTTAACACTTTCAGGTAACATATTTTTGTGTTGCTTAGTTTGGGTAACACTCACGGTAACACTTTAAAAATAGGTAACACTTTCAAGTAACACTTTTTTGTATTACGTAATTTAGGTATCACTCCAAGTAACACTTTCAAAATAGGTAACACTTCCAGGTAACACTTTTTGTGTGTTACATAATTTAAGTAACACTTATGTAACACTTAGAGATTATGTATAATTATGTGAAGTTATATTATCACTTTTTTTGAGTTACAATAATATTATTGTTAACTAAACATTAAAAATATATAACAATAAAGATATATATATATATATATATATTAAAATTTGATTTATCTTAAATATCACTAAATGTAACAAATTAAAATTATAAAAAGTTTAAAATATAATACAGTGCCTCCTAGTATTTTACGGTTGATGATTAATTAAATATTATTAAATGAAATGTGGTCGGTGCGGTTATATCCAAAATTTCAAACTTTAAATCCGATAATGCAAAATAAAATCGGGTTTACAAAAATTTCATACAAACCGATCGATATTAGAAAAAAAAAACTGAACTAAATTATCCAAAATTCAAAACTTAACTAAATTATTCAAAAACCAATCCGTATTTTATTTGGTTTATTGGAAAAATAGAGTGAGATAATTTTTATAAATATATTTTCCTCTCTTTTGTTGTACAAATTTTTATACCTTAATAAATAAATTGTGTGGTAATTTATTGCTATTTAGAATTTATAATCTTGTCTTCAGAAAAAAAAAAGAACTTAATAAATATTAAGAAAATAAATTATAATCTCTTGAATATAAAAAATAAATGCCAAACTGAATCCCCAAATTGAAACCCCCTACCCATAAACCCACACACCGCACCGCTCCGCGATTCTTCTTCGGCAAAACTCACCGCCGTCCACCATTCACCGCCTCCGCTCCTCCTCCTCGATATGTTTTCTATCTCTATTTCTCGCTTTCTCTCTCTCTCTCTCTCTCTCTCTCTCTCTCTCTCTCTCTATCTGAGCAGGTTTGACTCCCTTTCGCTTTTCCTCCACTGCAGACGAGAGCGCCTCCGTTGCCCCGCCCCGCCGCCGTCGTCCCGACGTTCCGGCGCCTCTGCCCTAAAGGTAAGCCCTCCTCGCTCTGTTTCCACTCTTTACCTGACCCTCTCTCTGACCTTCTCTCACAGTTGTGTCCATCCTCTCTCTCTATCTCCTTGCCCGTTGCTGCTGCAGCGTGTCCTTCTCTTCCTCCCTTTGCTGAAATTTGCTGCTACAAGGTTAGTATAATTGTATTGCTTTAAATTTTGGGGCGGTAGTCCTAGTCAATTAGAAACACTATTGTTAACATAGCTGCATTGAGTCGAACATTTGGTAGTTAGGTTCGGATAGTGGTGTCATGCTGTTGAAATTCTGTTTGATTCAATTAATTAATGCATGCATTTGTTGCTTTTTCTTATAATTTTTACAAGAATGAGTGATCATTCTTTCATCAGAAGGTGGAGAAGCCAAAGCCTGAGTCTCTGGTGAATGAGAATGAGATCCGTATTACTTCCCAGGGTGCGGTTCGTAACTATATCAGTTACGCCACAAGCCTTCTTCAGGTACCTTTTTTCTTAAATTTTATTCGGAATGTTAATTTTTTCTACTGTATCTGAGAATCCCTTCGTTACTGTTCTATGTTGGTTCCTCCGTTTATATCTTCCGTGTGAACTATGTGGGCTTAATTAGGGGTTCTGTAATAGTTTTTTTTGGGATCCTAATCTTTTTTCTGATAGATATATGTGCCTTCATTGTTCTCTTAATTTGATGTTTAGGAAGATCGATATGAACTTTATTTATGTTTTAATGTGTAACATTTGAGCTGTAATGTCTCACATTTTTTTCGGGTTTCATTGCAGAAGTTTCGGTGGAGGTACACTTGTATAGTGTAGATATGGGAGAACATTGAATTTGGTTTGTCCCACGGTCTCCGAGACCACACATACATATAGACGTATGTCCATGCATCTGATGTTCTACATTTAGTGTTCTGTTCATTATGGTGCGACTGTGTCGTGGTTGATCTGTTGACAAGTGTGATTACTTAATGTGAATTTTATCCTAGTTCACCAGCTTTAGATAGTCGAGTTTTAATTCTTACTGCAGTTTTGTTTGTTGTGTTATGCATTCCTTAATATGATGATGTTGAGTATTTGGAAGCAAACCACTTGTTCCTCTTTTGGTCCTCCCCCTCTAATCTGAGTTGTGTGGTATTTTTCCTTCATCTTTGCCGTATTTAGATTTCGTATTATTTATCTTGTAGTTCAAGCAACCATTTATGTGTTTGATATGCATTTATTTCTTGTATTTCCTCCACTTGTTCTGCTATTATATATTTGATTGTTTTCTTTTGGGATTTTAACTGCGATTGCACTTGAACGCACATATGAGTTTGTTTCCATTGAGTTGGTGGATGAGGAAGGCGAGGCAACAGAGGTGCGTAAAGGGATATGGGTTGTCCAAATGTAGTTTTACAGAATAAATTTTATGGGGGATCCCCTAAGCAGTGGAAGCATAAAGAACTTGAGATTGTACTGACTACTGTGTATAGCAATAGTTGTTAAAAAGCGATAATTGCACCAAGGCAATATAGGATCCTACTATCTGAGGCTCAATGTGAGGTGCGCGCCTAAGAGAGGTGAGGTGCACAGAAAATAAAAAAATAAAATATAGGTAATTATAAAACTTATGAACACATGACAAGAAAATGTAACTGTGCACAAAAACTTAATAATTAACAAAATTAAAGTGTTGGAACATTAAAAAAAGTGTTGGAACTTAAAAAACAACTTTGAATTCAAACAAACAAAAATAAAGATATATTACATAGGGGCCCCAGGCGCGCGCCTGACTGAGCTCACACTACCAATGTTTATACTTTAGCCGACAGCAAAAAGTCGTCGGCTAAAGTGGTCAGTTGTTGGCTAAAAAGTCGGTCGGCCGAGGTCGGTCGGCTAAAGTTTAGCCGAAGGAAAATAGAAAAGGTCATCGGTTAAAGTTCCAATTTAGCCGACGCAACATTTGCCGTCGGCTAAAACCTATATATTTTAGCCGACGGTTACCACATCGTCGGCTAAAGTTCTACATTTTAGCCGACGACATAAAGTTTCAGTCGTCGGCTAAAGTGTTTTTTTTTTTTAAATAAAAATTTAGCCAACGGTCTGTGCTAATGCCGTCGGCTAAAGTCCAGCAAAAAAATTCAAATATCGGAATCCCCAAACCTGTTCCGATAACCTGTTATTCCAAATGTACAATACACCACCATACATCACAATCAACATAAATCAATGTACGAAAAGCATAATTTCAATACCAACGCACAAAAAGAGACGGTAACTAAACCGAACTTCTTTATTTGACCAGTATTTGGTATATAAACCAAATCATTTGATTCAGGATTCAGAACTACATTCTAAACCTGCTGCATTTTTTATTTTTCCTAAATTACTCTGACTTTGTTGTCTACACCTACCTACTCTAAGACCAGAAGCACTTACACAGCAAAATATCACTTGCAATAATTAGATCCCAGTGTGGTTTTGAAATCGGGAAGACATCTCCCAAGAATCTGGAAGAGAAGAAAAAACCAAATCGTACAATGCATCATTATGCAATAGACCTATATAATCATTTTAGAGTTTCAGCATTAAACAAAATCACCAAAAGCGTCCTACGTCTTATGTGCGGAAGGACAGGAGTCACTCCATTTATCCGGCAATTGTATGCTATATTCCCTTCAATTTCGCCATCATCATAATCAGATGTTGTAATGTCGAGCTGAAAAGAATTTTTCAAGAAGATGGCTAAAGCTCCAGTTCCACTACAAATATGAACTGAATATCAGAAGATCTATACACCCATTTTTAAAAGGATGAGTATAAACTTTGAAACTATTAGAAGAAATGTAACATCAGAAGGAAATGAGGGACATTAAAACATTGTATGACATTGCATGGACTTTTTCGTACCTCCCCCGTTCTAGTACTCTTCTTCCCTCTATCCATGGTCTGTGTTTAACCAACCATTCCGTGAATGCAAATGTGCTGGGCCATAGTAAATTAGCGTTTAATTGGTGAAAATAAAATTCGCGGATGAGTAATTCCTGCTTATGAGTCAAATGACCAAGTAAGCTTCAAGAACACACACACACATAGGGTCATGGTCAACACCATCATAATTCATAACCCTGTACTGATGAACACGCTATATAGATAATTAAGAAATACAAGATCTAAATAGATAATTAGGAAATACAAGATCTAAATAGTTCATTTGATCGTATATTCGTGTTTGCAAACTCCACCTTCAGCTACAGAAAGACTGATATACATACCAATAATACTAGCATACTAGCAAATCCGCATGCCATTATGTTTAAAAATAACAAAAATGACCAAAAACAACTGTAGGAGACAATTACTCAACATACAAATTTAGAGCCACACTCCTGTTAATAACGTCTGACCGCCCAACACTTATACTTTTCGGTATTAGAAACGATACTTTTTAGTATAAAAAATGAAACCAGAACTACGAATATCATTTTTTATACTGAAAAGTGTAGGTGCTGAACCATCTCTTACAATCAGACGGTCCGACAGAAGTTTATGTGACGAAATTAACATTGCTCTGAAGGCCATGGCCGAACTCAAAATGGATTGGTATAGCAAAAGGTTACTGTTATATGAAAATGCAGTGAAGGGTACAACCACTAATGCCCACAGTCACTAATGCAATTAACAGATGCTTAGCTCTTTCATCATCAACCAATATTTTAGCTACTCGAATCATCCTTTTGCTATTAATCATTTGAATTAAGCATTTACTCAGATGCCTATATTTCAAACTCTACATGTAGTAAGAAAGTAAATGAAACGACAATAAGTTTAAAAGCGAACGAACAGTTCCAGGAAATTGGTGTTTTCTTTCCTCATAGTTCTCGTGGGTTTCAGTCTTTTCCTCTTCTGCAGGTAAAAGGAATAATATGTATAAACACCTAAAATAAGAACAAAACAAGAATATCGACAATTCAAGAAAACAACAGTATAGATTATTAAAGCTATTTCGTTATAATGAAATCTGGATAAGGATTACCGGACGAGTTGCCATTGGAGCCGGCGAAGAGCGAAGAAGCATCATAAAATTTCCCTAAAAAATGATTATGATTAAGAAGCATACTAAACATTTTGAAATTACCAGGAGTCGGCGGCGGCGGTGGAAAGCGGCGGCGGTGATGGATGCGACAAACTGACGACGGGCGGGTGAAGGCGAACGGAGGACGACGGACCTGACGACGGACGGAGGACGGCTTTGGATTTTTCGGCGGCGGTGGAATTTATCGGCTTCGGATTTTTCGGCTGGGTGAGGAGGATGGGTGTAGGGTTAGGATAAGGAAGGAATGAAGACAGTCCCGTTTTTTCTTTATTTGTACCAGAGAGAATCATCCGTTAAACTCTAAATCCAACAACCTTTAACCGACCAGAGCCGTCGGCTAAAATAAAGAACGGAACGGAGCCAGTCCCAGTCCGACTCGACTGTGTCGAACGACTCGATTAGGTTACATGTTCAGAAAGTTTTTGAAAATTTAGAACACTTTGACACGAGCTGTGTCAATGAAAGTTCTTTTTATATATATATATATATATATATATATATATTAAAATTTTAAATAACAAAACTTTATCAGATTAATTTGAAGTTCTTTGAATTAGATTAAGAATATATATTTATAAATATATATTTATCAGTATATAAATTTTATCACTTTTTATATAATTAAATATATTTATATATAAATTAAATTGTAAATATATTAACAAAAATTATATTTATATACTTTAGCCGACAGCTGTCGTCGGCTAAAGCCTACTTTATTACTTTTTATATAATTAAATTTTATATATATTTAAATTTAATTATAATAAATATATATATATATATAATATAATTATATATCTGTATATTAATTTATATAGTTTTATATAATAATATATTTTATATATTTATATATATTCCACACACATACACCAAGAAATATTCGAGAAAACGAACTAATTCTTCAACATTTTCATAAACATCCAAATAGATATATTATATGCGTATAATTATATCTGATATTAAAATTAAATAAACATACCTTCAATATGATTTCTTGAATGATCAAACCAGAGAAAATTTTTGTTTTTCATTTTCTTGTTCTGTAATTTCCGAATGTGTTGTAAATGGTGTCTTGAAGTGTTAGATGGTGATATATTCTCCACAAAAAAACATGTAAGACTTTAGCCGACGACATATCGTCGGCTAAAGTATACTAGCCGTCGGCTAAACATTTAAGAGTCGTCGGCTAAAGTCTCATAGTCATCGTCTAAACTACAGAACTTTAATCGGCGACTAACTTGACTTTAGCCTACGACCACTAGTAAAGTCGTCGGCTAAACTACTTTAGTCGACAATAATGAGGCCGTCGGCTAAACTTGTTGACTTTAGCCGACGATGTCGGCTGGCCGTCGACCGTTCTCCGGCTAGTCATCGGCCAAAGTGTTATTTTTGGTAGTGTCAGAGATAAATTTGCAACTGTTCGAGCTAAGAGAGACATGGCTTGTGGTTGTTGATATTGGGGAAGTTGTTATTTAAGAGAGTCCTTTATATGTCATTTCTAGTTGATGCTTCATATTTTATGATTGTGCAAATATATTCTTACTACTACGAACTTGTATTAGGCATGCCAACGACACACTTTACAACCTTTTTTTTTACCTTCTTATGGGAATGATAATGACTGCATACTGATCTGCTATCTTGGTACAACAGACTGTTGAACTAAAATGTTTGGAGCTCGAGCTTTTCAGCTCTTACTCAGAGGTCGTCATCATTCACAGACTACAGTAAGTAGTCTGCTTTGGCTTTCTCGTTGTCGGTGATCCCTTTGGGTATACTGTAAGAACTCATTAATAGTGTCGAGACCTCTGAGATTTATTAATTTATCGAGTATTCATTTTCTCGACTGGAATATATGTCGGCGTGGGCAAATTTATTATTTTAGAGAGTTTGTTAATTTGTTCTCTGTGCCAATTTGTCTATTTAGCTATTCATCCGAGAACTGCATCTATTCTTTTGTGCTCTTGCAGATTCTCGATAAGGAAGCCATCGAAGAAGTGAATGATAAGAGGGAAATTCCTGAGATAAAACCTCGTTATATTATCCAGCTTAAATTGGTAAGCATAAGCAACCGACAACTATATATGCTCTTCTTTTTCTTGACAGCTTGTAACTTATAAATATGGTTGACTGACCTTTTGATGATCCTATCAGGTGCATAGATTAATATACTTGATTACTAGGTTTATAAAGTTATGTAGATTATAGGTACTCAATTATTTAATCTGTTCCTCTTCTTTTCTTCAAGTCTAATAGCTCAATAAATGTTCTTTAACATTGTAGGATGGCTCCAGAGGTTATGGAGCAAGTGCATGGTTACGACTTCAAGTCCGTATGTGCGCACTTTCTAGTTTTTTTAGGTACCACACTACATAGGTCACGAAGTTTATTAAATTTCTCCATTTTTCTCTGAGCGGATATTTGGTTATTTGGGATATAACTGCATTGGAACTTGATCATGGCCATGCTCCTTTCTCAAAGTATCCGTCAATGAAGATCTGTAACACCCCCAATCCACTCAGGGATATTACACGTCGTAAACCCTTCTCGCAAGGATCTACCAGGCTGGTAACACGATTAAACATCTCAACATCGCCTTTAAGGATAAACAGACTCAGTAGACCGATTTGGTCTTTCCATTAATACATACAACTCGGTCTAAATACATGCCCACGCAGGGGTCAAAATACAACACACTTCCGTATAACGGGAAAGAATACTGCAGCGGAAATAAAGTACGACTCAACCAATACGACATCCTACATGTCCTCATATGATTAGTATCGATCATCCTTCATCATCCTTCATGCCGACCTTGTGTTATGCTCCCCAAAACCTGAATGCAAAACAGACATCCACACCCCGATTACTCGGGGGTTAGTAAAATTCCACTATTTTTCTAGTGCAAGTACATAATCATACGAAATATAACAAATAAATAGAAATCACGAATCAGATACGACAATTAACTACCAAAACTTCCCGAGATGTTTTTATTAATTAGAAAACATTCAAAGAAGTGTTTGAAAATAAACTTCTCATATCGGGGATTTTGAAAGTAGAAAACCTTGTTGGACCTCAAGTCCTTAGTTGAGAATAACCAAATCAAGACGAATGGGTCTCGGCCCAAAATCACTTTCCGTAAAACGACCTTTACAAAACTGCTGGGATCTCAACCCAATTCTCATCAAATCACAGTACACGAGAACGATAGCAAGGTCCATTTTCCAATATCAAAACCCACAACTAAAGGAATAAACACAAACGACAAATATTCTAGTGTCATCCTAGCCGAGTAAGCCAATGAACAACTTACCTCTTACACATCGATAAAAAACACTCGTTTCCGGAAACGCTATAACTCAAAACACATTTGTAAAATGCACCACAATTAACCGCGGACCCACGCCTTTGTGGACCCCTACCGAGACCCCGTCGGATCTAACCCATAGTGGTTAAAAGCAACTCGCGGACCCATGCCTTTGTGGACTCCTACCGAGACCCCGTCGGATCTAATCTGTAGTGAGCATACACACACCCATCACTCATGCAATACTAATATGCTAAGAATGTAAGTTCATTAAGAATACTCACTAGAGAGGGCCACTTACCCGACACCGTTATCATACTCATCACAACACAACAACACAATTAACAGGGAATACACGATTCCTAACTTTAAACAAGCAGGGGTATCATTAAAGCCTTCAATGTTCAAGATAATCAAATCATAATCAACTCACACGAATCATATTCACGAGGGTAAACCAACAATCGTAAATCCAACATGTAAACTCTATTTGGAAGACACAAATCATATAAAAAAATACTTACCTCGAAACCACGGTCGAAACGAGACGATGAACGGGATGCAATCGGGCAGCCCCGAATTCCTCGAAATCGGAACGCAAGTTCTCCGTCGAACACGGCATTACCAGGGAACTTCGAAACCCTCGATGATATAAAAGATGAAGATGAAGACGAACAAAGGGTTCAACACGATCTCTTTGCAAGGAACTCGACCCTAACATCATATCATCAATAAATCAACAATCATACGAGGAAGAATAATCACAGAATGCCCGAAATCCCCTCTATGATATTCTACCGGACACCTTCAAGGTGTCGATTAGGAACTCAACAAAACAACGAATCCTTGGCAATCAAATCATGTAACAACAAGGAAATTGGTAGAATACAACTTAATAATCAATAATCCATCACTAATCTAGGTTAAATCATATTAAACGGACGAAATCAAGTAAAATCCCCAATTTCCCCAAAACTAGATTTGTAGGAAATCTAACCTTGATTCAGTCGATCGTAGGAGGTTATGGGATGATTAATCGATGTTAGAAACTCAAGAACTTCATGGATTGGTAGAATAACATCATGCCTTCATGTTCTCCAAGTTTGGCCGCGGAGGAGATGAAATGGGTGAAAAAAACGAGTGAAGAAGTACCCTGCCCGACCATATTTATACTGCCCAGGGACGCACGAGCAGACACGCACGAGCGGCCGGTCGGGCGCTGGGTCGTGCACGCCACTGCCAGGCGTTTGCCGAGATGCACGAGCACCAGGTCGTGCGCCCAGCTCGTGCGCCACGCTCGTGCGCACCTGGCCGGTCCCTGCCGCACGTGGCCGGCTAGTGCCTAGCCGCCATGACTCGACGACTAAAATTCTCGAAAACGTACGGAACGAACATGAAGAATAGTATAACATTCAAAAAAACGAGTTAAGTACTAAACAAACACATGGATCTAACAACCTGAAGGTTGAAAGGACGATACGAAGGCAAACACCCCTAAAAACTTTGGGAAATTACGAAATGGCCCAAACGCGCGAAACATCACGATAAGACAACGGATAATCAAACCGAAGCTCCCAACACGTATAAAGTAGTTAATGAACTTACGAGAAACTCGAAACAATAGTTTTGAACGAGATTCGCAAGAATCAAACTCAAGTGCGGAAAAATCGCTAAGAAGCACGGGATCCAACAAAACGACACCGAAACGCACTCGGATGTCAAAAAGTGCAGAATTAATTATTCTCAGAATGGCGAAACGGTCACAAGCGAGTCGCTAAGATGGACTATCGCCAAAGAAAATTACCGAAAATAAAAAATTGCGGATATTACATTCTACCCTCCTTAAAAGAAGTTTCGTCCCGAAACTTAAAAATAAGTAGGGAGGAGCAATATCCCACCATGAACTACTCAATGAGATACACAAGAACCGTGTAACTTACTGTAACACCCCCAAAACCGATTGAGTCATTACAGTGCTGTGGACCCCATACCAGGAGATCCACCAGGCGAACACGACCAAAATACAATAAACTGACCAAAAGGGGAATCTCAGTCCCTACTATGACATTTGACATCTTATTCCGATATGGAATTTCAATGACAAAAGTGGGACTATATGACCAAAATAAAAATACAACAACATCCACGAGCCTCACTAAGGTAATAGAAAATGACAACAACTGAACAAAAATGGTGTACTCTAAACTGTCAGACTGACATGAACACCAAAACATCTCGAACTAGTATCGCTCGAATGCCTCGTCGCCATCGTCATTCCCCTGTGTCTCAACTCTCGCCTCGCAAACACCTAAAACATGAAAACATGTTCCGCCCCCACGGGGTCAGTCATCCAGATAATGAATATCAAATACATGCACAACATGATTGCATCCAAAGGAAGAATAAACGGTACAACAATGGCAATACGAGATGCACACAAACCAAGGTAAGAACCAATCATTCATGGAATACTATGCCCACAGCATACGATCAATACCTGCTCAACAGGTTAGAACATAAGTGCCCAACGGCAAATCATCAATATAGAACACAACAGGTTAGAACATAAGTGCCCAACGGCAAATCATCAATATAGAACACAACAATGAACTACCCGAAGGTAAACCAAAGCATAGCTGAAATAAATACAAATCACAGTGCCCGAAGGCTACAACGGAAATACCAAAACATCACAATGGCCTGAAAGCCCTTAGTCGAAGCTGCTAAAATATCACAATGGTCTGAAAACCACCTAGCCGAAGCTGACAATCATCACAATGGCCTGAAAGCCGAATAGCCCGAAGCTGCATATCATCACAATACGGATCCCAAAGAAACAAACCCGACTGTCGAACATACCCCTCGGCGTATGAACAACCAGTCGCAAATCGTCGGACATATCCAATAAAACATGGACTATGAACGACCAAAACAATAAGGCTCAAGAGGGACATTACAGCACGCCCGATCTGGAAATGTGTCCGCGCACATGTCCACCCCGTATACGGAATCCAGATTATACGTAGGACAATGTACCTAATTAGCCTCACGAACTACGTCTCGTGTGCACAGTTTAATGAGGAAACATCCACGCATGACCATCGTATGCATGGATAAAAATACTACACATAACCAATCGGCAGGCACATATGATTCCAGATATGTCACGATGCAACATGGCAACGAAACTCAAAGGATAACACATCCAATAAGGATCAAAAGACTCACCAAAGTGCAATAATGACACACGGATAATGAAAGATCGACACGACCAACAATATCTAAAACAACCATCCTGGGATCACAATCCCTTAGGACCGATTAACACGATCAATAATCACAACACAACAATCCTGGAATCATCAACCATCAACGATCACAAAAATACCGAGTTCACAAGAATGATATTGTGCTGCCTTGAGTCGGCCAACACGACAACAATAACTCACGGATGGGCACTGTCTTCGGCGGTCCTAATTCAATAACTCGATTACCTTATAATGGCCAATCGATAACGATACAACGGATGGGAACTATCCTCGATAATCCCAATTCAGTACCTCGATTGCCTTAGAATGGCTCATCGATAACAACGATACAACGGATGGGAACTATCCTCGATAATCCCAATTCAATACCTCGATTACCTTAGAGCGGCCAATCGATAACAATGATACAACGGATGGGAAATATCTTCGACAGTCCCAATTCAATACATCGATTACCTTAGAACGACCAATCGATAAAATCGATACAACGGATGGGAAATGTCTTCGACAGTCCCAATTCAATACATCGATTACCTTAGAACCGCCAATCAATAACAACGATACAACGGATGGGAAATGTCTTCGACAGTCCGAATTCAATACATTGATTACCTTAGAACGGCCAATCGATAACAACGATACAACAGATGGGAAATGTCTTAGATAGTCTCAATTCAATACATCGATTACCTTAGAATGGTCAATCGATAATAACGACTCAACGGATGGGAAATGTCTTCGACAATACCAATTCAATATCTCGATTGCCTTTTGAACGGTCAGTCGATAACAACAATACCACGGTCTCTCGGCACCTTTAGTCGGTTTCCGATAACGAATATGATAATCGAACACGTCAATGTCTTCAATCGGCCAATACAACATCAATAACGAAACACCAATATCAATAACAATGATCACAACTATGTCTTAAATCGACATCAATATCAACAACAACAATCGATACATCGATACCGCGAACCGGCTATCGACAACAATATTACCAACAAGTATCAAAATGCCTTGAACCGGTCATTTATGAACAACAATAACATTTGGCATAATTTGCCAAAGGGTATCGTATCAAAGAATCCCCTGATATCAATAAAAATCATAAAGAGACCGAGTCTCGAAATGATACACATTCATACACATATATGATAATATTAATCTCATTGACTAGTACAAGTATAAAACTTGCCTCAAACCGAAGGCAAGAAAGTCCTTCCACGATCAACGTCCTCCCACGAAGCGACGAACGACGCCTTCCAACGATCGCAAACACTCGAACCACCTTGAATGAAATATAATTCATTCAATAACACAAAATCAATAGAAAACAACACCAAGGACAAACCGATTCGATCACGAATCGATTAAACTCCACAAACGAATACCATAGTTCTCAACTATAAATTTTAACATCCTCCAATACCTCAATGATCAATATGATCAAACGTTCTTAACACTTGTGAAAACAATTCAACTAGAATCACTTAAGAACAACATCAAATTGATCCTTCTACGATGATAATATCATCAATATTATCACTATCACCTCAAGAGCATCATCAACCTAACAAACATGATGTATAAACAATAATCCATCACCAATTCATCAAGAATTCGGATTAAAACACAAGATTAAATCAACCATTTCAAGATTATGATAATCATTACATAATTCATCATAATTCCTTACTAAAATGGTTATAATCCCTCCAAAAACACAAACAACAACAACAATCATATCAAGACTATGTTAATCACATAGCAATCTTAACATAATCCTTCCTAGACATGATTATAACCTCCAAACATCCTAAAATATCAAGAACAACTCCTCCCCAAACTACAATCACCATGTTCTTTATTACAAGTTATGAAAACTCATCAAGGATCATGATATACTCCAACAATCAATCAATACCCGAAGAAAACTACAATAACATCATCAACATACCCGGAAATCACTTGAAGAACAAGAGATTAAGAGAAATTACCAATGAAGAACAAGAAGAACTCTCCAAACAACAAAGGAGCACCAACAAGCTTCCAACTTGAAGCTTCAATCCAAGCTAGGATGATCAAAATCATGTTGGAAGAGGCTAAATATCAAGAACAAGTCAAGAAGGACGATTCCAGTGAGAGAAAAATAATTTTGGTTCGTGAAGAAATAAAATACGAAACCAAGTTATATAATCTAACAAACACATTACGTACGCTATACAACAAGAATAACGTGCATAAGGACAATTATGTACGCTATATCAATAACCTAGCGTATGTAATGCTAGTCCAGAACTGCCTGACCAACAATACGAAGACCTTAATGTACGTAAACAATAACGATTTACGTGCATTAACAAGCTGCATAGATAACATACGTAAGTCTCACACCCTAACGTACGTAAGGATCCGTTGACTGCAATAGTGAGATCTGATCGAAAGATGCCCGGGACCCACCGGCCGAAAGTTGACTACGAGGAAGGTTCATACCACTGACCACCCATTACGTATGTAAGCTTCCAGGCGTAACGTACGTAATCACAACAAATTATAGTACATAAGGCTACACATGTAGCGTACCGTGTGGCTATAAACTTAGCCAAAATTCCAAACTCACCAAGCAACATCCAAACGACAAAACCAAACCAACGACAAGTATAAATATTTCAATCCTAAAATATCCCAATACAATATACATTGTATTGGTCCAAAACAACAACACTTGTACAATTCCAAATGAATACGTACAACTCAACAGTTAAACAAAAAATTTTTTACCCACGGATATTACATACTCCCCCATTAAAAAGAGTTTCCTCCCCGAAACTCATGGTGCACAACTCGGGGTACGAACTATCTATCAGGATCAAAAACCAACATCTCCAGGAATACTCCTCACTGCGAACCACTTTGCCTACGTAACTGGACCAACCCCTCGGGTCCCCGCGTCTCCCCTGCCCGAACACGGTGAAAATCAAGTGACGAAAACACTCAACCATGTGCGAGATCAGTCGAATCATGACTCCTCCGCCAGAGACCAGCCAGAAAGTCGTACCAACCGCATGACTCGTAATACCGGCATACACACCCCGCGGGAGCCGCTCATTGTACATATCCACAATCATCGGTGTATACTTCTCCACTCTCTTCGGCATCGGACGCCCATGCAAACACTGACTCACGCCACATAAAGATAATAACAATACAGACATAGTTCTCGGGGCCATATCAATCGCACGCCCAAGTCCTCACGACTTGACGTCTCAAAACACAATGAGCAGTTACCCACATTATCACAAAAATCTCGGGCACAACACCAAAAGAAAAGAAAAACGCATCAAACGACCTAAAATCTCAAGATTCTCAAATACTATGATCACAAGGTAGATCAACAACAAATGGTTCACGACCACCATACATTATTACAGATTAAGTTGAACATTAATCCGAAAAACAAGGAAATGAACATACAAATAAAGGATACATCTCAAATGTACCCAGCACTGATATCCTCCAGATCATCGATCTCCTCGATCTCGTCGATTCAAGGAAGACCCAAATCTGAACTCACTGCTCCTCCTCGACTGTCCTTACCTCTTGCTCCAGAAGCCTAATAGGACCCCTTGGATGAAGTATGGACTGGAGTAACAAAATCTCTCGAGGCCCGTGAGCTCTCTCGAGATCTACTGGCACTAGAACTCCTGCAGTATTTCTAAAGGTGTCCCTGCCTCCCACACAGAAAACAAACAATAGTCTGCATCGATCACTGGGTACTACGATGTCCTATTGTATCACAGTTGTTGGGATAAAACAATCCCTGTATCGAAGTTTTGATAAAGTGAAGTTTTGATAAAGTGCCAACCCAGCATAGAGCAAGCAACTGTATCAAAAGTCTAATCGAAATTGCCGATCCTATATCGAAGACTTCTCATATTGCCAACATACAGCAACAAAGTCTAATAGTGCTAAGTATGGAAGCTGTCCCGAAATGATCATACATCATCCTTCCATACAGTATCAGTCTAACATAGCCTACAGCAATAAGTTGGATACAACATTCAAGATGTAAAGTATTGAGATCTTCAATACCTATCAAAACAGGACTGAAGACCGTTTGAGAAGGAATCTTTGTTATTCGCTAAAGTCAAGTCCCGTTTGATAAGTAGTATTTAAATATTAAAAGGATAAAGTATTTAAATATTAAAACCGACAGAGATCTTCAAAACAACGCAAAATCTGGATCTTTGTCTATTCAAGTCAACCATCCAGTTGTTATGAACTTTTGCTTAATGGATCTTTCTCAACGGATCTATTCAAAGGCTATATATGCATCCCCAAGAGTTTGAAGATCAGTCACCAAAAAGCGCTTACACGAATATTCTAAGCAAACATATTTTTTCAAGCATACTGCATATTCTGAGAGAAGAAATATCCAAGTGCTTAATCTTTAACAACACATCATCAGCTAAAGCTCAAGAAAGTCAAGCTGTTGTTCAAACCATCGTTCTTTCATTGAACAAACCCATCAGCCCTGTGTGGACTGAGATAGCCTTGCTTCTCCTGAACTGTGTGTGACGGACTTGCGTTGAAGAGACAAAGCTTCGGAACTGTGTGTGAAGAAGTTAGTCAAGTGAAAGCCTAAACCAATCTGTGTGAACGGTTGAAAGCTACGATCATTGTATCAATCTGTGTGAACGCTACATTGATAGGTTTGATTATAAATATGTAGTTGTGTACGCAATATTTATAATAAACATTTTCACTCCAGTGTGGAGGACCAGTGGATGTAGAGGGGTTTCCCTCGAACCACTTTAATTAATGTGTCATTTACCTTCTGCATTTACTGTTTTAGTAACTGTGATTATTTTAAGTATACATTTCATACCTAGTTGCTGTATTTACAGTAACTTATTTTAACAAGACTTCCGCTACGCACTCAAACATGAAAATCGTACATCTTGTTGCTTAAAACACTCTCTAAGCTGTATTCTGTATACTTAGTGGCCAACAAGTGGTATCAGAGCGGTTGATTCTAAAAAGAATCAGTCTTATGTTTGACCGAATCAGATCCACGAATCACTTATCTTTTTAAAATCAGTCTTTTTCTTTCCTATAATCTCATATGGATACATCAATGATCAATAAAGTCCCTATGTTTTCTATTAATAAATTTGACGATTGGAGAATTAGGATGGAGGCTCATCTTGCAGCAATGCACGAAGAGATGATTTTTGTTATACAGGACGGCCCCATAAAAATCATGAAGGTAAATCCGGCCCCAAGGATTGAAGGCCAGACTCATTCATAGATGCTCGAGAAAGAGCGCGATCAATGGACGACAGATGATCGGAAACGCGCCAACCTCGATAATGTTGCTAAGAATGCGTTATTTGTCACTCTTGACAAAGGCACGTTCTCAAAGGTAAAGAGATGTAAAACAGCCAAGGATATCTGGGATAAACTCAAGTTAATTTGTGAGGGAACTGAGCTCTCAAAAGAAAACAAGATTTCAAAATTAACTCAGCAATTCGAATCATTTGAAATGAAACCAACTGAAACACTTAAGGAACTTGACCTCAGATTCACTAGCATTGTTGGTGAACTTGAAGCATTAGGCAAAATTTATACCCAAAGGGAGAAGAACCTAAAAATTTTCAGATCTCTCCCTGCCCGATGGGACATTAAGACAACAGCTATGCGTGTGTCATGTAATCTTAGTGAGATATCTACTTTTGATCTCTTTTCTGATCTCAAAGCATTTGAGCACGATATAGACTGAAGAGAGAAAGCTGAAGAATCTCCCGCAAGGACTACAACATTCGCCACTGTATCCAACCGAAGAAACCGCATGCCCAGCTTATCTAAGCCCATTCACAAGAATGCTGACAGCGACGACGACATCCTGTCACAAGACGAAATGGCGCTCCTCATGCATAAGTTCAAGAAGTTTATTAAGCAGTCGGGAAAGAATCCATACAGGCCCAAGCCTGTTCACAAGGTAAGTACCGAAACATCCTCTGGTGACGCTAACCTGTGCTATAATTGCAGGAAACCAGGACATTATGCAAATAAATGTCCTCATCCCGAAGTTCAAAGGTTGCCGGAAGCCGAGCAACAAGAAAAGGATGAAAGAAAATGTGCTTGGAAAAACAAGCTCAAGGCCCTAATTGGTGAATCAGAAGCCTCCGCCGCACCATCAAAGTCCGAAGAATGTCTTCAGGTAGTCACTGACAGTGATTCATCTGATGATGATTTCGAAGATAAGCCTATATGTGCTTTATAGCCAAAGACATTCTGGAAGATGAAGATAGGGATGATGAGGTAAGCTCAACGTCAGCTATTCTTACCAATGCATCTCATACTTTTGAAAGCATGATGAATGAGTTTAAGAACATTCAAAAGGCCCATGAGACATTGAAAAACGAAAATATACAGCTCCAGCTTTCTAACTTAGAGCTGAAAGAAGAATACGACTTGTTGAGAGTAAACTATGAAAATATGTCTGTTGATTGTGAAAATAGCAAAGTCGATCATGAAAAACTAGTACCGTGTTCGTCAGGGGTGTGGAACCCATTTCTGTATCGGAAGAAATCCAAGTTCTGTGAAGGAACCCGTTGCACCACGAACTGCAAAAGCTGCCATTCCGCCACCACAGTCATATTCCAGACATCAGAATCACCAGCCATTCAAACCTGTAAGGCGTACCCAACAGTATGCTCCCCAAGCATATCAACAGCGCCAACAGCTGTTCAGAAAGAAGGTTGTATCAAAATATCAAAGGCCCGCACGGCAGTACTTTCAGTACAGCACGCCTAGGTATTGGATACAGGAGCCGCGTTATCCCTCGCGAAAGCAAGTATCCTTACAGTATCAACAACAGCATTGGGAATCCAACTGGAGACCCATAAGGCAAGTTGTAAGGCCGAAGAAAATGGCTCCACCTCCAAGACGGCATTCCTACTGGACTAATAATAACCCTGAATTTTACATGCACAATAATTATCATGGTTATAGCGACTACGTACCTGTCCAACGTAGATATCGCAACTACGAACCTAAACCATGATACAGTAAACCTATTGCTGCCAGGAGAATCTGGGTACCTAAAGGCACTAACATTCATGGACCCAACAATCAAAGGGGACCTAAATCTACCTAATTTGTTTGCATAAAGGATATTTTAGAGAAGGACATCTGGTACTTTGATAGCGGATGTTCTAGGCACATGACAGGAGATAAAAGTAAGCTGTCAGATTACGTAGAAGGTTGTGGTCCAAAAGTGCGCTTCGGTGATAAATCTAAAGGAAGAACAAGAGGGAAGGGAACCCTACTTGTAGGAAAATTCAAAGTCACCGATGTAGCTTATGTTGAAGGCTTACAGTACAATCTACATGTATTAGCTAGTTCTGTGACAAACAGTTCTCGGTGAAATTTTATATAGATCATTGTAGAGTCAAGAACATCCTAACCAAAGAAGTTTTGCTCACAAGAAGCAGATCAGGTAATATGTATATTGCTGACTGGATGCCTACGAGCTCCACAATTACTTGTTTTGTTGCCAAAGGCACTACAGATCTAAGCTGGCTATGGCACAAGAGGATTTCTCACGTCAACTTCAAGACCATCAACAAGCTCTCCAGGCAGGGAATGGTTATAGGATTGCCAAATGTATCATTCCAAAAATACAGCGTATGTGGACCCTGTCAGAAAAGCAAGAAAATCCTACATTTCCACTCACAGAGTTTTGGAAATGCTACATATGGATCTATACGGTCCAGTAGACCCGGTAAGTTTGGGAGGTAAGAAATACTGTCTCGTTATTGTTGATGAGTTTTCCAAGTATGCTTGGACAATCTTCCTAAGCAAGAAGAAGGAAACAACATCAAAGTTGCCCGAGCACCTGAGAAATCTTCAGAATGAGAAAGGGTTGAGTATCATGTCCATTCATTCCGATAGAGGTACAGAATTCACTAATAACTTTATAGAGCATTATTGTTCGGAAAATGGGATACAACACGAATACTCAGCTGCCCGTACACCTCAACAAAATGGTGTTGCCGAGCGAAAGAACAGAATGCTGAAAGAAGCAACAAGGACCATGATTGCCGCAAGCAAGTTGCCACAGCGTTTCTGGGGCGAAGCCACCAATACAGCGTGCTATATACAAAACCACTATATCGTCAACAAGCACCACAACAAAACATCTTTCGAGGTATGGAACAACAAAACTCCGTTAGTTTCGTACTTTCACATATTTGGATGCAGGTGTTATATTTTAAACAACGGGAAGGATCAACTTAGAACCTTCGATGAGAAATCGGATGAAGGGATATTTGTAGGATATTCCTCTATCATCAAAGCTTACAGGATCTTTAATAAATAGAAGCTGGCAATTGAGGAATCAGTTCATGTAGTGTTCGATGAACCCCACCATGATACTACAGGAGTAGAAGACCTTACTCAGAACATTCAACAACTTTCCGTCATTGATCCACCAACTCCTATAGAACCTATCGTTGACCTAGAAATAACCCCACATATGTAAGAACTTAAGTAGATGAAGCCGATGCTGTACAAGCTGAAGACGAAACTACAGCCTCAATATACAGTACGGGACGCCGAATTAGAACCCGACAGGAGATGGTTGAGAGATCACCCACAGGAATTGATTATAGGAAACATTGATGCTGAAGTTTCTACCTGTAGGAGAATGCAGAGTACACAAGGAAATGTACTATGTGTGCAAGAAGAACCCGAGTCTGAGATATCTCCATTTCCTGAATTGAAATCTTAATCTGAACTTAGAAGACTTAATATGTGCACTATTGCTGTATTCTTAGCCCAATCCGAACCTGTTTCTACCAAAGAATCTCTCAACAATTCACATTGGATTTCATATATGGAAGAAGATCTTAATGGTTTCGAAAAAAAACAACGTATGGTATCATGTACCCAGTCCTACGCATCAATCTGTAATTGGAACTAAATGGGTATTTAAAAACAAGAAGGATAGAAATGGACTCATTATCATAAACAAATCCCGACTAGTCGCCCAAGGCTACAGATAGGTAGAGGGCATAGACTACGATGAAACATTTGCCCCTGTAGCCAGACTAGAAGCCATTAGGATATTTTTAGCCTTTGCCGCCCATAAAAGCTTCATTGTATATCAAATGGACGTGAAGAGTGCATTCCTGAATGGAGACATTGCCGAAGAAGTATATGTTGAACAACCACCAAAGTTTGTCAATCCAGAAGGTGGAGACCTCGTATACAGGCTAAGGAAAGCGTTGTATGGACTTAAGCAAGCCCCTAGAGCATGGTATGAGACTCTGTCCCAATATCTAACCGATAATGGATTTGAGAAAGGTGCTGTGGACAAGACTTTATTCAAAATACAGGAAGGTGATGACCTCCTGATGGTTCAAATATATATAGATAATATAATATTTGGTTCAACTAGCCTTGCTTTGTGTCAAATGTTCTCTCATCTCATGCAAAGTGAATTTGAAATGAGTATGATGGGAGAACTTAGTTATTTTCTAGGATTGCAGGTAAAGCAGTTGCCTACAGGGATTTTCATCAACCAAGAAAAATACAGCAAGGAGCTTCTCAACAAGTTTGGAATGAATACTTCCAAATCATCGTCAACCCCCATGAGCACTTCCGTGCAAATTAGTGCTGATGAAGCTGGAAAGCCGGTTGGTCAATCACTCTGCAGGAAGCTTATTGACTCACTTCTGTACCTAATAGCTAGCAGGCCCGATATCCAGTTTGTTGTATGAGTGTGTGCGTGATATCAAGTAGCACCTAAAGAATCACACTTCACAACAGCCAAACGAATCCTGAAATACGTCAAAGGAACAATAGATGTAGGACTGTGGTATCCTAAAGAAGGCGGATTCGATTTAGTTGGCTACATCGAATCGAATCTCGTAGGTTGCAAGCTAGATAGAAAGAATACAAGTGGAACTTGTCACTTTCTTGGACCTAGACTTGTGTCTTGGTTTAGCAAGAAACAATTGGCAAACACGCTTTCAACAGCTGAATCAGAATACTATGCTGCTGGTAGTTGCTGTATGCAGATACTTTGGATGCAACAACAGCTGTAAGACTATGGAATTGAAGCCAAAGAAACACCGATAATGTGCGATAGCACGAGTGCAATTGCAATAATGCACAACCATGTATTGCACTCGCGTACTAATCATATTCACATGAAGCATCACTTCATCCGGAATCATGTTGAGAACAAGGATGTTCGGCTGGAAAAAGTTCATACAGATATCTAGTTAGCTGACATCTTTACAAACCTCTCGACACAGCAAGATTCCGCATGCTTCGACATGAATTGGGATTGCTACAGCGTGACTCCCTGTAAGTTTTTTTTTTAAATGCTTTTACTCAACAATTGATGGGGAATGCTGTAAGACCCAAGAATATAGTGTCCACCGATAATTATCTGTACACTTAGACTATCAGAAAAGCACTGTAGGAACAAAGAGACATGAATTATCCTACAGCTGACGTGTGCAATAACTAAGGGGGAATACAGTACGACCCATGAATACAGCATTAATCCGAAAGTCACCGTATGGAATTGAAACCCGTATGTACCTTTTAAGGGGAACACTGTATTTTCGCGGACACAACACATACTATGGGAAATCAATTCATATGTTATTTCTTTTAAAAACTATTTTTAGTCCACGTGCCCTGTTATAATTAAAAAGTCTTTTGCATTAAATGCTTTACACGACATCTGGACATTGGTATCTCCAAAGCCGTAATGTTTCAAATTATTTTATTAATTTCACACCGCCATTTCGAGCAATAAGGGAAATTTGATACGTCAGAAGTGGGACCCGCTCTCATATTTAAATTAGATGGATAAGTTGTACTGGTTACACTCAGTCCATCGTGGTTGTCTATTTTAAACAACGGTTCCCATCCCTTAAATCTGACCGTTCATTATCTGAAAACCTTCACCGCTGCCCACTATAAAAGGACTGTGTATGCCTCTTCAGACTCTTTACGCTTTCTGCATATTGAACGAGTCTTTCAGCATACAACCTACAAGTCTTTTTGCTTTTACTGCATTTCACTTTGAATCCTCTTCACTTTTCTTCGAGAATCATCAATGGCATCTTCTCAGACCTCATCTATCTCTCTCAAGAAGACCTCCAACATCATCGACAGAGGGATCTTTGCTAGATCTGTAGTCCTTGAACGTGTTTGTTCTGAAGGTGATGACATCGAATCGATGGAGTACGTCATTATGAGGATTCATCAACAAGGCCTTTATCGCCTTGGGAGTCACACCGCTGAGCATTTCGATGCTCAAATGGTTAAGGAATTTTACCTCATTGCTGCTGTCCATTTCTTTTCTCTTGCACAGGGAGGAAACGTTGCTAACATCACTGCTGTCATTCGCGGAGTGGAGATCCGTGTTGACCAAGAGCTGCTTAAGAATCTTTACAGGCTACCCGCTGAGCGCCTGACCATGGAAGAGCTTGAGACCTTTGGGTCCCAAGAAATCCTAACCAGATACTATGGATTATTCACCGGTTCAGCATCGGTTGAAACGGTTCACACTTCTTGCCACGAGAAACAATTTTTCCTACCTTTTGTTTATTTACATGATTTTTTCTGTCGTGTCATTGAAAATAGAACAGGTGCATTCGAGATGTGCACCAATTTGAGGTTCAGGATGATGGTCGCCATCATGACCTGTGAAAAGGTCAACTGGTGCCAGATTATTCTTAAGAGGCTACAGGAATAAGTATCCAAACCTGCCTCTCAAAAGAAGTCCTTTGGTTTGTTTCTGAATTACATTCTGACAAAATGCGGTGTTCCGCAATCCAAAGAAGCAAAGAAGATAAATTCTCGGATATACATAGGAAGCACCAGGCCCTCTGTTTTTAACAAAGATCCCCTGATTGTGAATAGATCTTTTGTCCAAAACTTGCCCCTTTATGTCGATCCAAAGGATGTGTCTTCGAAGTCCCAGAGAGAGGAGACTTCAAGGAAGAGAAAGAGATCTCACAGCAAAACTCCCGTTGCTGGTGAGAAGCCGAAAAGAAAGCTAAGGAGACTCACAAAAGTTAAAGTTACAGAAACCTCCTAGGATGCTCCTTCAATGGCCCAACCCACTGTATCGAGCCCCCAGGGCGCAACCCCTGCAGAAGAGATGACTGCTACTGTCGCAACTGTAGATCTCGAGCCTTTGGCGGCTACGACGGATACATAGACATCTGCCAACTTAAAAGACTCTGGCGAATCGGCTGCCTCTTTGGAGCCAATAGCCACATATCCTATTCGGGATTCTACACCCGTTCAGGATCCTTCTCCCATCAGGGTACCAACCCCTGTTCGGGATCCAGCTCCAACACAGGAACCCATGCCTGTCGAGGAACCCTTACATACAGTGGATCCAAGCACTGTACGCAGCCCCTCCCCAGACGCCATAATAAACAAAACATTGTTTTCTATGCAAATTGAGCAGGCATATGAACACTTTGTCCAGTGGAAAGCCTACAGGCTTGCTCCGTACAACACTTTGTACAACTGGAGTGAATGGTGCGAAGAACAAAGGTTTGTTTTAGAAGTGACGGACTCTCAAGATGTTGAAGTCCTGATCCAATGGGACAACCTGTGCTGTAAAGAGTTGATCACAAGCCACCTCATGGACAAGGCGGACGCCCGCAAGAAAGTAAAAGCAAAATCCATTGGCTCAGCTCCCCCCAGTCCTAAATCTAATCACGACTCGGATGAAGATAACAACGCCCTCGAGGCAGGTCTGAGAATGAGTCATAAGGAACCTCAAAACCAACAGGATCAAGGGACCTCAAGCCAAAATAATGTTCCCAATAGCGAGGATCCAGTCCCTCATGTCGCGGAGGAACAACCAACCGCTGAACAGGCACCCGCACTTGTCGCCACAGACAACCAGACCCGCGCCATCCCGCAGGAGGAATCAGTCCCTCTGCCGGAGCAGGCAGACTCTGAGAGACAGCAGGGGGAATTAGTCCCTCCTATACCTATGTCTTCAGAACCTATTTCAGAACAGGAGGATACAGCCACCCCTGCTGCCGAGCCCACATCGGATGCTCCCGCACCTTCAACTGTACTGGAATCCGACGACGGTATAATACCTGAGGATGTCCAACTCAATTCACGTCCCAATGTGAACTTGAGACAGCTGAATGGAGCTGAAGATTTTGCCAAGCCCGACTCTCCTCGAACCATCGAGAAGAAAGAGCAACTGCATGCTCTGGGCCGACAAACTGTTTTCCTGCAGGACGTCGTTAATGCTGTGCATGCTGTTGAAAAGGAGATTGATTGGTTACATCAATCAGCCGTTGAAGAAATGACCGGTATGAGGCACGAAGTCTCATAAGTGGAAGAAGCCTTCCATATTCTGCCTACCGTCTTCAAGCAGGCCCTTAGCCAATTGCAACAGCGTCAAGAGCAGATCCTGAAGAAAGAGCAATCAAAGCTCCATGTTTCTGAGGCCAAGACAGCATCCGCTCTTATTGAATCAGGTTCCCAGCTTCGAGCACACGACAAAGAGATTCAACATATGTTGCGGGTGCTCAACTCCCTAGTTAATAAGATGATAAGTTTTGAGACCAAACAGGACGCTGCTATGCAAATCCTGGAATGCTTAGATGAGAAGGTCTTTTATCTTGATGATGCCAAAAAGGGGAAGAAACGAGGGAAGCTGCAAGGAGATCAAGGCTCGAGCAGGAGAAGAAGATGAAAGCAGCTTTTGGAGACAACATCACTGCTGATATTGCTCGTCTATCATCTCCTACTCCCAATGTTAGGATACAGGGAGATTGTCCAGAATTCTCTGACCCTATGTTTCCGTGAAAGAACCTCATTCAAAAGCAGCAAGCAATAAACCTCCCAGCCAACCGAAAACCTACTGCAGACGAGATCAAGAACTGTAGGAAGAATAAACTGCTAAGATACTTCGTAGTTCTTATCAGGGAGTCTTCAATGTTCAACAGTTGCAGGACGGTGCAGGAAGCCGCAGAGGAGTATAAGAAGAGGTTGGACGAAGGAATGCTCCCCCGCTCCAGCAGAAGATGAAGTCCAAGCATAAACAAGGTGACTTGGTTACCCACCCAGAATATTGGATCCTAGCGTTCGATAAATCTTATGAAGGTCAAGCCATCTATATAAATTGAAACAGGGACGCTCATCAGAATTGGTGGAAGGGTACCAAGAATGACCCTAGAAGGCCTTGGAGACATTCTGATTATAGGAGCTAGATTCCCTCCTGTATTCTTATCTTGTATTCTTATTTTTTTGAGACAGAAAAATCTTGTAATACTTTGACTTACATCAATAAAATATTTTCTGTCTTGAAAGATTACAACTTGTAATCTACTGTGTTTTGTATGATTACGCAATTCAATCCATTTGCTGAATTTATACAAGTATGAAAACTTGTTAAATATATAACGCTGTACGAACTTGTCTGCGAAAAGTTCATAGATTCAGTTGTCTGTATCTAGATAACACTGTAAGATTGTGCCTGCACGCCAATCATAAGTCTAAAGATGTAATACTCTTTTTCAAAGTTGAACTCGCCTGCGAGCAGTTCATAGTGTTAGTCTAATTGCTGAAGGCCAGAACATTCGAAAGAAGACCAAGAAGTCTGCCCTCCTGGAAGATGTTAGGTGTTAAGGTTTTGGCATCATCAAGAAATTTTGTTAAACATCAAAAGAATTTAAGGAGACTTGACAAATTATCAAAAAGGGGAAAATTGTTGGGATAATACAATCCCTGTATCGATGTTTTGATAAAGTGAAGTTTTGATAAATTGCCAACCCAGCATACAACAAGCAGCTATATCGAAAGTCTAATCGAAGTTGTCGATCCTGTATCGAAGACTTCTCATACTGCCAATATACAGCAATAAAGTCTAATAGCGCTACGTATGGAAGCTGTCCCAAAATGATCATACAACATCCTTCCATACAGTATCAGTCTAACTTAGCCTACAGCAATATGTTGGATACAGCATTCAAGCTGTAAAGTATTGAGAACTTCAATACCTATCGAAACAGGACTGAAGACCATTTGAAAAGGAATCTTTGTTATTCGCTAAAGTCAAGTCCCGTTTGATAAGTAGTATTTAAATACTGAAAGAATAAAGTATTTAAATACTAAAACTAACAGAGATATTCAAAAGAACGCAAAATCCGGATCTTAGGCTATACAAGTCAACCATCCAATTGGTACGAACTTTTGCTCAACGGATCTCTCAACGGATCTATTCAACGGCTATATATGCATCCCCAAGAGTTTGAAGATCAGTCACCAAAAAGCGCTTACACAAATATTCTAAGCAAACATATTTCTTCAATTATAATGCATATTATGAGAGACAAAATATCCAAGTGCTTAATCTTGAACAACACATCATCAGCTAAGGCTCAAGAAAGTCAACATGTTGTTCGAACCATCGTTCTTTCATTGAACAAACCCATCAGCCCTGTGTGGACTAAGAAAGCCTTGCTTCTCTTGAACCGTGTGTGACGGACTTGCATTGAAGAGACAAAGCTTCGGAACTGTGTGTGAAGAAGTTAGTCAAGTGAAAGCCTAAACCAATATGTGTGAATGGTTGAAAGCTACGATCATTATATCAATCTGTGTGAATGATACATTGACAGGTTTGATTATAAATACGTAGTTGTGTGCACAATATTTATAATAAATATTTTCACTCCTGTGTGGAGGACCAGTGGACGTAGAGGGGTTTACCTCGAACCACTTTAATTACTGTGTTATTTGCCTTCTGCATTTACTGTTTTATTAACTGTGATTTTAAGTATACATTTCATACCTAGTTGCTGTATTTACAGCAACTTACTTTAACATGACTTCCGCTACACACTCAAACTTGAAAAGCGTATAACTTGTTGCTTAAAACACTCTCCAAGCTGTATTCTGTATACTTAGTGGCCAACAATAGTTAAAGCAAACAACGGTCGCTTGAGAAGAAGATGCTTTCCCAGCACGAAGATGACTAGAAAATGACCTCTTGGACGTCGGAGCCCGATGTTCCTCTGAATGAACCGGCATCCTAGTCCTCTCATCAGAAGAAATGGAAGGGTTCTCCCGAGTAAGCTCCTTGATCAAAATCTCTGCTCCAAGATCCTTCTCGATGAATTCACCAAGTGAATTACAATTATGATTGAACAACTGCGTCCTCAACTGCGGGTTTAGCCTTTTGCTAAAATACTTGATCTTATCCGTTTCAGTATGGATAACAGATGAATAAAACTGAATAAGTCCTTGAAACTTCCCAGCAATAACAATAACACCCTCGTCCTCGTCAGATTCGGGGTTTAAAACCTCTGACAACTTGGCTTCACGAAGTGCAGCCAGATAATATCTCTCTAACATGAGAGTCTTGAACTCGCTCCAAACACAGTCCCAATCGTTGGTTTCACAGAAAGCCACCAAGAATAAGCCCCCTTACTCAGATAATAAGCCGCGATTGCCACCTTACTCTCCTCCGGACAATGAACCACGTCGAAGAGTTTATCGAAATGTTCAAGCCAATGAAAAAGTCAGATGGTTTCGACAAACCCTGAATAATAGGCGGCCTCTGACGAGAGATATCGCCAACAATCTGACTCACTCCCCCAGTCTGCCCATGAAACGGCACCTGGAATACCAGTTGTGGTGCACCACGAACCATCGAGGCCTGCATGGTCTCCACTATCTGCGTCATCTGAGTCATATGGGCCATCATGCGCCTCATAAGCAAGAAAGAGTCGACGTGTCCACTCTCAATCTGATCGACCTCTCGAGTATGACGCCTCGAATGAGAATCGATCGCGTAGGTAGCACTACCAGCCGAACTCTGATCCATCTCGGCATCCGCATGCGCATAAACATGAGGTTCTAAGTTTTGGCCTGCTCGGTAACCTCTACCCCCTCTGCCACGTCCTTGGATTCCTCTTTCCATACTGAAAGAATAACGCCCGATCATGAACAAGGCTCAATTACGCCTCATCAGCCAATCCAGAATGCTAAGACAATATCCAAACACGAGTATACGTACTCAACATAGTCACATCAATCATGTTAATCATAGCCAATATAGCTGTCAAACGTTCCAAACCAAATAATCATGAGTGAATCATAACACAAATGTTATATACAGGTTTCAACAAAACATGTATAATCAATGACATAATGAATGTATGAACATAAAAGAGAATCGAGTCCTTACACAGGTCATACGAAGCTTCGAGGTCTTGCGATACTAGTATTCACCAACGACGAATCGATGAAAGAATGACTCATACAGTCGTCTAACTATCACGACTCACAAAACCCGACTGTCCAGATTGTCATAACCTGACAGCCCCATTACTACCGCGTAGGTAGAGCCACATAACTCACATATAAAGGTATCTCACAACCCAACTCTCTGATACCATCTTTTGTAACACCCCCAAAACCCATTGGGTCATTACAGTGCCGTGGACTCCACACCCGGAGATCCACTAGGCGAACACGACCAAAATACAACAAACTGACCAAAAGGGGAATCTCAGTCCCTACTATGATGTCAGACATCTTATTCCGATATGGAATTTCAACGACAAAAGTGGGCCTATATGGCCAAAATAAAAATACAACAACATCCACGAGCCTCACTCGGGTAATATAAAATGACAACAACTGAACAAAAATGGAGTACTCCAAACTGTAAGACTGACATGAACACCAAAACATCTCGAACTGGTATCGCTCAAATGCCTCGTCGCCATCTCATGCCCCTGTGTCTCAACTCTCTCCTCGCAAACACCTAAAATATGAAAACATGTTCCGCCCCCACTGTAACACCCCAAAAACCATATAGGAATATTACATGCTGTAGATCCTTCCCACGAGGATCTACCAGGCTAATCATCACAAAACGACCAAGTGTGTGTGCCCGACCGGGCATACGATACAATGATACAGACCGTTAAGGTCAATTATAAACAACTACACAAACCGATGGGGTCGTACAACTGACATAAACATAAAAACACAACTTTATGCAATGAACACCCACGCAGGGGTAAAGACATAAAATAGCGGAAAACGGAATACGACTCTGATGATAACTCATTCGACTCAACTCCCAACTCTCGATTAGTATCGTAGTCCGTCACTTCCTGTGCCGATCCTGAGACTGCTCCCCAAACCTACAAGCACCTGGCCACCAAATAGACATCCACCCCCCGATTACTCGGGGGTTAGCAAAATTCCACTATTTTGCTAGTGCAAGTATAATACGATAAGAAATGCAACAAGTAAATAGCAACCACGAATTTACCACGGAAATCAACTATCAAAATATTCCCGAGAAGTTTTGGAATTTCGAACTCAAGCAAATAATATTTGAAAAGGAACTCATTAGCTCGGGGATTCTTAAAGTAGAAATTCTTTTGGACCTCAAGTCCCGATTTACGAAACCTTTCGAAAATGTTAGGGCCTCAAAACACGATTGTCATTTCAAAACACACTAGTTAAGATATCATTATGAGTCCGAGACTCATGTTTTAAAACGTTATCCAAACAGTCACTGTTATACGATCACTGTTCGTACACATCATGTACCGAACTCCGTAGGCCTCGTTGGACCCTACCCGGACCATACGTATTGTTCGTACACGTCATGTACCGAACTCCGGAGGCCTCATCGAACCTTTCCCGGACCATACCCATTGTTCGTACACGTCATGTACCGAACTCCAGAGGCCTCGACGGACCCTACCCGGACTACACGCATCGTTCGTACACATCATGTACCGAACTCCAGAGGCCTCGTCAGACCTTACCTGGAACACACGCATCATCATGATACGACCCATATAATCAACTTAACACATCACCACAAGTAACACCCATTATTATCAATAAGTCAAACCATTCAACAATACACCATAACAGATATTCAAATATGTAATCAAACCGACACAAATGTCATGATCATCACGATAACTAGACCATGACCAATGACGCACAACACGAACCATAAGATTAACGCAACCAACACCATTCCACGACATTAACCAAGTGAGAAACATAATCACTACCATCAATTGTTCAAACTTATAAAATCATACGAAGCATATTCACAAAGGCAAAACAATTCGTCATAAATCTAACACGAAATCTCTATCCATAAGACCCAAACAATATAGCAAGATACTTGCCTCATTAACCACTACCGAACACCTCGACGAGCACGGATCCTCCGATACATCTCGAACACCTACAATCCTCAGGGCAAAAATAACGGAATTACGATTACAACGAGAATCAAACCCAAAAACAGCGGAAATCCTACTAAACTATCGAAGGAGACTCATTGGGACAATTAATCGAACATTAAATGTTCAAGACCCTCCAAGAATAAAGAAATCACCGCTCGAGTCGAACGAATCAATGATATGAATATCCAAGCCGTAGAACATGTCCAAAACAATATTTATACAACAATTAATTGATCAAAAATGGATTGGAATCGAAATCAAAAGGAAAATCCCCAAAATCTTCAAAAACATGGGTTCAAGCCATAATACCTCGATTCGGATGAAGAACAAGGATTAGATGATGATAATAATCATGATTCAAGCTTCCCAACTGATGTACTACTGATTTCCGATCAAAACCTTCGATTTTCGTCGAATATTCGCAAAGAAGGAAGAAGAAAAGTGAAGAATGGCCCAACAAAACCGTCGGCAGGCCTTATATAGGCAGCCTGCCGACCGCCTAACGTACGTAACCGGCCATGGCTGAACCTTCTGCCCAAAACTACCGAAAATGTTATGTACGTTACCGGTCAGGGTCTTACGTACGTAATGGGCCTTACGGCCGTAACTGCCGGCCCATTACGGTCGTACTCGAACATACATGTGAAACTGCCAAACCCGTGCAGGAGCCTTACGGCCGTAATCGGCAAGACATTGCGGCCGTAACCGGCCATGTCTTGCAGCCGTAACAGGCACTGCATTGTGGCCGTAACTCGGCCATGTCCTACAGTCGGGACTCGATCATTCTGACAGTTCGTTTAGGCGTTCGACAATGTCTCGATCACACTAACGCACCGGCTAAGATTCAAAGCAATAACAAGCAAATTACGAAACAAAACATACCACACCACAAACTCACATTTAGTCAAAGAAACGTATGGGACGACAAGTCTCGCTCGTCAAACACTACAATAGAGTATATCAACCCGTTCCTAACAGAAAAACGAATTCCATATAATCATAACGACATGATATAACTGACACCAACCGACACATAGTTCAAGGCAACCGAAATAAAAATCTCGGGTATTACATTATATCCCTCTAAAAATAAGTTTCGTCCCGAAACTTAAAACAAGGTCATCACAGTGATACATAACAAAACACAACGACACATAATAAATTACTAATTTCATGACCCCATGGTCCACTGTCATGTCTCCGTAGGTTCAACAACCATACGGAAACTTGTTCAAAACAAATATCAGTCATCAAGCTCCAAACATAAAAACGTCACAAAATACATCTCTACACGAGAAAAAATCCGCATAACGAGCACGAAAACACCGTCACTGGACATCACCGGGCCCTCCAGGAGTAGGGATGGAACTCCGATTCCCTACCATCTTGGCAACAATCTCGCAATACTAAACTCGATGCCACTCGCGTCCACAATTATAACAAGTCACTGGCGGTTTCTTACAATGTGCGCGTTCGTGGCACAGAACGTTACAGTTGAAACACCTAGGAGCATTACCAGAACTGAAAGGCACCAGCTTGGGTCTTTTAGATTCTATAGCTGACCGAGAGGGTCCCACACTCATTTGATATGAGGCCTGAGATTTAGAAACCCCAATTCCCTCGATTCCCGAGATGTCATCAGACATCCTCTGTTTCTTCGCTACCGATACAGACTCTGTAGACATCATAGCCATTTCAAATGCTAAGGCTCGATCTTGATAGTCCTTCAATGTTGTACATATAAAAGGAGCCATACACTGCCGAACCTGAGGTTTCGTATGCATATCGAAGTAACGAACCTTATCTGTCTCACTTCGCACTTGATCTCGAACGTAACACAGCTGTCGATTATAATCGACTATTGCTTGAGATATCGACACATCTCGGGGCATAGCCGATAAAAACTCGACAATTCTACACTCCTTAACAGGTGGCGGGCAATATTTGGCCTCCATAGCAGTCTTGAATTCAGCCCAAGTAGCGGTACGATCACAATGCGCTACGGCCTGCCACCAGTCTGCAGCTTCCCTGTCGAGTAGGTACTGAGCAATAGGCACTCTTCTCTCATCGGGACAAGCTATGGCATCAAATGTTATGTACAACTGGAAGAGCCAACTCTCCCAACCTAACGAGTCCTAAGAACCTACAAAACGGGGCGAGTGCATTCTCATCACACCTTGCAACCACTTACTAGCTCCATTATCCTCATCTGAATCCCATCCCGGTGTATGGTCCGATTTATATGCCAACTGGTCAACCACCTGACGAAGGATGGTGGCGGCGCCAATGTCAGAATTTTCCCCAGTTGATTGCCTCTGCTCACGCGATTGGTCATCTCGACCACCTGTAATGAGCTCATTGGCGCTCGACAACAAGTGGGTCGCCCTCTCATGCTCCTGATCTCGACCCCTACCTCGGCCGCGACCCCTCATACTGAATGGACCGCCATACAGAATAACATAACAAAATAATCATCACCCAACCGACATAAGACAATAAACAGTAGTACAATACAATATTCACTCCAAGTCATTACATGAGTACACGAACTAACACTGCAATAAGAGAACTTAAATTCAAAATTAATTCGCACGGTCACACCCACAGAGAGGTACGACCTATACCAAAACAAACACGGTCAAACCCGCATACATATCACTGGGGCCAAACCCTTGTAATATTCTTTAAAAATAAAGTTTTTCCGAGGTATTTGTTCGAATGATGATATTTTAAAATTCAGGAGTTGAAAGATTTTGGTGAAATGAAATTTTGAGTACACTTTTAATACGTCGTCATTTAGTCAAAACCATGAGCCCATTATCACAACTGTTCTGTTTGAAATTATTTGTCAAAACAACACGTTGAAACTTCAATCTTCTCGATAAACGATATCATCAAAATGACCTTATCAATATATATATATATATATATCATTATCACTATTAACGACATGAAAGGCAACCACATGTTACTATGCCAACTATCACGAATAACAACGCATATGATAATCTGCGGCCATGCCCCTCGGCACTAACTCCCTAAAGGTTTCGCCAAACCAATCCCGGGTGGAAAACCTCTTATACTGGCACTCAACATATCCACAGATTAACTACCACATTTGTATAATGACATGGAATAGCACGATCAAATCTTACTATGTGACAACACTTATGTATAAAATAAAAAATGTTCTAGTAAGGATGGCAACAATCAACAACACATCAATGATACCCTACAGTGTAACTAACCGAATGCGTCATTACTGACACGATGGTTAAAATTCACAGTCGTCACTGGCGGACCATACGACTATGTTTACTGAAATCAATTGATTGGTAGAGGGCGCAGATACAACTATAGCAACAAGGTTATTACTCTGACAGTCAAGAGCTTATGGCCGTAACATGTTATTTACGGCCGTAACGTCTATGAGCTTAAGGCCATAATGGGAAACATATTACGGCCGTAATCGCTAGCTGCAGGACAGCAGAATTGTCCCAGGAGCCCCGACATGGCTTCAAAGGTTAAGGATCGACTCCTAACAATGTACTCCGACCTATAGAAAACACTATGCCATTCTCCGACAAGTATAACAACGTAACAAACTTGTCGTAACGACTTAGTCCCAACACACAAACACATAACATTTAAATTCCAAAAATTAGAGTCGTTTTGCAAAACAGAAATTTTCCAAAAATCCTTTCGATTGCAACAAAAATTGACGGTAATATTTCGCAATGTCCGAAGTATTTTAAAACACATTCTTCAATTACCGTCTGATGGTGCTATTTGAAAATACATGACCATTTGTCAAAATTCGACCAACTTTGAAATCTACACAACCCGTTGTTTAACCGCACCATCAAAATATTTTCAATTTTTTTTTTTGATTTCCACATAAATTCTCAAACCAGTAGAGTTCTTCAGAAAAACGTTTTCAAACCTACCCGCAACGGCATAATTACAACAATCCAAAATAATCGAACTTAGAACTACGTGCCCAAATGGCAAACGGGATCACCAATTCAATCAAATGCATCTCATGGGCATCTAGTTTAAACATACAACAAAACCATCTATCTGAGCCTCCCACAAATTCTATTGTCGGTACTCTTTTTCGAAATGATCAAAGTTTAGAACTTTCACATCATACCACACCACACGGTGGTTCAAAGGCAAAACATCAATACGTCCATTTCTATACACATACAGTGTGCAAATAACGCACACTGTGCACTGTGCAAATAACATTATGCACCACAAATATCGCACATAAATAAAATCATGAACACAGGTATTATGCATAAAAGAGGAGACTTACGTCCACAGGCTGCACGGAGATGACGGTCGCCCATGATACTAATCTCATCCGACAACATATCTGACATGTTGTGACTACGCACAACTCAACTTGTCATCGACAATTCGAATGACGAGACAACACTTTACTCAACAAATCACGACTAGACCTGACCCGACAGCCTAGGTTTCCGCAACCTACGCTCCGATACCATAAATGTAACACCCCCAAAACCATATGGGAATATTACACGCCGTAGATCCTTCCCACGAGGATCTACCAGGCTAATCATCACAAAACGACCAAGTGTGTGTGCCCGATCGGGGCATACGATATAATGATATGGACCGTTAAGGTCAATTATAAACAACTACACAGACCGATGGGGTCGTACAACTGACGTAAACATAAAAACACAACTCTATGTAATGAACACCCACGCAGGGGTAAAGACACAAAATAGCGGAAAGCGGAATACGACTCTGACGATAACTCATTCGACTCAACTCCCAACTCTCAATTAGTATCGTAGCCCATCACTTCCTGTGTTGATCCTGAGACTGCTCCCCGAACCTGCAAGCACTTGGACACAAAACAGACATCCACCCCCCGATTACTCGGGGGTTAGCAAAATTCCACTATTTTGCTAGAGCAAGTATAATACAATACGAAATGCAACAAGTAAATAGGAACCACGAATTTACCACGGAAATCAACTAACAAAATGTTCCCGAGAAGTTTTGGAATTTCGAACTCAAGCAAACAATATTTGAAAAGGAACTCATTAGCTCGGGGATTTTTAAAGTAGAAATTCTTTTGGACCTCAAGTCCCGATTTACAAAACCTTTTCGAAAATGTTAGGGCCTCAGCCCGATTATCATTTCAAAACACACTAGTTAAGATATCATTATGAGTCCGTGACTCATGTTTTAAAACGTTATCCAAACAATCACTGTTATACGATCACTGTTCGTACACATCATGTACCGAACTCTAGAGGCCTCGTTGGACCCTACCCGGACCATACGCATTGTTCGTACACGTCATGTACCGAACTCCGGAGGCCTCTCCGGACCCTACCCGGACCATACGCATTGTTCGTACACGTCATGTACCGAATTCCAGAGGCCTCGACGGACCCTACCCGGACCATACGCATCGTTCGTACACATCATGTACCGAACTACAGAGGCCTCATCAGACCTTACCTGGAACACACACATCGTCATGACACGACCCATATGATCAATTCAATACATCACCACAAGTAACACCCATTATTATCAATAAGTCAAACCATTCAACAATACACCATAATACATATTCAAATATGTAATCAAACCGACACAAATGTCATGATTATCATGATAACTCGACCATGACCAATCACGCACAACACGAACCATAAGATTAACGCAACCAACACCATTCCACGACATTAACCAAGTGAGAAACATCATCACTACCATCAATTGTTCACACTTATAAAATCATACGAAGCATATTCACGAAGGCAAAACAATTCGTCATAAATCTAACACGAAGTCTCTATCCACAAGACACAAATCATATAGCAAGATACTTGCCTCATTAACCGCTACCAAACACCCCGACGAACACGGCTCCTTCGATAGATCTCGAACACCCAGAATCCTCCGGGCGAAAACAACAGAATTACGATTACAACGAGAATCAAACCCAAAAACAATGGAAATCCTACTAAACTATCGAAGGAGACTCATTGGGATAATTAATCGAACATTAAATGTTTAAGACCCTCAAAGAATAAAGAAATAACCCCTCGAGTCGAACGAATCAAAGATATGAGTATCCAATCTGTAGAACATGTCCAAAACAACGTTTATACAATAATTAATTGATCAAAAATGGATTAGAATCGAAGTTAAAAGGAAAATACACAAAATCTTCAAAAACATGGGTTCAAGCCAAAATACCTGATGTACTGTTGATTTCCGATCAAAACCTTTGATTTTCGTCGAATATTCGCGAAGAAGGAAGAAGAAAAGTGAAAAATGGCCCAACAAACCCGTCGGCAGGCCTTATATAGGCAGCCTGCCGACCGCCTTACGTACGTAATCGGCCATGGCTTACGGCCATAACCGTACATGGCTGAACCTTCTGCCCAAAACTGCCGATAGTGTTACATACGTTACCGGCCAGGAGCTTACGTACATAACGGGCCTTACGGACGTAACTGTCTGCCCATTACGACCGTAGTCGAACATACCTGTGAAATTGCTGAACCTGTGCGGGAGCCTTATGGCCATAATCGGCAAGACATCGCGGCCGTAACTGGCCATGTCTTGCAGCCATAACAGGCACTGCATTGCGGCCGTAACTCGTCCAGGTCCTACGGTCGGGACTCGATCGTTCTGACAGTCCGGTTAGGCGTTCGACAACATCTCGATCACACTAACGCACCGGCTAAGATTCAAAGCAATAACGAGCAAATTTCGAAACAAAACATACCACACCACACGCTCACATTTAGTCAAAGAAACATACGGGATGACAAGTCTCGCTCGTCAAACACTACAACAGAGTATATCAACCCATTCCTAATAGAAAAACGAATTCCATATAATCATAACGGAACGAAATAACCGACACCAACCGACACATAGTTCAAGGCAACCGACATAAAAATCTCGAGTATTACACCCACGGGTCTAGTCATCCAGATAATGAATATCAAATACATGCACAACATGATATGCATCCAAAGGCAGAATAAACGGTACAACAACGGCAATACGAGATGCTCACAAACCAAGGTAAGAACCGAGCATTCATGGAATACTATGCCCACAACATACGATCAATACCTGCTCAATAGGTTAGAACACAAGTGCCCAACGGAGAATCAACAATATAGAACACAACAATGAACTACCCGAAGGTAAACCAAACCAGAGCTGAAATCAATACAAATCACAGTGCCCGAAGGCTCCAACGGAAATACCAAAACATCACAATGGCCTGAAAGCCCTTAGCCGAAGCTGCTAAAATATAACAATGGTCTGAAAACCACTCAGCCGAAGCTGCCAATCATCACAATGGCCTAAAAGCCGTGTTAGATTGGTACCGCCACTAAAAGGGGGGGGGTGAATAGTGCGGATAAGAGTATTGAACTCTTTTTGTGCGGAAGCAAAATATCGGAGTAATTAGAATGCGGAAAAGAAAGAACACAAGAATTTGTTCGAGAGGTTCGGCTATTAACGAAGCCTACGTCCCCTACCTAGTTTTATCGACTAGGACTTTTCTTAGAACTTAGAATTGCACTTTCTAGTTTAGTGCCAACTTCTTACAATTTCTTGATTTCCGGGCTCAAGAACAACCTCAGAAAAATACTCTTGTTTTTCTGGGTACAAGATAACCTATACACAAAACAAATGCGAGTGGAAACTCGACTTTCACAACAGATCGCTCTTTGATACAAGAATGAAGATTGGAAATTATAGAACAAATCTTCTCGTATCAAAATCTAGAATAAGTATGTCTCTCAAAATCTTTGCTTGATATTGCTTGAGAATGCTAGTAGGCTCAGAATGCTTGTGTGTCTTCAATCTCCATGAAGTTGGCTATTTATAGCCTTCTTGAGCTCAAATTCCCGTTGGAACAGTTTAACTGATTACGTACGTTTCATGCTGATGGTTACGTACGTTATGAACGTTACGTACGTTATATGCTACGAATAGCGGCCGTAACGAAAGTGAAGAAACGGTCTAGTGGGATAAGATAAAATACGTTACGTACGTTATGAACTTTATGGTTACGTACGTAATATTCTGGTCAAAGATCCGTTGAGTGAGACGACTTGTTGCAACGGCTAGTGGCTTTTCCAACGGTCAGAATAATTCAAGCATTATGTACGTTAGATAACTCTGGTTACGTACGTTACCTGTACAGAAAAACTTACGAAAACAATGAGTGTTACGTACGTTATAATAGACGAGTTACGTACGTTAACTGTACTAAAAATCTTGCAGACAACTGTGAATGTTACGTACGTTAATATGGTTTGCGTTACGTACGTTAATTGAAGAGAAAATATGTTTAAAGTAAATTTTGGTTTTAATAACACATCATCAAATTGATCGAAAAGATATTGTTCCAACAATCTCCCCCTTTTTGATGATGATGAAATTTACTAATGTGAGTTTTTGAAAACAAGATTTTAAAAATTTAATAAGGCTCCCCCTGAACACGAGCACTGTAAAAATTAATATGCTCCCCCTGAAAACGCGCACGAGTTATTTCAAAAGGTGATTTCAAAAACGAATACATATTATTCTCCCCCTTTTTGTCATTAACAAAAAAGTTGAGAGATCCTGCAAGAGAAATCAATGATACGCATAATAATCAATAGAATCCAAGTCAACGATTAACCAAAATGATGCATAAAAACAGAGATAGTCATTACAGTCGAAACATAAACATGAGAATGAAATGTTAGGTCTTTTAATAAAACAAGAAACATCATCATAAGAAAGATAGCCCGACTAGTCAAGGTCCGCATCCGGAGGTGTCGGCGGTATCCCAAAATGCGTGCAGATGCTCTTGACCATGATCTTGATTTCACTCATATCTTTCTCGAGCCTATCCATCTGAGAAGCCATCTGGGATGAAAAGGATTCCGGACGAGGATGGGAGGAACCAAGCTGAGATGAAGGACGAGGTCTAGTATGCTCGATCCCCCTAGATGTGATCCTCTCCTCCGGTCTCGGAAGAGCACCCCCATCTATGAGCCGATCATCATCCTTGATATACGCAAAGTATATCCATCCACGATTTCTCGTGCGTAGATACCTCATCGTCCGTAACGTCCCCTCGGTGACGAGGCTCCCCCTAGGAATCGGAACCCCATGAACCCCAGATAAATCAACTCCTGCTTTCTCAAAAATTTCTGTTAAGATTGATCCAAACGGCATTCCCGATTTTCTTTGTCGATCAACTTTCGCGTAACTCTTTTTGTGTAAAATTTGACCTTTTTCCACGAACCATTTTAGCACGATGGACGCGAAGTTGACTTGGTGATCCTTCCACACATGATAAATGATCTCCATATCGATATTCACAAGTCGAAGCTGAGCATTAACTTTAGGCATAAGACAACGAGTGATAGCATCGTGAAGCAAGCGGATGTTTATCCCAAAGTCATTGTTTTCAAAACGCCCGGAATGAACATTTAGAACGGCTTTGTCCGACAAAAAATCACGGACTTTGGACTCATGAACACCATAGCTTTTATCATCGGAGAAGTTGTCAATGACTTCATCTGGAGGAGCAAACTCTCCTTTACATCGAAAACCCTCATTAGGGAGACCAAAAATCTCCGAAAGTTTTGCGGCATCAAAGGATATTGGTTTACCACGCACAAGAGAGTTAACTACAGCAAGTCCATCGGCATCATACGTGACAAAAAAATTTGCATAAAACTCTTTTACACAGTCCACATATATTGGTCGAGCAAGACTAACGAAACGATTTATCCCAAGCATATCGAAGAATTCTTCGATAGCAACACCAGCACAGTTCAGAGATTCGAAATCAAAGTGGTGACTCGGAGTTACCTCTTCGTCGATAAGGATTTCGTTGAAGATTTTCATAGCCTGAGCATTCCGAAAGGATGGTTTACCGGAAGCCGTGGAGGATGATTGGGAGGTTTCTCCTCTTCTCTTCTTTCCGGTTCTGGATGCCATGAAGATTGAATCGGTCGAAAAGTGAAGGTTTGATGGATGAACTTGAAGTTTAGGTAGATTTTGCAGGGAGTTTGCAGACGATGCTAGGGATTTGAAAGAAATGAAAGGGTACGGTCGAAATGGGTTTATATATGTTAGGGTCAACGACGGATTACGTACGTTATATCCCTTCTGTAACGTACGTAACGTGAAAATCTGAACTCTCTAGACTGAATCCTGCGATTTGTTACATACGTAACATAACACCATGTAGCGTACGTAAGGTCCTATTACGTACGTAATGGACCGCCCCTACCATACGTAAGCAGGACCAAATGAATAGTCTTGTCCTTTCGATGATGTCCTGATTTAAATGACCATTTAATGTGACTATAATGAGTATGCAATATTTTAAAAATGATCAGCATGTCCCATTCCTAAATTTATGCGAATAAAGTTGAAAGCCTCTTCGGGTAATGGTTTTGTAAAAATATCCGCCAATTGTTCATTAGTACCAACAAATTGGAGACGAACATTCCCATTTTGGACATGGTCACGAATAAAATGGTGACGAATTTCGATGTGTTTTGTCCTACTATGCAAAATGGGGTTTTTACTTAAATTAATGGCACTCGTATTGTCACAAAAAATAGGAGTATTTTTAAGTTCGATGCCATAATCAAGTAATTGATTTTTGATCCAAAGGACTTGTGCACATGCACTTCCCACAGCCACATATTCTGCTTCAGCTGTGGAAGTAGCGACACTAGTCTGTTTCTTACTCCCCCATGAAATTAAACACGAACTCATAAAATGACAAGTTCCGGTGGTGCTTTTTCTATCAATTTTACATCCACCGAAATCGGCATCACTATATGCAAAAAGTTGAAAATCAATGCTAGAAGGATACCATAAGCCTAAACCAGCAGTATATTTTAAATATCGAAAAATCTGTTTACATGCAATGAGATGAGATTCTTTAGGATTAGCTTGAAAACGAGCACATAGACAAGTAGCAAACATTATATCAGGTCTAGATGCAGTTAAGTAAAGTAAAGATCCGATCATACCTCGATACTATTTTTGGTCAACAGATTTACCTTTTTCATCTTTATCGAGTTTAAGAGTGGAAGACATAGGAGTGGATATTTCTTTGCAATCTTCCATCTTAAATTTCTTTAGAAGCTCATTGACGTACTTGGATTGGTGAATGAATATTCCGTCATTGAGTTGCCTAATTTGGAGTCCGAGAAAGTTTTTCAACTCTCCCATCATGCTCATTTCGAACTCTCCCTTCATAAGATTTGAAAATTCTTTGGACAGAGTTTCGTTAGTTGCACCAAAAATAATATCGTCCACATAAATTTGACAAATTAACATATCATCACTTAAAATCTTAATGAATAGGGTATTATCAACATTACCTCTTTTATAACCATTTGAGATAAGAAAAGAGCTTAGACGATCATACCATGCTCTCGGAGCTTGTTTTAATCCATAGAGAGCTTTATGGAGCTTGTACACATGATTCGGATGATCATAGTCTTCAAAACCCGGCGGTTGCCTGACATACACTTCCTCCTGGATGATTCCATTTAGGAACGCACTTTTTACATCCATTTGATGGAGTATGATCTTCTTGTATGCGGCAAAGGCACAGAGAAGACGAATAGCTTCAAGACGAGCAACAGGAGCGAATGTTTCTTCATAATCCAAACCTTCTTCTTGATTATAGCCTTGGGCGACCAACCTCGATTTATTTTTAATAGGGAGACCATCATCATCGGTTTTGATTTTATGAACCCATTTGGTGCCAATGATTGATTTATCTACCGGTGCCGGAACTAATTCCCAAATATTATTTCTTTCGAATTGGTTTAGCTCTTCTTGCATAGCAATAGCCCAATTCTCATCATTTATGGCCTCATCGATATTCTTTGATTCTGTAAGAGAAATAAATGCAATATTGTTAATACAATCATTTATATTTCTCCTAGTTCGTACACCTTCATCAATTTTTCCGAGAATTTGTTCCATCGGATGGTCTTTCACATTTGCCCAATCTTTAGGAAGGTTGTAAGTATTTTCCTCCTGTTTGTCCGAGCTTACGTCGAGCTTCTCCAACTCCTTTGATACATCGGATACTTCGTTAGCTGGAACCATACCTGCATCATCATAAAAAACAACCTTTCTCGGGGGTAAAACTGTATCATCGAACTTTACATGAATAGATTCTACTACCGAACCTCTTCTACAATTAAATACACGATACGCTTTACTATTAGTGGAATTACCAAGAAATATGCCAATATCTGATTTTGAATCGAATTTACCCAAATTATCTTTACCATTATTATGAATAAACACTTTACAACCAAATGGATGAAAATAAGATAAATTGGGCTTTTTAACTTTAAAAATCTCATAAGGAGTCATCATTTTGTTCCTCCTGAGATGGACACGATTAATAACATAACAAGCGGTGTTAACGGCTTCGGCCCAAAAATATTTAGGAAGACCATACTCATTGAGCATTGTTCGGCTCATTTCTTATAGAGAGCGATTCTTCCTCTCGACAACTCCATTTTGTTGGGGTGTCCAAGAATCATGATATACTCCAACAATCAATCAATACCCGAAGAAAACAACAACAACATCATCATTATACTCGGAAATCACTTGAAGAACAAGAGATTAAGAGAACATACCAATGAAGAACAATAAAAACTCTCCAAACAACAAAGGAGCACCAACAAGCTTCCAACTTCAAGCTTCAATCCAAGCTAGGATGATCAAAATCATGTTGGAAGAGGCTAAATATCAAGAACAGGTCCAGAATGACGATTCTAGGGAGAGAAAAATGATTTTGGTTCGTGAAGAAATGAAATAGGAAACCAACTTATATAATCCGACAAACACATTACGTACGCTATACAACAAGAATAACGTATGTAAGGACAATTACGTACGCTATATCAATACCTAGCGTACGTAATGCTAGTCCAGAACCGCCTGACCAACAATACGAATACCTTAACGTACGTAAACAATAACGATTTACGTGCATTAACAAGCTGCATGGATAACGTACGTAAGGCTCACACCCTAACGTACGTAAGGATCCGTTGACTGCAATAGTGAGATCTGATCGAAAGATGCCCAGGACCCACCGACCGAAAGTTGACTCCTAGGAAGGTTCCTACCACCGACCACCCATTACATACGTAAGCCTCCAGGCGTAACGTACGTAATCGCAAAAAATTAGAGTACGTAAGGCTACACATGTAGCGTACGCTGTGACTATAAACTTAGCCAAAATTCCAAACTCACCAAGCAACATCCAAACGACGAAACCAAACCAACGACAAGTATAAATATTTCGATCCTGAAATATCCAAATACAATATACATTATATTGGTCCAAAACAAGAATACTTGTACAATTCCAAATGAATACGTACAACTCAACAGTGAAACAAAAAAAATTTTACCCCCAGATATTACACTTACGCCCATCGGCGAGATGCTACAAGAAACGCAAAGAACATACGGCGTGAAAACATGCTCAACGACAACCATCACGATGCCACAAGCAGGGCATAACACGATTAATAAGTGCCACACACCAGCAAACAGATAATGCAACCAAGTCAATTGTCCGAACCATCAAGAGACAAAAGGCACCTATTACAAGAAAACACGCACAGTCGAAAAAATAGAAATGACGCGTACAACGATCCACAAAGGTAACCACGGAGAACTCCGACCACGCCGAAATTATTGAAAACCACACTAGGCATCTCCGTGTCCCTTTGGAGCAGAGACGCAAACTCGATCCTTCAACCTCTCAGCTACCATCTCGCAGTGCACGGCTCGGTGACCCACCTGGCCACACTCAAAACAGCTGACAAACAGGGAACGATAATTCTCTGCGGTACGAGATCAGGCAACAACAGTCAGACAACCGATCGAACAACAATGATCGAACAATAACGATCGAACAACAATGATCGAACAACAACGATCGAACAACAACGATCGAAAAACAATGATCGAACAACAACGATCGAAAAACAATGATCTAACAACAGTTTCGAAGTTCACACTTCAACTCAAGACATTAAAAGAGATGGTAGAAACTAAAAGATGTTATTTTCGAACAAGGTTCACAAGAATCGAACCGAACTCGAAAAAGTCACAGCGATAACCAGATCGATCCAAAACAAGATCACGGCTCGTTCGAATGATAAAAAACAAAAATACAAAACAAGTTCAGAAAGTATCAACAAACACGAACGAGTCGATAGAATTGAGAAAGAGGAAATGCAGAAGCCAAAAATAATACGGGTATTACATTCGACCCATTCTAAAAGAAGTGTCGTCCTCGAAACTCACAACAACGGAAGCAAGGTAACAATACAACAAGCAACTGACACATCACGGAACAATCACAGATGCATACAATCATACAAATTCTCTAACAGCTCGCACATGTGCGATAACGCACAAATCACCACGAGGCGACAACATTCAATACCAACATCACACCTCTCACAGAGGACTAACACAACAAATGTGTGGCGAACGACTCAACGCTCACACCACCAACTCAATCATAACTCAGAGGGTCAACACCCTAACGACAATGCTAACGTCACACACACATTCCCCGACCGTAACAGGAAATGATAGGTTTTAAAAAAATGAAAACCACCTTTTGAAAATAATTTAGATACACCAGTTGATCTTGAGTATCATATATCGAGAAAAAAAGTAGTACAAACATCGTCATCGAGACTTTGAAAAACCATCTTGCATTTAAAAAAAATGAGGACATCTTTCTTTAAATTAAAACTTTTCAGAAATATTCGACCTTTGGGTCTAAGCAAATGTGTTTCTATATCACTGAAAATATCTCAAAATATCTTGGTCCTCAAAGTGGAATAATTTTGAAACATAGTGTGGCACTAGTAGTCACCTCGAAGGTACCGCGAGAAAACAATCCATTTCAAAAGTACGTCTCGAGATTTATTTTCTAAGATACTCAAGGTTTTTCAGAAATCCAATAGGACAGAATGCCCAAAATTCACACATATCGACATTCGCTTAAACATATCATAGCACACGCATCAAATCGTTCACAATCAAGACAATACATGTCTTTTACCGGAAAATAAACAGTAAAATATCACAGTCGAAACCCGCCTAGGATCGGGGCGGAACCACTGACCCCATTCGAGGCCTCTAAGGACCCTCCCAAACTAGCTAGCGAACAAGCTCGTGAATTCGGAATGAAGTCACGGATTCCCCCGAGGCCTCATCGGACCCTCCTGGAGTGAGCAAATCGAACACGTACAAGCACAAAGGTTTCTCAAGAATACTTGCAAAATGAGCAAATCAATTTGAAAATCATTAGCAGCGACAACACTCCTCGTATAAACTAAATACACGAGTCAAATAAACACATATCATGAAATCAAAATCCATCGAAGGATTCCATCACTTAACAAATAATCATACAAATAGCTCGTGTCACACGAGACACAATACAAAGAAGGGAGACTTACATCCACAGGTCGCACGAAGATGATGATCACCCCACGATACCAATTACGACCAACAAACTCAGACGACGCGTCGCGACACGACTCAGTCAGACAAAATCCGACGAGACAAAACTCAACAGACACAACTTGACCTGACAGTCTAGGTTTCCACAACCTAAGCTCCGATACCATTTATGTAACACCCCCAATCCACTCAGGAATATTACACACCGTAAACCCTTCTCTCAAGGATCTGCTAGGCTGGTAACACGATTAAACATCTCAATATCATCTTTAAGGCTAAACAGACTCAGTAGGTGATTTGGTCTTTCCATTAATACATACAACTCAATCTAAATACATGCCCACGCAGGGGTCAAAATACAACACACTCCCGTACAATGGGGAAGAATACTGCAGCGGAAATAAAGTACGACTAAACCAATACGACATCGTACATGTCCTCATGTGATTAGTATCGATCATCTTTCATCATCCTTCATGCAGACCCTGTGTTATGCTCCCCAAAACCTGAATGCAAAACAGACATTCACCCCTCAATTACTCGGGGGTTAGCAAAATTTCACTATTTTTCTAGTGCAAGTACATAATCATACGAAATGTAACAAATAAATAGAAATCACGAATCGGATACGACAATTTACGACCAAAACCTTCCCGAGAGGTTTTTATTAATTAGAAAACATTCAAAGGAGTGTTTGAAATTAAATTTCTCATCTCGGGGATTTTAAAAGTCGAAAACCTTGTTGGACCTCAAGTCCTTAGTTGAAAATAACCAATTCAAGACGAATGGGTCTCGGCCTAAAATCACTTTCCGTAAAATGACCTTTACAAAACCGTTGGGATCTCAACCCAATTCTTATCAAATCATAGTACACGAGAACAATAGCAAGGTCCGCTTTCCAACATCAAAACCCACAACTAAAGGACTAAACACAAACGACAAATATTCTAGTGCCATCCTAGCCGAGTAAGCCAATGAACAACTTACCTCTTACACATCTAGTCAATGCATGCAAAAATCATGAAACCATCGATCAAAAACTCTTGTTTCCGGAAACGCTATAACCCAAAACACATTTGTAAAATGCACCACAATTAACCGCGGACCCACGCCTTTGTGGAACCCTACCGAGACCCCATCGGATCTAACCCATAGTGGTTAAAAGCAACTCGCGGACCCATGCCTTTGTGGACCCCTACCGAGACCCCGTCGGATCTAACCCGTTGTGAGCATACACACACACCCATCACTCATGCAATACTAATATGCTAAGAATGTAAGTTCATTAAGAATACTCACTAGAGATGGCCACTTACCCGACACCGTTATCATACTCATCACAACACAACAACACAATAACATGGAATACACGATTCTATAACTTTAAACAAGCAGGGGTATCATTAAAGCCTTCAACGTTCAAGATAATTAAATCATAATCAACTCACACGAATCATATTCACGAGGGTAAACCAACCATGGTAAATCCAACATGTAAACTCTATTTGGAGGACACAAATCGTATAATAAAATACTTTCCTCGAAACCACGGTCGAAAGGAGACGATGAACGGGATGCGGTCGGGTAGCCCCGAATTCCTCGAAATCGGAACGCAAGTTCTCCGTCGAACACGGCTCGACCGGGGAACTTAGAAACCCTCGATGATATAGAAAATTAAGATTACGACGAATGGAAGGGCTCAATACGATCTATTCGCAATGAACTCGACCCTAACATCATATCATCAATAAATCAACGATCGTACGAGGAAGAATAATCGTAGAACGCCCGAAATCCCCTCTGACATTCTACCGGACACCTTCAAGGCGTCGATTAGGAACTCAACAAAACAGCCAATCCTTGGCAATCAAACCATCAAACACATGGCTCCGACAACCCGAAGGTTGAAAGGACGATACGAAGGCAAACACCCCAAAACGTTGGGAAATTACGAAACGGCCCAAACGCCCAAAACATCATGATACGACAACGGATAATCAAACCGAAGCTCCCAACACGTATAACGTCGTTAATGAACTTACGAGAAACTCGAAACAACAGTTTCGAATGAGATTCGCAAGAATCAAACTCAAGTACGGAAAAGTCGCTAAGAAGCACGGAATCCAACAAAATGACACCGAAACGAACTCGGATGTCAAAAAGTGCAGAATTAATCATTCTCAGAATGGCGAAACGGTCACAAGAGATTCGCTTAGATGGACTTCCGCCAAAAAAAAAAATTACCGAAAATCAAAAATTGCGGATATTACAAGGTCCACCGATAATCCTAAGTTGTTTTACTTTGATCTGAAATGGACCCTTATTATTAAGCTCCAATTATTTTATATTGGTAGGTGTTTGCTTATGACTAAAAAATGCACCCCCTGGACTTGACTATGAGCGAGATAACAAGTTCTCAAAGGTATGCCACTAATAAGCTGAACTATATTAGTTTTACGGTCATGTTATTAATGATATATTTGTTTTTATTTCTTAGTCGTTTAAGCAGATGATTGCTAGATGCCTGGTTAAGGATCCTTCAAAACGACCTACTGCCAAAAAACTACTCAAACATTCTTTCTGTAAGCAAGCCAGATCAAACGATTATATAGCAAGAAAGTTGTTAGATGGGCTGCCTGCTCTTGTGAACGCCATATGTATAGAGGCCGACCCCGTTCAAGAAAGCATGTGGAAGTTCAAGACAATAACAACAATGTCATCATTAATTATAACACCTCCAAGCTATTCAGGGTATATTACAGCGCTGTGGATCCCTACCTGGGACCCACCAGGCTAAATAAGAAATACTACTCGTCTAACTATCTCAGTTAGCGAGAAAACACACATTACCAGGACGAAAATAAATGAAACACCCACTATAACCGGCAAAACAGACATCACTACCAATCATAAATAACATTTAATAATACAAACCATAATCCAAGTAGAAATGCCTAAGTACTCGCGAGTACTTTCTATAAGTTCACAAGTTTAAAAACAACTGCATCAAAAAGGACAATGGAAATAAAGAGACTCATTTGCACACGACATCAACCCTGGCCAGAATCCTCATACTGCCCCAGTGCCCGATCGTCTGGCTGAACATAACCTGAAATTCATTACAAGAATTTCCCCAAAACGGGTCCCTAAAGGGATTAGCAATTACGCTAGTACAAGTAACCAAATGAACAACTTACACCTTACCCATATAGTCAAAGCATGCAAATGAGAAAACATCAGTTTGCACACACATTTCCGGAAATCCTATAACCCAAAACAAATTTATAAAAATACACCACAATTAACCGTTGATCCACGCCTCTGCTGACCCCAACCGAGACCCCATAGGATCTAACTTGTAGTGGTTAAAAGCCAAGCTCGTCGATCCACGCCTCTCTGGAACCCTACTGATACCCCGTCGGATCTAACCCGTAGTGAGCATACACACACACGTTACTCATGCAATACTATTATGTTAAGCATGTAAGTTCATTAGGGGTACTTGCCTCGATTATCACGACGAAAAGGTGAAATGAAACAATCGTGTTTGCGAGAAACTGGACACCCCGAACCTAAACGATTCGTCAAACCCCATTACAACCAACTCGACAAGAATAACAATAACGGAAGACACCCGAAACCCCACCTACGATTCGTGTAAGTTTGTACAAAAACTACGAGGACGTATCGCAACCTAACCCTCTCAATTTCACAAATATCACGAAACTTACCATGAACTCGTAGGGAAAACAAGAATACCACCAAGATTAATCATATACATCATGGATTAATCAACAATACGGAACAAATCGGACAAAAACTCAAAACCCCCAATATAGGGTTCTAGGATATTACCTTGAATTAAAGACAAAGAACACGAGTAGATGTTGTTAATATACACCAAGAAATCAAAGAAGATAATAGCTTGAAGTTACAAGACTTCGAATCGCTCGGAAATCGCACAATAATCGCTTAGGATTGGAGAGGAGGAAGAAAGGATGAAAAATGGCCGAAATCTGTCAACTCCTGGGTATATAAACCCAGGACCGATTACGTACCTTAGCCTCAGGCAGCTAACGTACGTTATATGTTTAACGTACGTAAGTCTGGAAGGCTTACGTATGTAATGCATGGGCAGAACCTACTGTCTAAGAATACGAGGGCCATTACGTACGTTATGAGAAAGCACTTACGTGCGTAATGTGTTGGGATTCCGAAAATAAAACGAAATACGCAGCGGAAATAAATACGAATCCCAAACAGGATCGATCAAGTAACGTATATACGAAAAAAAATACATACAAAGGTAAAGATTCATACCCTTGAAGCCTTTGAAATAAATCTTCGTAAAGTGTAGACGATGATCACGATCCCGTCCCGAACACGAAATCCCTTCGTTCCAAGCACCGAAAGTTCGAAGCCTCTACTTCACACGCGTCGGAAGTTGCCCGGAAAAATCTACAATACTCCGTTCTATGAAGAACACGGCTAGGAAGTGTTGTAGGAATTTTTTCTCTCTTAATTTTTCTTACTTCTTTTCACCTCAAAGATGAACAAAATGAAGAAGGAAAATTTTTCTCTCTCTCCTCACTTCAAATCACGGCAGGCAGCTCTCAATTGCTGGTTAGTATGTGTGTTTTGTAGTTGTTATATTATGTTGCTTATATATTATCTCAAACATATAATACAAATCATATAATTGAGATAAAATGTCAACACATAATAACAAAAATACAACTAACACATACACATGCATGGAAATGATTCCATGTGATGTGGGGAGAGGGAAGGTGGCCCATGGTGGAAGTTTCTAGAAAACGAGCCGAGTCACTCGGCTCGTACCGGACGTCACAAACGACTGATTAAATACACTCCGTTTAATCACCAATGTATTTATATTAATTAATTAATCTAATTAATTAATAATATCAAATACAAATATATTTCTCTAAGAAATATAATTTATGAATTAAATTAATTACCCTAACTTAATTTTAATTCATAAGACCGCTATTTTGATTTATCTAATAAATCATAATTAGATATCCAATATCTAATATTAATAGAGAGATAATAAATTCACATTTATCCGTCAACGCTCCCGATGCGCGACTCGTAGGTCCGTCTCTCACCGGCATTGGGAGGAACTAATGAGTGCGGCAAAGACTTAGCCACTTAGCGGCCGCATCTGTAAACCCCGATCGAGAACGAATGAAGGGATCATTCCGAACCATTATGTCGTGAATACTATATACGTATAGACCCTTCATCGATGTCCCGTCAAGTCTTCGGGTCACGGAAAGTCAAACCCTACTATTGACTAAACTCTATACATGTGTTAATGCAAATCAAGACCGATCGATTAATAGTGTATCTAATACGACTATATCGAATGCTTTGCCAAAGACTTATGATCTTATTTGCCATTAACCGTATAGACATTCGTCTGCTCACTAACAGAGATAGAATCCTTTCTTGGCGTACAAGAAAGATCGCTACTCGCCCGTATAGTCCGCACTTCAAGTCGACTCAAAGAATTAAGCAAATGAGTCTAACTACTCTAATGACAAACTAAACGTCACAGCACATCTTCTCCGAACCCTCAAGTCAAAGGTCCACGTATACTATCACAACCTTTCGATTCGTCATCGACTCTCCGAGAGTGAATACCGTGTGGTGAATCGAGTATGAGTCGTGTTCGAGTATACTGCCCCACCAATATACTTATAACTATGCTATCAAGACGTGCACACGTCCTAGCATCGATTATACAAGTCATATTAAAACTTAATGCCCATTTTAAGTTTATTGACTTGCGAACAATTTACGTAAATAAACTTTAAACACTTCCAAGACATTTTCTCTTATCCCATAACGAGAATGGAATGTTCGATTTATTTACATGGACTTCACTTCAATGTTTACCAAGTCAAGAATGCAATTGAAATACAATAAACGGTGAATGAATCGTATTGCCTTTTTATTAATTATTCCATAATTACAAGTACAATGCCCCTACTCTCTCATCCCCGAGTGGCATTCGAGGGCATATTCCTAACAATCTCCCACTTGCACTCAATGCCACACATCATGGTATCCAATACCCATGTTCTTGAGATGTCTTTCTAAGACGGCTGAGATAATGGCTTAGTCGGCGGGTCGAGACATTGTCTTCGAGTCTACTCTTTCCAATGAAACATATCCTTTTTCCACCATCTCTCGAACGATGTGGTACTTTCTCTCTATATGCTTGGTGTTGTGGTGAGCCCTCGGCTCCTTGGCTTGGGCGACAGCTCCATCATTATCACAGAATAGTGATATAGGCAACTCCGCGTTAGGCACCACTTGAAGTTCTTGTATAAACTTCTGCATCCAAAATGCTTCTTTGCTAGCCTCCGAGGCGACTTGATACTGCTTGGCAGGTGGAATCTGCAGTAGCGGTTTGCTTGGAGCTTCTCCAAGATATTGCTCCTCCATTGAGAGTAAATAAATACCCAGATGTCGACTTAGAGTCGTCATTGTCTCCTTGAAAATCAGAATCGGTGAATCCAATCACCTTCAGTTCTCCACCACCATAAGTAAGAACTAAATCTCTAGTTCTTCTTAAGTACTTAAGAATGTTCTTTACGGCAGTCCAATGTTCCCTTCCCGGGTTTGCTTGAAATCGACTTACCATACTCACAGCGTAGGCTCAGTCTGGTCTCGTACACAACATAGCGTACATGAGGCTACCCACTGCCGAGGCATAGGGTACCTTACTCATCTCTCTCTTGTCTTCCTCACTTTGAGGACACATTTTCGTGGTGAGATGAATTCCATGTCGCATGGGAAGGAACCCTCTTTTAGATTCATCCATCTTGAATCTTCTCAGGATTTTATCAATATAAAGGGCTTGGGAAAGTCCTATCATTCTTCGTGGTCTATCTCTGTAAATACGGATCCCTAGAATATAGGAAGCTTCTCCCAAGTCTTTCATGGAGAACGTTTTAGAAAGCCAAGCTTTCACAGTGCTGAGCATTGCTACGTTATTTCCTATAAGCAGAATATCATCTACATATAGTACTAAGAACGCAATGTTGCTCCCACTGACCTTTTTGTAAACACACGGCTCCTCCTCATTTCGTTCGAAGTTAAAGTCCTTAACTGCTTCGTCAAATCGAAGGTTCCAACTCCGAGAAGCTTGCTTCAGACCATAAATGGCTCGTTGCAGCTTACACACTTTATGAATATTAGCTTTGGACACAAAACCTTTAGGCTGTTCCATATAGATTTCCTCCTCGAGGTATCCATTTAGAAAAGCCGTTTTGACATCCATTTGCCATATTTCATAATCATAATAGGCAGCAATGGCAAGCATCATGCGAATCGACTTTATCATAGCTACGGGCGAGAAGGTATCATGATAATCGATTCCTTCCCTTTGGGTATAACCCTTTGCCACAAGCCAGGCCTTATAGGCATCAACCTTGCCATCACCATCGCCTTTCTCTTATAGATCCATTTATTTCCAATAGTCCTCATGCCAGTTGGAAGATCTACTAGAGTCCAGACCTGATTGGTATGCATCGAGTCTATCTCAGCTTTCATTGCTTCTTGCCATTTATCGGAGTCTACATCCACTATCGCTTGGTCATAGGTGACAGGGTCGTTTTCACTGCTATCAGGTGTGTCGTGGAGACCCAGTTCCTCGACATGTGTATAGCCATACCTCTCAGGTAAGTGAGATACCCTATCAGACCTTCGAAGTGGAGGTTGTGTTACAATAGGTTCGGTTCTTGATCCCTGATCAGGTGTCTCCTTAGGACTTTCATTATGCTCTTCCAAAGAGATATTTCTACCCGAGCCACCTTCCTGAATGAATTCATCCTCAAGGAAGTGCGCTTGTAATGCCACAACGACCCTATGGTCTTCCGGCATGTAGAATAGATAACCCATCGAGTCCTCTGGGTATCCTATGAAACGTCCTTTTATGGACCTCGCTTCCAGTTTGTCCACCTTAGCCTTTTTGACATAGGCTGGACATCCCCAAATCCTTATGTGATTAAGGCTTGGTTTCTTACCCTTCCACATCTCATGCGGAGTGATAGGAACAGATTTGGAAGGACATCTATTTAGGATATAGGCGGTTAGTAAGGCATACCCCACGGGTAAATAGGTAAATCGGTGTAATTTAACATGGAGCGAACCATGTCCAACAAAGTCCGATTTCTCCTTTCGAAACACCATTTAACCTGTGGGGTTCTGGAGGCGTGAATTGTGAAACTATTCCATGTTCCTTAAGGAACTCATCAAACTCGGTGCTCATATATTCGCCACCTCGGTCGACCAAGTGCTTTGATATGACATCCAGTTTGTTTTTCAACTAGGGCCTTAAATTCTTTGAATTTAGCAAAGGCTTGATTTATGTTTCATTAAGTACACAATCCCATACCTAGTATGATCATCTGTGAACGTTATGAAATATTGATATCCGTCTCGGGCTACTTCTAAAGCACCACAAACATCGGTATGCACCAATCCAAGTTTATCGGCAGCCCTTTCAAAAGTCCCTGTGAAGGGGAACTTAGTCATTTTGCCTCTAAGGCAAGATTCACAAGTTGGATAGGGTTCTACACCCAATGGACTTAAAAGTCCATCTTTTTCCATTTTCATAACCTTGGTCTGACCAACATGACCAAGTCTAAGGTGCCATTTAAGAGCTTGATTAGTATCTTGCCTACCACGTTTCCTAGTTATAGTGTTCATTTCTTTTATTTTGCATGTTCGGATGATATAAACCATTCAACAATGTATTGTTCCAACCAATTTATTTCGAAAATAAATTTTACAACTGCCATTGCCAATGAAGAAACAAAATCCTTTCCGGTCCAAGACTGGAATGGATACAATGTTTTTATGCCCCTTGGGCAAAACAAGTACTTCATCTAATGTCAAAATAAAACCAGATTCTAAACCCAGAAGGATTGATCCAATATCGGTTGTCTCGACACTTTGTCCGCTTCCAACGGTGATCATTATTTCCCGACTTCAAGTTTTCTACTGTTCCAGATCCCGATTCATAGTACAAATGTGAGAAGTGGCACGAATCCGTAATCCACGAAGCGTAATATACGAGCGGAACAATTAGTTTCAAAACAAAAAGTTCCGTGCACGATGCGCCATTAATCTTGGGACAAGTCCTTCGCAAAGGGCCACTCACCGCATTCAAGGCATTTGTATGTAGGTTTTGGACCGCCTACCTTTTGAACCTTTCGGGCCTTGCCCTTTCCTTTTGCACCCCTTTCTTGGGTTTGTCTTGCTCGTAGGTCTTTTCTTCTTGTTCTTGGACCTCTTAGGCCCGGAAAGAAATCACAAGAGCAAACCTCTCTGGTTTAGTCTTCATGTTAGGCTGCGCCGTCACGGTTATTCATTAGCCCGGCTAATGTGCATGTAATTTCATTACGGTTGAAATTCATTACAAGCTGCGTGAAAGAGTCGTAGAGATTGAAGGATGAGATCAATTTGAAGGGATAAATCCATATTAAAGTTGAGCACCTCGAGCCTCTCAATCATAGAGATCATCTTGAGGACGTGGTCTCCCACTTTCTCCCCTTCTTTCATCCTAGCCTTTGAACAACCGCTTTGATATCTCATATCTAGCGATCTACCGTGCTCTCCATAAAGTTCGGTCAAGTGTGCGAGAATCCGCCAGCGAAGTCATTTTCTCGTGCGCTCTCGCGGCTCATTAGTCATTGAGCCCATCATAAAACCACGGACTAACACATCATCCTTGACCCATTTTTCATGGACATCAATGTCTTCTGATTACCCCTAGTCCGGATTGGAGTCGGTGGAATGTCCGCCTCCAAGACGTATCCCGAGACTCCATCCGAGTACAATCATCGATTCCGCAACCACCAACAAAGTTAGGGCCGATTAGGAGATTCTTTTCAAGTAGTATTGCAAGTGGGTTTTAGCCATTATAGAGATTCAATTTCGTTTTACGCAAAGATTTAGACAAGATTGAATTAGTGACTTGTTTAATTATGACCGAGTATAGAACTTAAGGGCTTGTATAATTCTTGTCTCGGCTCCCACTAATTTTATCGGAATTATACACTCCCATGTTATAATCCTAAATCATGGTTAGATCGATTTCTTAGTGGTGATCAAGTTCTTTACAAATTTTAACAGCGCAACCTATCGTTTCTTGCCAATTAATTTCAGAAGTGGTGTCTAACACCAACCCGTCTAACGGATGATTTGATCTTCTTTTACCCCTAGTCTTCATGCCCTCAACCTATCGTTTCTTGGCAATCCAGACTATCTAAGTTGTTGACCATCAACGTCTATCGGTTTGACTATTGAATCTCACCGGCAACCTATCGGGTTTCTAGGGCGAAATTTATCACCAACCGAAGGCATCTAATGCACTCAAGAATTTTTCAACCTCTACCAAATGTACTACCCCGATAACTCGGAAGCATAGCACACCACTCGGGTATCAATTTTCTACGAGTTTGATGGAGGGTAGGAAACCTCGTAACCTTTTTCAAACTTAGTCTGTTTGTTGTCGGAGAATTTCGCGATTAATGTTACACTTTGCACATTAATTCATTTATACGCGTTTGTATGTTTGTCAATCATTCAAAATGAAAAAAGTAAAATAGTAACCTAGTTACTACCAACATATAGCTCATGGACCTAATTCTGAAATCTTGGGCCAAGCGAATGACCCAATAAATAAAAAAGCAGTCTTGATTCTTCGTCTTCTCGGTCGGTTGTCTTCGGTCTTCTTCATACCCAAAATAATAATTACATCATTGAAAAATTGCATCCTATACAAGTTTTTCTAGTAAATATAAATAGGCTCAAAACGGCCTTTACAACCCAATCGAATCGAACAAATCAAAAACTAAGTCCACGAGCTATATCACCATCACATAAGGATTCCATACAACATGTAATGGAAACGAAATTAAACAATTAATTTTAATATAAATTAATCTAATTAATCTATAAAATTAATCTATTCAATTTCTACTATATTAATCCAATTAATATAAAGTGGCATTAAAATTAAATAATCAATTAATATATATTAATCCAATCAATATAAAATTAATCTATTCAATTTTAATGGTATTAATCAAATTAATACTAATAATCATCATTTTAATTCGTTCGAAGTAATCCGGCCAAAAATAATATTCTCGTTTAATTTATTTCCCTTAACTCAAAAATATTCCAAATATTAATTTAGTCAAATTAAAATCCAATTAAAAATTCGGGAAATAATTACAACGAAATATAAACCTAAAACGGAGTCCCGGACAATCCGGTTTAGGCCCAGCCCGCGGCCCGATTCAAAATCGGGCCAAAAACCCGAGGGCTGCCTGGCCGAGCCACTGCTCGGCAGGCTGGCCGATCATTCTCGGCCCTCTGGCCGAGCACTCTCAGCCACTGGCCGAGTCATGGCCGAGCATGCTCGGCAGCCTGGGCAGGCAGCCCAGGCAGTGCTGCCGGCACCCTGCCGACAGCCCCGTTTCTTCGTTTTTCGGCCCGTTTCAAAAAACGTGATGCTACAACGAACAATTTAAAATCTACAATTATTCCAAACATGATTCTAAATCATAATCATCATCCAAAAGCATTAAAAATGCACAAATAATCGTATATACGGAAACATTGACCTCGCTCCGATACCACTGTTGGGATTCCGAAAATAAAACGAAATACGCAGCGGAAATAAATACAAATCCCAAACAGGATCGATCAAGTAACGTATATACGAAAAAAAATACATACAAAGGTAAAGATTCATACCCTTGAAGCCTTTGAAATAAATCTTCGTAAAGTGTAGACGATGATCACGATCCCGTCCCGAACACGAAATCCCTTCGTTCCAAGCACCGAAAGTTCGAAGCCTCTACTTCACACGCATCGGAAGTTGCCCGGAAAAATCTACAATACTCCGTTCTATGAAGAACACGGCTAGGAAGTGTTATAGGAATTTTTTCTCTCTTAATTTTTCTTACTTCTTTTCACCTCAAAGATGAACAAAATGAAGAAGGAAAATTTTTCTCTCTCTCCTCACTTCAAATCACGGCAGGCAGCTCTCAATTGCTGGTTAATATGTGTGTTTTGTAGTTGTTATATTATGTTGCTTATATATTATCTCAAACATATAATACAAATCATATAATTGAGATAAAATGTCAACACATAATAACAAAAATACAACTAACACATACACATGCATGGAAATGATTCCATGTGATGTGGGGAGAGGGAAGGTGGCCCATGGTGGAAGTTTCCTAGAAAACGAGCCGAGTCACTCGGCTCGTGTACCGGACGTTCGTCAAACGACTCCGTTAAATACACTCCGTTTAATCACCAATGTATTTATATTAATTAATTAATCTAATTAATTAATAATATCAAATACAAATATATTTCTCTAAGAAATATAATTTATGAATTAAATTAATTACCCGGTAACTTAATTTTAATTCATAAGACCGCTATTTTGATTTATCTAATAAATCATAATTAGATATCCAATATCTAATATTAATAGAGAGATAATAAATTCACATTTATCCGTCAACGCTCCCGATGCGCGACTCGTAGGTCCGTCTCACCGGCATTGGGAGGAACCAATGAGTGCGGGCAAGACTTAGCCACTTAGCGGGTCGCACCGTAAACCCCGATCGAGAACGAATGAAGGGATCATTCCGAACCATTATGTCGTGAATACTATATACGTATAGACCCTTCATCGATGTCCCGGTCAAGTCTTCGGGTCACGGTAAAGTCAAACCCTACTATTGACTAAACTCTATACATGTGTTAATGCAAATCAAGACCGTGATTAATAGTGTATCTAATACGACTATATCGTAATGCTTTGCCAAAGACTTATGATCTTATTTGCCATTAACCGTATAGACATTCGCCCGCTCACTAACAGAGATAGAATCCTTTCTTGGCGTACAAGAAAGATCGCTACTGCCCGTATAGTCCGCACTTCGAGGTCGACTCAAGAATTAAGCAAATGAGTCTAACTACTCTAATGACAAACTAAACGTCACAGCACATCTTCTACTGAACCCTCAAGTCAAAGGTCCACGTATACTATCACAACCTTTCGATTCGTCATCGACTCTCCGAGAGTGAATACCGTGTGACTGAATCGAGTATGAGTCGTGTTCGAGTATACTGGCCCCACCAATATACTTATAACTATGCTATCAAGACGTGCACACGTCCTAGCATCAGTTATACAAGTCATATTAAAACTTAATGCCCATTTTAAGTTTATTGACTTGCGAACAATTTACGTAAATAAACTTTAAACACTTCCAGTACATTTTCTCTTATCCCATAACGAGAATGGAATGTTCGATTTATTTACATGGACTTCACTTCAATGTTTACCAAGTCAAGAATGCAATTGAAATACAATAAACAGTGAATGAATCGTATTGCCTTTTTATTAATTATTCCATAATTACAAGTACAATGCCCCTACTCTCTCATCCCCTGAGTGGCATTCGAGGGCATATTCCTAACATAATGATCTACGCTATGCACGCAACATAAGACTTGTAGCATACACAAGGGACTGGTAGAACCCGCTGTCCGATTTCCTGAGCACCGTTACATACGTAACGACAACGAAGTTACGTACGCTAAGCGTAACACATAACATACGTTAAGCATCGCCCGTAACGTATGTTGTCCTCCCAGAACATGAAGAAATGAACCGAAAATCCAAATGCGACGATTAACCAAACATGAAGATATGAATACCTGGAGTTCGAGACGACAAACCTAAGTGCCAAAAGAAAATATATTTCCGACTACCCGAAGATTCGGAAAACAACAACAAACATAATTACTCCATAACTTTGGAAAAGTACAAAACAACCCAATCCGAAATACACAATACATGGTCGAAACACCAAACAAAAGCTCACAACATGTATAATAACATGAGATGGATCTGTGGCAGTTCCGAACAACATTACGAGAATCGAACGAAATATCGACAAAAATGATATTAAATGTGTAATTAAGTATAACAAGTCCGAAACAATCTCGGATGACAAAAAGTCCAGTATTAAATATTCTTGAAATATCAATACGGTTACAAGCGATCGCTAAAAACGAAAAATGCACCAAAAATGAAAATACTGGAAAAAGAAAAAAATGCGGATATTGCATTATACCCCTCTAAAAATAAGTTTCGTCCCAAAACTAAAGAAACAAACAACTCGGGGTACCTAGCACGCATGCTATCCTTGGTTTCCCAAGTTACCTCCTCGACACCATGCCTCGACCACTGAACCTTGACCAAAAGAATGGTCTTATGCCTCAGTCGCTTCTCATGGTGCTCCAAAATCTTCAATGGGCGCTCCTCGAAGGTAATATCCTCGGCGACAGCGATCTCACCATAGTCGATGATGTGACTAGGATCCGGTGCATATTTCCTTAGCTAGGAAATATGGAAAATGCTATGAACGTGACTCAAGGCCGGAGGCAATGCCAAACGGTATGCCAACTTGCCGACTCTCTCGAGAATCTCAAAGGGCCCAATAAATCTCGGGCTCAACTTTCTCTTCTTAACGAAGCGGAAGACTCCCCTCATCGGTGACACCTTTAGCAAAATGTGGTCTCCCACCTCGAATTCCAAAGGTCGACGACGGACATCAGCATAGGATTTCGGTCGACTCTGAGCAGTCAACATCCTCTCCCGAATCAATTACACCTTCTGCCTCGTCTCCATAGCGATATCTGGTTCGGTCCCGACCAAATCGGATGCCTCATTACAGCAAATCGGCGATCGAAATTGCCGCCCATAAAGCGCCTCATACGGTGCCATTCGAATCGACGTGTGCCAACTATTATTGTACATGAACTTGATGAAGGAAAATGCTCCTCCCAATCACTGCTCCAGTCGAGAGCACAAGCACGCATATCCTTAAATGTCTGGATAGTGTGCTCCGACTGCCCATCCGTATGAGGATAAAAAGAAGTGCTCAGACGCAAACGAGTACCCAACGCCTTATGTACTGCCTTCCAAAAGTACCACACAAAATGGCCGTCATGATCCGAAACTATAGACTTCGGAGTACCGTGAAGCCTCACAATCTGCACAATAAATACACAAGCCAACTTCTCCGGATCCCAAGTATCCTTGATGCCCAGAAAGTGTGCCGACTTGGTTAGATGATCCCCAATCACCCAAACCATATTCATACCAGACTTTGATATTGGCAAGCTCGTGACGAAGTCCATCGAAATATCTTCCCATTTCCATTCCAGAACGGGAAGCTACTGCAACAATCCGGCTGGTCGCTGATGCTCGATTTTGACCTGCTGGCAAGTCAAACATCTCGTTACAAATTGTGCGACCTCCCCCTTCATATCTCTCCACCAAAAGTTCCTCCTTAGGTCCTCGTACATCTTACTCGAACCAGGATGAACTGAGTAAGGCGTAGCATGGGCCTCACTCAAATTACTCTGCCGCAATTTCAAGTTGTTTGGTACATAAAGCCGACTCTGAAATCTCAACACACCATCCTCATGGATCACAAATCCAGGAGACTTTTCCTTCAGAACATTCTCTCTAATTTGAATAATAATCAGATCCTCTAACTGCTTCAGTTTAATTCCATCGATCAGCAATGACGAAATTTCCAAAGCACGTAGCTGTCCGACAGCTTCTGGCAACAAAATCTCAACACCCAACTCGATCAAATTGCGTTGTAGCCCATATTGAGACGTAAGTATCTCAAGTGTCTGCAACGTTGCTGGTTTCCGACTCAAGGCATCCGCCACGATGTTCGCCTTGCCCGGATGATAAAGGATCTCGAGGTCATAATCCTTAATCAACTCCAACCACCTCCTCTGCCTCATATTCCACTCCTGCTGAGTGAATACATACTTCAGACTTTTATGATCGGTAAAAATCTGACATGCAGAGCCTAAAAGATAGTGGCACCAAATCTTGAGCGCGAAAACAATTGCCGCTAACTTTAGATCGTGAGTAGGGTAGTTAAGATCATACGGCCTCAACTGGCTCGATGCAAACATAATAGTCTTGTCGTGCTGCATCAACATGCACCCAAGACCCTGACCCGAAGTATCGCTATAAATAGCAAAACCCTCGTTGCCACACGACAACGCTAGAATCGAGGCTGAAGTCAAAGGCCTCTTCAGCTCCTCAAAACTCGACTGTCTTTCGTCATTCTAGACGAACTTCTTAGATTTCTGAAGCAACTGTGTAAGTGGACGAGCCAGTTTCGAGAACCCCTCGACGAAACTACGATAGTAGCCAGCCAAACCCAAGAAACTACGGACCTCTTTCACATTCTTAGGCGGTGCCCAATCCAACACTGCCTCAATCTTCCGTGGATCCACACGGACCCCCTCGGCTGAAATCATGTTACCCAGAAACATCACCTCCTTCAGCCAGAACTCACATTTTGAGAACTTCGCATAGAGTCGCTCGGTCCTAAAAATGTCTAACACCACACGCAAATGATGCGCATGCTCCTCCTCATTCTTCGAATAGATAAGGATATCGTCAATGAAGACGACGACACACTTATCCAAATACTCTATGAAACTTTGTTCTCAACTGCATGAACACTTCCGGTGCGTTGGTTAGCCGAAATGGCATAACCACAAATTCATAATGTCCGTATCTCGTCCGAAAAGCTATTTTTGAAACATCGGACTCCTTCACCTGAATCTAAAAGTATACCGATCTCAAATCAATCTTCGAGAATACCGCAGCTACCTGCAACTGATCAAACAAGTCATCAATCCTCGGCAAGGGATACTTGTTCTTGATGGTCAACTTGTTTAGCTCGCAGTAGTTGATACATAAACACAGTGAACCATTCTTCTTCCGCATAAACAGAACCGGTGCGCCCCAAGGCGAAGCGCTCGGCTAGTCATGAACTCTGTAGGTAAGAACTATTCAACGTGCAATAACTATTTGCCCTCCCGTTCATATCTTCGCTCTTCTCCCTGCCTGGTCCTTCTTGTCTTTAAGGCAGGCTGGTCTTCAGCTTCATCGGGAGCATCTACTTCCTTCCTTTTTAGACTAGATGTCCCTTCTTCAAGTAAGGTGATATCTTGCCTCTTCTTAGTTTTGAGCTCCTCTCTTACTACCTCAGCCTGTTTCTGACCTGTTACTTCATCCTGTTTACTTCCTTCCCCCTTTTTGCCAGCATCAACTAACATAGTTATTTGTTGCTCAACTCTAGCATCCAGTCTGACATGCCAAGGGGCATTCTGGAGTTTGTGGGAGGAGGAGGGAAACCTCTCTTTAGTAATGTGTCTAGCTTGGAATTGAGGGTGTGAACAATATGCCGGTTAGGTTTTACTTCAGTGGATAGCAATTCCCCAATGGTTTCTTGGACAATTCTGTGGATCAGGTCAACCATCGCAGGTGAGATGGGTGTTGCCTGGGGGGAATGCTCACCTGAGCCTTCTACGCCTGCAGGTAGGTTGACTATTGACCTACCTGACTGCAGACTCCTATCTGCATGTGGCTGATCAGATGGGGTTTGATCTGGAGTCCCCGATCTATCAGCTTCTTCATCGAGGTGGGGTTTTGAGCAGGTGCCCCAGGCTCATCTTCTCTTTCATCTTTCTTGCTTTCTTCTTCATCTTCTTTTTCTTCTTCTTTTTCCTCTTCTTCCTTTTCTTCTTCCTCCTTATCTTCCTCCTTCTCTTCTTCTTCCTTCTCTTCCGCCTTCTCTTCTTCTTTTCCCTCATTTCCTTTTTCTTTTTCTTCTTCTTTTTCCTCTTCTTCATTTTTTTTCTACTTCTTCTTCTTTTTCTACTTCTTCTTCTTCTTTTTCTACTACTTCTTCTACTTCTTCTCCTTCTTCTACTTCTTCTTTTTTTTTCTACTTCTTCTCCATCTTCTACTTCTTCTCCTTCTTCCTACTCCTCCGTCTTATCTTCTTCCACAATTTCTTCTATTCTTATTTCTTTTTCAACTTCTTCATCATTATCCCCATCTACAATCCCTTTCAAAACACCTTCCATAGTAAGATGGATGAACTGGTCCATGTTGGTTTTGAAATTAGATATGAACCAGTTCTCCTGGAGCATTAAAATTGTATCTGACACTTTGCAAAAATGCATGAGCGCTTGCTCCGTAGCTTGGGGAAAATCCCAGCTACTCAACTCAACAAAAGATTGTAATTGAGTAAATGGAAAAGATTTTAAAGTTTTCCATTCCTTGAAAATTTTGATAAATGAAGTTTTAAGAGCATGATGTTTTACCGATTGTAGCTGCTCTGCATATAACTTCAGGGAAATGTTCTCTAGCAGATTGAATGTATAGTCTACCTCAGGGATGTTGATGATTAAATCTGCTTCTTCTTCTGTCATGGTGGGTAGAGTTAGAAGGGGAACGATTTTAGCCACCATTCTAGAACGCTCAGGTTGATCAGAAACGTGAATAGGTGAGTAGGGTGTCAACTCTGCTTCTTCAAAATCGAGATGCCTGGCCCTCTTGGGAGAAGGCGAGGATTGGATATGGATTGGCTCTTCAGGTGCTGGTCCTCTTCTCTTGAATTGCAGGGCCAGGGGAATGTTGTCTAAATCCGAGTCGGAATGATCTGCAGGTATCTCCCTGTCTGTAGGTGACTCGTGGGTTGCAGCTTGGTATTCAGCATCAGACTCGTCTGATCTCGAAGGGTATCTATAGAGAGGTGGATCAGTAGTCATTTACCTTAGCAATTGGTCTGCCTTCCTCTCTCCGCCCAATCTTTTCAAAGTTTCTTGGTCTACGTGACCAAGTCTCTTGTTGATATGGAAAGGATCAACATTTCCCTTCACCAGACCTAAGTGCTCCAAAATCCAACTGACTTATGTGCCGAAGGCTAATTTAGTCTTGAACTTTTTATCATCCTCCAACCATTGGACTTTGTTGACTTCTCGAACTAATTGCCTGTAGATATAGTCGACCCAGTCAATCGGCTCATCTTAAATTAGAGATCCCAACACCATAAACTTGGCTGATGACAGTTGATCGTAGCTATCGGCCATTCCCATCACTATTTTGTTGGTTATGTCCAACGCATAGCGATATTCTTTCCTTAGCTCGCTCCTATTTGCAGTTAACTTTAATTTAGATGGCTGCTCGTGAGCCTTGATCTCCAGCCAGGTGTCAGCTGTATTTTGCTTCAGAGCTTCCACAGCCATGCCTCGAGATCTCATCCCGAACGCTTCTCCGACAGTTTGCGGAGTGATTGACACTTCTTCTACACAGACCGAGCTCTTGATGCCTAATTCCAAGACTCTAGCTTCCTTGAAAAACGCGATTACAGCCTCCTTTGTAGAGAAATTTGGGGCTGATGCTCAGGAATAGGTAAATCCCATTTTTCTTCATGGATCTGATGATTTGAAGAATGCCCGTGTCCAGATTTGTTTCGAGCAGCCCCTCGAAGTTGAGTACCAGACTAATGATGATCTGGTCTTTGACGGACTTTAGATTCACTCCTTCGAAGTATGATTCCATCTCTGCACAAGAAATTTTTCTCTGAGTGTATTGAAAATTCAAAAAATGATTTCTGCTTTTGAAAACAAGGGTTTGAGTGCTTTGAATAAGGTAAAGTTGTGAAATGATTTTCCCGTCTTTAAATAGAAAAGTGAAATGACGTTTTGAATTTAATATTCATTTAATTAAGCGGTGGACCAGCTTTTGAGATTTTAAAATTCAAATTAAATTAAGCAGTGGTCCAACTTCTGAAAATTTGAAAAGTGATGGTTAGATTTAATTGGTCATTGTGGAGGTCGTGTGAATGTGTAGTTTCCATGTGTAGATAAATAATAATTTAATATTCAAGAGTCGGTCAGGGATAGGAAACTTAGCTGGTTAACCGTTTGACTTGTTTGACTGATCTGCATCAGGTGAGTTGTATCGCCTATAGTCTCGATCAGCTAGGTTTCTTCGTCTGGCCTTCGTCTTCTTGTCTGATCTGCTCATCTAGCTTTCTCGTCTGTACTAGATTCCTAATCTAGTAATCCAAGTTCCCTGCTCAGCTCCAAAAACCTTTCTTCTGGTAAAGGTTTGGTGAATATGTCAGCAATCTGGTATTCTGTGCTGACTCTTTCTACTATGACTCTCTTGTTAAGCACATGGTCTCTTATGAAATGATGTTTAACATCAATGTGCGTCGTCCTGGAGTGCAATACTGGGTTGTTGGTTATTGAAATTGCACTATTGTTATCACACCATATTGGGACTTCATTTGCAATAATGTTGTAGTCCCTTAGCTGTTCTCTGATCCATAAAATCTGGTCACAATAGCTACCTCCAGCTAGGTACTCTGACTCTGTTGTTGATGTAGAGATAGATGCCTGCTTCTTGTTAAACTAGGATATCAGTCTGGTTCCTAGGAATTGGCACGTTCCACTGGTGCTCTTCCTATTAATTTTGCATCCTGCGAAGTCTACATCTGAGTTTCCTGATAGCTCAAAGTTATCATCCTTAGGATACCATAGTCCAACATTGACTGTAGACTTAAGGTATTTGATTATCCTATTAGCTTCATCCTGGTGAGACTGCTTTGTCTTGGATTGAAATCTTGCACATACTCCTACGGCATATGATATGTATGGTCTGCTTGCAGTCAGATAAAGGAGTGATCCAATAAGTCCTCTATAGTGGGTTACTGATATGCCTCCTTCATCTGCATCTAAGTGTGTGCTTGTGCTCATAGGGATTCTTGCTGGTTTAGTTAATTCCATTCCAAATCTCTTGATTAAATCTCTTGTGTATTTGGCTTGATTGATGAAAATTACATTTTCCATCTGTTTGACTTGCAATCCTAGGAAGAAATTTAGCTTTCCCATCATGCCCATATCAAATTCTCCTTGCATGAGATTTGAGAATTTCTCACACAGCTCCGGGTTGGTTGATCCAAATATGATATCATCTACATATATTTGCACTAATAATATGTGGCCTTCATGCTCCACTCTGAATAGAGTCTTGTCCACCTTGCCTTTGCTGAATCCATTCTTCTCTAGAAACACAGAGAGTGTTTTATACCATGCTCTTGGTGCCTACTTGAGTCCATAGAGAGCTTTCAAAAGCTTGTAGACTTTGTCTCCTTTAACAAATACAGGGGGTTGCTCCACATAGACTTCTTCTTCTAGAACTCCATATAGAAAGGCACTCTTTACATCCATTTGATAGACTTCAAAATCCTTGAATGCAGCAGATGCAAGGAATAGTCTGATGGCTTCCAGTCTTGCAACAGGTGCATAAGTTTCATCAAAATATATTCCTTCACATTGTGCATATCCTTTGGCGACTAATCTGGCTTTATTCCTAACAACAGCTCCATCTTCATCACATTTGTTCTTGTGCACCCATTTGGTGCCTATAACCTTCTTGTGACCTGGTCTGTCTGTTAATTCCCAGACATTTCTCTCCATCTGATTGAGCTCTTCTTGCATTGCATTGATTAATGAATAATCCTTCAGTGCTTGCTCTGTTGTCTTAGGTTGCATTTGAGACATGAAACATGAGAACATTGCCATTCCTGCTGGTAGAGTGGACTGTCTGGTCTTGACTCCATGAGTTAGCTTTCCAATGATTTTCTGAATGGGGTGATCTTTAAGCCATTTGGGGATTTCTTCTTCTTCTTCAGGGTTTGTTCCCCCTATAGAGTTGCTTTGGTGAACTTCTTCTCTTTCTGCTTCAGCTTGGTTCCGACTTCCTTGGTCTGCAGCTGGATCAGCTATGGTCTTGTCATTTGCAGGTGGGCATCCTGTCTGATCTGCAGATGTGTCTTTATCAGCTACAGATGGGTCTTCATCAGCAGCAACTGGATCAGGTAGGTGTTGAGGTCCTATCTGATCTGCAATTGGGTCTTCAGGCGGGTCTGCAGGTGAGTCCACCATTCCTGTATCATGGATGATGACTTCTTCTAGGGTTGCAGATTTTAGCTTATTCTCAATTAATTCCACCTTTTTCCTGTACTCAACAGTAGATTCATCAAACACAACATGAGGTGTTTCTTCCACAACTACGGTTATTTTGTTAAATACTCCGTGTGCCTTGCTTATTTGTGAGTATCCCATAAAGAGACCATCATCGGTTTTAGCATCAAAGGCATTCAGTTGGGTTTTACCATTGTTGTGGATGAAACACTTACAACCAAAAATATGAAAATATGCAACAGTTGGTGTTCTGCCATTCCAGACCTCATAGGGAGTTTTGCCATGTCTCCCTACAATCACACTCCTATTCTGAGTGTGCCATGCTGTGTTGACAGCTTCGGCCCAGAACCTTTTGGGCAGGTTAATTTCAGCAATCATGGACTTAGCAGCTTCCTTCAGGGTTTTGTTTCTTCTTTCAGCAACACCATTCTGCTGTGGGGTCCTAGATGCAGAGACTTCATGCTGGATCCCATTCTGATCACTGTAGTCAGTGATTGCCTTGTTGAGAAATTCTCCTCCTCTATCTGATCTGATCTTGATGATTGAGAGGGATTTCTCATTATGGATCTTCCCTAGCAGCTCAGGTAACTTGGTTAGTGTTTCACTCTTTTTATAGAGAAAAACAACCCATGTGTATCTTGAGTAGTCATCCACTACTACTAGAGCATGCTTCCTTCCACTCAATGTCCTTGGCTTGATGGCACCAAAGAGATCCATGTGAAGTAGATCTAGAATTCTGGTGGTGTGAATGGTAGGCTGAACTGGTTTAAATGATGCTCTGGTTTGTTTCCCGTTCTGACATGCATCACAGAGAGATTCCTTTTTGATTACTTCTTCTGGAAGTCCTCTGACCAGTTTTTGAGAACTGATCTTGTTGATGGCTTTGAAGTTTAGGTGACATAGTCTTTTGTGACACAGCTATCTATTCTCAGCTATTGTCTTGGATAGAAAATAGGTATTAGGAGTTCCTCTGTTCCAATCTATCATATAGACATCTCTCCTTCTGAATCCTTGTAGCTTCACTTCTTCAGATAGGATATCTATCACCATGCATTTCCAAATGGTGAAGACTACTAGATTCTTCTCATCACAAAACTGACTTATGCTCAAAAGATTGTACTTGAGCCCTTTGACATAATGGACTTTGGATATTGTTATATTTCCTTTGTGCAGCTCTCCAAAACCTTTTGTCTGACCTCTAGAGCTATCTCCAAAGGTTACATCTGGGCCCCTTTCCTTGGTGTATTTTGACAGCACCTTCTTGTTCCCAGTCATGTGCCTTGAGCATCCGGAATCTACAAACCATTCTTCATCTCCTATATTTGAATTTGTGGAGATGTGGTAGTAGTCCTTCCACCTTTTCTGCAATCAAACATGCAGAGATTTAGGTACCCAAATCTGTGTGGGTCCTCTGGGGTTAGATGGTTTCCTGGAGATTTAATTTCTCCTTGGATTAGGAAAATTATGGTGATTGACTCTAAAAGGTGTATATGGTCTGGGCCTATATTCTCGATTAGGATTGTGTACTAGATATGCCTCATAAAATTGGTGGTGTGGGCCATTCCTAAATCTTGGCTGAGACCATTTATAAAATCTTTGAGGTCTCCACACCTGTTGAGTTCGAAAACTTGGATAACCTTGAGGTTTCCATTTGCCCCTCCCATTTTGAAATATATTTTTGGGGAGTCTTTCATAATAGTGGGCATGTTGTCTAGACTGCTGCTTCTGCCTTGGCCATTGCCTAGTCTCTTGTCTATGTGGCTGCCTTGTATAACTTGGCTGCTGCCTATTTTGAAACACAGGTTTGTAAGTAGGCTCAATAGTCGGGACAAGTTTTTCTCCCTTGATGAAGGTGGTTTTAGAACTAGAGGGAGTGTTAGGGTCATATCCAAGGCCTGATCTGGAATATAGTGGCCTTTTGTTCATACACGATTCGTCCAAAGTTAGAGACGCCTTCAGGGAGGTTATTTCCTTCGCCTTAGTTTTACTTAGCTGAGTTAGTTTAGTAAACTCAGCTTTGACATGAGCAAGTGCAGATGATTTTTCACTATTCAAAACAGTTAAATCATTTAATCTCAGTTGTAGTGATATCAGCCTAGTTTTTAAAGTTGTCTGCAGCCTGTTTTTCAAGATCAGATTTGGTTTTATTCAACTCTAGGCTGAGTTTTTCAAAATCATTTTTCAGCTGCCTATTCTCATCTTGCAGTTGGGTCTTCTCGGCTGATACAGATAGGTATGCAGATTTTAATTTCTCGAAGTCTTTGAGAAGCTGATTTATAGACTTATGTAAGTCCATGTCTTGTGACATGTTTGAACTATTATTTGAATTAGAGGGTTTTGAGGTTACCTCTTCATCGACTAGGTTGGCCATCAGACAGTCATATTCCTTCTCATCATCAGAGAAGAATCTGCTGCTCAATTCCACTCTTTCTTGGTCTTCTCCAATGAGGGCTTTCCTTCGGTCTTCTTTTCTGCTCACCTCCTTCGTGATCTCGACCTTCTTAAGATCAGGACAGTCGATTTGGATGTGTCCTGTCTTATGACAGTTATAACATTCCACCTTCCAGCTTCTGGCTTTTTGATTTCTCCTTGGATTCTCTTTATAATTCTTCTTATATTTAGAGTAATTCTTTCTGAAGTTGTTGAATATTTGTATTATAAATGCCATTTCTTCCTCAAAATCTAGGGGATTTGGAGTCTTGACTTCAGTTGAGCTCTTAGCGGGGACTCAGCTGCAAATGTTATTCCCTTCTCTGCAGGCTCGGTTGATGATGAACTTGGAAGCTCAAACTCATAAGCCTTTAGTTCAGAGAATAGCTCTCGGATCTTTATTTTGTTAAGATCATTGGATTCTCTAATGGCCACTGCCTTCATACTCCATTATGGATTGAGAGATCTTAAAACTTTCAGCGCCATCTCCCTGTTGCCATATGATTTTCCCAGGGAGTTGATCTCATTGATGATTTCAGTGAATCTTGTGTCCACTTGGTCTATGGATTCGCCATTCTTCATTTTGAAGTTGTCAAATTTTTGGGTAGCAATTGACAACTTGTTTTCTTTTATCAGCTATGTTCCCTTACACATTATGGCTAATGTCCCAAATTTATTTGGCATTTTTGCAGTTCTTGATCTTGACCATTGTTGATTTGTCAAAAGTTTGATACAACACATCTCTGGCCCGGTTGTCAAGGTTGGCCAGCTTTCTTTCTTCGATGGTCAGCTCCGTCCTCTTCTTAGGGATCTTTTCTGGCTTCCCGGCTGCAATCTCCTCAGGTGTGTTGTCCTTCTCAAATATGAAAGGACCGTTTTCTATGATGCACCACATGTCGTCATGGATAGATGATAAATGTGCCTGCATCCTTATCTTCTAAAGATCATACTCGTCAACTAAAAAGACCGGTAATCTAGAGTGCATGTGTTGCATTTGTTCTATTTCTAAAATGAGAGATTAAAAAAATATATATCCTCGATATATGGATCTGGTTCTTAAAAAATTGAACCAACCGCTCCGATACCACTTGTAGGTTCGTCCAGGAATAAGACTAGAGGGGGTGAATAGACTTATTGAATCTCTTTTCCATAAAAGATGAGTTTCTCAGCTAATAGGTACAAATGACTTGAAGTCTTCTGTAGACAGGTATGCGGAAGTCAGCTGATGACGAAAGCAAATAGCTAATCAATGGAACAGTTAAGTATGAATGCAACAGGTAAGTATGATGAAAACATTAAAACACGTAGGCAATTTATAGTGGTCTCAGAGGTGAGGTAATCCTCTACTAATCCACTTTTCTCCAAACCAGTTGGAGATGAATCCACTATAATTTTCAACCAGTGATAAAGATTACAGTGATTCCACTACTTAGCTACAACAACTTTCAACCAATGGAAATCCTGTCGTTGCAACTCCTTCATGACTGCCTAGCACCACTTCATCTTCAAATCCTTGGATGCCTATCAGTCGCGCAACTTCAACCAATGAAGTACCCTGAACTCAAGTTTTAAGACAAGAGTGTTTGTCTTCTCCATCTTAGAGCTTTCTTAGTATATGAACTTGTGAATTCTGCTCTTCACGATGCTATAGATTTCTAATTGCTTTGATTGCTTTGATTGCTCGAGAGTATTGTTCGCATTGTACTCCTAAACTTCAAATATTCAGGTATTTGTAGATGTAGATCTTTGAGCTTCCTTCATAGCCGTTGCAAATCCTGTAACAAATCCGTCCGTTGGAGAAATAGACTTCTTTGTTTTTTTTTCGAACGCATCCATTTATGACCGTTGTGAAGGCTTTCACGTGATGGTGCCGAAACTTTAGATTATAATATGATTAAAGTCTCCAGTGATGGGTCTGAATGAATTTTTAATTCATTTGCTTTCCGAGAATCTCTCCAGTCTGTCCCTTATCGCCCGCATGAGACTTTCCGTGATTATTGACTTTTCAGCGCATGCTGACGTGTACTGGATTACTTGGCTGATTACTTTGACTGGACTTATCTGATCTCTTTTGGTCAGCCTGTCTGATGTGCAGTCAACCTTCTCTAATGACGGACTTCTCTGATATAACTTCTCTGAGATGAAGTTCTCTTCTAGCCAGGTCAACTTGTCTGATCTGATGGTAAAACTTTAGATGACTTGAACTCCGTCAGATCACTTGACTGCAGTCTGGCCAAACCTCTCTGATAAAATATGTTGACCAGAACTTCTCTGATCTACACTTGACTGCACCTTGGCTTTCTACATTGTTCGGTCAAACTTCTCTGATGAACTTATCTGCGATATATCTGATTTAAGTCTAACTTATATGGCCTATAGAAGATACTCATTTGGTTTTTCTTTACATTTTGCCAAGTATCTAACTTAACATAATTTGGGCTATAGAAGATACTCATTTGGTTCTTCTTTACATTTTGCCAAGTACTTTAAAAACATACATTTGAATAAATAAATAAATACAGGGATGACATCATCAAAATCTAATAAGTATTCCTAACAAATTCACCCTATTTTGATGATGGCAAAACTTAATCAATTTATTAAAATGAAGAATAGGTCTGCACATGATCAAGTGCAAGACACACACTAAAATCAATCTTATTCTGAGACAACTAGTGGTTGTTATTCAAATGACTGTTATAAAATTTTATGAAATGTTTTACAAGTACACTGCTTTGAATGATCAAAATACAGAAAAATTTTACAAAATAAGGAATTTACAAGTAAGCTTCAAAAAAGTAAATTACAAGGAAAATATAAAAACTCCTATCTGCCTCTGCCTCTTCTGATGGGGTGCTTAGAAGGCCTAAAGGGGTTTGCACTGATTGGTCTCTTTTTGATAGGTGCTAGACCATATTTTCTTTTGATGATCTGGGAGGTAAATTGCTGCTCGTCTATAGTTGAGAAGTTATTTTTCTCGCACAATGCTCTAATCTCTTCCTGCAAAGCTAGCTCATCCAGTTCATTGTCCAATCGAGTAGGAGGCTCTTCTGCTCTAAATGGAGGGATCATAGGGTAAGCATCCCATTTGGACGCATATTTTAGTTGGATCTTCCAAAGGGTTGGCCATCTGGTGTTCATATAATTGATCAAATATTCAGGTATTTATAGATATAGATCTTTGAGCTTCCTTCATAGCCATTGCAAATCCTGTAACAAATCCGTCTGTTGGAGAAATAGACTTTTTTGTTTTTTTTCGAACGCATCCATTTATGACCGTTGTGAAGGCTTTCACGTGATGGTGCCGAAACTTTAGATTATAATATGATTAAAGTCTCCAGTGATGGGTCTGAATGAATTTTTAATTCATTTGCTTTCCGGGAATCTCTCCAGTCTGTCCCTTATCGCCCGCATGAGACTTTCCGTGATTATTGACTTTTCAGCGCATGCTGACGTGTACTGGATTACTTGGATGATTACTTTGACCGAAATTATCTAATCTCTTTTGGTCAACCTGTTTGATGTGCAGTCAACCTTCTCTGATGACGGACTTCTATGATGTAACTTCTTTGAGATGAAGTTCTCTTCTGGCCAGGTCAACTTGTCTGATCTGATGGTCAACCTTCAGATGACTTGAACTCTGTCTGATCACTTGACTGCAGTCTGGTCAAACCTCTCTGATAAAATTTGTTGACCAGAACTTCTAACGGCAACTTTGCTTTCTGCAGTGTTTGGTCAAACTTCTCTGATAAACTTATCTGCAATATAGCTGATTTAAGTCTAACTTATATGGCCTATAGAAGATACTCATTTGGTTATTCTTTACATTTTTCCAAGTATCTGACTTAACATAATTTGGCCTATACTGATTTGGTTCATCTTTACATTTTGCAATTACTTTGAAACGTACATTTGAATAAACAAATAAATATAGGGATGACATCATCAAAATCTAATAAGTATTCCTAACATGCTCGTGCGTCTCTCGAGTATATATGACCGGGCAGACGTATTCTTCACCCATTTTCTCACACTAACTCACCTCTTCCGAAGCCAATACTTGGAGAACCCGAAGGCATGGTGTATAACTACCGATCCACGTCATTTTTGAGTTTCTAACATCAATTAGTCATCCTATAATCTTCTCCGATCGATCGAATCAAGGTTAGTTTTCCTAAAATCTTAATTTTCGGAAATTTGGGGATTTTGATTGATTTCGTCCGTTTAAGTCGTATTAACTCAGATTACTGATGGATAATCGAATATTAGGTTGTATTCTATCAATTTCATCATTTTTCCAAGGTTTTATCATTACCGATTCGTCGTTTAATTGAGTTCTCAATTGACACCTTCAGGGTGTCCGGGAAAATGCCGCAGAGAGAAAGTTCGGCCGATTTACGATGTTTTTCCTCGTGTGATTGATTGTTTAATTGATGATAGGATATTGGGGACGAATTACCTGCGAAGAGCTGGTGTTGAACCCTTCTGATCATCATTTTCATTGGAGTTCCGGATTTTTCCGATCGACCGTATTCTTCGGAGTATTCGCGAGAAATTACCAAGGCAAGTACCTTGATATATGAATTATACCTACGTAAAATCATAGTTGCTGAAGTGTATGTATTATATATATATATATATATATACACGTATGTTTGTGAATGTTGAGTGACTGATGCTAATATTAGTTTGATGTACTTAGTATAAACTATATTTATAAAGATCATATAGTCAGGTATATGTATTTGGTTAAATTACGATATAGGGATATATGTGTGGTAATAGTTGTTTATGCCTGAAGGCGTATTGTGCTGAGTTTTGATTGATAACGTGTGTGGTGTTGTTTGTCTGTGTAGTTAGTGGTTGATCGATAATTTTTGTGAATTTGTGTACTGATTTTGATAATTCTTGCAATGATTGACTGTGTGCTTTATGTTTGAAACAATGTGAATATTTGTTGTGAGAGACTTCGTATCTGGGAGCCTCTGAGGGCAGGGCGTGAACTCCGGCCTGATGTATGATTCAATGAGCGGCTCCATATGGTTGGTGAATGCCGGTGTTACCTAATGCATGTGTAAGGGGCGGCTCTTGCGGGAGTGAGCACCGACGCGGTGACATGTTCAAGGGGCGGCCAATATAGTGGAGTGAACGCCACTGCACAAGTGTGCAAGGGAGGCACCTAGCAGGCTTATTGGTTGCGGATATTCGAGTGACAACTAAGACCCCAATACCGAACAATTTTCATATTTCAAAAGTTTTTTCAACTCGTTTAAATGTTGGTCTCGATAAAGACTGAGATTTGTGATTCTGAAAGTTTGTTTCAACTCGTTCTAAATGTTGGTATCATGATTAATTAACCAAATATATCTGACGAGGTTTCCAAGGGTTAATTAATCAAGGGTCTTGAGCAGGAATTGTCGAATGAGAGGTTGTGACATTGATTGTGCTGTGATGATATTCTTTGGATTGGTTCGAGGACCCGTGAGATGTTGAGATGATTATTCTTATGATGACATACTGTGAATTGGGTCGAGGACCCCGTGAGATGTTGAGATGATTGACCTTGTGATAGTGTTTTGTAAAATGTGTCGAGTATCCCGAATAACGTTGAAATGATTTTCCTGTGGAACTATTTTTCACATACTGGGTCAAGGACCCGAGAAATTTTGAAGTTATATTCTAAAGCATTTCCATTCGATTTTTTTTTCAAAACCCAAACCATTCAAAACGGCCAGAGTCAATAATAATGTTTTCAAACCATCTTATCAAAAAAAATTCAAAATATATTCCTTTTAAAAAGGGGGTTTTCGAACTAGTTCTTTTGACTCATTGGGGCTCGTATAAAGTTTTCATTGATGTTATGTTTCGTAAAGAAAATATGACTGTGTGAATATATTTCACCTCATGTAAGTGAATGCTCTATAGTGCTGGTTGTCAAAATGTGTGGTTCGTGTTAAGGCTTCACAGTTGTTGAGTTTTGTGTTGATATTTTTCGTATATCTTGTATATTATGTACTTGTACTAGCAAATTTCAGTTTGCTAACCCCCGAGTATTCCGGGGGTGGGTGCCTAATATGCAGTCAGGTTTTGCAGCTCAGGAGCAGACACGGATTTGACTTGGAAGTTCATGGAGGACAATGATGCTAATCACACAAGAGTCAGAGTCTTTTCTTTTGTTTCATTTTGGTCAGTATTTCTCTTTTGGTCGAGTATTCACCCTTGCACGGGTGTAGTTTACATTTATTAAATTCAGTTGTCATTATTTTTTTGTATACAAGTTTATTATTTTCGTTGAGTTGTGGACTGTATTGGTTTTTGAATTGTTTAATGACCTTGTTGGTCTGTTTTGTAATTAATTTGACCTCAGTGGGTCTATCATTGAGCAGTCTTTTGGAGTTTAGCCTGGTAGATCCTTGTGAGAAGGGTCTGCGGCATGTGATATTCCCAGTCAAATTCTGGGGGTGTTACATATATATAGATAACGCACGCTAATGAGGATTTATGACCTTTAGATCCGAAAAGATGACCGTTCCTTTTCTAATTGGTCAAACTCACTTTTATGAGAATGCACGTTAAAGGGACTATTAGCGCATGCAAATGAAGTCATTTTTTAGATCAAGTGGATTGGAACAAGGCTATAAATACCATTCATTCAGGACTTCAAATATACACAACAACACAAAGTTATACTCGGCTGCACTCACTTATATACAACTCAGAGCAGCAAACATACACTCTACACTCTGGAAAAATCTTATCCCATTCTCTGATATCATCTTGTGTTATGTCAATAAAAGATACAAGCTTTATTCTTACACTTCATTTCATAGTGTCTTCTTGAAAGTTAACAGAGGTTTTCTAGTTCCCATAGAATACTAGAAAAATCTGCTTATTTGTAAACGGTTGTCTTGAACCAATAGAAGGCAAGGATTGTAACGGTTTATCGTGGACCGATTGAAGACAATAATTGTAGCGGTTTATCTTGGACTGATAGAAGACAAGAAAAGTGTTTCATTGCTCCTAATCTAATAGAGAAGGAAGGAAGAGAGGACGTACGTCACGTTTTGGACCGAACCTCTATAAATCTTGATGTCATCTATTTTCTGCAAGTTATTGTTTTCAGTTTAGTTAAATATTTTTCTTCCACTATTCAACCCCCCTTCTAGTGGACATTTTACTTCATCATGCAAGATGTGAATTCTGGTAAGAATTGATTTGATATGGATTACCATGAGTTGGTAAAGTTATGATGGTGAGATTACAACTATAGTATTCTTACTTTGTAATTACATTGGTATATAATTGTTTATGATGATGTGATCATTATCATTGTTGAATATTATGGATGACCCCATCGTGGGATTTATTTTTAGGTTCTCGGTGATCGAGCTTGTAACGGTCGTGAAGATATGAGCTTCCCATATGATACTGGCTAGCATGTATTAGAGAATTGAGTACTCTGATTGTTCATTATTTTTCGCTGCAAATGTATTTCGACCTTGTTTATACCAACTGCATGTGTATTTTAAAATGGCCTTTTGGTATTTTCAAACTTAGATTTATTTCATGAAACTTTTTTTCCTAAACTATTTTATCGGACGTGTAAGCGGTGACTTAACGTACATTTTGAAACTGTTGAGTTTTGGCATTTTTGGCCTTGTACAAATAGAATTTTATGACGATGTTTGAAAAATAGATTTTTAAAAAGAATTTGATTATTTGAAATATATTACTGTCTTTGGCCTTCTCGCGTGTTTGAAATGGTTGTGAAAATAACTTTTAGCCTGGTGGGTTCCGGTGCGGGCCCTGCAATGCTGTAATATCCCTAGATGGTTTCGGGGGTTTTATGTGTTGAGGTTAGTCTCCTTTTAAACCTTCGTAAACTATCCTCGCACCTCTCACTCCATTCAAATTTCACACCTTTCCTTGTTAATTGGGTCATAGGCATGGGGATTTTCGAAATCCTTCGATAAATATTCTATAATAGCCAGCTATGCCCAGAAAATTGCAAACTTCGGTCGCATTCTTGGTTACTCCCTAACTAATCACTGCTACAATGTTTTCGGGATCTACCTCAATTCCTATAGAAGTCACCACATGACCAACGAATCCAACTTTGTTTAACCAGAACTCGCATTTCTTGAACTTGGCATACAACTTCTCCTTGCAAAGTGTCTCTAATGTAACCCTCAAATGCTCTTGGTATTGTTCCTTGTCCTTAGATTTACAAAGTTGTCATCTATGAAGAAGATCACAAAATTATCCAAGTAAGGTTGGAACACCATGTTCATTAAATCCATAAAGACTCCAGGGTATGTTACTCGGACCAAACGACATCACCATGAATTCAAAATGCCCATAATGGGTCTTGAAAGCCGTATTGGGAATATCACACTCCCTAATCTTTAGTTAATGGTACCCTGACCTCAAATTAACCTTTGAAAAGGTCCTAATTCCCCTTAACTGATCGAATAGATCCTCGATCCTCGATAATGGATACTTGTTCATTACAGTGAGTCGATTCAGCTTCCTATAATCGATACACATCCAAAGTGACCCATGTTTCTTTCTTACAAACAACACTGGTACGCCCCATGGTGACACACTAGGACCAATAAATTCGAGCTCCAGCAGCTCTTGAATTTGGACCTTCAATTCTTGAAGGTCTATTGGAGCCAATCAATATGGGGCTTTGGATGTACGGGCCTCCCCAGGACCAAATCAATACAAAACTCCACTTGCGGATCGGGTGGGACTCCCGACGAATCTTCTGGAAACATATCCAAAAACTTCCATACTATAGGTACGTCTGTAGGGGACACATCATTAGTATGAGTGTATACCAAACTCACCAATTAACCCTGGCATTTCTCCTTCCTTAGATTTCTCAGTGCATTCATGGCTGTGATTACCCTTGGTACCCTTGGATGTGATTGAGTCGCCCTCAGAACAACTCAATGCCACCTTCTTCTCACAGCACCTTATATCACCATCATGTCTATAGAGCCAGTCTATACGAAGGATCAAGTCAAACTCCATCGAGTTAATCAAATACACGTTAGCGTCAGTTCTCTTCCTCCTACTCAATGTTCTCATCAATCATTCTATTTGTGAGTAAGCTAACTCAAGAGACTCAATAGTTTTAACTCTTCTATGACCAATGACATGATAACATTTTGCAGACACAAATGAGTGCGTGGCACCAGAGTTAAATAAAGTGAATGCAGGCACATTAGAGATCATAAGCATACCTGGTACTATGTCGGGACTTTCATCAGCCTGATTCATTGAGTAGATTCGAGCTTGACCTACCGATGCTTGTTCTTTTCCCCTATATTGTGGACAATTTCGGCTTGAGTGTTGTGGCTTCCCATGGTTATAACATACACCATTTCTATACAAATACTCCCCACCATGATTCTTACCACACTTTGGGCATGCAGGCCTAGTGTTCATCCCACCCGGTCCAGATTTATCATCCACCTTCTTCTGCTTATTGGAAGCCCCCGACTTAGATTGATTACCACTCCAACCTGTCTTTCCAGAAGATAACTTAGCAGCTAGCTGAGGACTCAAGTTCTGACTAGTTTCAACCTCTTGAGCTCTGAATACAATATCAGTATAGGTCAACACGCTCGGACCCAAGTTAATGCAGCATGCTTGACTGCCGGCCTCAAATGCTAGTAGATCATCTACCAGCGTCCAACATCCTCCACCATTTGATTTTGGGCAAAGTATCCTTTGCGCATCGGTGCACCCAATGAGCTCAAAGCTACACTCGAGCAACATCAACCATTCATCGACAAATGCTGGTCCTTCTCAACTGTTGAATGATGGTGGTGTGAAATGTCGGAACTGAGTAGGAGCTGGCACATTATCATTGCGGTTGTCTTGACCTCCATTAACACCACCACTAACTCCAACACCAAGGTTGGCATTCTGATAGACGAGATTATTAGCATCTCGGTTAGCTGGGCATCCACGTCCATGAGTTGCCATGATCCCAAGGTAAATTATAGCCAATGAATTCATAGTAAATCTCCTCATTAGGGACGGAAACAAAGGTGTACATTGCGTCTAAAGGTTAACTGCTCTTGATAGACATTCTAGCTGTCTATACTAACGCATCGACATGTATTTATGAATTTATAAGAAAATACATACATGTCCAACATTTATTACGAATCTCAATAGCATATCATCTTGTTGGCCACTAAGTTCACAGAATACTGTTTGGAAAGTGTTTACGCAACAAGCTGTATGATTTTCAAGTTAGAGTTTGTAGCGGAAGTCTTGTAACAGTAAGTTGCTGTAAATACAACAACTAGTTATGAAGTGTATACTTAAAATAATCATTGTTATTAAAACAGTAAATTGCAAAAGGTAAATAACATGGTTTTAAAATGGTTCGAGGTAAACCCCTCTACGTCCACTGGTCCTCCACACAGGAGTAAAACGTTTTATTATAAATAGAAATGATACATCAACACCTCCACCCTCAACACCCTATCAACACTCTGCTACGTAGGGATTGTACTGTGTGCTTTATAAATATTTTATTATAATATTAATTAGTATTATTTAAAATTGTATTACATGTAAAGCACAAAGTAAAACCCTTCAAAGCAGGTGTTGGTGGGGTGTGGATGGTGGAGTGTTGATGTATCATTCCTCTATTATAAACACTACATACACAACTATGTGTCTATATTCAAACCCATCCTTATATCATTCACGCAGATTGATACAAAGAGTGTCGCTTTCAACCGTTCACACAGATTAGTCAAGGCTTTCTCTTGACTAGCTTCTTCACATACAGTTCCAAAGCTTTGTCCTTATTCGTCCCACACAGGTTGGAATAACTTCTTTAGTTCACACAAAACTAGGTTTTTACTCAAAGATAAAAGTAAAGTAACTAGGTAAGAACAACAGCTTGACTATGAATATCTTGAGCTGATGATGGATGTTCTTGATTGACTGAGTATATTTCTTCTTCTCAGATATGAATGATACTTGCAAGAAATATACTTTAACTCTTGTAAGCTTGATATGATGATAGTGAATATTCAGTCGATAGATCGTTTGTGTATTGCTTTATAAGTCTTAGATTTCTCGTGTATATATTGTGTGTCTGATATTCAAACTCTTGGGTATATATAGCCTCTGAATAGATCCGTTGAGAATATATCCGTTGAGCAAAAGTTTGTTCCAACGGGATGATTCATTTGAATAAAACACAATCCGGTTTTTACTCCTTATTTGAAGATCTCTGTCGGCTTAGTATTTAAATACTTTATCCTTTCAATATTTAAATACTTCTTTTCAAACGGGACTTCGACTTTAGAAAATAAGGCAGATTCCATTCCAACGGTCTTAAGTCATGTTTGGATAATTATTGAAGATCTTAATACTTACAGCTTGGATGTTGTATCCAACATTTTGCTGTAGGCTATGTGCTGTAGGCTATCTTAGAATGATACTGTATGGAAGGATGTTGTATGATCATTTCGGGACAACTTCCATACTTAGCGTCATATAGACAGATGAGTCTCTTTGCTGTATGATTGGCTCTTTATACTTTCACTGTATGTTGGCATTATGAGAAGATTTCGATACAAGATTGATTACTCCAACAACTTTGATCGTCTTTCGAGACAGCTGCTTTGCTGTATGTTGGCATTTTATCAAAACTTCGATACAGGATTGTTTATCCCGACAATTTCCCCCTTTTTGATAATTTCCAAGTCCTATCAAATCCTCTTGATGTTTTCCAAAATTTCTTGATGATGCCAAAACCTTTATGTTGAAAACTTTTGAAACATCTTACAGGAGGGCAGTCTTCTCGGTCTTCTGTCGAATGTTCTGGCCTTCAGCAAATAGTCTAACACTATGAACTGCTCGCAGGCGAGTTCAATTTTGATAGGATAGAGTATTACAACTTAAACTTATGATTGGCGCAGAGGCACAATCTTACAGTGTAATCTAGATAAATACAACTTAACCTATGAACTGTTCGCAGACAAGCTCTTACAACTTTATATACCTTAACAAGTTTTCATACTTGTTTGATTTCAAATGAATTGATTTCATAATAATACAGAAACACAGTAGATTACGAGTTGTAATCTTTCAAGACAAAAAAATATTTTTATTAATGAAGAACGAAGATTACAAGTTTGGCAAAAACTTTAGGGTACAAGATTTTGCTATTTCAAAAATAAAATTACAGGAAGGAATATTTAAGCTAACTCTTGTAGTCAGAGTGCCTCCAAGGCCTTTTTGGGTCATTCTTGGTTCCCCTCCACCAGTTTTGCAAGGCATCCCTGTTTCGATTTAAGTATATGGCTTGTCCTTCATAAGATTTATCGAACACGAGGACCGAATCTTCCGGGTGGGTAACCAGATCTCCTTTCATGTGCTTGGATTTTAACTGCATCTTCAGGGGGAGCATTACTTTATCCAGCCTTTTATTGAATTCCTCAGTAGCTTCCTTTAGCGTTTTACAGCTGTTGAATATGGAGGATTCCCTGATAAGAAGCACAAAGTATCTTAACAATTCATTTTTCCTCCAGTCCTTTATCTCGTCTGTTGTAGGTTGTTGGTTGGTTGGGAGATTTATTGCTGAGGGTTTCTGTACAAGGTTTTTCCACGGAATGTTAGGATCGTGAAATTCAGGGCGAGCACCCTGTATCCTAACAATGTGTACAGGAGATGACAATCGGGTAATTGCAGCAGTGATTCTGTCTTCAACTGCAGCTTCCATCTCCTTTTCTTGCTCCAGCCTTAATCTCTTCGCAGCTTCTCTAGCTTCTTCCCCCTTTTTGGCTTCATCAAGGTAAGAGACCTTCTCATCTAGGCGTTATAAGATTTTCATAGCATTATCCTGTTTGGTCTCGAAGCTTGAAAATTTTTCAACAATGGAGTTAAGCACTAGCGACATATCTTGTATCTTTTTATCATGTGCTCAAAGATGGGAACCAGATTCAATAATATCAGATACTATCTTGACCTCAGAAATAAGAAGATTGGCATGTTCTTCCTTCAGGATATATTCCTGGCGCTATTGAAGTTGGTTGAGTGCCTGTTTGAAGATGGTGGGCAAGATACGGAAGGCTTCTTCCACTTTTGACACTTCATGCCTGACACCGGTCATTTCTTCAACTGCAGATTGATGTAACTAATCAATTTCTTTTTCAACAGTATGCAGGGCATTAACAGCGTCCTGACGGCGAAGGTTCAAGTCCCAAACTTACCCATAATGAGATCATAAGCATGACTATGACCTACTGAATTGTAGGTGTTGGGGAACCAACCGCGAAGGTTCAAGCCCCAAGTTTACCCATAATGAGCACTAGCCGAGACTAGCCTCCAAAATATAATTAATCACAAACGGAAACGATCCGAAGATTACCGAATTCACAAGAAAGATAGTGTGTTGCCTTGAGTCGGCCAACACGATGATAGTAACTCACGGATGGGCACCATCCTTGGCAGTCCCAATTCAATACCTCGATTACCTTAGAATGGTCGATCGATAACAACAACACAACGGATGGGAACTATCCTCGACAATCCCAATTCAATACCTCGATTGCCTTAGAATGGCCAACCGATAACAATGATGCAGCGGATGATTCATTACCTCGATTGCCTTAAAACGGCCAATCGATAACAATGATGCAGCGAATGATTGAGCACCTCGATTGCCTTAGAACAGCCAGTCGATAACAATGATCAATGAGTAATTGAGCACCTCGATTGCCTTAGAACGGCTAATCGATGACAATGATACAATGAATGATTGAACTCCTCGATTGCCTTAGAATGGCCAATCGATAACAATGATACAATGAATGATTGAACTCCTTGATTGTCTTAGAATGGCCAATCGATAACAATGATACAATGAATGCCTCGGCACCTTTAATCGGCTACTAAAGACGAAGATGAGAACGAATACGACAATGCCTTCAATCAGCCAATACAACATGAATGACACGACGCCAATATTAATAACAATGATTACAACAATGTCTTAGATCGACATCAATATTAACAACAACAATCAATACATCGATACCGCGAACCGGCTATCGACAATAACATTAACAACGAGTATCTCAATGCCTTACCGACCATTAATGAACAACAACATTTGGCATAATTGCCGAAAGGTATCGTATCGAACTATCCCTTAATATCAATGAACTCATGAAGAGACTAAGTCTCGGAATGATACAACACATTCATACACATATATGATAACATTAATCTCATTGACGAGTACAAGTATAAAACTTGCCTCAACCGAAGGTGATGAAATCCTTCCATGAACAACGAACGGCGTCCTCCAATAAACACAAGTACTCGAACAACCTTGAATGAAATACAATTCATTCAATAATACAATATTAATCGAAATCAACACAACGACCGAAAGAAACTCTTTGAGACATTTAACCGAACACTAAATGTTCAAAGTTCCTCAAGAACCTAAGAATCATTAATCGGGTTGAATGAATCGAAGATATGGATATACAATCCATAGAACACGATTAATAATGTTCACTAGCATCAATGGATTCATCAAATTCGGACGAACAATGAAAATCAAGAAGAAATCCCGAAAATCAAATTCTAATAGATTTCAAGAAATTACCTCGATCCGACGAAGAACAAGGATTTGTGTTGATATAATGGACAAGAATACCCAAAATGCTTAGAAATCGAGTGGAATCGTACAAAAACTCCAATTCTCGATTTTTCCTGTCGCCAGCCGCACCCGGGTGAAGAAATGTGACAAAAATGAGGTCTGGCCGGTCATTGCCTATATATGGCCGACAGGGTTACGGCCGTAACCGGCAGGGCCTTACGTCCGTAACCGGCATTCATCAAAATCCACCCAGCGCCTGCCGATCGCTTACATCCGTAACCGACAGGGCCTTACGGCCGTAACTCGGCACTTACGGTCGTACCCGGCAGGTCCTTACGGCCGTAACCGACACTCGTCCGAACACTGCCTGGCACCCATACGGCCGTAACTGACAGCCCTTACAGCCGTAATCGGCATTCGTCCATCCATATCTTCCTAGCACGTACAGTCGTAACCAGCACCTTACGGTCATAACTCGGCCAGGCCAGGCCCTGTTCCAAGAAGTGCGGCCGTGACTCGGCCGTGGCCACTCCGACGGCCCGGACGACGCCGAAACCCGAACCTGAATATGAATCGAAGATACGGTTATGAAGTACTCGCAAAGACGAATCCAAGCGCTAAGAGAACACATAATTCCGACCACCCGAAGGCTCGATATTCGACAACGGAAAATAATTACCCCAAATTTTGGGAAATTACGAAAATGACCCAAAACGTATGAAATACACGATACACAATCGAGACACAAAGACAAAGCTCGCAACATTAATAATAACATTAAATGAACTTATGATAAACTCGAAACAATAGTTACGGACGAGATTCGCAAGAATCGAACTCAAGTGCGGAAAAGCCGCTTAAGAACACGGAACTCAACAAAACGATACTGAAACGAACTCGGATGACAAAAAGTGCAGAATTAATCATTCTCAGAATGACGTTGTGGTCATGAACGAGTCGTCAAAACAGACTTCCACCAAAAAAAAAAATTACCGAAAAATCGAAATTGCAGCAGTATATTTATACAAATTATTAAACTATATTTAGGGTGATTGTATTTTTGCTCCTTTTAAAATTTCGGCACAAAAATAATCCTTTTATGATCAAAATTGTATCACACGAGTTTTCTGTTCAAAACTAACAGATTAAGATGTGCGAATGCTACATGCATTTAGCAGAAATGTTCCCATAAGATTATTTTTTTCGCAATTTTATTTCTCCACGATTTCTTTTGGGTTTGAATTTTTTTATCATTAAATTATATGCAGAGTATATTATTCTTTTAGAAATTATATGTTTTTTGCATATTGTTTATTTTTATCAATAGTAGAAGATATTTGAAAATTTTCATAAAGTCTACAAAAGTATACCAAAAATAAATAAATGTGAAAAAATCAGTATAAATAATAATCTGCATTGATATAAACACTATGTGAAATATATTAGAAATAAATAAATTTTATTATAAGTCAAAAAATAAATAATCTGAATGTATTAAGAAAATAAACTAAATCTTCGAGAATAATAACATTAAAAAGCTATTAAAATAAGTTATGTGGATTATTCAAGATTCGAAGTCGATTTACTTTATAAAAAGCAGATGTCGATGAACTTCTATGAAATGGTTTCACGGGATTCAGCCAATTGTCTTGATTGTGGAAAAGGAATAAACGGGAGCAGCCTAAACCATTAAAACGGGGTTGTGGAAGAGCAATACAAGCGTCGTGCTGCTAGGCGAAGCAACTTGACTGTTGCACCCTAGATGACGAAAGTCCAGTAGCCAAAAGCATCACTAAGTTGTTTTAAAAAGTATAAATTATTCAAATAAATTAAAAAATCATTGGATGATTATGCGTATAGTACGGATCAAACTTATGGGTATTGGTTGGAAAACACAATATAGAACAGACCCACATTGAGATTACATCATGGAAATGTCATAAGTGAATATCAATATAACAGTATGTCAAGAAATCCTTGAACCTGAGATTATCATAGAGTCCAACATGATAACTGCTATGCCTTGACGTAATCCAACGTCATCTGAAATATGGTAATCATAAAGGTTAATGGTCGGGATTAGTGGAAGTCATGTAGAGGGCAATGAATAATCAAGAAGGGGATTTGTCCCTCTCTTCAGGAGAGAGATATCTGTTGGGCCCCTCGATAAGTAGGATTGAACGAAATGCGTGGCCACGCTCAAATGAAGTTTCATTTGATTCAAACGGTCAACTTAAGATCGAGAAAGCATTTGAACAAAATAAGTATGACAGTTTTCATGACTTAGTTCATATAAGATATCGGGCGACAAAAGGATTTGACACTTTAAATGGTTTAATGGACTATAAACTTATCTTATTTGGGTAGTCATAATGTCTTGCTAGAAACCGCTTATGATTTATCATTTAATAAGATACTAAATGATTGCCAACATAATATAAGCCTTTTAGGTCACACATACGACAACTAAAGATAAGCAAGAATAATCAATAGATATAATATTAGATATTATATTTATTAAAGAAATTAACTAATGAGTAATGTATAATATATGATATTATATATTATATTACTTAATTATATCAACTGCGAAAGGTAAATCTAATACTGGATATTATATTTATTAGAGGATTAAATAATAAGTAATATATACTCCCTTCGTCCATAATTTGTTGACACTATTACCTTATTCCGACGTCCACAATATGTTGAAACTTTCTATTTAAGAAGTAGACCTTATAATATATATATATATATACCCTTCAATTACATAAATTATTTCTAAAATACATGATGAGCCCACAAATGGGACCCAAAAGAATCACTTTAACACAGCACCCAGCAATTAAAATAATTAATCTACTCTAATAAATGGGACCCAAAAAAATTACTTTAACACATATATCACAATACATTAAATATCATGCCCAACATTTTGGGTCAAGAGATCATGGACGGAGGGAGTATAATATAAGATATTATATACATTGTATTGTTCAATAAGTTAAGAGAAAACTAAGTAAATACTAGATTTTTAACCCTAGGGGTTACTTAATATATAATAAAGGATCTTGGACAAGGAGTTGTCACAAGAGAAACAAGAAAAAAATCGAACCCTCACCTTCCCTCACGAATCGACTGAACTTTTCTGTCGAAGGAGTCTGGGTCGGCCATCTCTGTCTCCTTCCCTTAGTTGATCTTGATCAACAGTATAATTCTTCTAGCAAGGAATCGTATTTTATACTGTTTATCAATATTATTCGTAAGGATCTAGCATCCGGATTGTGCAAATTCTTCATGTGTGGATCACCGAAAGAGGAAGGCGATTTTCATCGGCTTCTGGTCCAGATTTGGATCTATTTTTCAAATTAGGTAATTCGACGAACTCTTTATGAAATCAATTAAATTACTGCATGAAGACCCTCATCTTGGGTTCTCCGATTATTATTCCGAAGCGTTTTTGCTCAAATTTCTTGTATTAGATACACGTAGAACCCAACAGTTATATTGGAGTCAACTTGCAAGTAATTTAATTATTTATATAGTTCATGATTATATATTTCGAATATATAAATTATGTTCTTGATCTTATTTAAATATAGTGATTTTATAAATAATTTTTCTGATTTAATTTGATTAAGTCGGATCGTTAAAAATTAATTTTTGTACTGTTTTTTGGCTATTATTTGCACTGTTATTATTCAGAAACTGTTCTGGAGGGAACTGTCCAAAAACGGGCCACGAATCGGGCCGACCTGCGGGGATATTTACTAGGGTTACTGACAGCCCGCGTCTCTTGGCCGACCCGCGACCCGCAACCCGCGACAAAATTGGGACGAAAATAGCGCATATGGTGTGTAGACCAGGTTATGGACCTAGGTGGCCGGGGTTGTTGTTCATCCGGTCGGCCACTGTTCTATGTGACTTATTTGGTTTATCTTGGACCATATTATTATAGGTAACCTGCCAGTTTTTTAAATTACTTATGTGATGATTAATTTTAGTATATATTTGGTGTATGGCATGACCATAAATTAACCAATGTGATTCGATGTTTCAATTTAATTTTGGGTTGGATTTACAGCCCGCGGGTTGTTTAAATATAATTGGTTTTTACAGCATGCGAGTCATCTATTAATTTATTATTATTATGTACGGCCTGCGTGTCGTTTGCACTCTTGAAATTTACTGTACTAGTGTAGTATAGTTTTTCATTAATTTAATGACGACAAGGGGGACATGAAGGACGGACTCGAGGAGCCAATTGATCGCGTATAACGTTCCAAGGAGTTGGAAGATCAATGAAGACCAATTAAAACCTTTAGATTGACCTTTGTGATTTTCATGTTGGCTCATAAAAATCACATTAGGATTATGGTCATTCTATAAACGGTCTCGTGCTTTAGAATGTCGTCTGATGCTATCTATGATTAAATTTATGCATGTATGTGATGCGATCTATGTTTAGATGTACATTAGCCAACATAGACATGAAATATAGGATAAAAACCCTCGTCCAAATTTTAATGCCGTTTAAAACACCTATCAAGACTTCGATCATCTTGAGCAGGTCATGCCAAATCTGGGTGCTCGGATCATTTTAGTAAGGTAGGATAGGTAATAGTGATGCCTATGTATTTTAACGAACTAATAATTCAAAATAGTTTTGAACCTTCAGGCATAAGATGAGATTATAACATGCTTGGGCATAAGATACATAGTCCAATAAGTATAATCTAAGAGTTATGTATGATGTAATCGATAAAGGGTTATCCACATAAGGTAGTTCAATTCTAGGCATCATGCCAAAGCTGAGTTTAGAATTGTGCAAAATAGGGTCTTAGCCCACTAAAATTACAAATATTGTAAAATTAAGGATATTTTATTTTAGTGAGAGTATTTCTCGAGAAATAGAAATGTGACTAAGTACTTTACATATTGAATTTTATAGATAATAGAATGGCATCAAACAACACATTCACTATTTCACTGCGATCCGTCCTTGAGAAGGATAAGCTCATAGAAACGACAACTATCTAGATTGGATCCGGATCTTGAGAATTATTCTCAAGAAAGCAAGAAAGTTGTACATTCTTGAGGAAGAAATTCCTGATGAGCCTGCTGACAATGCTAACAAAACAACAAAAGACAAAAGGAAGAAATATTGTGACGATTCCATTGATGTCAGTTGTCTTATGTTGGATACCATTTGTCCAACACTTTAGAAGAACTTGGAAAAATGGAAGCTTATGAGCTTAAAGCTCACCTCAAGGCGACTTTCTCAAAGCATGCTAGGCAAGAGAGGTATGAGGTCTTTCAAGACTTGTATGCTTGCAAGATGGTTGAGGGGACATCTATCAGCGCTCATGTACTCAAGATGAAAGGATACATTGATCAACTTGATAGGATTGGTTTTTCACTTTCTAAGGAGCAATCCAAGGATGTGATCCTAAACTCATTGCCCGATAGTTTCGACCAGTTTATTATGAACTATAATATGACTGAGATGGAGAAGTCCATTGCTAAGATGCATGGGATGTTTAAAACGGCTGAGCATGATCAGCAATAGGAAGTTCTTCAAGAACAAAGACAAAGGTAAAGGTAAGACAAAAGCTGCCAAAGCTAAAGACCCTACTAAGCCGAGTTTCAAGTCAAAAGCTCTCAAAGATGGAAATTACCCTCATTGCAATAAACCAGGACACCGAAAGTGAAATTACAAGGTTAACTTGGAAGAGCTACAGCGTACCAAGAGTAGTGAGACCACCACAGGTGTATTTGTTATAGAAGTTAACTTATTACTTCTAACTCCTGGGTATTGGATACTGGATGTGGCTCTTAGATTTGTACAAATGTACATGGGTTGAGAAGCAGTAGAGGGATAAAGAAAGGGGAAGTGGATCTAAGAGTCCGCAATGGAGCAAGAGATGCTGCACTAGCCGTTGGATCTTATGATCTAGTTTTAACTAATGGGCTTTTGTTAGTTCTGAACAATTGCTATTATGTTCCCGCTATGAATAAGAATATTATTTCAGTTTCTATATTAGATTTTGAAGGTTACAGTTTTCTTATTAAGAATAAGATTATTCGTATTTTCTTTGATGACTTAGTTTATGGTACTGCAAAGTTATATACTAGCCACTACCGTTGGGATTCAATGATTAAATCGACATACGCAGCGGAAAATAAACTGGCCCAACCAGATAAAAACCAAACCCCAAAAACGGATCAATCAAGCATCGTATAAATGAATATAAATAGACGAAAATAAAATTTAGAAGTCATATCCTCGTAGACCTTTGATAATATCTTCTTGAAGAAAAATCTGATCCAAGCTTTTTCCGGTCACCAACACGAGCACGAATCCAATTCGTTCTTCCTTGATGAATGATCAAAACAATGAAATTACCGAGTGTCTCTATGTTATCACGCAACGGATATTGATTGAAAAAATAGTATGTCAATTCGTTCACAAAGAACACGACTATGAATCGACATAATATTTTTCTTCTCTTCTCTTCTTCCGTTTCTTTCTCTTAAAGATGAACAAGATGAAGAAAATGAAACTTTTATCCCTCCCACCAATATTGCTCACGGCTGAACCAAGGAGTAATTAGTGTGTGTTTATGTATTTTCTCATGTGTGTTATGTATGAAAGACATATACATATATATATAATACAAAGTGAGATCAAATGATGAGATTCCAAATCTCATCCATTTGTCCTCGACTTTATATTATATATCTAACACACCTCACACACCACATTATCACCTTCCAGCATGATAGGGGCGGCCCACTTGAGTTTGGTGAGAAAATGAGCTGAGCCACTCGGTTCTTGTATCGGATGTCGCGTGTCTAGTCCATTAAATACACTTTGTTTTATCCCAAATGTATTTATACTTAATTAATTAATCCAATTAATTAATTTTACCAAATATAAAATTATAATTATATATTTCCAAGAAATAATTATTTATGAATTAAATTAATCACCCAGTAATTAATTTCAATTCACTAGACCGCATGATTTATCAAATAAATCAAATTAGATATCTAATATCCAATATTAATGAAGAGATAGTAAATACATATTTATCCATCAAATATCCTTGTGCGCGACTCCGTAGGTCCGTCTTAGTCGGCAATGGGAGGAACCAAGGAGTACGGGTAACACTTAGCCAGCCTAGTGCTTCTTAATGTAACCCAACTAAGAACGAATGATCGGATCATTCCAAAACCATTATGTTGTGAATGCCGTATACGTATAAACCCTTCAATCATATATCCCGATCAAGTATTAGGGTCATGGTAAAATCAAACCCTATTGTAACTTGACTCTATACATTTGTTAATGCAAACCGAGATCACCGAGCTCTTGTGAATCAAATTCAACTAGCTCTAACTGCTTTGGACAAAAACTTATGATCTTATTTGCCATTAACCGTATAGGACATTTACCTCCTCACTTACAGGAGAAAGAATTCTATCTTGGTATTCAGTAGAGACTGCTACTTGCCCACTAAGTTGCATTTCGAGGTTGACCCCACCTACCGGCGATTCGATCGAACTACTCTAATGACTAACATAATGTCATAAGCACATCGCCTATGGAAACCTCAAGTCAAAGGTCCACGTATACCTATCACAACCTTTTGATTCAGTCATTGACAAACCCTAAGTGATATCCATGTGATAGAATCGAGGTGAGTCGTGTTCGAGTATACTAATCTCATTAGCATACCTATAACGTGTGATCCCACAGACTCTTAGTGAAGACAGTCACTCTACATGTCAAAGTACATGTTATACAAATCTTGGCTAAACTTAATGCCCAATTAAGTTTTATCGACTTGCAAACTAGTTAAGCACTCGAGCTCTAAACACTTCCAGTGCCTATCTCCTTATCTCCATAAGGGATAGAATATTTGCTCTCAAATTTAAGGACTATTATTCTATATACCAAATCACAATTCCAGTGATATACAATAATGTAGAAATAATCATTGCCTTATTAAATATTCATAATTACAATACAAACTCTCTCACTCTCTCATCCGCTGAGTGGCATACGAGGGCATATTCCTAACAGCTACAATATTGATCTAGATGAGTCTAATACTTAGGAAGTCTGTAACTGTAACCAAGAAACTTAAGCTCAATTATTCTAATCCAACTTACTTATGGCATTTTCGACTTGGCCACATAAAAGAGAAATGCATTTTTAAACTCCATCACAATAGACTTTTAGACTCCTTTGACTCTGATTCATATGGGACATGCGAATCTTGTTTATTGAGCAATATGACGAAGAATCCTTTCACCAGTCATGAAGAAAGGGCTAGTGATCTATTATGCCTAGTACATACTAATGTATGCGGACCTCTTGACACTCATGTCAGAGGCGGATACCAATAATTCATCACTTTTACCGATGATTTTTGACGGTATGGATATGTTTATCTTATGAAGCATAAATGTGAATCTTTTGAAATGTTCAAAATATTCTAGAGGGAAGTGCATAATCAAACTTGGCAAGATAATTAAAGCTATTTGATCGGATCAAGAATTTGATGATCATCTTAGGAGTTGTGGAATTGTTTCACAACTTACTCCACCTGGAACACCTCAACGTAACGGCGTGTCTGAGAGGGTGAATCAAACTTTATTACATATGGTTCGATCCATGATTAGTCCAAAAGAGCTTCCATTATCATTTTGGGCCATGCCTTAGAAATAACAGAATTCACCCTTAACCATGTTACATCTAAAGTAGTTGAAAAGATACCATTTGAGAAATGGACTGGTAAGAGATCAAACTTATCTTTTCTAAAGATCTGGGGTTGTGAAGTGCTTGTAAGACGCCAGCTGTTTGACATATTGGCGATGATATCTAAAATATGTTTATTTGTAGGATATCCTAAGGAAACTAAAGGATACTACTTGTATAAACCCGCAGAGAACAAAGTGTTTGTTGCTCGAAATGTTGTCTTCTTAAAAAGGGAATATATTTTCAAACGAGACAGTTGGAGAAAAGTAATACTCGAGGAAACTCGAGAACCACAAGAAGACATTGCTTCGCCGATAGAAACTGAACATGCTCAATTAGTTGAAGAGCCAGTTCAAACTACACAAGTTCCTCGCAGATGTGATAGAGTGCGATATGAACCTGAGAGGTATGTGTATCTCGTGATAGAGGATGATGATGCATCGCTCATAAATTATGAGCCTAGTACCTATACCGAAGCTACTTCAGGATCAGAGTCCGAGGAATGGATAGAGGAAATGAAGTCAGAGATGCAGTCCATGTACAACAATCAAGTTTGGAACCTGATAGATCCACCTGAGGGTGTTAAAATCATTGGGTGCAAACGGGTCTTCAAAAAGAAGAAAGACATGGACGACAATGTGCAACCTATAAAGCTAGACTATTTGTAAAAGGTTATAGACATATCATGATGTTGACTATGATGAGACCTTTTCACTAGTAGTCATGCTTAAATCAATTAGAATTTTATTTGCTATTGCCGCATACTATGATTATTAGATATGGAACATGTATGTCAAAACAACTTTTCTTAATTGAAACTTACCCGAGGATGTGTACATGACACAACCTGAGGATTTTGATCATCAAAAAAATTCTAAAAAGGTTTACAAGCTTCAAAGATCCTTGTATGGGTTGAAGCAGGATTTTTGGAGCTGGAATCTTCATTTTGATAAAACTGTTAAATAGTTTGGGTTTATTCAAAATGATGATGAACCATATTTATACAATAAGGTTAGTAGGGGCATAGTTGTTTTCCTAGTCTTATACGTAGATGACATATTACTCATTGGAAATGACATACCCACCCTCTAGATAGTTAGGACTTGGTTGGGAAGTTGTTTCTCCATGTAAGACTTTGGAGAAGCTGCATACATTCTTGGGGTAAAAATCTATAAAGATAGATCAAAGAGATGATTGGTCTGAGTCAGATTACCTACATTAACAAAATATTGAAGAGGTTCAATCAGTCTACTTAAGATCGAGAAAGCATTTTGACATAATAAGTATGACAGTTTCCATGACTTAGTTCAAATAAGATATCACGCGACAAAGGTAGTTAACACACTAAATAGTTTAATGGACTATAAACTTATATTATTTGGGTAGTCATAATGTCTTGCTAGAGACCGCTTATAATTTATTGTTTAATAAGGTATTAAATGATTGCCAACATAATATAAGCCTTTTGGGTCACACATACGACAATTAAAAGGCAAGCAAGAATAATTAATAGATATAATATTCGATCTCCCATCTTCTATGTCTGTACCGCTTGTTGAGATATTTATCAAAGAAATTAAATAATGAGTAATATATAATATATGATATTACACATTATATTATTTAATTATATCAAGTGGGAAAAATAAATATAATATTGGATATTATATTTATTAGCGGATTAAATAATAAGTGTAACACCCCCGTAATTTACAGAGATATTACAGCGCCGTAGATTTTTTTTAGAGAATCTACCAGGCTCAAACTAACATAAAGACTCATTAAAATTCTCCAAACCACAACATTCACTTTATTAAAAGCAAATCAACTCCAAAGCGACATACAATACAACACCAAAAACACCTCATCCCGTAGGACCACAACTGATACGACAATTCACAGCTGGTACAACAACCAACTCAAAATGATGCACGATATCAATGCTACCCACCAAGCTCGTGTCCTCCCTGTGCTGGCTCTCCCACTGGACCTGTACCTGAATACACAAAAGTATATCCACCCCAGAAGGGGTCAGCAAGAAGCCGGTGCAAGTACAATGATTCTAGAATATGTACAACAAGTGAATAATCAATATAAATCACAGAAATCACAGTGCCATCACAGATATTCCCGAATACATCACAATCATCATCACAAAACATCAATGGGGGCTGTACAGGTACTATACTCCACACGAGATACATACCTCTCCCTAGTGAGTCCTCGTCAGGTTTCCATGGTTCTACAAACCTGGACAAGTGAACCGCAGAGACCTCAGTCTACGTAACACAAGGAACCCACACTGGTTTTACTTGGCACACGACCACACGTCGCACTTTTGAAAACATCACTTTGTCACAAATCACATTTTATGAAATTAGCACTTTTCACAAAACCATTTACTTCACATATTCACACGAAATACATTAAACACAATCAAAGTACTTGCCTCAATTCGAACGACACGGAAAACAATGAATGGATGAACGTACGATCCGATTTCCTTCAACAATTCGATCCAAACACATCAAAATACCGAATTAAACATAGGAAACGGAAGAATTCACCCTAAGTTTTACTCTTAGGGGCATTTAATCGAACACTACAAAGACAACGTGGTTCGAGTTCAAACTACGGAGGAAAACTAGGGATTTAATCCATGAACTACGTGGAAAAACGAAGGATGATGATTATAACATCATCATCCAACACCAGTTAGAGCTGGAACAGATTGAAATTGAAGATTCAAGCGAAAACCCCAACATATGAAGAACTAGGGATTTGAAGGAAATTTTACCTTGATTCAGATGAAACACGAGTGGAGGATGATGTTAGACAGGAATCAAACTTCCCAAAATGATGCTAAATGATGCTCTGGATCAAAGTTCCCAATATCTACCGAAGAATCACGAAGGGGTGAGAAAAAAGAAAGAAAATGCCGACATGACCCGTCACTCGGCCTTATATAGCCGATTTTGTTACGACCGTAACCGGAAGTGCCTTACGGACGTAACGGATCCTGACGGGCTACTGCCCAAAACACCCAGGCGCATTACGGCCGTTACTCAGCCAGACATTACGGTCGTAATGCCCGACACCTTACGACCATACTCGACAGCTACATTACGGCCGTACTCGACCTGCACCTTACGGCCGTAACCAGCCCTCTCTTACGGCCGTAGCGAGTCCTGTCGAGGCTTCTGTCCATATTGTGCGGGTGTGTTGCGACCGTAATCGGCAGTGCCTTACGGTCGTAACAGCCATTATGGCCATAACTCAAAATGCCTTAGGACCGTAACCTCCATGCTCCAAATCCTGCAGTCCGGCCAGAACGAACACCTCCGAAAATCACAATACTCAACGATTAGCAATCATGAACATTCCAAATATCAATTCATCAATTCACTCGTCTCCACATAATCCACATTACAACGAGATACAACCAAAATAACATACGTAAAACACACGGATATTACACCCTTACCCTCTAAAAATAAGTTTCGTCCTGAAACTTAGTATTCGAAAAGTTCAGGGTATCGGGAACGCATACTCTATTCGGTTTCCCACGTCGCTTCCTCAATTTCATGTTTAGACCATTGGACCTTTACTAACGGAATCACTTTCCGTCGCAATTATTTCACTCGCCGCTCCAATATGGTTACCAGTTTCTCTTCATACGAAACATCATCATTAACTTCAATCTCTTGATAATCAATAATATGATTGGGATCGGGAACATACTACGCAATTGCGAAACATGGAATACATTATGAACATGCCTAAGCATCGGAGGTAACGCTAGTCGATAAGCTACATCACCTACCTTGTCCAGGATCTCGAAGGGACCAATATAACGAGGACTAAGCTTCTCCTTCTTACCAAACCGAAGAACTCCACGAGTCGGCGATACTTTCAACAAAACATGATCTCCTGTCTGAAACTCTAACGTTCGACGTCGAACGTCGGCATATGACTTTTGTCGACTCTGGGCGGTCAACAACCTTTGTCGAATCACTGCGACCTTCTCCCGTGTTTAAATCATGAAGTCCGGTTCTACTCCAAGTAACTCGTATGATTCGTCCCAATAAATTGGTGATCTACACCGTCTTCCATATAATGCTTCAAACGGAGCCATTCCAATCGAGCTATGCCAACTATTATTATACGGAAATTCGATCAATGGTAAATGAATCTCCCAATCTTCTTTCCAATCCAATGCACAAGCCCTCAACATGTCTTCCAACATTCGGTACCGAGTGCTAGATGTACTGCCTGCCAGAAATGTGACACAAAACGACCATCGCGATCCGAAACAATACTCTTTGGGGTACCATGGAGTCTCACAATTTCTACAATGAACAAACGAGCTAACCTCTCTGGCCCCCACGTATCTCTAATGCCAGAAAATGTGCGGATTTGGTTAACTGATCAACGATTACCTAAATCATATTCATTCTGGTTCGCATCCTTGGCATTACCAGAATAAAATCCATTGCGATGTCTTCCCACTTCCATTCCGGAATTGGTAACGGTTCCAACTTCCCGGGAGGTCTTTGATGCTCAGTTTTAACATGCTGAAAAGTCAAGTATTTCAACACGAACTCCGTTACATCCTTCTTCATGTTCGGCCACCAAAAAATTTCTTCAAGTCCTTATACATTTTGCTAGTACCCGGATGAATCGAGTACGGAGTAGAATGTACTTCATTCAAAATCATTTGCTTGAGATCATCCCGCTTAGGTACACAAGTTCTACCTTGGAATCTAAGAACTCTGTCTTCATCGATTAAGAATCCAGGATCCTTTCCTTTAGTAACGTCTTCCCGAAGCTGCATAAATAAGAGATGGTCAATTATTTTGAGGGTCTATCCGAATACCTTCGGCCGATACAATATGCCCAAGAAAAGCAACTTCTTTCAGCCAGAATTCACACTTGGAAAATTTAGCATAAAGCTTATTATCCCTCAAAATACTCAACACAGTTCTCAAGTGCACTACAAAAAAAACAGTTTTTACCGACGCCATTTACCGACGCCCGTACCGCCGTTGTTAAACTTATAATTTACCGACACCATTACCAATGCCCGTTATTTAATTGATTTACTGACGCCATTGCCGACGACGGGTTCGTAGACTTATTTTTTTTCACATTTACCGACGCCATTTACCGACGCCACTTTGGCGTTGATAAATTTTTATTATTGTCTTTTTTTCTTTTTTCACAATTAACGACGCCGTTTACCGATGTCATTTACCGACGCCATTTTGGCGTTGGTAATTTTTTCTTTTTTTAATTTAACGATGCCGTTTACGCCATTACCGACGCCATTTCAGCGTCGGTAAATTTTTTACACTATCCCACATCGAAAAAAAAGTAGTGTTTTAGGTGGTTTATAAACTAAACTCCTTCTCAACCATTTGAAATTGAATGGAGCCCGAACCTGACCCGCCCGGACCCGGACCCGACCCGCCCGGATTTAGACCTGACCGAACCTGACCCGCCTGAGCCCGGACCTAACCCGCCTGAGCCCCGCTTGAGCCCGGACGTGACCCGCTTGAGTCCTGACCTGACTTTTTTAGATTTTTTTTAATTTAACGACGCCAAAAATGGCGTTGGTAAATGGCGGCGTCGGTAATGGCGTCGGTAAAAAATTACCGTCGAGCATTTTTCCAACGGTGGGTTGCCGTCGGTAATGGCGTCGGTAATTTTTTTACCAACGCCATTTTCTGTTTTACCAACGGCGTTTGGCGTCGGTAAAAACTGTTTTTTTTTGTAGTGGTGCTCGGCATGCTTTGTCTCGTTCTTGGAATAAATTAATATATCATCAATAAACACGACCACAAATTTATTGAGGGAATCGATAAATGTCTTGTTCATAAGTTGCATAAATTCCGCCGGAGCATTCGTGAAACCAAAAGGCATGACTAAAATTCGTAATGCCCGTATCTCGTTCGGAATGCCGTTTTCGGAATATCTGAATCCCAAATCTGCAATTGATAATATCCCGATCTCGAATCAATCTTCGAGAAAACCGTAACCCCTTGTAATTGATCAAATAAATCATCAATTCTTGGCAACGGATACTTGTTCTTGATAGTGAGTTTATTCGACTCACGATAGTCAATACATAACCGCAAAGATCCGTCTTTCTTCTGTACGAACAATACCGGGCCATTCTGTATGGGCCAAATATAACCTTTGTCCAGCAGTTCACTCAATTATTTCTTCAAATCTTGCATTTCTCATGGGGCCATTCTGTATGGTGCCTTAGATATTGGCACCGCATTAGGCTCTAATTCGATAGTAAACTCCACGTCACGATGCGGCGGCAACCCATGTAAGTCATCTGGAAATACGTCTGGAAATTCATTAACAACGGGAATAGAGGACAACTGCACCTCGCCCATTTCCGAATTCAATGCGTAACACCAATAACCGGTACAACCTTGTCGCAATAATTTCATCGCCTTCATGGATCGGACAATCTTCCCAGAAGCACCAGGTTTCTGCCCTTCAAAAACGTGTTCGATACCATCCGGCGCAACTATCGAAATTATTTTCCGACGATAATCTATCTCTCCATGCCAATTTAACCAATCATCACCGAGGATCAAATCCTTTCCTATCATATCAATCACAATCAAATCGGATGACCAATCTATACTGTCGATGGTTGCAGGAGAATTGATAATCTCTCGATCCCCAACTATCCTTTCCCCACTCGTCAGTCCCACAATAAAAGGTTCACAAGTAGAGAGACCGACAAGACCTAAACGATTCACACAAGACAATGATATAAAGGAATGAGTAGCTCCAGAATCAACAATACATCTACCGGTTGCATACAGATATAAACAATACCTGACATAGTTGCAGCCCCTACGTCATCAGTCCGTCTCATTTCATACAATCAGGGTGGAGCTGTTCCGGCACTCAGAGCATCCCTGTTCTCGATTTTGCCTCTTCCACTACCGCGTCCGACACTCGAAGTTGGTTGACCCGTAACTGTGCCTGCTGGAGTAGGAGACGGTTTAGAAAAGACTCTGCCCGCTAACTCACAATATAACGCACGATGACCCTGCTTCCCACACTTAAAACAATCGACGGGGCGAAATGTACAACGAGAATTAACATGCCCCGGATATCCACAATTAAAACAAACTTTTGGTGCTCCTCCACCAGGCTGAGGGGAACCAACAGAAGATTGCACAGAAGGTTGAGGCCTACGCGGTCCGCTGCCTCGGAAACTACCAGAAAATTTCGGTTTCTTCGAGCTCGAAACCGTAGGAACTGGAATTGACACCATCTCATAAGCAAGCGCTCTGTCCTGATATTCTGTCAAAGTAGCACACCCAAGGCTCGCCTTATACTTTCGGACCTCTGGTTTCATTCTAGCATCGAAACGAAGTATCTTTTCTATTTCATCCTTAACCCGATCTTGGACATACACTAACTGCTTGTTGTATGTCTTTATTGCCTCGGAAATAGGAACATCTTAGGGTTGAGCTCTGAAGAACTCACTAACTCTAGCTAACCGTACCGGCGCTGGATAATACTGTGCTTCCATTAATTCTTTAAATTCTTCCCAAGTGACATCACGATCCCTGGGCTTAACACCTCTCCACCAATCCGACGCGTCATCAACCATCAAATTTTGTGCAATTGGAACTCTCTTGGCTTCAGGGCAGCCAATACCGTCAAATATCTTCTCCAATTCAACTAACCAATGATCCTAGTTGTTCGCACCACCGGAACCATTGAATCTGGGAGGATTCATCTTCATAATTTCTTGAAGCCATCGATCCTCAACATTCCTGCCAGTGTTAATGTTTTCTGCACCACTTGAGCTAATTGGTGCACTTGAGTCACAACTTGCTGGGGGACATTAGACACTTCGGCCTCTGCACTCCCATCTGCACCTCCCGAAGGAATCGGGGTTGATCTAGCTACAGAATGAGATGCCGAGTCTGAAACGGACATCTCGGACTCAGATACGGATACTATGCCACGATCTCGGCCGTATTGACAAATAGCTCTAACTCTCGGCATACTGAGGAATAAGAATAGTTCAACAAGGAAATGATTACAACAATAGATTGCACAATGTCAAAGATAATCACTTCCGAGGGAAAGAAACAACCAACATCTGAAGAGTCTTCCAGCACAGGCAACACGGGGTGGTAGCACGCCAATGATATCGTAGACAGCAACCGACTCATTTTAACAGATCCAAACACCGACAACCTAGGTATCCGTAAACCTAAGCTCTGATACCATATTCTGTAACACCCCCGTAATTTACAAAAATATTACAGCGCCGTAGATTCTTTTTGGAGAATGTACTAGGCTTAAACTAACATAAAGACTCATTAAAATTCTCCAAACCACAACATTCACTTTATTAAAATCAAATTAACTCCAAAGCAACATACAATACAACACCAAAAACACCTCGTCCCGTAGGACCACAACTGATGGGATAGCTTACAGCTGGTACAACAACATCATTTAACAAACAACAGTGACACGAAATACATCACACGACAGTACCCGCGCAAGTACAATACCACAACACAACTTCGACCATGACCATACGACCACCAACTCAAAATGATGCACTATATCAATGCTGCCCACCAAGCTCGTGTCCGTCCTATGCTGGCTCTCCCACTGGACCTATACCTGAATATACAAAAGTATATCCACCCCAGAAGGGGTCAGCAAGAAGCCGGTGCAAGTGCAATGATTCTAGAATATGTACAACAAGTGAATAATCAACATAAATCACAGTGCCATCACAGATATTCCGGAATACATCACAATCATCATCACAAAACATCAATGGGGGCTGTAGAGGTACTGTACTCCACCCGAGATACATACCTCTCCCCAGTGAGTCCTCGTCAGACCTCTCTGGTTGTACAAACCCGGCTAAGTGAACCGCAGAGGCCACAGTATACGGAACCCAAGGGACCCACATTGGTTTTACTTGGCACACAACCACACACCGCACTTTTGAAAACATCACTTTGGCACAAATCACATTTTCTGAAATTACCACTTTTCACAAAACCATTTATTTCACATATTCACACGAAGTACATTAAACACGATCAAAGTACTTGCCTCAATTCGAACGACACGGAGAAAAACAAACAGATGAACGTACGGTCCGATTTCCTTCAACAATTCGATCCTAACACATGGAAATACCGAATTAAACACAACACCATGGAAACGGAAGAATTCACCTTAAGTATTACTCTTAGGGGCATTTAATCGAACACTACGAAGACAACATGGTTCGAGTTCAAACTACGGAGGAAAACTTGGGATTTAATCCATGAACTTCGTGGAAAAACGAAGGATCATGATTAACATCATAATCTAACACCAATTAGAGATGGAACGGATTGAAATTGAAGATTCAAGCGAAAACCCCAACATATGAAGAACTAAGGATTTGAAGGAAATTTTACCTTGATTCGGACGGAACTCGAGTGGAGGATGATGTTAGACACGAATCAAACTTCCCAAGATGATGCTAAATGATGCTATGGATTAAAGTTCCCAAGATCTACCGAAGAATCGCGAATGGGGGAGAAAAAGGAAGAAAGTGCAGACATGACCCGTCACTCGGACTTATATTGCCGAGTGTGTTATGGCCGTAACCCGCAGTGCCTTACGGATGTAACGGGTCCTAATGGGCTACTGCCCAAAACACCCAGGCGCATTACGGTCGTTACTCGGCCAGACATTACAGTCGTAATGCTCGACACCTTACGGACGTACTCGGCAGCTACATTACGGCCGTACTCGACCTGCACCTTATGGCCGTAACCGGTCCTCTCTTACGGCCGTAACGAGTCCTGCCGAGTCTTCTGTCCATATTGTGCGGGTGTGTTGCAGCCGTAATCGGCAGTGCCTTACGGCCGTAACAGCCATTATGGCCGTAACTCAAAATGCCTTACGTCCGTAACCCCCATGCTCCAAATCCTGCAGTCCGACCAGAACGAACACCTCCTAAAATCACAAAACTCGAAGATTAGCAATCATGAACATTTAATATCAATTCATCAATACACTCATCTCCACATAATCCACATTACAACGATATACAACCAAAATAACATACGTAAAACACACAGATATTACAATAAGTAATATATAATATAAGCTATTATATATATATATATATTATTTAAGAAGTTAAGGGATAACTAAGCAAATATTAGAGTTTTAACTTTAGGGTTTCCTTAGTATAAATAAGGGTTTTGGAAAAGGAATTTTTGCCGTATTTTTATAAATACTAGAATTATTTAGTTAGTATAAATAAGGGTCTACTCACCAATCCGGCCAAGGAGTCCGGTTCGGCCATCTATCTCCTTCCCTTAGTTGACCTTTATCAACATTACAATCCTTATAGTAAAGAATCGTCTCTTGCACTGTTTATCAATATTATTCATAAGGATCTAGTAATCCGGCTTGTGCAAATTTTTCGTGTGTGGATCACCGAAAGAGGAAGGCAATTTTCATCAGCTTCTGGTCTGGATTTAGATCTGTTCTTCGGATTAAGGTAATTCGAAAAACTCCTTATTAAATCAATTAAATTACTGCATGAAGATCCTCATCTTGGGTTCTCCGATTATTATTTCACTATGTTTTTGCTCAAATTTCTTGTATTAGATACACGCAGGACCCAACATGAGCTTCTATCAAAATTTTCTGTCTCAAATCAATATCGCATGGTATACAAAGTCTTCCCCAAAATCTCAAGACTCCATCCCGAATCAAAAATCCAGGAGATTTCTCTCTATCCACGTCTTCCCTCAATTGAACCAAAAGCAGGTCCTCGAACTGGTTCTCGTTGATGTCATTAATCAAGGACAAAGTAATTTCTAACGCACATAACTGACCCTGAATCATGTAAAGCCAAACCTCAATGTCCTGACCAATTAAGTCTTGTCAGATCCTCACTTGGGACATAAGTACCTCCAACATATGAAGTGATATCCGCCGACTACTCAACGCATCCACAACAACATTCGCGTTGCCCAAAATAGTAAAGAATTTCAAGGTCATAATTATTGATTAACTCTAAGCATCTACGTTGCCTCATATTCAACTCCTTCTAGCTGAAAATGTAATTAAGACTTTTATGGGATGTATAGATCTTACATGATACGTCGTAAAGGTAATGTCTCTATTCTTAGAGCGAAGACGACTACAGCTAACTCCAAATCGTGACTATGCTAATTTCCCCATACGGTTTCAACTGTAGAGACGCATAAGCAATCATCCTATCCCTTTGCATCAAAACACATCCAAGTCCGAGTCTCGAAGCATCACTGTGCTGAAAAAGAATGGGTAGCACCCAAATCAAATAACACCGAAACTGGATGAAAAAAGATCTGAGTGGTACCTGATTTCACTGGAGCATCTATCTCCTCTTTGCGTCTCATCTGATATAGCAGGGATGTGTTGATCCCGAACTCGACACTCCCTGACGGTCCGGTTGACCCCGGCCCCTACCGCGACCCGAATTCTTCTGAGTCTGAGAGACTGAGGTCTTGTGGTTGACACTTAACTCTTTTGATGCTGTTGTTGCCAGCGGAGCTCTAGTTATTTTGGCAACTCTCTCGCAATGAACTGCATGATCCCCTCTGCATCCACGTGAATAACAGGTAATCGGTGGAAGCAGGCAATCTCTTGCTATATGCTCACCCTGGGTGCACTTAAATAAACTTTGCCACCGTAAACAGAAGGCTGAACCGAACGGTTACCACGGGAGCTGTAGGTGTGATGAAATGGTCTCCCCCAACGCAGGGGTAGATTGTGACTTAGGGAATTTACCCCCTTTACTGGTTGAGAAGTTGCCAGTAGTATTTTGTTTCATAAATTCGGAACCAACCTCTGATTCTGGGACAACCATCTCGATCGCCAAAGTCCGATCCTGATATTGCTTCAACGTAGTATACATGAGAGGTGACATACTCTATCGGATATGCAGCTTTATGCGAAGTTTGAATAATGAAACTTATCTGCCTCAGTTCCCATTTGGTCACTCACATAACTCAACTTCTGATTTTAGGTGATAATAGTCTGAGATATCTGAACGCCCTGTGGTGTATCCGTAAAGATCTCAACAATTCTATGCTCTCGAACTGGCAGCGTACAATATTCCACCTCCATGGCGGTTTTAAATTCATCCCAGGTGTCTATACAGTCTCTAGGTGCCCCTGCCTCCCACCAATCAGCGGCTTCTTTATCTAGAAAGTATTGGGTAATAGACACCCTCCTCACCTTTGGATAAGCCACCACATCAAAAGTCCTACCTAACATAAAAAGCCAATTCTCCCATCCCAAGGAGTCAGTAGAACCAGCAAAATGAGGGGGTGCATCATTGTCACCTTCTGAAGCCATTGCTGGCTTCGTCTTTCACAATCGTGGGTGGATTCTGGTACCCACCTTGAGCTATCTGAGCTAATTGAGGTACCAATTGCTGAAGGATTGCGTAGCCCTAATGTTGGTGTTACCCGATAATTGGTCCTGGCTAACGTAAATGTGCAGATGTCGGTCAGAACTCAAAGACATAATATTCACAACCATATACGTTGTCGAATCAGTGGCTGATAGGGAAGGCATAATCCCTCATCAGCTTCACCACGTCCACGCCTCGGCCACGTCCTCGAGCTGGTCTACCACGATCTCTCAACATACTGAAGAAATAATAAAGTAAATGAAACAAGAAGAGCACAGTTCACAATTTACATCGCTAAGTACCTCAATTCAAGATTCTAACACATAAGGAAAAGTACAGAAGCATAACAGTTCGAGTAGACTTACATCCACGATCTCTCAACATACTGAAGAAATAATAGAGCAAATGAAACAAGAAGAGCACAATTCACAATTTACATCGCTAAGTACCTCAATTCAGGATTCTAACACATAAGGAAAAGTACAGAAGCATAACAGTTTTAGTAGACTTACAGCCACACGTCGCATGGAAAGATGATAACACAATGATGTTAGGATCGAAAACTGACTCTTACGACTCACTGACCGACCCATATTGATTGACAACCTAGGTATTCACAACCTAAGCTCTGATACCGTAAATGTAACACCCCAAGTAACTCAAGAGCCATTACACGCCGTAGAACCTCTCAGAAGGTCTACAGACTAAATAATCATAGAACCATACGTACCACATAAACATAAAATGTGTAATAACATAAGTTAGGTCGTGGCCCCGGCCAAAGCATTTTGACTAGAATAAAGTGAGACAAAATATAACATTAATCCAATGCCCACGCAGGGCACTTCGTCAATAACCTAAAAACAGTAAATAACTACTTAACCGACTCCAACAATCAACCAAGACATATTTGGAAGTAAACTTGCAAGACTCGAGTCTCGTAACATCATGATTAGTCATCCTTAGTGTGCGCTTCTCGTGCCTGCTCCTCGTATTGTCCAACACCTGAAATGCATAAAACGCATTTGCCCCAATTAAGAGGTTAGCATTCGAATGGCTAGTGCAGGTACACAATTACACCACATTATATACAAATACAATCCAACATCACTTTCACATTTTGGAAACATCTGAAAAACATTATTCCAGAATATCAACTATCATCGAAAACATCGTCATCAAGAAAATCATATCATCATGTATCATCATCACGGAAACCATATTTGGTAACCCGCGACCGTACCCCTTAGCATCATCAGCCCCTAGAGGTCCCGTCGAACCGTCCCTAGGTGGGAAACCACTTTCGGGATTCAGCGCCCTTAGCATAGATCCCCAGAGATTCCGTCGAACCGTCCCAGGTGAAGAACAACAACACACACTTACCTTTTTGACAAAACATCAATCATGTCGAATTTGCAAAATACATAACACAATATAAAACTTCCTAAGGGATCTCAGTTGCAGATCATCTACCTAACTCCTTCTACAACCAGCGGTAATCTCATTTTACAATTTTTCCAAGTTTTAGTTTTTTTACATAATTTGTTAATGCAAACCAGAACCCAGATTAACCAAGAAAATTTCAAATACAAACATAATCCATTTAGTCCCAATCGGACCAAACGGATTTACACCAGCTAATTCGTGCACGGCAATTTCAGACCTCAATTTAACCCAATTTATCATTCTTTTCTGGAATCAAAATTGAACCAGAAACTCACCTTAAATCAACACCAATTATCTCAAAACCCGGCCCAAAAAAAATTTGCAACACATAGAACCTTAATCCGGGCCGATCCCGAAAACAACTACAAAGCCGAGAAGCCTCTAAACTCCAATCGGAGCCAAACTCATCTGAAATTTTTATCTCCAGCAACACCTCGCCGCTGCCCGGCTTTCACGCACTTAGCCACATTCTTTACTTTTATTTTGCTCTCGTGGGGTTGGCCTGTGTGCGTGTGTGTTGACGTCTGATTTGGTCAATGTCACGTGTGCTGATCTGGTCGAATGGATCGAAGCCACGTAGAAAATAATAAACAAGATGAAAAGTATTGGATCACTAAATTTTATTAATGATCTTGATATGGAATAGAACCGGGCTGAATAATATATTGGGTCGGTCTATATTGTTTGTGCTTGTTAATCACAAGTATTATCTTTTCTCTTTTTCTCTCTTTTTCTCTCTCTCTCTCTTTATCTCTCTCTCTATCCGTTTTTCTCACGAAATTTCCCAAAAGTCCATTCTTTTTGTATTTTCCTTCTATATATAGAAGGTCTGAACTAATTAGCAGGTGACAGCTGGAGGTTGCCTGGGAGTGTGTTTAGACACTTGTCAGCGGGGGAATTTGCTTCAAACACGTGGCGGCTTTAGGGGATGCTTTGGGAAGAGGGAGGACAGAACGCACTGATCGTCCTGTCTGCCTGTTCCTCGTGCTTCTGGCAATACTTATCTATTGTGGCCGACAATAGGGTTGGTCCTCGAGCTTCCCGCTGTTCTGGTCGGTCGAATATGGGGTCGGCCCTCGAGCTTCCTGCTATTCTGGTCGGTCTTGTTACAATTTTGATTGGGAGCGTATTCATCCTGGATCTGCTCGGTCCTTCTAGTCCGGATATCGGGTCGGTCTTGATATCCCTACCCGGTCCGATCTTCAACGAGCCCGGGAAAAGATCGGGTTCACACCCGGTCCGGTTTCGGGCTCTACTCGGCCTGTTCGGCTAATTGGATTGTTCGGCTGCCTGGAGTGCTTACGTGGATGCCAAGGTGGATGGGCTATCAACAAGGGCCCCCGAGTCCAGGGCCGTGCCGGGTTGGCCGGGGCTGGGGTCGTTTCATATTGAGGCCAATCCGGCTTGTGGGAGGATGAGATCTCTCGAGGGGACGCCTCTTCGAGAGTCGCGTCGATTCGATTTGAGGGTCATTAAGTGTCATGATGAGGGAGACGCATGGCGGAATGTGATTTGACGACGCGTCCACGCGCTTTTGATTTCTGCGACGGTTCAGTATGAATCGCCGCGCCACGCACTGGAATTTAATGCTTCTTTTTCCCTTATAAATATAGAACTCCTCCTCCTTCATTCCTGCTTCCGCCATTTTTGCTTCTGTTGCAGAGAGAAGAGAGAGGAAATTTTCCGGCATCCTTTTTCTGATTTTATAGAGACTTTCTCGGTAAGCTCTTTTCCCTTTCTCTATTTTACGATGTCAGAGCGGAGGGATGTGGCAGCGGAGGAGTTGACTGTGTCTCCGGACCACAAGGGGGTGGCGGATCTGTCAATGGGCGACATCCCCGTCGATTGGAGCAACGAGGAGGTAGGCGGCGAGGTCGCGAGATCGCCAGATTCTGGAGATGCGGAGGTGGTGGCGCCGTTGACGGCAGTTGGCGAGACTCCGGCCTGGATTTGGCCTCAGCCGTCTCCTTTCGTGGAGGCGGAGTGGGATTCGGCCTCGATTCGCAGCACTGTTAACGAAGAGCAGTTGGAGGCTTGGCGGGGGCGGTTTAAGATACCCACTGCGGTGCGGATGTTTGTTCCGAATCCCGAAGAGAGGCCTCACACTCTGCCCGTCGGTTGCACGGCGGTGTACTACCGCTACTTGCTGGAAGGGTTGAGGTTTCCGCTCCTATTGGTTTTCTCCCGGTGGCTAAGGCAGTGGGGCCTTGGTATTGCCCAAATTCACCCAAATTCCTGGGCTCGGGTGGTGGGTCTTTTCATCCTTTCCAGTCAACACAGCTAGACCGAGCCCAGCTTTGAGGAGTTCAACAGCCTCTTTCTATGGAGGTCGGTCGGGCGATTCGGTTCCGGCTGGTTTTACCTGACAGCCCGGCATGCTATGCATAAAGAATTGGTGGATGTGCCGGAGACCATCCATAGTTGGAAGGAACAGTGGTTCTATGTAGGGGGGCCTTGGAGGAGCCCGGCTGCTGAGTGGGAGCCTGGTGTGATAGATGCCGAGCTTCGGGTCCCAGAACACTTTATCGCCAAAATGAGTAAGTGCCGTATTTTCTATTCTTGTTCCTTTCTTGTCTAACGCTCATCATTTATTTTATGTGAAGGGCATATCCCGGCATCTGAGACATCTTTCGATTTCGACGAGCGGATAGAGAAGCTTCTGGATCTTCCCACCGAGCAGAGGAAGTCGTACCTTCTGGCTACTGAAGAAAATCTCTGGGCGACCGGGCTTCGATCCACTAATCCGAATATTATGTCTTCATCATGTAGCCCTTGTTTTTTCTTTTTTTTTTTTTTTATGACATGTCTTCTTTTTCCAGTTCCTAGGGCCAAGACTTCGTTCGGGCGGAAAGAGACACCCGTGCAGCGCGTGGCGAGGCTGGCTGATGAGGCCGCCGAGCGGAGGGAGCGTGCTGGCAAGCGGAAGAGGATAGAGGCCGAGCCTGAGGACAGTGCGACCAAGGCAGAGGGCTCGTCTGTTTTTGAAGTTGCTGTATCCACCTCGAGCCCTGTCCGAACGGGTCGTGCGACCGGTAAGGAGCCCGCAATTGACTTGGAGGGCCACTATCTCCCGGTTAATAAGGACCGGTAGGAACCTTGTGCCCAAATGAAGGGGCGACGGCCGTGCTGGTTTCTGGACTACGTCCGGGCAGCCACTCCGACCGCTGAGATGCTCAACCGGGTCCCCCCAGTGGTGGTTGAGTCTAGTCATGTCCCTATCAGGGGCTGGACGCCCAAGATGGAGATGGTAACCAATGACATGGGTCCGGATGAGCAGATACAATTCGGGAATGCTCTGATGGGCCGTGCGTTGTGCACCTACATAAAGGCCACTAGGTAGCTGATGGCCCTTGTCGAGAAGCACAAGAAGGTGGAGGCCGATCTCAAGGCCTTGCAGGAAGAGCACCATCTATGTCCTTCGCTAATCAAGTCCCTGGAGGAGGAGATGACCTCCATGAAGGGCGAAATGGAGATTCTGGACAGTCGGGCTCTCGAGGACGATATTTGGAAAGGAAAGGCCGAAGAGATGACCACGGCGGCCGAGAAGGCGCATCAACAATGGTTAGACATCAGGGCCGATCACAAGGCTTACTTGAAAGAAACCAAGGCCCAAGTTGAAAGTCTGACCGAGCGTGTCAATTCCTGCGAGGCCTCGGGCTATGCCAAGGGTCTTGCCGATGGGGTGGCGGCCTTTAAGGAGACGCTCGAGTTTGAGGAGCTGATCAATTTGAATTACGTCTCCACCTGCTACGAGATATTAGATCTTATGAAAGGAGGGAAGACCGTTCAAGAGATCGAGGCCTACATTGCATCCCAGGCGACCGATCTGCATGTTGATATCCATGGAGGTGATGAGCCAAAGGTCGCCGAGGTTGAACATCCCGGGTTGGCTCCGGACGGCGAAGGCAAGGGACAGTCCTTCCAGGCGGCTGGCCAGGAGGGTGGGTCCGAATAGATTTTTTGCATCATTTCATGTATTGCCTGCGCGCCAATCTGTCTTTGTTTTCTGTTTTCGTCATGTGTACTTTGCGAAAATGACTTGAGTAAACAAAATCTTCCTTGTAGCCTTTGTTGTTGCTTTTTGGATGTTTGGGCCCAGTTGGGTAGGCCGTTGCCTTTCTATCATGTCTCACTTGTTGATTGTGCCGAGGCGAGCTCGGCCTTATAGTGCCGGATGAGCCGGTCTTATGAGGTGCCGAGGCGAACTCGGTCTTATAGTGCCGGATGGGCCGGTCTTATGAGGTGCCGAGGCGAGCTCGGTCTTATAGTGCCGGATGGGCCGGTCTTATGAGGTGCCGAGGCGAACTCGGTCTTACAGTGCCGGATGGGCCGGTCTTATGAGGTGCCGAGGCGAGCTCGGTCTTATAGTGCCGAATGGGCCGGTCTTATGAGATGCCCAGGCGAACTCGGTCTTACAGTGCCGGATGGGCCGGTCTTATGAGGTGCCGAGGCGAGCTCGGTCTTATAGTGCCGGATGGTCCGGTCTTATGAGGTGTCGAGGCGAACTCGGTCTTATAGTGCCGGATGGGCCGGTCTTGTGAGGTGCCGAGGCGAACTCGGTCTTATAGTGCTGGATGGGCCGGTCTTATGAGGTGCCGAGGCGAACTCGGTCTTATAGTGCCTGATGGGCCGGTCTTATGAGGTGCCGAGGCGAACTCGGTCTTATAGTGCCGGATGGGCCGGTCTTATGAGGTGCCGAGGCGAACTCAGTCTTATAGTGCCGGATGGGCCGGTCTTATGCGGTGCTGAGGCGAACTCGGTCTTATAGTGCCGGATGGGCCGGTCTTATGAGGTTCCGAGGCGAACTCAGTCTTATAGTGCCAGATGGGCCGGTCTTATGAGGTGCCGAGGCGAACTCGGTCTTATAGTGCTGGATGGGCCGGTCTTATGAGGTGCCGAGGCGAACTCGGTCTTATAGTGCCGGATGGGCCAGTCTTATGAGGTGCCGAGGCGAACTCGGTCTTGACTGCCTCAGTACCGAAGGCGAAGAAGGTATTCCTCGAGTGATGGGCCGATGCGTTGCTTCGTGAGCCTACAAGGCTTCATGGAGTACTTCGGGCCGGGAACTTTTTGAGTTTTTTGAGGCGGGTCTTGAGGTGCTGTTTTATAATTTCATTAACCGCCTTGACTTGTCCGTTGGATCATGGATTGTGCGATGTGGATAAGTCGTTTCGTATACAGAGGTCGTCGCAGAAGGCCTGAAATTCTTTATTGTCATTATATGGCTTTATCAGATACAACGGACTGAGGGGTCTTGAGCGATTTTTCAAATAAGATTGATTATTTTTTGTTCAGTTGTCCGAGCTAGGGGTTCGGCCTCGATCCGCTTTGCCGAACAATCAACTGCGACGACGGCGCATTGCACCTCAACTCGTCTTTTAGATAGGGGGCCGACCCGAACGATTATCCACTTGACGAATGGCCGAAGGCACTAAACGGAAGTGGGTTTCTTGGGAGGCTCGGATTTAAGAAGCGAAGGTTTGTCATCGGGTGTACTTTTGCCCCAGCTCCGGGGTACCCTTTTGAGACTCGGCCAGTAATATCCTTGTCGGAGCAATTTGTAGGCCAGTGTCGGGCCGCTGAAGTGGCTGTCGCGTGTCCGCTTGGGCACCTTTCTGAGGGCGTACTTGGATAAGCCTTTTGGCGATGGAACTGGACACCTACGCATAAAGTTCTTTCCATGGTGAACCGAGCGGACTGAGTTCGTAATGATCTCTTTTGGGCTCGGTCCTCGGGTAAAATGCCGCTTTGAAGATATTGGATTATAGGTTGCATCCACCCTTGCGGTTCTGATTGTTTAGCTGCCCGGACTTCGGCCATTTCCAGGGCTGAAGAGGCATGATGTCCAATGCTGACCTCGTCCATATGTTCGGCTCCGGAGATGGATGCGAGTTTGGCCAAGGAGTCGGCTTGGATGTTCTCAGTTCTGGGGATATGTTGTATAGTTCCCCGAAAATCTTGCAGCCGGGCCCGTGTCAGGCTGAGGTACTTAACTAGTTTGGGTTTCTTGGCTTCGTATTCGCCGTTGATTTGGTTTACCACTAATTGAGAATCACTCAAGACAGTGAGGCGGGCAAGACCGAGGGAGGTCGCCATTTCTAGACCGGCCAAGAGAGCTTCATATTCTGCCTCATTGTTGGTGGTCGGAAAACCTAAGCGAATAGCCGAGGAGAACAGACGTTGGTCGGGACTGACGAGGACTATTCCTGCACCTGACCGGTCGGCGGTTGAGGATCCATCTACATAGAGTGACAACTCTTCTGATCGGTCATCCTCTTGTGCGATTGCTGGTGTGAACTCTGCAATGAAGTCCGCCAGGGCTTGTCCCTTCATGGCAGTGCGCGATTCATAAGTTATGTCAAACTGTCCGAGTTCGACGACCCATTTGACCATTCGGCCGGAAACATCAGGTCGGTGCATGACCTGCTTTAAAGGGTAGTTTGTTAAGACGACTACCTGATATTCCAAAAAGTAGGGTCTTAGCTTCCGGGATGCCATTACGAGCGCATAAGCCAGCTTTTCCATTGGGGCATACCTGAGCTCGGCATCATGAAGGGCCTGACTAACATAATAGACCAGATTTTAAACTGCGTTTTTTGCTCAAGCGAAGGCGGTGCAGATTGCAGTGTCAGATATCGTGAGATACGGGCGGGGGGTTCTCCTCGGGCCGGTAGTTGCAGGGTTGTTGCTTCTGCTAAGACCTCCTTGGTAATTTTGTCGGCCGTGCCCCCTTTTTCCTTAGATTCTGAATAATCGACAAAAGAGTGCCTTTGTTTATTTCAGTTTTACTAACATGTTCCACTTTCCGCTGTTTTCTCATCACTTCGAATTTCCAGTTTCACTGTCGGCATCCTAATGGCCGCTGTTTGGGTGCTTACGCAATAAACCCGTTAGGTTCCGATGACTCCATCTGATTTCAGCCTAATCTTCGCCTAATAGCGGCTTGAGTTCGTTGATGACGTTTATTCTTGATTGCACCCTAACGGACTACTTTTTATAGATTACCAGGATCTTTATGAGGACCTAGTGGGAGTTCCGAAAGTTCTCGCAGTTATTGTGGGGTCATTGGCGGTTGCGGTGTACGTTGATTGCAACTTTAATTTGAAGGATACAAGGGGATTCTTTAGAAACCTTCTAGAGCCTTAAACTATGCTCGATATTCCCCGAGTTACGACCTTCAAAAAGGTGAGTCGAGTTAAGCAGGAACTCACGATTACAATGGTTCCTGTTCTTTCAACTCACAATTATAATAGTTCCTGTGCTTTCATATCACCACTTATTGGTGAGGGTGGTCATTCCCGGATGAACGCAGGGTATGCCAAAGCATTCCGCCACCTCGAACGAGTTTCCTTTCTTTGTGGCGGGCAGATAATGTTTAGAACTTGAAATAGTTATAGCCTGAACGATTCGTTCAGGATTCCGGTGACTGCATGCAGTTGTGGGCAGCGGGGCCCTCCTTCTAGCGCCAATCTGTTGACGTCTGATTTGGTCAACGTCACGTGTGCTGATCTGGTCTAATGGATCGAAGCCACGTAGAAAATAATAAACAAGATGAAAAGTATTGGATCACTAAATTTTGTTAATGATCTTGATTTGGAATAGAACCGGGCTGAATATATATTGGGCCGGTCTATATTGTTTGTGCTTGTTAATTACAAGTCTTATCTTTTCTCTTTTTCTCTCTTTTTCTCTATCTCTCTTTATCTCTCTCTATCCGTTTTTCTCACGAAATTTCCCAAAAGTCCATTCTTTTTGTATTTTCCTTCTATATATAGAAGGTCTGAACCAATTAGCGGGGTGACAGCTGGAGGTTGCCTGGGAGTGTGTTTAGACACTTGTCAGCGGGGGAATTTGCTTCAAACACGTGGCGGCTTTAGGGCTGCTTTGGGAAGAGGGAGGACAGAACGCACTGATCGTCCTGTCTGCCTGTTCCTCGTGCTTCTGACAATACTTATCTATTGTGGCCGACAATGGGGTCGGTCCTCGAGCTTCCCGCTGTTCTGGTCGGTCGAATATGGGTTTGGCCCTCGAGCTTCCCGCTATTCTGGTCGGTCTTGTTACAATTTTGATTGGGAGCGTATTCATCCTGGATCTGCTCGGTCCGTCCGGTCCGGATATCGGGTCGGTCTTGATATGCCTGCCCGGTCCTGTCTTCAACGAGCCCGGGAAAAGATCGGGTCCACACCCAGTCCGGTTTCGGGCTCTGCTCGGCCCGTTCGGCTGATTGGACTGTTCGGCTCCCTGGAGTTCTTACGTGGATGCCAAGGTGGATGGGCTATCAACAGTGTGTATGAGATATATGAGAGGTGAGAGAGAGGAATTTGATTTTTTTTGTGCAGAGATGAATTTCTATTGAGAACTGAAAGAGAGAATTTTTAGAGGGAGAGAGGGAGGAATCAAGTGGGAGACCTGGGTGAGAGTGATAATTTGTGCTGACATTCACATTGGAAAAAAATGTTTTTTATAGCCAGCATTTTTAGGGTAAATCAATTGCCCGGTGTTCTGGACCATTCAATATGACCCCAAATCAACTCTTTAACTTATTCAATTTCAATCCTCAAATGTTTAATTCCTTCAATTTTACTTCAATCGGTATTTTAATAATTAAAATCCATCCTTAATTATTTTGACCTTATCCAGTTTTATTTATTTACTTGGGCTGTAAAATTAAATTAATGTTGGGTTACAAATAATATAATTTTGGATTGATTATTATTTAATTTTATTAATTGGACAATTTTTTTTGTTTGGAATAGAGACTAGGTCCAATAAAGTAAGTTAATAATCATAAAGCTTTAAATTATAAATTAAACAAATTATATTAGTTTATTTTGGACTCAATATTAATATTAAATTTTACTTATTATTTTAAGAGATGAGGACTTGGAGCCTATAACCTGAACTGCATTCGTATCTCAAATTTTCAAGAATAATCATCGTACTTCAAAGTGGGGACTTTATTAATGCACGATATTACTTATATATATGCTTGTTTCTTGCCAAAATATTTGTATGCACAAAATTTGCATATTATTTACGTTGTAGTATCCAATTAGTAGTAGGCACAATGTGCTCAGAGTTTGCATGTTAATTACTTTGTGGCCTCCAATGAGTAGGTGGTAGTATGCACAAAGTTCGCATATTAATGGCCCTTGGGCACCACTAGGTTCAAGCATGTCATATATACTTGACAACATGTATGTATTTAAATTTAACAAAGTGTTCCCTCCTCAGTGAGTGAGTTGAAAGCTCACCCCATTATTTAAACCTTCAGGTTGAGGAGTCTGACGTGGCGGGCAATGGCGTGGGTTGATAATAATATTTATCTACTTCTTTATTTATTTTGTTTAGTTAAATTAAACTTTGGTTTCAATGTCATGGTTGGATATTATGAATGTTTTGAAAATATTGGGAATTTATTTTTTAGTTACTTGCAAAATTGTTGACATTGTTCAATTTCTGCTGCACTTTATTCAATCTTTCTTGAAATAATCAAAAAAAGATATTTATAAAAGTGGTCATTGCATAAGTGGTATCAGAGAGGGTCTACGGTTCTGTAGACTCATTAAAAGAATCTATTTTTCAAGCTAAAATTTCATTTTCGTAAGTGTTTAAAATTCTAATGGCATCTATGATTATTATCAATCACCTTCACCGCTCCATGTCAACTCCAAGGTACACATTTCAAGTTATGTTTATGTTGTAACTGTAACAAAATTTATGGTTATGAGATTTAATTTATTTTTTAATCATTTTGCACTAGTATATTTATATTCTAGAGATGTGTTGGGATAAACAATCATGTATTGAAGTTTTGATAAAATACCAACATGCAGCAAAGCAGCTGTCTCGAAAAACGATCGAAGTTGTTGGAGTAATCAATCTTGTATCGAAGTCTTCTCATAATGCCAACAAACAGTGAATGTATAAAGAGCCAATCATACAGCAAAGAGACTCATCTGTCTATATGACGCTAAGTATGGAAGCTGTCCCGAAATGATCATACAACATCCTTCCATACAGTATCAGTCTAAGATAGCCTACAACACATAGCCTACAGCAATATGTTGGATGCAGCATCCAGACTGCAAGTGTTGAGATCTTCAATACTTATCCAAACAGGACTTAAGACCGTTTGAACGGAATCTGCCTTATTTGCTAAAGTCAAAGTCCCGTTTGAAAAGAAGTATTTAAATACTGAAAAGATAATGTATTTAAATACTAAGCGGGCAGAGATCTTCAAACAAGGAGCAAAAACTGGATCGTGCTTTATACAAATAAATCATCCCGTTGGAACAGACTTTTGCACAACAGATATATTCTCAACGGATCTATTCAGAGGCTATATATACCCCAGAATTTGGAGATCAGACACACAATATATACACGAGAAATCTAAGACTTATAAAGTAATACGCAAACGATCTATCGACTAAATATTCACTATCATCAGATTAAGTTTACAAGAGCTAAAGTATATTTCTTCCAAGTATCATTCATATCTGAGAAGAAGAAACATACTCAGTCAATCAAGAACAACCATCATCAGCTCAAGATCTTCATAGTCAAGCTGTTGTTCTTACCTAGTTACTTTACTTTTGCCTTTGAGTAAAAACCTAGTTCTGTGTGAACTAAAGAAGTTATTCCGACCTACGTGGGACGAATAAGGACGAAGCTTTGGAACTGTGTGTGAAGAAGCTAGTCAAGAGAAAGCTTTGACCAATCTATTTGAACGGTTGAAAACGACACTCTTTGTATCAATCTGTGTGAATGATACAAGGATAGGTTTGATTATAGACACATAGTTGTGTACGTAGTGTTTATAATAAAACGTTTTACTCCTGTGTGGAGGACCAGTGGACATAGAGGGGTTTACCTCGAACCACTTTAAAACTGTGTTATTTACCTTCTGCAATTTACTGTTTTAATAACTGTGGTTATTTTAAGTATACACTTCATACCTACTTGCTGTATTTACAGAAACTTAATGTTACATGACTTCCGCTATGCACTCTAACTTGAAAATCGTACATCTTGTTGCTTAAATACTTTCCAAGCTATATTCTGTATACTTTCCAAGCTACAAGTGGTATCAGAGCGGTTGACTCTGAAAAGAATCAGTCGTATTTTTTACCGAATCAGATCCAAAAATCATTTATTTTTTTAAAACAGTCCTTTTCTTTCCTATATTCTCATATGGATACATCAATGATCAATAAAGTTCCTATGTTTTCTATTAACGAGTTTGACGATTGGAGAATTAGGATGGAGGCTCATCTTGCAGCAATGCACGAAGAGATGATTTTTGTTATACAGGATGGCCCCATAAAAATCATGAAGGTAAATCCGGCCCCAAGAATTGAAGCCAAGCTCATGCCGAGATGCTCGAGAAAGAGCGTGAACAATGGACTTATGATGATCGAAAGCGCACCAACCTCGACAATGTTGCTAAGAACGCGTTATTTATCACTCTTGACAAAGGCATGTTCTCGAAGGTAAAGAGCTGTAAATCAGCCAAGGATATCTGGGATAAACTCAAGTTAATTTGTGAGGGAACTGAGCTCTCAAAAAAAAACAAAATTTCAAAATTGACTCAGCAATTTGAATCTTTTGAAATGAAACCAACTGAAATACTTGAGGAACTTGACCTCAGATTCACTGGCATTGTTGGTGAACTTGAAGCGTTGGGCAAGATTTATACCCAAAAGGAGAAGAATCTAAAAATTTTCAGATTTCTCCTTGCCCGATGGGACATTAAGACCACAACTATGCATGTGTTGTGCAATCTTAATGAAATATGTACTTTTGATCTCTTCTCTGACCTAAAAACTTTTGAGTATGATATTGACAGGAGAGAGAAAGCTAAAGAATCTCCCGCGAGGACTACAGCATTAGCCGCTGTATCCAACCGGAGACATAGCATGCCTAGCACATCAAAGTCTGCCCAAAAGAATGCTGACAGCGACGACGACATCCTATCACAAGATGAAATGGCGCTCCTCATGTATAAGTTCAAGAAGTTCATCAGCAGTCGGGAAAGACTCCATACAGGCCCAAGCCTGTTCACAAGGTAAGTACAGAAACTTCCTCTGGTGATGCTAACCTATGTTATAATTGCAGAAAACCAGGACATTATGCAAATAAATGTCCTCATCCTAAAGTTAAAAGGTTGCCAGAAGCCGAGCAACAAGAAAAAGATGAGAGAAGACGTGCTTGGAAAAACAAGCTCAAGGCCCTGATTGGTGAATCAGAAGCCTCCCCCGCATCAACAAAGTCCGAAGAATGTCTTTAGGTAGTCACTGACAGTAACTTGTCAGATGATGAATTTGAAGATAAATCCTATATGTGCTTTATGGCCAAAGACATATCGGAAGATGAAGATAGCGATGATGAGGTAAGCTCAACCTCACTTATCCCTACCAATGCATCTCATACCTTTGAAAACATGATGAATGAGTTTAAGAACATTTAAAAGGCCCATGAGACATTGAAAAATGAAAATATGCAGCTCCAACTTTCTAACTTAGAGCCGAGGGAAGAAAACGACTTGCTGAAAGTAAATTACGAAAATATGTCTATTGATTGTGAAAACAGCAAAGTCGATTATGAAAAACTCATGGAGAGAAATCATCAACTTGCTGATGAACTAAGTGAGCTAAATCTCATAGTGAAAGCAAGACAAATGATTTTGTTCTACTTCAAGCCAAAGTAGCTTATGATGGAATCATCTAAGCTAAAAGGATGGAAGAAATTCAAAGCACCGGGCAACATGCTCATGATAAAAGTAGCTTATGATACAACTCATTCTCCAATAAAGGGAAAACTAGTACTGTGTTCGTGAGGGGTGTGGAACCCATTCCTGTATCGGAAGAAATCCCGAGTCTTGTGAAGGAACCTGTTGCACCGCGAACAGCAAAGGCTGTCATTCCGCCGCCACAGTCATATTCCAGACAGCGGAATCCTCAGCCATGCAGACCTATAAGGCATACCCAACAGCATCCTCCACGAGCATATCAATAGAGCCAACAACCGTTCAGAAAGAAGGATGTATCCAAATATCAAAGGCCCGCACGACAGTACTTTCAGTACAGCACGCCTAGTATTGGATACAGGAGCCTCGTTATCCCTCGCGAAAGTAGGTATCCGCACAGTATCAGCAACAACTTTGGGAATCCAACTAGAGACCCAGAAGGCAAGTTGTAAGGCCAAATAAAATGGCTCCACCTCCAAGACGGCATTCGTACTGGATTAATAATAATAACCCTGAATTTTACATGCACAATAATTATCATGGTTACAGCGACTACGTGCCTGCCCCACGTAGATACCGCAAGAATGAATCTAAAGTAACCTACAGTAAACTAATTGCTATCAGGAAAATTTAGGTACCTAAAGGCGCTAACATCCATGGGCCCAACAGTCAAAGGGGACCTAAATCTACTTAATTTCTATGCCTACAGGACATCTTAGAGAATGACATATGGTATTTCGCTAGCGGGTGTTCTCGGCACATGACAGGAGATAAAAGCAAGCTGTCAGGTTTTGTAGAAGGCCGCGGTCCAGAAGTACGCTTCAGTGATAAATCTAAAGGAAGAACAAGAGAGAAAGCAACCCTGCTTGTAGGAAAATTCAAAGTCACCGATGTAGCTTATGTTAAAGACTTACAGTACAATCTACTCAGTATTATCCAATTCTGTGACAAACTGTTCTCGGCCAAATTTTATATAGATCACTGTAGAGTCAAGAACATCCTGACCAAAGAAGTTGTGCTCATAGGAAGCAAATCAGGTAATATGTATATTGCTGACTGGATGCCTATGAGCTCCTCAATTCCGTGTTTTGTTGCCAAAGGCACTGCAGATCTAAGATGGTTATGGCACAAAAGGATGTCTCACGTCAACTTCACGATAATCAACAAACTCTCCAGATAGGGAATGGTAAGAGGATTTCCCAATATGTCATTCCAAAAAGACAGTGTATGTGGACCCTGTTAGAAAGGCAAGCAAATCAAGTTCACCCTGAAAAGCAAATCCTACCTTTCCACTCAAGAGTCTTGGAAATGCTACACATGGACCTATACGGTCCTATAGACCCGGTAAGTTTGGGAGGTAAGAAATACTGTCTCATTATTGTCGATGATTTTTCCAGGTATGCTTGGACAATCTTCCTAAGTAAGAAGAAGGAAACAACATTAAAGCTGCCCGAGAACCTGGGAAAGCTTCAAAATGAGAAAGGGTTAAGTATCGTGTCCATTCGTTCCAGTAGAGGTACAAAATTTACTAACCGCTTTATAGAGCAATATTGTTCGGAAAATGGGATACAGCACGAATACTCAGCTGCCCGTACACCTCAACAAAATGGTGTTTCCGAGCGAAAGAACAGGACGCTAAAAGAAGCAACAAGGACCATGATTGCCGCTAGCAAGTTGCCACAGTGTTTCTGGAGCGAAGCCACTAATACATCGTGCTATACACAAACCCGCTATGTCATCAACAAACACCACAATAAAATAGCACACAATGTATGGAACAACAAAACTCCATTAGTTTCGTCAACAAACACCACAACAAAATAGCATGCAGGTGTTACGTTTTGAACAATGGGAAGGATCAACTTAGAACCTTCTATGAGAAATCGAATGAAGGGATATTTGTGGGATATTCTTCTGTTAGCAAAGTTTACAGGATCTTTAATAAAAGGAAGCTAACAATTGAGGAATCAGTACATGTACTGTTCGATGAACCTCACCATGATCCTACAAGAATAGAAGATATTACTCAGAACATCCAACAACTTTCCATCATTGATCCACCAACTCCTATAGAGCCTGTCGTTGACTTAGAAATCAACCCCACAGCTGTAAGAATAGAAGTAGATGAAGCCGATGATGTACAAGTTGAAGCTGAAACTATAACAACTCAAGATACAATACGAGACGCCGAATTAGAACCCGACAGAAGATGGTTGAAAGATCACCCACATGAGTTGATCATAGGAAGCATTGATGTTGGTGTATCTACACATAGGAGAATACAGAGTACACAAGGAAATGTACTATGTGCGCAAGAAGAACCCGAGTCTGAGATATCTCCATTTCCTATATGGAAGTCTCTATCTGAACTTAGAAGACTTAATATGTGCACTATCGCTGTATTCTTAGCTCAATCTGAACCTGTTTCCACCAAAGAAGCTCTAGAGAATTCTCACTGGATTTCATCTATGGAAGAAGAGCTTAATGGTTTCGAAAGAAATAATGTATGGTATCTAGTACCCAGACCTACACATCAAGCCGTAATTGGAACAAAATAGGTATTTAGAAACAAGAAGGATAGATATGGACTCATTATCAGAAACAAATCCCGTCTAGTTGCACAAGGTTACATACAGAAAGAAGGCATAGACTACGATGAAACATTTGCCCCTGTAGCCAGACTAGAAGCCATTAGGATATTTTTAGCCTTTGCCGCCCATAAGAGCTTCATTGTATATCAAATGGACGTCAAGAGTGCATTCCTGAATGGAGACCTTGCTGAAGAAGTCTATGTTGAACAACCACCAAGGTTTTTCAATACAGAAGGCGGATACCTTGTATACAGGCTAAGTAAAGCGCTGTATGGACTCAAGCAAGCACCTAGAGCATGGTATGATACCCTGTCCCTGTATCTGACCGATAATGGATTCGAGAAAGGTGCTATGGACAAGACCTTATTTAAAATACAGGAAGGTCATGACCTCCTGATGGTTCAAATATATATAGATGATATAATATTTGGTTCAACTAACCTTGCTTTATGTCAAAGGTTCTCTCATCTCATGCAAAGTAAATTTGAAATGAGTATGATGGGAGAACTTAGTTATTTACTAGGATTACAGGTAAAGCAGTTGCCTACAGGGATATTCATCAACCAGGAAAAATACAGCAAGGAGCTTCTCAACAAGTTTGGAATGAATACTTCCAAATCATCGTCAACCCCCATGAGCACTTCTGTGCAAATTAGTGCTGACGAAGCTGGAAAGCCAGTTGATCAATCACTCTACAGGAAGCTTGTTGGCTCACTCCTGTACCTAACGGCTAGCAGGCCCTATATCCAGTTTGTTGTAGGAGTGTGTGCGCGATATCAAGTAGCACCTAAAGAATCACACTTCACAACATCCAAACGAATCCTAAAATACGTGAAAGGAACAGTCGATGTAGGACTGTGGTATCCTAAAGAAGGCAGATTCGATTTAGTTGGCTAAAGTGACTCGGATATCGGAGGCTTCAAGCTAGATAGGAAGAGTACAAGTGGTACTTGTCACTTTCTTGGACCTAGACTTGTATCTTGGTTCAGTAAGAAGCAATTGGCAAACTCGCTTTCAACGGCAGAATCAGAATACTATGCTGCTGGTAGTTGTTGTATTCTATGGATGCAACAACAGCTGTCAGATTATGGAATTGAAGCCAAAGAAACACCCATTATGTGCGACAGTACGTGTGCAATTACAATAACGCACAACCCTGTATTGCATTCGCGCACAAATCACATCAATATGAAGTATCACTTCATTAGGAATCAAGTTGAGAACAAAGATGTTCGGATCGAGAAAATTCATACAGATATCTAGTCAGTCGACATCTTTACAAACCTCTCAGCACAGCCAGATTCTGCATGCTTTGACAAGAATTGAGTTTGCTACAGCCTGACTCCCTGTAAGTTTTTAATTCTTTCACTCAACAATTGAGGAGGAATGTTGTAAGACCCACGAATACAGTATCCACCATTAATTATATGTACACTCAGAGATTCCAAACAGCACTGTAGGAACAAATAGAAATGAACTATCATATATCTGACCTGTGCTATAATTAAGGGGGGATACAGTATGACCCATGATTACAACAGTAATCCGAAAATTACTGTATGGAATTGAATCCCGTATGTACCTTTTAAGGGGGAACGCTGTATTTTCGCGGATACAGCACATACTATGGAATTCAATTAATATTAATTTCTAATATTCTATTTATTTCAAAAACAACTTTGAGTCCACGTGCCCTGTTTTTAAATTCAAATGTCTCTTGAATTAAATGCTTTACACGACATCTGGACAATAGTATATCAAACGCCGCAATTTTTCAAATTATTTTATAATTTCTCACCGCCATTTTGGGCAATAAGGGAAGTCGAAACGACAGATGTGGGACCCGGTATCAATTCAAAATCAGATGGATAAGATATACCTGTTACACTCAGTCCATCCTAATCGTTCATTTAAAACGACGGTTCCCATCCCTTAAATCTGACCGTTCACTGTCTGGAAAACCTAAATCTCCCCACCGCCCAACTATAAAAGGACTGTTTATGCCTCTTTTGACTCTTTACGCTTTCTGCAAATTAAACAAGTCTTTGTGCAAACAGCCTACAATTTTACTATGATTTTCTTTGAATCTCACTTCTTTTCTTCAAGAAACTACGATGGCATCATCACAGACTTCCTCTCCATCTCTCAAAAAGACCGCCACCATCATTGACGAACGGATCTTTACCAAATCTATGGTTGTTGAGCGTGTTCATGCTGAACGATACAATGTTGACTCAATGGAGATCATCGTTTCAATGATTCGTCAACATGGCCTCTATCACCTTGGAAGTCACAACCCTGAGTGCTACGATGCTCAAATGGTTGAGGAATTTTACCTTAACACTGCTATCCGTTTCTTTTCCCTTGCATAGGGAGGAAACGTCGCCGACATCACTGCTATCATCTGCAGAGTGGAGATCCACGTGGACCAAGCATTGCTACAAAACCTGTATAGGCTCCCCGCTGATGGCTTATACATGGAGGAACTTGAGACCTTTGGGTCCCAAGAAATCCTCCCCAAATATTGGAGATTGTTTACTGGTTCAGCATCGGATGAGAATGTCCATGTTTCATGTCAAAAGAAATATTTTTGTCTTCCATTTGTTTACTTACATGAGTTCTGTTGTCGTGTAATTGAAAACCGAATAGGTGCTTTTGAGATGTGCACTAACCTAAGATTTTGAATGATGGTTGTCATCATGTCCGGTGAGAAGGTCAATTGGTGCCAGATCGTTCTCAAGAAGCTGCAACAAGAAGTTTCAAAACCTGCCTCTCAAAAAAAGTCCTTTGGACTATTTCTTAATAATATTCTGACAAAATGCGGTGTTCCGCAAGCCAAGGATGCGAAGAAAATAAACTCAGGCAAATATATCGGAAGCTCCAGGCCCTCCGTATTCAACAAGCAACATCTAATTGCAAACATGCCATTTGTCCGAACCATTCTGCTTTCTTCTCATCCAAGGGACATGACTCCGAAGTCCGGGAACGAGGAGACATCAAAGAAATGAAAGAGACAGGTGAAGGTACGGGAGCATCAGATGCGGGCGCGGCAACATGGGGGACTGATTCCTCCTGTTCCGGAATGGATTCTGTAGACATTGGTACAGGAGGGACTGATTCCTCCTGGTGTCTCTCAGCTTCCGCCTGTTCCGGGAGAGGGACTGATTCCTCTTGCGGGATGGCGTGGGCTTCATCTTCGGGCTAGGTGGCGACAGGCTCGGATGCCTGTTGAGAAACTGATTGTTCCTCCATGACAAGAGGGACAGATTCCTCGCTGTGTTGAACATTTTCTCACTGTTGGGAAGGGGAATGATGGTGACTTGATGTCCCTTCACCTTATTGATGTTTTGTCCGGGGGAATTCCTGTTCTCTTGCATCTTCACGGCTCATCCTCAGACCAACCTGGAAGGCATCATCAGCGTCGTCTGAGTCGTGGTTAGATGTTTGACTGATAGGAAGTGTTTCCATGGACTGAGATTTTCCTTTCTTTAGAGCATCGGATTTGTCCATTATATGGCTCGAAATCAGCTCCTTACAGCAGAGGTTGTCTCATTGGATTAGGACTACGTATTTCCGGATGATTTGCTGGGATTACCACCGCAGCGGGAGGTTGAGTTTCCTATTGATCTAGAACCGAACGCGGCTCCTGTTTCTCGATCACCGTACCGTATAGCACCGTCAGAGATGTTAGAATTGAAGAATCAATTGGGAGAGTTGTTATATGAAGGGTATATTCGACCGAGTGCATCGCCTTGGGGTGCACCTGTGTTTTTTTTAAGAAGAAGGATGGGTCGCTTCGTTTATGCATCGATTATCGTGAATTAAACAAGTTAACCATCAAAAATAAGTACCCTTTGCCTCGGATCGATGACTTATTTGATCAGCTTCACGGAACGATAGTCTTCTTGAAGATTAACTTATGATCGGGCTACTACCAGTTGAGGATTCGGGATAGCGATATACCGAAAGCTGCTTTTCGGACGAGATATGGCCATTACGAGTTTGTGGTTATGCCCTTCGGGTTAACCAATGGCCCGACAGTGTTGATGCAGTTAAAGAACAAAGTTTTTATTGAGTATCTATTTCAAGAGAGAGAGTTTTTAGAGAGAAGTTTGAGATTCCAAACACTGATAGATGATGATCTTTAACAAGATTAAGCTGAGGAACATGGATTAAAGTCTTGTTCTTGAAGTTATTGATGATTCTTGAAATGAAGTTGATTGTTCTCCTTCATGGTTCGTCTATACAAGGTAATCACTCTTCACCTTTGGATTTCGTTTTGGATTAAAGATTGATGTTCTTGAGTTAATGATTATCATATAAACAAGTTGATAAGCATGATTATGAGATGGATTACCAGAGTATGATGATATTAATATGATTCGTGTGATTTGAATTGTATAGTTCGTTTTCTTGAGATAAGTTGGTTAATCCTTCTCCTCCTCTGCGGTTGTTGATGTCATTGTTGATGATTAATCTCTGTAATGTTATGTTAGGGACGTGTTGTTAAGGTTCTTGGTGTTCATGATGTTGATATTTGAGGAAGAAGATGATATGTTAATATATGAATTGGATTAAGAGTTGGATGATTACCTATATGTTAAAAGATATCGGATTTCGTTGTTTTGATAGCTTTGAACTTGGTTCAAGATCACTTAGTGTTCTTGATAATCGCCAAATGTTGATTGGTATCCGAAATACATGCAACTGCATGTCATTAGCGCACGCTAAGACTACTGGCTAGCGCACGCTAACGGGAGCAACTTAACGCACGCTATGTTAAGTAATTAACGTGCGTTAAGTCAACAGGCAAGGTAGTATATTTTGTTTCGGTTATGAATTCGTGATCGTTTAAGTTGGTTTGATCAGACTTGTGGTTAACCGAGATATTGTTGAGCCGTTGGTTTTGTGAATTGATTTTATCGATTGTTGATTGTTATCGAACTTGTTGTTTATCGAATTACTAGGTTGAGAATATTGATCGGTGATTATAATCATGTGTTGCGGTCGAGTTCGAGGATGTTCGTGAATTGCTTTGGTCGGGACCGAGGAACTTGTAGATGACGGCAGTGGATTTGGTAACAGCTTCCTCGTCGTTGTATCGGTATCGAGGTAAGTTATTACTTGCACAGTTTATAGTATTTAATGAATGGTTTCCGTTTCATTCGGGTATAATTCGTATAGCAATGTTTATAATCGTAATCACAGGAGATTTGGGATTATAAATCGTATTCGAGTTTTGGGAATCTAAATCATAATGTATATGATTTACTTTTGTTATTGGTATACTTGTATATCGAGGATATATTGTGATAAATACGAAGATATAAATTATCTGCAATCCGTGATACTTTGGACCATCGAGTATTGCGAATAATGGTTCGTGATGGTTTAGACATTGAGATCGTTCTCGAAGGACTGGGGGCAAGTACTCTAATTATTTTTATCATTTGTATCGATCATGTCGTGATACATTCGTGTATCGTTGTTGTCATGCATTTGTGCATTGTTGTTGTCGTGTATTGTGTACTGTTGTTTTGTGTAGTTGTGCATTGTTGTCATATGTCCACCTCGTGTTGGTCCGACGGGATCATCGGGGGATCTATGCTAGCGTGTGCTGGATCATCGAACGGGTTTTCCACCTCGGGTTGGTCTGACGGGATCATCAGGGGATCTAGGCAGTGAACGCTGGATCATCGGATTGCCATGTATTGTTGTTGTGCATATGTATATTATGGGTTTGCCATAAGTATACATTGTCATTATTGTTGAGATCATATTGACGTTGTCATATGAGTATGCATTTGTAGGTCTTGTGTTAGGACCATGTCCGTATGTTGTGTTGATCTTATCTCGGATTAGACTGATGTGATGGTAATGGCATTTCGTATCTTGAGGTATGTTCCGTATTTCCTTGGTATTTGTCATTGATGGACAATGGATTATCGTATTTGAATTATTCTTCGCTCAAATCGCTCCAATTGTATAAGGTGTCGTACGGAGCAAGCCTGTAAGCTTTCTATTAGACAAATTGGTCATATGCCTGCTCGATTAGAACATATAGTAAATCTTTGTTAATGATGGTGTCCGGGGAGGGGCTGCGTACAGCGCATGTGTCCGCTTTAGGCAAAGGTTCCACTACAGGTGTGGGATCCTGTATTGGAGAGGGATACCGTATAGGGGTGGTATCCTGAGGGGAGATGGATCCCTTACGGGTGTGGGTTCCTGTACAGGAGTCGTGGTTATTGGCTCCAAAGTGGCAGCCGACTCGCCAGAGTCTTTTAAGTTGGCAGATTGCTATATTTCCGTCATTGCCGCCAATGGCTCGGGATCTGCTGTTTGCACAGTAGCAGCTATCTCTTCCATAGGGGTTGCGCCCTGGGCGTTTGATACAGTGGGTTGGGCCATTGAAGGAACATCTTCAGAGATTTCTGTAATCTCTGTAGTCTTAACTTTTGTGAGCCTCCTTTGCTTCCTTTTCGGCTTCTCACCAGCAACGGGAGTTTTGGGTTTCCCAACACCTACAATTCAGTAGGTCATGTCCATTGGATGGTCTACTTGTGATACGGCTTCGTGCCGTGGCTTCGGCCCTAATTGTGATACGGATTCGTGCCGTGGCTTCGGCCCTAATTGTGATACGGCTTCATGCTGTGGCTTCGGCCCTAATTGTGATACGGCTTCTTGTCGTGGCTTCGGACCTTATTGTGATACGGCTTCGTGTCGTGGCTTCAGCCCTAATTGTGATACGGCTTCGTGCCGTGGCTTCGGCCCTAATTGTGATACGGCTCCATGCCGTGGCTTCGGACCTAATCGATACAGCTTCGGGCTGTTTTGGCTTCAGGTGATTGTGATATTTGACCGCTTCGGCTGAGTGGCTTTCAGGCCTTTGTGATTGTATTGGTAATTTCATTGGAGCCTTCGGGCATTGTGATTCATAATTAATTCAGTTCTGGTTTGGTTCATGTCGTGTAATTCATTGTGGTACTCTATAATTATGATTCGCTGTTGGGCATTTATGTTCTAACCTGTCGAACATGTATTAATAGTATGTCGTGGGCATAGTGTTTCACGAATGCTCGGTTCTTACCTTGGTTTGTGAGCATCTCGTGTTATTATTATCATTGTACCGTTTCATTCTGCCTTTGGATGCATATCATGTTATACATGTATTTGATGTTCATTATCTAGATGACTGGCCCCGTGGGGGCGGAACATGTTTTCATGTTTTAGGTGCTTGCAAGGAGAGAGTTGAGACACAGGGGCATGATGATGGTGACGAGGCATTCGAGCGATAGTAGTCCGAGTTGTTCATGTTGGTCAGTCAGTTGGAGTGTATTACAGTTTGTCAGTCATTATCATTATGTATTACCCGAGCAGATGCTCGTGGATGTTGTCGTATTTTTATTTTTGGCCATGTAGGCCCATCGTTGTTGTTGAAATTCCTTATCGGAATATTGTGTCGGATATCATGGTTGGGACTGTGATATCCCTTGTTGGTTAATTTTAATGTATTTTAGTCATGTTCGCCTGGTGGATCTCCGGGTGTGGGGTCCACGGCACTGTAATAACCCAATGGGATTTGGGGGTATTACAGAAGATGGTATCAGAGATTTGGGTTGTGAGATACCCTGATATGTGAGTTATGTGGCTCTACCGACGCGGTAGTAGTGGGACTGTCAGGTTATGACAATCTGGACAGTCGGGTTTTGTGAGTCGTGATATTTGTGCGACTGCATGAGTTAGTCATTCATCGAGTCGTCGTCAGTGAAGACTAGTATCGCGAGACCTCGAAGCTTCGTATGACCTGTGTAAGGACTCGATTCCCTTTATGTTCATACATTCATTATGTCATTAATTATACATGCTTTTTTGAAACCTATATGTGATATTATTGTTATGATTGATTCATGACTAATTATTTTGGAGCACGTGTGACTTGTGTAAGTGCTAAGGATCAACTCATTCATCAGTTAACAATCCTCAATCATCATTTTTATCTTGTCGATCAAATTAATTCATTCATCACTCAGTCTATCTCATTGCTCAGTTAATTCATTCATCACTCAGTCAATCTCATTGCTCAGTTAATTCATTCATCACTCAATCAATCTCATTGCTCAGTTAATTCATTCATCACTCAGTCAATCTCATTGTTCAGTTAATTCATTCATCACTCAGTCAACCTCATTGTTCAGTCAATTCATTCATCACTCAGTCAATCTCATTGCTTAGTTAATTCATTAATCATCCAGTCTATCTTGCGGTTCAGTTGTTGATCTTGTGGATCCAATTTTCAATCCGGTTAACTTGTTCAAGATAATCATTTCAGGAATTTCATCAGATAATCATGTTACCTCACTTGATCTTTCATGCGGTCTTATCATATTCCGGCGTCATGTCGACGATCATTTTATTGCATTATTAATGCATTCATTGTGTTAGAGCGTGTATGCTCATTGTCATCATTCCATCACGTAATCATAATGCGATCTTCATACGAGATCTGTAATTATCATGCGACTTTCCTACCTCGGTATGGAAAGAGCTGTCAGAGGGACATCGGACTTCGACGTTCAAGAGATCGTTTTCTAGTCGTCTTTGTGCCGGGAGAGCATTTTCTTCTCAGACGACAAGTTCGACTATTGTTTGCTTTAACTGTGATACTATAGGACGTCGCAGTACCCGGTGCTCGATGCAGGCCGTTGTTTGTTTTCTGTGTGGGAGACAGGGACACCTTCAGAAATACTGTAGGAGTTCTAGTGCCGGTAGATCTCGAGAGGGATCACAAGCCTCGAGGGATTTTGTTACTCCAGCCCATGCATCACCCAAGGGGTCCTATCATGCTTCGAGAGCTAGAGGTAAGGACATTCATCACCGGTTTTGAACAAGTTGATTCTTGCTCGGTAATAGTACAATCATTCATTTCATTTGTCGTTCATTCAATCATATAATTCATTCATCATATATCAATCACGTTGAGACTTATAATTATCAAACTAATCATTCACTTCACGGGGAACAATGGTTCCAATCATTTCATTTGAGCTATCACTCATTACGTTATCTTTTCACCACGGTGAGTCATTCTTGATCCTTGTTGGATTTCGATTCATTATCATTCATTGTGATCATTCTTGTTCTTGTGTATCTCGTTGATTTTTCCTGGCGGGATATTGCTTCTCCCTACTTGTTTTTAAGTTTCGGGACGAATCTTCTTTTAAGAAGGGTAGTATGTAATATCTACAATTTCGATTTTTCGATAATTTTCTTTTTTCGGCGGAGACTCGCTCATGACCATATCGTCATTCTGAGAATGATTAATTCTGCACTTTTTGTCATCCGAGCTCGTTTCGGTATTTTTTTGTTGAGTTCCGTGTTCTTAAGCGGCTTTTCCGCACTTGAGTTCGATTCTTGCGAATCTCGTCCGAAACTGTTGTTTCGAGTTTCTCGTAAGTTCAGTTAATGTTATTATTAATGTTGCGAGTTTTGGCTTGGTGTCTCGATCGTGTATCGTGTATTTCGGGCGTTTTGGGCCATTTTCGTAATTTCCTAAAATTTGGGGTAATTACTTTCCGTTGTCGAATTTCGAGCCTTCGGGTGGTCGGAATCGTGTGTTCTCTTAGCACTTGGATTCGTCTTTGTGAGTACTTCGTAACCGTATCTTCGATTCATATTCAGGTTCGGGTTTCGGCATCGTCCGGGCCGTCGGAGTGGCCACGGCCGAGTCACGGCCGCACTTCTTGGAACAGGGCCTGGCCTGGCCAAGTTATGGCCGTAAGGTGCCGGTTACGGCCGTACATGCTCGGCAGACATGGCTGGACGAATGCCGGTTATGGCCGTAAGAAATTTGCCAATTCTGGCCGTGCTGGTGCGAGCGGTGTTCGGACGAGTGCGGTTGCGGCCGTAGGACACGCGTCTGGCCGTAAGTGCCGAGTTACGGCCGTAAGGCCCCTTTGATACGGCCGTAGCGATCATTTGGCCAAGGCGGATTTTGACGAATGCTGGTTACGGCCGTAAGGCCCTGCCGGTTACGGCCGTAACCCTGTCGGCCATATATAGGCAGTGATTGGCCAGACCTCATTTTTGTCACATTTCTTCACCCGGGTGCGGCTGGCGACGAGAAAAATCGGGAAGTGGAGTTTTTGGTCGATTTCACTCGATTTCTAAGCGTTTTGAGGATTCTTGTCGGTTATATCAACATCAAATCCTTGTTCTTCGTCGGATCGAGGTAATTTCTTGAAATCTCCTAGAATTTGATTTTCGGGAGTTCTTCTTGATTTTCATTGTTCATCCGAATTTCATGAATCTGTTGATGCTAATGAACATTATTAATCGTGTTCTATGGATTGTATATCCATATCTTCGATTCGTTCAACCTGATTGATGATTCTTAGGTTCTTGAGGAACTTTGAACATTTAGTGTTCGATTAAATGTCTCAAAGAGTTTCTTTCGGTCGTTGTGTTGATTTCGATTGATATTGTATTATTGAATGAATTGTATTTCATTCAAGTTTGTTCGAGTACTTGTGTTTATCGGAGGATGTCGTTCGTTGTTCGTGGAAGGATTTCATCACCTTCGGTTGAGGCAAGTTTTATTTTTGTACTAGTCAATGAGATTAATGTTATCATATATGTGTATGAATGTGTTGTATCATTCCGAGACTTAGTCTCTTCATGAGTTCATTGATATTAAGGGATCGTTCGATATGATACCTTTCAGAAATTATGCCAAATGTTGCTGTTCATTAATGGCCGGTAAGGCATTGAGATACTCGTTATTAATGTTATTGTCGATAGCCGGTTCGTGGTATCGATGTATCGATTGTTGTTGTTAATATTGATGTCGATCTAAGACATTGTTGTAATCATTGTTATTAATGTTGGCGTCCTGTCATTCATGTTGTATTGGCCGATTGAAGGCATTGTCGTATTCGTTCTCATGTTCGTCGTCGGTAGCCGATTAAAGGTGCCGAGGCATTCATTGTATCATTGTTATCGATTGGCCGTTCTAAGGCAATCGAGGAGTTCAATCATTCATTGTATCATTGTTATCGATTGGCCGTTCTAAGGCAATCGAGGAGTTCAATCATTCATTGTATCATTGTCATCGATTAGCCGTTCTAAGGCAATCGAGGTGCTCAATTACTCATTGTATCATTGTTATCGTCCGGCAGTTCTAAGGCAATTGAGGTGCTCAATCATTCGCTACATCATTGTTATCGATTGGCCATTTTAAGGCCATCGAGGTATTGAATCATCCGCTGCATCATTGTTATCGGTTGGCCATTCTAAGGCAATCGAGGCATTGAATTGGGGCTGTCGAGGATAGTTCCCATCCGTTGTGTTGTTGATATCGATTGACCATTCTAAGGTAATCGAGGTATTGAATTGGGACCGCCGAGGATGGTGCCCATCCGTGAGTTACTATCATCGTGTTGGCCGACTCAAGGCAACATACTATCTTCCTTGTGAATTCGGTAATCTTCGGATCATTGCCATTTGTGATTAATTATGTTTTGGAGGCTAATCTCGGGTAGTGGTCATTATGGGTAAACTTGAAGCTTGAACCTTTGCGGTTGGTTCCCCAACACCTACAATTCAGTAGGTCACGGTCATGCTTATGATCTCATTATGGGTAAGTTTGGGGCTTGAACCTTCGCGGTCGGTTTCCCAACACCTAAAATTCAGTAGGTTACGGCCATTGGATGGTCTAATTGTGATACGGATTTGTGCCGTGGCTTCGGCCCTAATTGTGAAACGGCTCCGTGCCGTGGCTTCGGCCCTAATTGTGATACGGCATCGTGCCGTGGCTTCGGCCCTAATTGTGATACGGCTTCGTGTCGTGGCTTCGGACCTAATTATGATACGGCTTCGTGTCGTGGCTTCGGCCCTAATTTTGATACAGCTTCGTGTCGTGGCTTCGGCCCTAATTGTGATACGGCTTCGTGCCGTGGCTTCGGCCCTAATTTTGATACGGCTCTGTGCCGTGGCTTTGGACCTAATCGATACAGCTTCGGGCTGTTTTGGCTTCAGGCGATTGTGATATTTGACCGCTTCGTCTGAGTGGCTTTCAGGCCTTTGTGATTGTCTTGGTAATTTCATTGGAGCCTTCGGGCATTGTGATTCATAATTAATTCAGTTCTGGTTTGGTTCATGTCGTGTAATTCATTGTGATACTCTATAATTATGATTCGTCGTTGGGCATTTACGTTCTAACCTGTCGAACAGGTATTAATAGTATGCCGTGGGCATAGTGTTTCACGAATGCTCGGTTATTACCTTGGTTTGTGAGCATCTCGTATCATTGTACCATTTCATTCTGCCTTTGGATGCATATCATGTTATACATGTATTTGATGTTCATTATATGGATGACTGACCCCGTGGGGGCGGTGTAATACCCGAGATTTCTGATATGTATTTAAACCTTGTGATATGTATTTGTTGCATTTTGATCTGAGTATTATTCTCCGTATTTCATGATTCCGTGTTGTTGAGCATATGACTTCATGACTGTGTTCAAATTGTGATTTTTTCACTTGTAGCGCATGCTATCGACTAGGCGTAGCGTACGCTAATTTGGGTTTTGTAGCGCACGCTGTGTATGAACCTGAGTGCGCTCTATACATAGTCAACATGATTAAGACGGGGTGGTAGGTGAGATCAGCCGCGGATCTTGGTCGGGACATGTCGGGATGAACTTGGACGGCTTTTGGAAAAAGCCGAGTCAACGCTGTTTAGCGCACGCTACTTGTATGAGAATAGCGCACGCTAAATGTTGAGTACAGTGAGGTCAGTAAGCTTCGTATGGCCGTTAGCGCACGCTATATGTGTGGTAGCGTATGCTAATTTATATACTTAGCGCACGTAAAGGGATGTTCGCGTACGCTAAGTCGAGAACAGGCATAAACAGTAGACTACATGTCTGTTAGCGCACGCTACGGATATGAACTAGCGCGCGCTAATAACCATTTTCTATATATAAGACAGCACCCTTTTTTATTTTTCAGATTCCATCTCTTCCCAAACTCGATTTCTGAAACTTAGAGAGTTACTTCCTCCATCCTAAACCTCTCATATCATCATCCTAGCTCGAGTTTGAAGATTGTAGATCATTGGAGGTTGGTGTTCAAGCTCTCGGTGTTAGATTTCTTCAAGTTCCTCCTTGTTCTTCACTATTTTTGAGGTAGGTGATTCTTCACCAACTGGAGTAGTATTCTTATGGATGTTTTGGAACATGTTTTGAGATTATCTAGTCAGTTAAATTCGTACGTAATCGATCATCATGTTGTTAGAAGGATATTTTCGAAGTTTCGGCACTTCTTCATCGTATAGACCATTGAACCTTTTAGTGTTTGAACTCCTAAGCACATTCATGTAACTACAAAACCGATTATGGCCAGCTTATGGAGAATATCAAGTTCATATGTATTTACATAATGGAAATTATACATTTTGGGACATTGATGGATTGAACTTAGGATATTTTCTTGAAGATGAAGATGAATTATAAGTATGGTCTTGTAATATCCTTGGATAGTATAAGGTGACCTTCAATGTAAATCATAACTCATAGTGATTTATGGATTTGGTTATCTTTATGTTGATGATTCAAACAAAAGGAAGTTGATGGGTAACCATTGCTATGAATGTAAATTTTGGCAAGGAAGATAAATTATGGAAAGAACGAATTATATGGTTGATAAACCTTAAACTCGGATTGGAGCATGATTTTGTAACCAAACTTGGTGAGGGAATCAATAATCCGGAATCGTAGTACGTAATTACGGTGATTTGAGCGACTCTAGCTAGATCGAGCGGTCGTCGAGTGATTTGATCCGTGAGTCGGCGAGCTTAGAGTGTTAACCCGACAATAGTAGACATTAGATGTTCGTACGTTTAAGCTTGTCCTGAGTTGCCGTTATTTTTCCTACTTGTTCTAGGGCTGAGCATTGCGAACATTTGATCGAAGGAGGCGTCCTTCGAGTGTGTTGAGATCATTGGAGTGATTAGTTCTTGCCATCTTTGAGGCAAGTATCGTAATTTGTTAATATTGGTATTTTGAGCATGCATGTAGTTTATTCATGTTGTTGAACATGGGATTTATTTTGTTGAATTGTCATGATATTCATTAACAAGTGTTTGTATGTTCATGTTGATGGACATAGCGATTTTGCGTATATGTATGCATGATTTGTGTTTGTGTATGTTGTATGATCTATGCTGAGGGCGCTGGATCGGATGTCCACCTCGTGTTGGTCCGACGGGATCATCTTGGGATCTATGCTGAGGGCGCTGGATCATTGGACGGGTTTTTCCACCTCGTGTTGGTCCGACGGGATCATCTTGGGATCTATCCTGGGGGCGCTGGATCATTGGAATACCCATATTGTGTTAATGGAATCTTGTGGATTCACATTGTTGGATTCCGGTAGTGGAAGTCCGTGTTGTGTATTTTGTTACGCATTGTTGTTGCATATTCAATTTGTTTAATATGATACTTGTACTAGCATCTTTTTGCTAACCCCTTCGGGGGTGGACATTTGTTTTGATGTTCAGGTAGCCGTAGAGCGGGAAAACAGCCACAGTACCGACGTGACGACGAAGGGGCTCAGTGATGTTTATTGTTATTGTGATTTGTCTTCTTGGTTCACTTTCAGTACTCGAGTACGTGTGTTTTAATAATATTATTTCGATATGGTTGTATTAATGAACTCAGTGGATCAGTTGAAACCGGTTTTATATTTTGAACTTCTATGGTAATGTTGTAATATATTTTCATTTTTTTAATTATCCTTGTAAATGCTTACTTAAAGGGTTTACGGCGCTATAATTATTCCGAATATCTCGGGGTGTTACAGAATATGGTATCGGAGCTAAGATTCATGGATATCTTGGCAGTCGGGCTTTAGTTGGGTCTGTTTACGTTATTTGATTTACGGGTCGTTCGTAACATCACTGTTCAGCCAGCGTCGTCATGTGGACCGTGGTTGTAAGTCTCCTAATCTCTTATACTACCGTTTTACTTAATTTCTGTTTTGTGAATATTGACGGGCTTTATTTTTGAAAATTTTGCCCTGGATATTGAGTAATTGTGTTTACAGTATGTTGAGGGGAGGACGTGGACGCGGACGCGGTCGTGGACGCGGACATGGTAATATGAGACAGGAGGATTCAGCGACTACTCCAGAATTATCGGCTAGTCGAACCGATTCCCATTCTGGAGGACAGCAGGGATCAGCGAATGACAACGCAAATTCTAACATGTCGGGAGTGCTTCAACAGGTGGTGGCTCAGATAAACCAGTTCGCTCAGGTAGTTGACCGCATGCAGACGGCAATGGGACAGCAGCATAACGAGGATAATCGGGGAGACAGATGGCTTACTGAGGTGGTCAAATTGCACCCGCTAAAATTTGATGGTTCTGCTGAGGCACTTACTTGGGATCATTGGCTAAAGGAGTTAGAGAAGATATTTGCAGGGATTAACTGTCCCGAGGACCGGAAAGTTCCTACTGCCCAGTATTTTCTGACTGGGGAGGCTTTTGACTGGTGGGAAGCTATTCGACCTGAGGATCATAATGCTGACTGGATGGAGTTCAAACTAATGATGGAAGCACAATATTGTCCTCGTCCAGTTAGAGAGGCAAAAATCCTAGATTTTTTCTCACCGCAGAGTTCGGAAGCATCTGTGACAGACATAATCAAGACCTTTAATCATCAGCTGACTTGTGTGCGACACATGGTCAGAACGGAGGCGTAGAAGATTTTTCATTTCGATATGTGGATGAAGCCGGAGATTCAGCAGTACATGTCCGGATTCGAGTGTACTAGGTTGCGACAATACCAGGACAAGGCGATGGCCTACAACATGAAAGAGGCACCGGTGGAAAAATAGATGGAGGCAAAGAAGCAGAAAGTGTCCGGCAACTTCTCGGAAAACAAGAGTGGTGGGCCCCGCAAGGGCCAGTCTTCATTTCATTCATCTAGGAAACCTCCACACCCTTCTCGAGGTGGAAAGAAGTTCCGGACAACATCAGCAGTTTCGGACGCATCAAAGAAGTGCTATAATTGTGGTCGAGCAGGGCATATTCGACGTGATTGTCCGATTCCTTCCGTGACTTGTTTTGAATGTGGGCAAGAAGGACACCGTGCGAATTTTTGCGGAAATGTGACTAGATCATTTGGTACTCGCACTCCGGCACCAGTTCCGAAAGAGATAAGTGTGAACCAGACATAGCAGAGTGGGTTTCAGCAGCAGAATGTTGGGAAGAGAGAGACATCCAGTGCTGGGTCCGTTCCTCCGCGCCTGTACGAGATGAGGAAATCTGACGATCAGAACACTAATGTTGCATCAGGTACGATTCATATCCTTTTGCAACTAGTTAGTGTCTTATTCGATTCAGGAGCTACACATTCTTTCATATCATTGAACTGTGTTAATCGTTTGAAAATCTCATGTTTATTTGATTGTGAGACTTATGTTGTGGGTTTGCCGAGCGGAGCGAGAATTGTGGGAACCCTAGAAATTAGAGATTTTCCAGTGTCTATAGGAGGGAGAGATTGGCCATCGAATCTTATTGTAGTCGACATCCATGGTGACGATTTAATTATCGGAGACGATTGGCTCAACCGTTATGGAGCTATTTTGAATTACCGAAAGAGAGTCATTTCTATCATTACTGGTGATGGATCTGAACATTTATTCAAAGGATGGAGACCGGGAAGCTCGGGAAAATTGATCAAGACTATGAAAGCAGTGAAATTACTGAAGCAGGGTTGTCACGGATTTTGATGCTACGCCATGAAGAAAGAAGGAGTAGAGCTCTCATCTATTCCAGTTGTGAATGAATTCTCAGATGTATTCCCTGACGAACTACCTGGGTTACCTCCACAGAGAGAAGTGGACTTCACTATCGAATTAGAGCCTGGATCCGCTCCTATTTCCAGAGCACCATACCGTATGGCGCCAACCGAGATGTATGAACTAAAGAAAAAACTGGAGGAGTTATTACAGAAGGGTTACATTCAACCTAGCGTTTCTCCTTGGGAGCGCCCGTTCTATTTGTCCGGAAGAAAGATGGATCCCTCCGATTATGTATTGATTACAGGGAGCGAAACAAGATGACGATCAAGAACAAGTATCCTATACCTCGGATCGACGACTTGTTTGATCAACTGCAAGGGGCAATGGTATTCTCGAAGATTGACTTGCGATCAGGATACCATCAGTTGAGAATTAAGGAATTGGATATACCGAAATCTGCCTTCAGATCCCGGTACGGACACTATGAATTTGTGGCAATGCTATTTGGACTTACCAATGCTCCTGTGGTGTTTATGCAATTGATGAATCGGGTATTCTTAGAATACCTAGATAAGTTTGTGATCGTTTTCATTGATGACATCTTGATTTATTCGAAAGACACAGAAGAGCATGCTGAGCATTTGTGTGTTGTTTTGAGCACCTTGAGGAATGAACAGTTTTATGCGAAACTTTCCAAATGCTAGTTCTGGCTTAGGGAAGTAACTTTCCTTGGGCATGTGATATCAGCTGACGGAGTTCAGGTAGACCCGAAGAAAGTCGAAGCAATCTTGGAATGGGAACCTCCTAATAACATGAAAGAAGTCTGAAGCTTCTTAGGACTTGCTGGATATTATCACCGTTTTGTAGAGGGATTTTCCAAAATTGCTCATCCGCTCACTCAGCTGTTGCAGAAAACTCAAAAGTTCACGTGGAATGAGAAATGCCAAGCTAGTTTTGATGAACTTAAGAGGAGACTGACGACAGCGCCTATATTAGCGTTACCAGATGGTACTGATGGGTTCATGGTATATAGCGATGCTTCAAATCAGGGTCTGGGATGTGTGTTGATGCAAAAGGATAGGGTGATTACCTATGCCTCTCGACAGTTGAAACCGTACGAAGTTAATTACCCGACTCATGATCTGGAGTTAGCAGTTGTGGTCTTTGCTTTGAAAATTTGGCGACATTATTTATACGGCACTCATTGTCAGATCTTTACAGATCATAAGAGACTCAAGTATATTTTCAGTCAGAAAGAATTAAACATGAGGCAGATAAGGTGGCTGGAATTGATCAAAGATTACGACTTGGAAATCCTCTATCATCCGGGTAAAGCAAACATAGTGGCTGATGCACTGAGTCGTAAACATGTTTCTCTTCGAGTGTTGGAAGCACTTACATCCCAAACCAGCATTCAACGAGAACTGATCCTCGAAGGGATTGAAGTATGGTCACCAGGAATCCAAGGGCAACTATATGTGATGGAAATAACTTCGACACTAGTCCAGGAAATTAAATCTAAGCAGTTGAACGATTCTCTGATTCTTCGGTTATGTGACGAAGTAAAGAAAGGAAAGGCCCCAGGATTCGTGATACAAGATGATGGAGTTCTGAGCTTTCAGATTCGACTTTGCGTTCCCGATGATGATGTTTTGAGACAGACAATTCTGAATGAAGCTCACAGCGCGCCCTATTCTATTCACCCGGGCAGCAGTAAGATGTATAAGGATTAAAAAAAACTTTTGGTGGGGAAATATGAAGAAGGACGTAGCAGAATACGTTTCAAAGTGTTTGACTTGTCAACAGGTTAAGATTGAACATCAGCGGCCTGCCGGAATGTTGAAGCCACTTCCGATCCCTGAGTGGAAGTGGGAGGATATCTCGATGGATTTCATCACCAATATGCCAAGGACCAAGACGGGAATGAACATGATTTGGGTTGTAGTTGATCGACTGACCAAGTCGGCTCATTTCCTAGGAATTAAAGACATGTGGGGACCCAAGAAATTGGCACGAGTATTTATTGCAGAGATAGTCAGATTGCATGGGACGCCGAAGGCCATTATTTCGGATCGAGATGGTCGCTTCGTATTGCATTTTTGGAAAGCAGTTCACAGGGCTTTGGGAACCGAACTGAACTTTAGCACGGCTTATCATCCTCAGACGGACGGTCAGTCCGAAAGGACTATTCAGACAGTAGAAGACATGCTTAGAGCTGGTGCCTTGGATTGGTCAACTGATTGGGAAGTTCACTTGCTGTTGATTGAATTCACCTACAACAATAGTTGGCATGCTTCTATTAAGATGGCACCATTTGAAGCTTTGTACGGGAGAAGATGTCGATCACCCCTGTGCTGGGATGATTCTTCGGACTTGATCGGGATGGAACCGGAATTGATAGTTCATACTCAAGAGAAGATAGCCCTGATTCGGGAAAGACTGTTGACTGCCCAGAGTCGACAGAAATCTTATGCAGATGTGCGTCGTCGCCCACTGGAGTTTGAGATTGGGGACCACGTACTATTGAAGGTGTCTCCCACTCGGGGAATTTTCCGTTTTGGGAGGAAAGGTAAGCTCAGTCCGAGATATATCGGACCATTTGAGATCCTCGAGAGAGTTGGGGATTTAGCATACAGGGTGGCCTTACCGCCATCGCTGAGTCACGTTCACAATGTGTTTCACGTATGCCAATTGTGAAAGTATGTACCATATCCCAGTCATATTATTGATTTCGACGAGATCGAGGTAGCTAATGACGGCACCTTCGAAGAGAGACCAATCAAGATACATGAGAGTCGGATCAAACAATTGAGGAATAAACCAATACACTTGGTTAAAGTACAATGGTCACGACACAGAGTTGAAGAGGCCACTTGGGAAATGGAGGACAATATGAAGACTAGGTATCCAGAGTTATTTTCATCTTAAGTTTTGGGACGAAACTTCTTTTTAGGGAGAAAGGATGTAATACCCGAGATTTCTGATATGTATTTGAACCTTGTGATATATATTTGTTGCATTTTGATCTGAGTATTATTCTCCGTATTTCATGATTCCGTGTTGTTGAGCATATGACTTCATGAATGTGTTTAAATTGTGATTTGTGCACTTGTAGCGCACGCTATTGACTAGGCGTAGCGTACGCTAATTTGGGTTTCGTAGCGCACGCTATGTATGAACTTTAGCGTGCGCTATACGTAGTCAACATGATTAAGATAGGGTGCTAGGTGAGATCAGCCGCGGATCTTGGTCGGGACATATCAGGATGAACCTGGACGGCTTTTGGAAAAATCCGAGTCAACGCTGTTTAGCGCACGCTACTTGTATGAGAATAGCGCACACTAAATGGTGAGTACAGTGAGGTCAGTAAGCTTCGTATGGCCGTTAGAGCACGCTATATATGTAGTAGCGTATGCTAATTTATGTACTTAGCGCACGTAAAGGAATGTTAGCATACGCTAAGTCGAGAACAGGCAGAAATAGTAGACTGCATGCCCGTTAGCGCACGCTACGGATATGAACTAGCGCCGCTCATAACCATTTTCTATATATAGGATAGCACCCTTTTTCATTTTTCAGATTCCATCACTTCCGAAACTCGGTTTTTGAAACTTAGAGAGTTACTTCCTCCATCCTAAACCTCTCATATCATCATCCTAGCTCGAGTTTGAAGATTGTAGATCATTGAAGATTGGTGTTCAAGCTCTCGGTGTTGGATTTCTTCAAGTTCCTCCTTGTTCTTCACTATTTTTGAGGTAGGTGATTCTTCACCAACTGGAGTAGTATTCTTAAGGATGTTTTGGAACATGTTTTGAGATTATCTAGTCAGCTAAATTCATAAGTAATCGATCATCATGTTGTTTGAAGGATATTTTCGATGTTTCGGCACTTCTTTATTGTATAGACCATTCAACCTTTTAGTATTTGAACTCCTAAGCACATTCATGTAACTACAAAACCGATTATGGCCAGCTTATGGAGAATATCAAGTTCATATGTATTTACATAATGGAAATTATACATTTTGGGACATTGATGGATTGAACTTAGGATATTTTCTTGAAGATGAAGATGAATTAGAAGTATGGTCTTGTAATATCCTTGGATAGTATGAGGTGACCTTCAATGTAAATCATAACTCATAGTGATTTCTGGATTTGGTTATCTTCATGTTGATGATTCAAACAAAAGGAAGTTGATGGGTAACCAGATATGAACGTAAATTTTGGCAAGGAAGATAAATTATGGAAAGAATGAATTATATGGTTGATAAACCTTAAACTCGGATTGGAGCATGATTTTGTAACCGAACTTGGTGAGGGAATCAATAATCCAGAATCGTAGTACGTAATTACGGTAATTTGAGCGACTCTAGCTAGATCGGGCGGTCGTCGAGTGAGTTGAGCCGTGAGTCGGCGACCTTAAAGTGTTAACCCGACAATAGTAGACATTAGATGTTCGTACGTTTAAGCTTGTCCTGAGTTGCCGTTATTTTTCCTACTTGTTCTAGGGCCGAGCATTGCGAACGTTTGATCGAAGGAGGCGGCCTTCAAGTGTGTTGAGATCATTGGAGTGATTAGTTCTTGCCATCTTTGAGGCAAGTATCGTAGTTTGTTAATATTGGTGTTTTAAGCATGCATGTGGTTTATTCATGTTGTTGAACATGGGATTTATTTCGTTGAATTGTCATGATATTCATTATCAAGTGTTTGTATGTTCATGTTGATGGACATAGCGATTTTGCGTATATATATGCATGATTTGTGTTTGTGTATGTTGTACGATCTATAGTGAGGGTGCTGGATCGGATGTCCACCTCTTGTTGGTCCGACGGGATCATCTTGGGATCTATGCTGAGGGTGCTGGATCATTGGACGGGTTTTTCCACCTCGTGTTGGTCCGACGGGATCATCTTGGGATCTATGCTGACGGCGCTGGATCATTGGAATACCCATATTGTGTTAATAGAATCTTGTGGATTCACATTGTTGGATTCCGGTAGTGGAAGTCCGTGTTGTGTATTTTGTTACACATTGTTGTTGCATATTCGATTTGTTTAGTATGATACTTGTACTAGCATCGTTTTGCTAACCCCTTCAGGGGTGGACATTTGTTTTGATGTTCAGGTAGCCATGGAGCGGGAAAACAGCCACAGTACCGACGTGGCGACGAAGGGGCTCAGTGATGTTTATTGTTATTGTGATTTGTCTTCTTGGTTCACTTTCAGTACTCGAGTACGTGTGTTTTAATAATATTATTTCGATATGGTTGTATTAATGAACTCAATGGATCAGTTGAAACCGGTTTTGTATTTTGAACTTCTATGGTGCTGTTGTAATATATTTTCATTTTTTTTAATTAGCCTTGTAAATCCTTACTTAAAGGGTTTACGGCTCTGTAATTATTTCGAATATCTCGGGGTGTTACAGGCGGAACATGTTTTCATGTTTTAGGTGCTTGCGAGGAGAGAGTTGAGACACAGGGGCATGATGATGGCGACGAGGCATTCGAGCGATACTAGTCTGAGTTGTTCATGTTGGTCAGTCAGTTGGAGTGTAATACAGTTTGTTAGTCATTGTCATTATGTATTACCCGAGCAGATGCTCGTAGATGTTGTTGTATTTTTATTTTTGGCCATGTAGGCCCATCGTTGTCGTTGAAATTCCTTATCGGAATATTGTGTCGGATATCATGGTAGGGACTGTGATCTCCCTTGTTGGTTAATTTTAATGTATTTTAGTCATGTTCGCCTGGTGGATCTCCGGGTGTGGTGTCCACGGCACTGTAATAACCCAATGAGATTTGGGGGTGTTACATATACAAGAACTGTATCGAAATATGAAGATGACTCTATTGATTAATATGATATTATCAAAATTAAAATGCATATATGTATTAAGAAGATATCCTTAAAAATCAACAAAATTAGTAATTATATAATCTAAAATATTAATATTACTGAATTATGTATAAATGCTAGGGTATAAATTGTATCAAAATAGTGTAAATGAACATCATTTAATATACAGTATAAAATAAAATAAATGAATCTAAAATTTTTGAGAGTTAATTATTATGTAGCACAATTACGAATATCCTAATTTTCTGAATGATTAAAATTTTAAGATGATTAAATAATTATCCATCCATACTAATTATTTTAATCAGTTTTTATTCTTTTAAAATTATTTCATATTCATATAATAGTTATTAAATTAAATTCTTTTATATATTTAGGAACATATATTTGAAAATTTATAAAATCAGGAATTGTATAACTTATATAATAATGCACATGATGCTAGGACGAAATTTGTAATAAAATAATACAGATGTGGATATTCTCATATGAAATTAAATAATGTGGCAATTACATAATTAAATAATTCTCTACTTCTCACACAAATTTCTATTTTTGAAAAATTAGAAGTTTAAGATTTTTTTTTCATTTACATTTGGAAGGATTTATAATTAAGTTTGCCACTAAAATTTGTCTTCTATAGAGGATGATAACATTGATTGATATGTTATTATTAATAATTAATTGATAAAAATATATTCAAAAATTATAACAATAATAGATAAAAAAATTGAATATAATTAAATGTGAAATATACAAATGCTTGAGCAATAAATTAAACCGGAATAATACATGTGAGTATCAACCCAAAAATATAATACAAAATAAATGAACAAAATTTAACTCTCACTCAAATAAATTATTCTTGCAATAACATAATCTAATAATTTCTTTATTTTCTCACGTGAATATTTTTAACGACCGAATCTTTAAGATAGTTAAATAATTATTCGATCATATTTAAAAATAATATAATTTTATTCTCTCAAAAATTATTCTAATGATCTCAATTTATATTTTCTTAAAAAATGCCATTTATTTTGTTTTTATTGTCTAAATATTTTAATTATTCCGTCTTTGAGAAGAACTACCAAAAGAAAAATACTGAAGAAAATTTATTTAGATAAACTAAGAAAAAATCATGTAATTTGTAAATAATAAATTTAGGTATTTAGAAAAAGAATAATATGCATTCTGTACGATGCAGGAATGACGTTAATATGCATTTTGTGAATAAAATAAATACTAAAAAATCCAGAAAGATGAACGATTATTTTGAAAAAAAAAAGACAGGATGATAATTATTTCTTAGTTTTATATGCATTATAATTTTTGTAGAATTATAATTAAATTCTAAATAGATTGTTGAATTATTTTGTAGATTTACTACATAATGATTCTTCTTTTTGTATCATTATTTTTTATTTTGATTTGTAGGACTTAAATATGTATATCATAAAATTGTTGCATGTTATTATCATCTAGTTGATTTGGCCAAGCGGTGAAAGCTTATATATGTTGCTTGAATATTTTATATTAATAGGAGTTCAAATCAGGCCGGCTACAATTTTTTTGTTTTTTTATTTACTACTTAACTAGTTGTGGTTTATGTGTCAACCGAAGCATACGAGACTGACATATAAGCAATTGAAGTATCATAACATAATATGTGCAGCTGAAGAATGAGAAGCAGCCAATCGGGCCCAGCATATCCTGCTGCATTAATATATAGGGAGATATGTGTAATACCCCCAGAGCCATCCACGAATATTACAGCGCCGTGGAACCCGAGATGGAACCCACAAGGCTGAAGGAAATTTTCGCAAACATTTACAAACGCCCAAGCGGCTAACGACGGTACTGTCTTTTAAAAACATATGAAGACTTAATAAAATCCGTTTATCAAAACCGTCGTAAAAATATCATTTGAAACCATAAGGCCCGAAATGTCAAAACTCAACAGTTTAAAAACAACATACGTTAAACTATCGCTTACACGTATCAACAAAATAGTTTTAAAGAACGATTACCAAAGTAACCTAAGTTACCAGATACCAAAAGGCCATTTAAAAATACTCACGCAGGGGATAAAGACAAACAATTAAAATACTCTAGCAGCGGAATGCAACAACTGATCAGAAACTCAGTACACAAATACATGCCCTATCCAGTATCCTCCAGGAAACTCATCTCTTCACGACCGCTACAAGCTTGATAATCCAAGAACCTAAAAAGAAAGCCCACGACGGGGTCAGCCATAATATCCAACAATGATAACCATCACATCACGTCAATAATTACATATTAATGGAAATACTAAGTAAGAATACGACCAATGTAATCTTACCGTCGTAACTTTACGAAAATCCACGATTCATATCCTTAACAACACATTAAGATAATACCAAAATATCTGTACGGTATCTCAACAATACTCAAGATTCTCAAAACATTATCATAACTCGCGATACGGAAATTATACCAACTCTGGACAATTCAATCCATCGGATAACATCGATAATTTTATTATGATAATCGATTGTCCATCAAAGACAAGTACCAAGGTAATACGGAACATACCTCAAGATATGAAATACCATGACAATGACGTCAGTCTAATCCGAGATCAGATCAACACAACATACAGACATGGTCCTAACACAAGACCTACAAATGCATACTCATATGACAACGTCAATATGATCACAACAATAACGACAATGTATACTTATGGCAAACCCATAATATACATATGCACAACAACAATACATGGCAATCCGATGATCCAGCATTCACTCCTAGATCCCCCGATGATCCCGTCAGACCAATCCAAGGTGGAAAACACGTCCGATGATCCAGCGCACGCTAGCATAGATCCCCCGATGATCCCGTCGGACCAACATGAGGTGGATATATGACAACAATGCATAACTGCATAAAATAACAGTACACAATACACGACAACAACAATGCACAAATGCATGACAACAACGATACACGAATGTATCACGACATGATCGACACAAATGATAAAAAGTGGTTAGAGAACTTGCCCCGAGCCTTCGAGAGCGATCTCAATGTTTAAACCATCACGAACCATTATCCGCAATACTCGACAGTCCAAAGTATCATGGATTTGCAGATAATTCATATCTTCGTCTTTATCATAATGTACCCTCGATACCCAAGTATACCAATAATAAATGTAAATCATATACATTATGATTCAACTCCCAAAATCGGAAAACCACATAAAAACCAAATCTCATGAGTTCACAATTATAATCATCGCTATCTCCTGAGTTCACAATTATAATCATCGCTATACGAGTTATAAACGGATGAAATTGAAATCATTCATTAAATATTATAAACTGTGCAAGTAATAACTTGCCTCGATACCGATGAAGCCATTACCTATGCCGTTGCCGTCATCTACAAGTCCCTCGGCCCCAATCAATGCAATTTCACGAACATTCTCGAACATGACAGCAACGCATAGTTCTAATCACCGATCAATAATCTCAACCTATTACAATAATCGATAAACAACAAGTTCGACAACAACCAATAATCGATAAAACCAATTCACAAACCCAACGGCTCAACAATATCTCGGTTAACCACAAGTCTGATCAAACCAACTTAAACGATCACGAATTCATAACCGAAATAGAATATACGTCCCTGCCTGATCACTTAGCGCACGTTAATTACTTAATGTAGCGTGCGTTAAGTTGCTCCCGTTAGCGTGCGCTAGCCAGTAGGCTTAGCGTGCGCTAATGACATGGAGTTGCATGTATTTCGGATACCGATCAATGTATGGAGATTATCAAGAACACTAAGTGATTCTGAACCATGTTCAAAGCTATCAAAACAACGAAATCCGATATCCTTTAACATACAAACAATCATTCAAGTTATAATCCAAGTCCTATATCCATATATCATCTTCCTCAATATCAACATCATGAAACATTAAGAACGTAACAACACTTCCATAACCTATCATTACAGAGATTAATCATCAACAATGACATCAACATCCGCAAAGAAGAAGCAGGATCAACCAACTTATCTCAAGAAAATGAACTACACGAATCATATTAATATCATCATACTCGAGTAATCCATCTCATAATTATGCTTGTCAACTTGTTTATATGATAATCATTAACTCAAGAACATCAATCTTCATTCCAAAACGAAATCCAAAGGTGAAGAGTGATTACCTTGTATAGACGAACCATGAAGGAGAACAATCAACTTCATTCCAAGAATCATCAATATCTTCAAGAACAAGACTTTAATCCATGTTCCTCAGCTTCATCTTGTTAAAGATCATCATCTCTCAGTGTTTGGAACCTCAAACTTCTCTCTAAAAACTCTCTCTCTCGAAATAAAGGAAGGAATGGGCAAATGAACATAATTCTCATCTGCAATCATATATATACTGACTGTTATTAGCGTGCACAACTTTTCCTTAGTAGCGTGCACTGTCGTGGTCCATAGGCGACTGTTTTGCTTCGCACATCAGCTTACGTACGTAATGCCCATGCAATAACTTACGTAAATTACACTATCTAGCACACGCAATTTCTTAGACCTTGGCGTGCGCTAATCGTAGTTGACTTGCTACAGTCAGCACCTACCCCCGTGTCCTCACATGCCGAAAGCACTGACGAGGATAAGATTCCTTTTTGTCCGATCTGCAGTTAGCGTGCGCTAGTCCTTAGGTTTTAGCGTGCATTAGTACTACATTACAACATCTGTTAACTCGTCGGCTCATGCGTCGAAAGTGGCCGGGTCCACACGTAGATTCCCTCTGAGCTGTTCTGCACTAGCGTACGCTAACCTATGCCCGTAGCGTATGCTATACCTGCACGATAGCGTGCGCTATACATGAGTATTAGCGTGCACTAACAAGGTTATATTTAGCCATTTTCAGCTACTCTTGTCCAACGTCTCGACATGCAGAATATGAATATACGGCATACGGAATACATATACTCAACACATTATATCCTCAAATGCAATTGTCGACCAAATACGACAATTATACCAATACTGACATCTCAGTCCTTAATTTATTTTATCCATACTGTACAGATTCCATGCTGTACAATATAACTCGGATAAAATAATATTAAACAACAGTAGTAGAAATTCCGAATATTACATACTACACCACTTAAAATAAGTTTCGTCCTCGAAACTTGCAATCTGTCATAGAAAAACCAACAAACCGTTCAACCAAAATATTCTGAATCCATCACAACAACGATCAATCATCATCATTAACGAATAACCAAAACAGTACACTTACATATGAGCCAAGTCGACGATCTCCTGATGTACTAGCAAGTGACTTCACTGTAAAGTCTCAATATGCTTACAATAACAATTCCATGAGTCCCAACCAAATATATCATTGTCGGATGAAATATTCTATCCGTGTCAAATCTTGTCTGCCTGATTACACAATTAAGTCCCAATCTGCTAAAAACCAATAGTGCACGATACATCTGTGAAACAACTGCCCAACACAGTGGCAACAAATCCCGAAATATCGACACAAAATCCGAACGCTCAGATGATCACCAATAATGATCAACCGATAAATTAACCGAGAATATCATCGACATGATAAGCTCAAATACGACCATCCAAAGGTCAAAACACAACTGAGAATATCATCAACATGATAACCTCCAATATGACCAACCAGAGGTCAAAACACAATCGAGAATATCATCATCATGATAAACTCCAATATGACCAACGAACAATCAACGATAATCGAGAATACATTCACACGATAAGCTCCAACACGGTCAACACAGAACCACAAAGACCGATATACGAACGAATAAAGTTCTCAAAACGACACACCAATCACATACAGTGGATCTCAATAAACATACCCGACTAGTGAACATACTCCTCGGCATACGAACAACCAATCACAAGCCGACGAACATATCCAATCATACATGGAGTGGGAACGACCACTCAATATCCAAAACAACCAGCATGGAGTCATCATCCCCAAATCTACACTTACACAGAAATCATTCAAAAGCCACTATGATAAAATCGCACTACTACCATACCAATAGAATCACATAGCACATATGTCCCGATTTCACAAAACCCGAAGTTCCAAAATCATATACTGTACCTGAATCTACACTACGCAGCATATTTTTCTTATCTGATCGATCAACCGATCATCCCTGGATAATCAAACTACCATACTGAAGTTTGACTCTCTATTCATCGTACCATAATGATGTCTTATCCAGTTCATGAGTCACACTCATAACTTCACCATGATATACACTATGCACTAAATGCGTATGTATATCAGTTACATTTTGAAAACCAATTTGAAATCATGTAATCTTGTCAAGAAGACAAATTTTCGAAAGTTACTTTCAAGAATTTCAAAATTCAAAACATAAATTTTCGCAAGACCACGAAATCAATTTTCGAAAAATTAAACTGGCTCGCTAATGCCAAGTATTCGATAACAGTTTCCTTCGAGTCCACACGATTTTGGAGTTTTAAAAATGAAAACTATGCAAATGATTGACCACATCCATACTCCTATATACCAATTCGGTTTGTCACCAATTTCTCTGACATTCCATCGAAAAACCACACGATAGAGTTCCAAGATCTTAATGTATGGACTCCGACAAAAATTCCTATTCCACATATACCTCGTCGCGTCAACCGTTAACCCATCCTGGATCACCTCAACCATGCTATGGCAAAACATTGAATGATCAATAAATCAAACACAACGAAAGACTACCCGAGAAGTCTAATTTGAACAAGTAAACCAAAACCCCGAAAGGTAGTAATCAAATAGATAAACGATTGGTAAAGTGTTTTACAAATCTCGGGAGTTTTTTGAAAACATGAAAAAGCCTTTTTAAATATTAGGGTCTCAGTCCATATCTCGTTCCGCATTATAATAAGTTTAAAAAGTATAAAACCCCTTTTCGGACCTCAAGTCCTGAGTTACAAAACTATTTCAAAATCGATGGAGTCTCGGACCAAAAATCATTTTTCGTAAAATATCCGTAGAACATTCATTTTGAAAAGTATCATTTTCAAATGCTCAAAAATAGTTCATGTATCTCAAAATGTACTAACATGACTACATGTTCTTCTCAACAATCTACAGTTCTTCTCCCGAATACACAACTCCGTTTCCAAAATTTAACCAATATATTGATTTTTAAAATCATAGTTTCTCAAGATCATCAATCCTGCAACTTTGTCACCTTATACTGTAACGCATAATATTCTGCTGAATCTCAAAGCATATTAACTTAGAACGGCAATAAATCTCAATGCAATTCAAAAATCCAAATACTTATAGATCGTGAAGTCGACGATTCCCCGTGATACTGGCACATGTCTCGACTCAAGAAAATACTTGACACAGATATTTTCAAAACACACATTTTGCAAACTCAATTCAACTCGAGAACATAATGCAGCTCTATCTGAAGAAACACGTTAATACCATTTGGAAAAGTTACAACAATCCCAGTACCACACTGGTAAATCACATAACACACAAGCCCGAGTGAACAACAAAACTCAGAGCTCAAAGACTTGTCAACCGACAACTCGAATGACACGACAAAAGCACGACCTAACACGACCCAACTGCCTAGATTTTCACAACCTAAGCTCCGATACCATATTCTGTAACACCCCCAGAGCCATCCAGGAATATTACAGCACCGTGGGCCCCGAGATGGAACCCACAAGGCTGAAGGAAATTTTCGCAAACATTTACAAACGCCCAAGCGGTTAACGACGGTACTGTCTTTTAAAAACATACGAAGACTTAACAAAATCCATTTATCAAAACCGTCGTAAAAATCTCATTTGAAACCATAAGGCCCGAAATGCCAAAACTCAACAGTTTAAAAACAACATACGTTAAACTATCGCTTACACGTACCAACAAAATAGTTTTAAAGAACGATTGCCAAAGTAACCTAAGTTACGAGATACCAAAAGGCCATTTAAAAATACTCACGCATGGGATAAAGACAAACAATTAAAATACTCTAGCAGCGGAATGCAACAACTGATCAGAAACTCAGTACACAAATACATGCCCTATCCAGTATCCTCCAGGAAGCTCATCTCTACACGACAGCTACAAGCTTGATAATCCAAGAACCTAAAAAGAAAGCCCACGACGGGGTCAGCCATAATATCCAACAATGATAACCATCACATCACGTCAATAATTACATATCAATGGAAATACTAAGTAAGAATACTACCAATGTAATCTTACCGTCGTAACTTTACAAAAATCCACGATTCGTATCCTTAACAACACATTTAGATAACACCGAAATATCTGTACGGTATCTCAACAATACCCAAGGTTCTCAAAACATTATCATAACTCGCGATACGGAAATTATACCAACTCTGGCCAATTCAATCCATCGGATAACGTCGACAATTCCAATACGAAAATCGATTGTCCATCAAAGACAAGTACCAAGGAAATACGGAACATACCTCAAGATATGAAATACCATGACAATGACGTCAGTCTAATCCGAGATCAGATCAACACAACATACGGACATGGTCCTAACACAAGACGTACAAATGCATACTCATATGACAACGTCAATATGATCACAACAATAATGACAATGTATATTTATGGCATACCCATAATATACATATACACAACAACAATACATGGCAATCCGATGATCCAGCGTTCACTGCCTAGATCCCCCGATGATCCCGTCAGACCAACCCAAGGTGGAAAACCCATCCGATGATCCAGCGCACGCTAGCATAGATCCCCCGATGATCCCGTCGGACCAACACGAGGTGGACATATGACAACAATGCACAACTGCACAAAATAACAGTACACAATACACGACAACAACAATGCACAAATGCATGACAACAATGATACATGAATGTATCACGACATGATCGACACAAATGATAAAAAATGGTTAGAGTACTTGACCCGAGTCCTTCGAGAGCGATCTCAATGTCTAAACCATCACGAACCATTATCCTCAATACTCGACGTTCCAAAGTATCACGGATTTGCAGATAATTCATATCTTCGTCTTTATCACAATGTATCCTCGATACCCAAGTATACCAATAATAAATGTAAATCCTATACATTATGATTTAACTCCCAAAATCGGAAAACCACATAAAAACTAAATCTCCAGAGTTCAACATTATAATCATCGCTATACGAATTATAAACGAATGAAATTGAAATCATTCATTAAATATTATAAACAGTGCAAGTAATAACTTGCCTCGATACCGATGATGCCGTTACCAATGCCATTGCCGTCATCTACAAGTCCCTCGGCCCCAATCAATGCAATTCACGAACATTCTCGAACATGACCGCAACGCATAGTTCTAATCACCGATCAATAATCTCAACCTATTATAATAATCGATAAACAACAAGTTCGACAACAATCAATAATCAATAAAACTAATTCACAAACCCAACAGCTCAACAATATCTCGATTAACCACAAGTCTGATCAAACCAAATTAAACGATCACGAATTCATAACCGAAACAGAATATACTACCCTGTCTGATGACTTAGCGCACGTTAATTACTTAACGTAGCGTGCGTTAAGTTGCTCCCATTAGCGTGCGCTGGCTAGTAGGCTTAGCGTGCGCTAATGACATGCAGTTGCATGTATTTTGGATACCGATCAACGTATGGTGATTATCAAGAACACTAAGTGATTCTAAACCATGTTCAAAACTATCAAAACAACGAAATCCGATATCCTTTAACATACAAACAATCATTCAACTTATAATCCAAGTCCTATATCCATATATCATCTTCCTCAATATCAACATCATGAAACATTAAGAACGTAACAACACTTCCATAATCTATCATTATAGAGATTAATCATAAACAATGACATCAACATCCGCAAAGGAGAAGAAGGATTAACCAACTTATCTCAAGAAAACGAACTACACGATTCAAATCACACGAATCATATTAATATCATCATACTCCGGTAATCCATCTCATAATCATGCTTGTGAACTTCTTTATATGATACTCATTAACTCAAGAACATCAATCTTCAATCCAAAACGAAATCTAAAGGTGAAGAGTGATTACCTTGTATAGACGAACCATGAAGGAGAACAATCAACTTCATTCCAAGAATCATCAATAACTTCAAGAACAAGACTTTAATCCATGTTCCTCAGCTTAATCTTGTTAAAGATCATCATCTCTCAGTGTTTCGAACCTCAAACTTCTCTCTAAAAACTCTCTCTCTCTCTCTCTCTCTCTCTCTCTCTCTCTCTCTCTCGAAATAAAGGAAGGAATGGCCGAATGAACATAATTCACATCTGCAATCATATATATACTGACTGTTATTAGCGTGTGCTACTTTTCCTTAGTAGCATGCGCTATCGTGGTCTAGAGGCGACTGTTTTGCTTCGCACATCAGCTTACGTCCGTAATGCCCATGCAATAACGTACATAAATTAAACTGTCTAGCGCACGCAATTTCTTAGACCTTAGCGTGAGCTAATCGTAATTGACTTGCTACAGTCAGCACCTACCCCCGTGTCCTCACATGCCGAAAGCACTGATGAGGATAAGATTCCTTTTTGTCCGATCTGCAGTTAGCATGCGCTAGTCCTTAGGTTTTAGCGTGCGTTAGTACTACATTACAACATCCGTTGACTCGTCGGCACATGCGTCAAAAGTGGCCGGGTCCATACGTAGATTCCCTCTGAGTTGTTCTGCACTAGCGTATGCTAACCTATGCCCGTAGCGTGCGTTATACCTGCACGATAGCGTACGCTATACATGAGTATTAGCGTGCGCTAACAAGGCTATATTTAGGCATTTTCAGCTACTCTTTTCCAATGTCTCGACATGCAAAATACGAATATACGACATACGGAATACATATACTCAACACATAATATCCTCAAATGCAATTGTCAACCAAATACGACAATTATACCAATACTGACATCTCAGTCCTTAATTTATTTTATCCATACTGTATAGATTCTACGCTGTACAATATAACTCGGATAAAATAATATTAGACAGCAGTTGTAGAAATTCCGGATATTACAATATGTGGAAAGTGTTTTCTTGTCGATTAGGAGGTCCTATGATGTTTGTTGAGGATGATGTGATGATAAAAAGTTTCATTTTTGGAAAAGGAGGTTTTCAGCCTGATAATTTAAATCAGGAATTTAAAGTCAAAATTCAGTAGGCTCTTTTGCGTTTGATATAAGAAGGAAAGTATTATGAAAACAAGTAACACACTTTTCGTAATGTAGAAATTTAATTTGTTATTCCATCCATCCAATTTGAATAGGGTGCTTTTAAAATAAATATTTGCCTCAAATAGAAGATTATATTTTGTTATGAATTACTTCGTGAAACTTGTCGGACGAAAATAAATTACAACTGGAAATGAAATTACAACTCGAAAAACCAGAACTTACAAGACTCATCAAACAGAAATACAAAACCTAGAAAACAGAATTAAAATTACAAGAAAAATAGTAAAACCATAAACTATTGCTGAGTCGAGGAGTCCTCTATCCGCAAGATGAAATACGCTCCGGTAGTGCTCTCAATTCTGACGTATCGTCCCCAAAGATGAAACGGCAGCGTCTCGTGTAACACCCCCAAAACCATATGGGAATATTACATGCCTTAGACCCTTTCTACAAGGATCTACCAGGCTAAACATCCCAGATCGACCAAATGCTTGGCCGGCCAGGGTCAAACAATATAATAATACATACCGTTAAGGTCAGTTACAAGTAACTACACGGACCGATGAGGTCGCACAACTCAATCAACAGAAACTAACTTTATACAACATCACCCACGCATGGGATGAAGTACAATACATCGGAAGATTGATTACAACTCTAACAATACAACATAACTCTACCAACTCTCAACTCTTGATTAGTATCGTAGCTCGTCACCCCCTGTGCCAATCCTGTGACTGCTCCCACGAGCCTGCGAGTACCTGGATGCAAAACAGACACCCACCCCTCGATTACTCGGGGTTAGCAAAATTCCACTATTTTGCTAGTGCAAGTATGATATTATATGAAATGTAACAAGCGAATAACAACCACGAATCAGATACGACAATCAACTATCAAAACGTTCCCGAGAGGTCTTAGAATTTCGAATTCAAGCAAGGAAGTATTTGAAAGTAAACTCATCACCTCGGGGATTTTAAAAGTAGAAATTCTTTTGGACTTCGAGTCCCAATTTACAAACCTTTTTCGAAAATGTTAGGGCCTCAGCCCGGTTCTCATTTCAAAACATATTAGTTAAGATATCATCATGGGTGCGTGACCCAACTTCAAAACGTTATCCAATCAATCTCTGTTACACGATCACTGTTCGTACACATCATGTATCGAACTCTAGAGGCCTCGACGGACCCTACCCAGAATACACACGTTGTTCGTATACATCATGTACTGAACTCCAGAAGCCTCGACGGACCCTACCCAGAACACACCCGTTGTTCGTACTCATAATGTACTGAACTCCAGAGGCCTCGACGGACCCTACTCAGAACACACATTGTTCGTACACATCATGTACCAAACTCCCGAGGCCTCTACGGACCCTACCCGGAACACACACTGTTCGTACACATCATGTACCGAATTCCAGAGGCCTCGACGGACCCTACCCGGATCACATACATTGACACGTCACGACTCATATTGATCAACTCAACACATTACCACGAACAACACACATTATTACCAATATGTCAAACCATTCAATAATACACCGCAATACATATTCAAGTATGTAATCAAACCGGCACAAATATTCACTACGACATAAGTGCTCATAGGCAATGCTTTTATCTAGTGTTGCCACCAAATCGTTTCAGTAGATTTTAGACTTTTGATCTTTTGAAACACTACTAAAATAGTATTACACTAGATATACATTTGGTGTTGCAAGATAAAAATAGTGTTGCGCGACGTGCAACACCTGGGATAGTGTTGTCTTATATCTAATTTTTTAATAATTTTTTCAAGTTATTGTAAAAAAAACACAATGAAATGAAATTTAAATTTTGATAATTTTTACTCTTAAAGTTTGATACATAACATATTGTTGGCCACTGAGTATACAGGATACATCTTGGAAAGTGTTTGAAACAACAAGCTCTACGGTTTTCAAATCTGAGTGCGTAGCGGAAGTCTTTAATACAGGTGTGCAATGTATACTTAATTAATCACAAATAATAAAACAATAAAGGCAGAAGGTAAATAACACAATTTTTAAAGTAGTTCGAGGTAAACCCCTCTACGTCCACTGGTCCTCTACACAGGAGTAAAAAGTTTATTATAATTACTGCATACACAACTACGTAATTGTAACCAAACCTAACCAATATATCGTTCACACAAATTGATATAATGATCTTAGTCTTCAACCGTTCACACAGATTGGTTTGAGCTAACATGTGACTGGCTTCTTCACACACAGTTTTGAAGCTACGTCTTTTTCAGTGCAAGTCCATCACACACAGTTCAGGAATAGCAAGGATTCTCAGTCCACACAGGGCTGATAGGTTTTGTTCAAGGGTAAAACAATGTTTGACAATAGTTTTGACTTTCTAAGCTTTTAGCTGATGATGTGTTGTTCACGGTTTGAAAACTTGTATATCTCTTCTTTCAGGGTCGCAGTATGCTTTGGGAGATATATTTGCTCAGATGTATATGATGATAACTTCGTTTGATTTTGTGTGTGTCTATATCGTTTCCGTTGTCTTTGATCTTCAAAGTCTGGGATATATATAGCCTTCTGAAATATATCCGTTGAGATAGATCCATTGAGCAAGATTCTGTGACAACTTGATAGTTGACTTGAAAAGACTGAGATCCGGATATTGTGGGATTTGAAGATCTCCAACGATTTATAGTATTTAAATACTTTATCCTTTCAGTATTTAAATACTTCATTATCAAACGGGACTTGACTTCTAGTGATTACTGAAGATTCCTTCTTGTCCTGTTTGGATACTGTATGGAAGGATTGCTGTATTGTTGTTCCAAGACAGCTTCCATACTTAGCTTTACGAGACTCTTTGCTGTATGATAGATTTACTGTATGTTGGGGCTATGAGAAGTCTTGTATACAGGTTGACACCTTTGATCAGCTTTACGATACAACTGTTTGCTGTATGCTGGATTGGCATATTATCAAAACATTCTGTCATGACTTTCGATACAGGGATTGTTATCCCAATAATTTCGATACTGGGTATTTGTTATCCCAACAATTACCCCCTTTATAATAATTTTCCAAGTCATTCCGAGTCTTCTTTTTAAAACCTTATGATGTTATCCAAACATCCTTAATGATGCCAAAACTTTGACATTTAGCGTCTTGAAGGAGGGCAAACTTCTTGGTCTTCTGTTCGAATGTTCTGGCCTTCAGCATTTTAGCCTATCATTGAGAACTGCTCGTAGGCAAGTTCAGCTTTTATCAAAAGAAAGTTACATCTGAAAACTTATGATTGGCGCACAGGCACAATCTTACATTGTATTCTAGCTACATACAATTTAAACTATGAACTGTTCGCAGACAAGTTCGTACAGTTTGTGTATTGAGATAAGTTTCATAATTTGAATACAACGAGAATAAATTAAGTGTTTGTAAACATACAAGAACGCAGTAGATTACGAGCTGTAATCTTTCAAGACAGGCAAATATTTTATTGATATGAAACAAAGAGTACAAATTTTGCTGTCTGAAAATAAGATTACAAAGAAAATAATAAAACAAGGAATTTAACTTTTGTAGTCTGAATGTCTCCATGGCCTTTTAAGGTCATTCTTGGTGTTTTTCCACCAGTTTTGATGAGCGTCCCTGTCTCGATTCAGATATATGGCTCATCCTTCATATGACTTATCGAAGACTAGGATCCAATCTTCTGGATGGGTTACCAAGTCACTTTTTCTATGTTTGGAATTCATCTGCAGCTGTAGCGGGAGCGTTCCTTGTTCCAGCTTGCTTTTAAATTCCTCTGAAGCTTCCTACACCATCCTGCATCTGTTGAATAATGAGTATTCCCTGATAAGTACAACAAAGTATCTTAGCAGTTCTTGATCTCTGCTGCAGTAGGCTGTCAGTTAGCCGGGAGGTTCATAGCTTGAGGCTTTTGAACTAAGCTCTTCAAAGGATACTTAGGATCCTGGAAGTCTGGTAGATCTCCCTGTATCCTAACGTTCGGCGTTGAAATACGGGCGATATCAGCAGTGATGGAGTTTTCAAAAGGAGCTAACATTTCTTTCTCTTGCTCCAGCCTTGTTCTCCTAGCAGCTTCCCTCGATTCTTCCCCCTTTTTGGCGTCATCAAGGTACGACACCTTCTCGTCAAGGCGTTCTAGGATTTGCATAGCAGCATCTTGTTTCGTCTCAATACTAGTCATTTTCTCAACAAGGGAGGTGAGCACCTGTGACATATCTTTAATGTTTTTGTCGTGGGCTCGAAGCTGGGAACCGGTTTCGATCATAGCAGATGCTGTCTTGGCCTCAGACACGCGTAGCTTTGATTGCTCGTCTCTCAAGATCTGCTCCTGTTTTTCTTGCAGTTGGGTCAGGGCCTGCTTGGAGACGTTTGGCAAGATAGTGAAGGCTTCTACCACTCGGGAGACTTCGTGTTGTAGTCCTGTCATCTCTTCAACAGCAGATGAGTGTAGCCAATCAAGAGCTTTTTCCATAGAGTGTAGAGCGTTGACGGCATCCTAGTTGAAAACAGTTTGGAGGCCAAGAGCATGTAATCGCTCTTTTCTTGTGGCTGTCCTGGGAGAATCTGGCTGGGCAAAGTCCTCGACTCCGTTCAACCTTCTCAAATTCACATTTGGGCATGAAATGAGTTGGACATCCTCAGGTATAACACCGTCGTCGGATTCCAAGGCGGTGGATGGTGCGGGAGTATCAGATTCGGGCTCGGCAACAGGGGGTGCTGCATCCTCCTGTGCTGAAGTGGTTCTGAAGACATAGATACCGGAGGGACTGATTCGTCCAGCTGTCTCTCAGCATCCGCCTGCTCCGACAGAGGGACTGATTCCTCGTGTGGGATGGTGTCGGATTCTTCTTCTACTTGGGAGGCGACAGGCTCGGGTGCCTGTTGCGAACCAGATTGTTCCTCCGCGACATGAGGGGCTGAATCCTCGTTGTCGGGAACAGTGTCTTGTTGATGGGGAGGAGATTGGTGATGACTCGATGATCTTGCGCCCATCAGAAATTCAGATTCTTCGCGACTCTTTCTTATATCAGCCTATAGGGAGTCGTCATCGTCGTCTGAGTCGGGATCTGATCTTGGACTTTCGGAAGATTCCAAGGACTTAGCTTTTCCTTTCTTTCGTGCTTCGTCTTTTTCAACCAGATGGCTCTCAATAAGCTCTTTAACGCATAGGTTGTTCCATTGGATCAGGACAGCAACATCTTGAGCATCCGTCACTTCCAAAACAAATCTTTCTTCGTTGCTCCATTCGCTCCAGTTGTACAGGTTGTCATAAGGAGCAAGTCTGTAGTTCTTCCATTGGACAAACCGTTCGTAAGCCTGTTCTATTTGCACAGAAAGTAGTGTTTTAGAAATAATTGTGTCCGGGGAGGGGCTGCGTACAGCGCCTGGGTTCGCTGTAGGCATGGGTTCCTCTACATGTGTGGGATTCTGTATCAGAGAGGGATCCCTTATAGGGGATGGTACCCTGTTGGGAGATGGATCCTTTACGGGTGTGGAATCCCGTATAGGAGAAGTAGCTGTTAGCTCTATAGAGGCAGCCGACTCGCCAGAGTCTTTAGAGTTGGCAGATGTCTGAGCATCCGTTATAGCTGCCAAGGGCTTGGGATATACTGTATCGACAGTAGTGGGCATCTCTTCCACATGGGTTGGGCCTTGGGGGATTTGTTCAGTGGGTTGAGCCACGAAAGGAGCATCCTTGGAGGTTTCTGTAGCCATATCTTTTGAAAGCCTCCTTAGCTTCCTTTTCGGATTCTCAACAGCAACTGGGGTTTTGCTGTGAGTTCTTTTTCTCTTTCTCGAGGATTCTACACTTTGGGACTTCGAAGATACGTCCCTCGTATCAGCAGATAGAGGCAGTCTACGGACGAAAGGTTTGTTTGCAATCAGGTTGCTTTGGTTGAAGACGGTAGGCTTGAAGCTTCCTAAGTATATCCGTGAATTAATTTTCTTTGCCTCTGCGGATTGCGGAACTCCGTATTTCGTCAAAATGTAGTTCAAAAACAAACCAAAAGATTTCTTCTGCGAGGCAGGCTTAGACACTTCTTCCTGCAAATGCTTGAGGATGATTTGACACCAATTGACCTTCTCACGGGTCATTATATCAACCATCATTTGGAACCTAAGATTGGTGCACATCTCCAAAGCACCTGTTCTGTTTTCAATAACACGACAACAGAAATCGTGTAAGTAGACAAAAGGTAAACAGAAATTTTTCTTATCGCAAGTGGTATGAACCGTTTCCAATGTCGCTGAGCCGGTGAATAAGCCATAGTATTGGGTCAATAGTTCTTGGGACCCAAAGGTCTCAAGATCTTCCATGGTGAGGCCATCAGCAGGTAGCCTGTAGATATTCTGGAGTAGCTCTTGGTCAACACGGATCTCTAATCTGCGAACGACGGCTGTAATGTCAGCAACATGTCCTCCTTGAGCTAGTGAAAGGAAGCGAACAGCAGCATTGAGGTAGAAGTCCTCAACCAGGTGAACATCAAATCGTTCAGCAGTGTGGATGTCAAGGCGATAGAGGCCTCGCTGACGAATTCTAGTCACGACGAATTCCATTGATTCAACGTCGTCTCCTTCGGCATGAATGCGTTCAAGGACAACAGATCTGGAGAAGATCCGTCTGTCGATGATGGTGGATGATTTCTTGAGAGAGGTGGAAGAGGTCTGGGTAAACACCATTGATGATTCTCAAGGAACAGTTAAAAAGAAAGGATTCAAGGAGAAATACAGTAAACATAGAAAACTTGTAGGCTGTATGCTCGAGAACTCTTATAATATGCAAAAAGCGTAAAGATTCTCAAATGGCACTTATAGTCCTTTTATAGTAGGCGGCGAAGAAGGGTTTTCAGAGACTGAGTGGTCAGATTTAAGGGATGGGAACCGGTGTTTAAAATGAACGGTCACGATGGACTGAGTATAACTGGTACACTTATCCATTGAATTTTAAAATAGGAGTGGGTCCCACTTCTGACATTTCAAATTACCCTTATTGCATGAAACGGTGGTGTAAAATATTAAATAAATGTGAAACATCGCGGCGTTTGATATACTATTGTCCATATGTCATGTAAAGCATTTAATACAAAAGACGTTTGACATGAAACAGGGCACGTGGACAAAAATTGTTTTAAAAATAAAATGAAATATTATTATATAAGAGATATTATTATATATAATGAATCACTTTCCTATAGTAGGTGCTGTATTCACGACGATACAGTGTTCCCCCTTACAAGTTACATATGGGTTTCAATTCCATACAGCCACTTTTGGAGTAATGCTGTATTCATGGGTCATACTGTATTTCCCCTTAATTATTGCACACGTCAGTTGTAGGATGATTCATATCGCTTTGTTCCCACAATGCTGCAGTCAAGGCTCTGAGTGTACAGATAATTAATGGTGGATACTGTATTCTTGGGTCTTACAGCATTCCCCCTCAATTGTTGAGTAAAAACAATAAATACTTAGAGGGAGTCAGGTTGTAGCAATCCCAATTCTTGTCGAAGCATGTTGAATCTAGCTGTGTCGAGAGGCTTGGTAAATATGTCGGCCAACTGCATAACTGTATGAACTTTTTCCAGCCGAACATCCTTGTTCTCGACATGATTCCTGATGAAATGATGCTTCATGTTAGTATGCTTAGTGCGCGAGTGCAATAAAGGGTTGTGCATTATTGCGATTGCACTCATGCTATCGCACATAATCGGCGTATCCTTGGCTTCAATCCCATAATCTGACAACTGTTGCTGCATCCAAAGAATCTGCATACAGCAACTACCAGCAGCATAGTATTCTGATTCAGCTGTGGAAAGCGAGTTTGCCAATTGCTTCTTGCTGAACCAAGATACAAGTCTAGGTCTAAGAAAGTGACAAGTTCCACTTGTACTCTTCCTATCTAGCTTGAAGCCTCCGAGATCCGAGTCGCTGTAGCCAATTAAATCGAATCCGCCTTCTTTAGGATACCATAGTCCTACGTCAACTGTTCCTTTGATGTACTTCAGGATTCGTTTAGCTGTGTTGAAGTGTGATTCTTTAGGTGCTACTTGATATATCGCGCACACTCCTACAACAAACTGGATATCGGGCCTGCTATCCGTTAGGTACAGGAGAGAGCTAATAAACTTCGTGTAGAGTGATTGGTCAACCGGCTTTCCGGCTTCATCAGCACTAATTTGCACGGAAGTGCTCATGGGGGTTGACGATGATTTGGAAGTATTCATTCCAAACTTATTGAGAAGTTCCTTGCTGTATTTTTCCTGGTTGATGAATATCCCTGTAGGCAACTGCTTTATCTGCAAACCTAGGAAATAACTAAGTTCTCCCATCATACTCATTTCAAATTTACATTGCATGAGATGAGAGAACCTCTGACATAAAGCAAGGTTAGTTGAACCAAATATAATATCATCTACATAAATTTGAACCATTAGAAGGTCATTGCCTTCCTGTATTTTGAACAATGTCTTGTCCACAGCACCTTTCTCAAATCCATTATCGGTTAGATACTGGGACAGGGTTTCATACCATGCTCTAGGAGCTTGCTTAAGTCCATACAGCGCCTTCCTTAGTCTGTATACTAGGTCTACACCGTCTGTGTTAGCAAACCCTTGTAGTTGTTCAACATAAACTTCTTCGGCCAGGTCTCCATTCAGGAATGCACTCTTGACGTCCATTTGATATACAATAAAGCTCTTGTGGGCGGAAAAGGCTAAGAATATCCTGATGGCTTCTAGTCTGGCTACAGGGGCAAAGGTTTCATCTTAGTCAATGCCTTCTTCCTGTCTATAGCCTTGTGCGACTAGGTGGGTTAATTTCTAATAACAAGTCTATTTCTGTCCTTTTTGTTTCTAAATACCCATTTGGTTCCAATTATGGTTTGATGCGTAGGTCTGGGTACAAGATACCATACATTGTTTCTTTCGAAACCGTTAAGCTCTTCTTCCATAGATAAAATCCAATGATAATTGTTCACGGCTTCTATGGAAGAAACGGGTTCGGATTGGGCTAAGAATACAACAATAGTGCACATGTTGAGTCTTCTATGCTCGGATTGAGATCTCCATACAGGGAATGGAGAAATCTCAGATTCTTGTGGTTCTTCTTGTGCACATAGTACATTTCCTTGTGTACTCTGTATTCTCCTACGAGTAGAAACACCAGCATCAATATCTCCTATGATCAGCTCTTGTGGGTGATCCCTCAACCATCTTCTGTCGGGTTCTAACTCAGGGTCCCGTACTGTATCGTGAGTTGTTGTAGTTTCGGCTTCAGCTTGTACAACATCGGCTTCATCTACGTCAGTTCTTACATCTGCGGGGTTGATTTCTAGGTCAACGACAGGTTCTATAGGAGTTGGTGGATCTAAGATGGAAAGATGTTGAATATTCTGAGTAACAGCTTCTACTCATGTAGCCTCCTTTTATTAAAGATCTTGTAAGCTTTGTTGACGGGGGAATATCTTACAAATATTCCTTCATCCAACTTCTCGTCGAAGGTTCTAAGTTGATCCTTCCCATTGTTCAACACATAGCACCTGCATCCAAAAATGTGAAAGTACGAAACTAATGGAGTTTTGTTGTTCCATACCTCGTATGCTGTTTTGTTGTGATGATTGTTGACGATACAGCGGTTTTGAGTGTAGCACGCTGTATTGGTGGCTTCGCCCTAGAAACGCTGTGGCAACTTGCTTGCGGCAATCATTGTCCTTGTTGCTTCCTTCAGCGTCCCGTTCTTTCGCTCGGCAACACCATTTTGTTGAGGTGTACGGCAGCTGAGTATTCGTGCTATATCCCATTTTACAAACAATATTGCTCGATAAAGCGGTTAGTAAATTCTGTACCTCTGTCGGAACGAATGGACACGATACTCGACCTTTTTCATTTTGAAGCTTTCTGAGGTGCTCGGGTAACTTTGATATTGTTTCCTTCTTCTTGCTTAGGAATATTGTCCAAGCATACCTGGAAAAGTCATCGACAATAATGAGACAATATTTCTTACCTCCTAAACTTACTGGGTCGACAGGACCGTAGAGATCCATATGTAGCATTTCCAGAATTCTATGGGTTGAAAGGTAGGATTTGCTCTTCAGGGTGGACTTGATTTGCTTGCCTTTTTGACATGGTCCACAGACACTGTCTTTTTGAAATGACACATATGGCAATCCTCTAACCAATCCCTGTCTTGAGAGCTTGTTGATCGTCTTGAAGTTGACGTGTGACATCCTCTTGTGCCATAGCCAGCTTAAATCTGCAGTGCCTTTGGCAACAAAACAAGGAATTGTGGAGCTCGTAGGCATCCAGTCAGCAATATACATATTACCTTATCTGCTTCCTGTGAGCACAACTTCTTTGGTTAGGATGTTCTTGACTCTACAGTGATCTATATAGAACTTCACCGAGAATTGTTCGTCACAGAACTGGCTAATACTAAGTAGATTGTACTGTAAGCCTTCAACATAAGCAACATCGGTTACTTTGAATTTTCTGACAAGAAGGTTTCCTTTCCCTCTTGCTCTTCCTTTGGATTTATCACCGAAGCGCACTTTTGGACCGCGTCCTTCTACAAAATCTGAGAGCTTGCTCTTGTCTCCTGTCATATGCCGAGAACATCCGCTATCGAAGTACCAGATGTCTTTTTCAAGAATGTCCTGTAGGCAAAGAATTTAAGTAGATTTAGGTCCCCTTTGATTGTTGGGTCCATGTAGGTTAGTGCCTTTTTGGTACCCAAATTTTCCTGACAGAAATTTGCTTACTGTAGGTTACATTAGGTACAGTCTTGCGGTAGCTACGTGGGGCATGTACGTAGTTACTGTAGCCATGATAATCATTACGCATGTAAAAATCAGGGATATTATTATTAATCCAGTACTTATGCCGTCTCGGAGGTGGAGCCATTTTCTTTGGCCTTACAGCTTGCCTTCTGGGTCTCCAATTTGATTCCCAAAGTTGTTGTCGATGCTGTGCGGACACCTACTTTCTTGATGGATAATGAGGCTCCTGTATCCAGTACCTAGGCATGTTGTACTGAAAGTACTGCCGTGCGGGCCTTTGGTATTTGGATACAGCCTTCTTTCTGAACGGCTGTTGGCACTGTTGATATGCTCGGGGAGCATGCTGTTGCGTGCGCCTTACAGGTTGGAATGGCTGAGGGTTCCGCTATTTCGAATAGGATTGCGGGGGCAGAATGGCAGCCTTTGCTTTTCGCTGTGCAGCAGGTTCCTTCACAGGACTTGGAGTTTCTTCCGATACAGGAATGTGTTCCACACCCCTGACGAACACAGTACTAGTTTTCCCTTTGTTGGAAAATGAGCTATATCCTAAGCCACTTTTATCATGAGTATGTTGCCCAGTAGAATTTCTTCCATTCTTTTAGATGATTTCTCGAAAAATTTCAAAATGGTCTCAAGTTCGCCTTCTCGTTTTTCGAGAGTGTTAAATTTGGCTTGAAGTAGAACGAAATCATTTGTCTTGCTTCCATTTTGAGACTTGCCCTCACTTAGTTCATGAGCAAGTTTACGATTGCTCTCCAAGAGTTTTTCATGCTCGACCTTGCTGTTGTCTCAATCAATTGACATATTTTCATAGTTTATCTTCAACAAGTCGTTTTCTTCTTTCAACTCTATGTTGGAAAGTTGAAGTTGAATGTTTTCATTTTTCTAAGTCTCGTGGGTTTTTTGAATATTTTTAAATTCATTCATCATGTTTTCGAAAGTATGCGATGCATTTACTAGAATAATTGAGGTTGAGCTTACCTCATCATCGCTATCTTATTCTTCCGAAATGTCCTTTGCCATAAAGCACATATATGCCTTATCTTCGAATTCATCGTCAGATGAGTCACTGTCAGTGACTATCAGAAGACATTCTTCAGATTTGGATGGTGTGAGGGAGGCTTCTGATTCTCCTATCAGGGCCTTGAGCTTGTTTTTCCAAGCACGTCTTCGTTCATCCCTCTCTTGTTGCTCGGCTTCCAGCAACCATTGAACTTTAGGATGAGGATATTTGTTTGCATAATGTCCTGATTTCCTGCAATTATAACACAGGTTAGCATCACCAGATGAAGTTTCACTACTTACCTTGTGAACAGGCTTGGTCCTATAGGGAGTCTTTCCCGACTGCTTGATAAACTTCTTGAACTTATGCATGAGGAGCGCCATTTCGTCTTACGACAGAATGTCAACATCGCTGTCAGCATTCTTGTGATTAGGCTTTGATGGGCTGCGCATGATGTGTCATCGGTTGGATACGGCGGCTAGAGCTGTAACCTTTGCAGGGGATTCTTCAGCTTTCTCTCTTCTGTCAATATCATACTCAAAAGCTTTGAGGTCAGAGAAGAGATATCAAAAGTAGATATATCATTAAGATTGCAAGACACACACATAGTTGTGGTCTTAATATCCCATCGGGCACGGAGAGATCTGAAATTTTTAGATTTTTCTCCTTTTGTGTATAAATTTTGCCCAAAGCTTCAAGTTCACCAACAATTCCAGTGAATCTGAGGTCAAGTTCCTCAGATGTTTCAGTTTGTTTCATTTCAAAAGATTCAAATTGTTGAGTTAATTTTGAAATCTTGTTTTCTTTGGAGAGCTCAGTTCCCTCACAAATTAACTTGAGTTTATCCCAGATATCCTTGGCTGTTTTACAGCTCTTTACCTTAAAGAATGTGCCTTTGTCAAGAGTGACAAATAGCGCATTCTTCGCGACATTGTCGAGGTTGGCGCGCTTTCTATCACCAGTAGTCTATTGTTTGCGCTCTTTCTCGAGCATCTCAGCATGAGCTTGGCCTTCAATCCTAGGGGCCGGATTTACCTTCATAATTTTGATGGGGCCATCCTGTATTACAAAAATCATCTCTTCGTGCATAGCTGCAAGATGAGCCTCTATCCCGATTCTCCAATCATCAAACTCATTAATAGAGAACATAGGAACTTTGTGGATCATTGATGTATCCATATGAGAATGTAGGAATGAAAAAGACTGTTTTATAGAAATAAGTGATTTTGGATTTGATTCGGTTAAAAATACGACTGATTCTTTTTAGAATCAACCGCTCTGATACCACTTGTTGGCCACTAAGTATACAGGATACAGCTTGGAAAGTGTTTGAAACAATAAGCTGTACGGTTTTCAAATCTGAGTGCGTAGCGGAAGTCTTAAATATAGTAAATTGCTGAGGATACAGCAACTAGGTGTGCAGTGTATACTTAAATAATCACAAATAATAAAACAATAAAGGGAAAAGGTAAATAACACAATTTTTAAAGTGATTCGAGGTAAACCCCTCTACATCCACTGGTCCTCCACACAGGAGTAAAAAGTTTATTATAATTACTGCATACACAACTACGTAATTATAACCAAACCTAACCAATATATCGTTCACACAGATTGATATAATGATCTTAACCTTTAACTGTTCACACAGATTGGTTTGAGCAAACACGTGACTGGCTTCTTCACACACAGTTCTGAAGCTACGTCTTCTTCAGTGCAAGTCTGTTACACACAGTTCAGGAATAGCAAGGATTCTCAGTCCACACAGCGCTGATGGGTTTTGTTCAAGGGTAGAAAAATGTTTGAACAACATCTTTGACTTTATAAGCTTTTAGCTGATGATGTGTTGTTCACGGTTTTAAGACTTGTATATCTCTTCTTTCATGGTAGCAGTATTCTTTGGGAGATATTGTAACACCCCAAAAGGAGGCTATTAAAGTGTTGTGGACCCCACACTGGGACCCACCAGGCGATATCCAAAACAGATTAAATAAATATTATTTGTGATACCGAACCACTATGAATAGTCATTACTCCGGTTAGGAGTTTATCAACAATATGGCCAACGGCCTTATAATACACAGGATCCGAAAAAACAAGTATAAACCATATGGAGATGGAAAATACTTCAAATGTCAATACAACCAGATAGCAATTTAAATGAAGCAGGAAATGAAATAACATAACACGGTTTAACATAACCGGACAACAAAAGATGTGGGGCCCCCGAACTAGTATCCTTGGAACCCTTCGCCGTCAACATGCTCTTCCCGTGCCTTGCCTTTGCCTCGACCTAAAATACAATACAAGTATTTATCCCATAACACAGGGTCAGATATACATGATAATCAATTCTTCCGACATTATACAATTCACATATATAGATTTCAAGGAAAACATTCCGACTATTAATCATACCCCTCGGGCGTATGAAACAATCAGTCATAAATCGTCGAACATATCCAATCATACATGGACTATGAACGATTAACAATATAGCTCAAGATGGACATCACAGTCCGGAAATGTGTCCGTGTACATGTACACCCCGTATACGGAACCCAGAATATATGTGTGACGATGTACCTAATTAGCCTCACGAACTACGTCTCGTGTGCACAGTCCAATGCGGAATAATATCCACGCATGACTATATACGTGCCTGGCTAAAAATCCTACACAATAACCAATCGGAACGCAGATATGATTCCGGATATGTCACGATACAACATGACAACGAATTCAATAAATCACATATCCGATTAAGGATCAAGAAAAACTCACCGAAGTGAAAATAAGACCAACGAGATCAACGATTCAAAGCGACGTACTTGGGAATGCAACCCCATGAAGAAAACGGAATAACGTCAAGGACAATGTCAAATCACGACAAACATTACATGAACAATTCATACATATGAAATATATAACCATCACAAGAATCTAATCATCATTATAACCAAGCAAGATAACTTGCCTCAATACGGAGACGAGAATAGTCCTCTTCTTGTCGGAACGAACGAACGGTCCTCGACTAATATTGTTTACTCGAACAATCAACCTTAAACGAAATACATTTTACTCAATAACATATTCATATAATTATCAATATAGGATTAGTAAGACGTCATCCTACAATCCTTTAGAATAGTTTGTTATTTCCAATTATCGAAGCCTTATGTGAGGAGTTCTTTTAACATCATTACAACCATAAAAATCGGTTTACAATACTTTTACCGAATGTTCACATGGTTCATCATAAACAAGAGTTCTATCAAGGGTATGTTGAATAACCAATTATGATGTTAAGATCATCTTATGATGATTAAACTTTCCAAAACATTAAAATGTTGAAAGAACAAAATCTGCACATTTATGATCATTCTCCTCTCATCTAAATTGAATATTAAGCTTACAACAAGTTTATTAGTTCTGAGATTACACCATATCCATGAGGGTTATCAAAATCTTTCTTTACAAGGCTGGAAGATTCATTAACATCATGATGAATTCACCATCTATCTAGTATGATGATCAAAACAAACTAAGTTCTCAACACATTAGATTAATGAAAAGTTATTGTGTTGGTTTCACAAATATCCTTAACCATTCAAAATCTTGATGAGCTAAACATAAGGAGAATATGATTCTTAATAAATCTGAGTAAGAAGACATCCTTCTACTTCTAACATGGCCAAGTTCTTCCCAAGGTAAGTGAAAACTTAAAATGGTGTTTAATCACTTTATGATAACAACTCTATTAGTTAAATCCAAATATGGTGAAGTTAACTGATTCAAAGGCATTCTACTGAGCTAAATTCGTCCAACAAGATGAGCATGATAGTTACAACGTGGTTAGAATCACTATATCATCAAGAACACATCCATCTCGAACCCTTATTTATCATATTCATCAAAAGTGTTAAAAAGGTTGGATTAAAACTATGTTTTACTTGATTAATCTACTCTAGGTGAAGTATAATTCGTTATTATCAACATATGAAAATAATGCAGAGAGGAAGGTACACCTACCTCCAGAAATGAAGAACAACTTCAATGCTATGAGAAAATATACTCCAAGCTCAAGAACACCTCCTAATCTCCAAGGAAATGAGCTCCACTCCAAGATTTAAGGCTTAGAAGCAAGTTGGGGGAGGTTGATATAGGTTTGGGAGTGCAGAGGGATGATATATGGAGAGAGAATCGGTTTGGAGTTGTGAAGAAATGAAAAACAGGCTGGTCCTATAAATAGACTGTACAAACTTAGCGCATGCTATCGGAACAGTTTAGCGTACGCTAACACACTTACGTACGCTAACCTGTCGATATTACGTACGTAAGCGGCTTACAGTAGCTACTGTCTTGAATTCGCAGGTCGTTAGCGCACGCTAATGAAAAAGGGGTTACGCACACTAATAAAAGTTGACTCTGGCCGACATGAGAGCTCGGACATTACTCACATGCATGCCAACGGATAAGGAGTTCACGTGCTGAAGTCAACTGATGCCAGATTCCCTCTTAGCGTACGCAACAGAGGAAACATTACGCATGCTAAGGCACGGGATTAACGTACGTTAATCATACTATGTATCGTACGCTACATCAACAGAAAAATTCGAAAATGCAACTCTCTAATTAACATCGAATCATCACATATGAAATGAAATAACAACGATGTGAAATTCAAATCTATGATACCTCAACATAATACTAAATGCAACGATTCATGATAATCAGATTATCCGAATAATACAATGACAGGTAAAAACGAAAATTACAGTCGGATATTACATACTCCTCCCCTTAAAAGGAGTTTCGTCCACGAAACTAAGGGGTAAATAACTCGGGGTTTCTCGCTCGCACACTATCCTCGGTTTCCCACGTAGCCTCCTCGACTCCGTGTCGTGACCACTGAACCTTCAGTAGAGGAATCGTCTTGTTCCGCAACTGCTTGATCCTCCTCTCGAGTATCCGCACAGGACGCTCCTCGTACGAATGATCCTCCGCTAATTCAATCTCTTCGAACTGAAGTACATGGCTTGGATCAGCAACATATTTCCTCAACTGGGAGATATGAAACACGTTTTGAATCTTACTCAAAGTCGGCGGTAAAGCTAGTCGATAGGCCAGATCACCTACATGCTCCAAAACCTCAAATGGCCCAATGTACCTCGGACTCAGCTTGCCCCTCTTCCCGAAACGAAAAACACCTCGGGTAGGATACACCTTCATTAGCACATGGTCACCAACCTCGAACTCAAGCGGTCGTCGACGGTGGTCAGCATAAGACTTCTGTCGACTTTGAGCCGTTAACAACCGACTCCTAATCAAAGTGATCTTCTCACGGGCTGCTAATAACATATCGGGTTCCGTACCCAGAGATTCTGACAGTTCGTCCCAACACAAAGGGGACCTACAGCGACGGCCATACAATGCCTCATACGGTGCCATCTGAATCGAAGCGTGCCAACTATTATTATAAGTGAATTCCACCAAGGACAGCTGGGCTTCCCAATCGTCCTTCCAATCAAGAGCACATGCTCTCAACATATCCTCTAGAGTCTTGATGGTTCTCTCAGACTGACCATAGGTCTGTGGATGAAAAGCCGTACTGAAATTCAACTGCGTGCCCATCGCACGATGAACTGCCTTCCAGAAGTGCGACACGAATCGCCCGTCACGGTCTGATACAATACTCTTGGGGGTACCATGTAATCTCACGATTTCCTTAATAAACACCTGGGCCAATCTCTCGGGACCCCATGTGTCCTTAATCTCCAAGAAGTGGGCTGATTTGGTCAGACGGTCCACAATCACCCAAATCATATTCATTCCTCTACGACTCGTTGGCAAGCTAGTGATAAAATCCATAGATATGTCCTCCCATTTCCACTCGGGAATCGGGAGCGGTTTCAGCATTCTGGTGTCCGGTGCTCAATCTTAACCTGCTGACAAGTTAAACATCTCGAAACGAATTCGGCAACCTCACATTTCATATTCCCCCACCAATAATTCTGCTTCAGATCCTTATACATCTTGCTAGATCCCGGGTGAATAGAGTACGGGGTAGCATGGGCTTCTCTCATGATAGAGTTCCTAAACTCTTTATCAGCGGGTACACAAACTCGATTTCTAAAGCGTATCAATCCATCCTCGTGGATCACCAATCCAGGGGCTTTCCCTTGGGTTACCTCATCCCGAACTCGAGATAAGAATGGGTCCGTAATTTGCTTCGATTTGATCATATCATCAAGAGACGAAGAAATCTCAAGGGTGCAAAGTTGTCCCTGAACACGCTGTAACCAAACTTCAATTTCTGGCCTCATAAGGTCCAACTGCAACTCTCTCTGTGCTGTCAAACGGCTCAGCATCTGCTCCTGTACTGTCTTACGGCTCAAAGCATCGGCAACCACATTTGCTTTACCCGGATGATAAAGGATCTCGATATCATAGTCCTTTATTAATTCTAGCCACCTTCTCTGTCTCATGTTCAACTCCTTCTGAGTAAAAATGTACTTTAGGCTCTTGTGGTCTGTAAAGATCTGGCAGGTAACTCCATACAGATAGTGACGCCAGATCTTCAAAGCAAACACTACAGCTGCTAACTCCAAATCATGGGTCGGATAGTTAACTTCATAGGGTCGAAATTGTCTCTACGCATAGGCAATCACTTTCCCTTCCTGCATTAGTACACATCCAAGGCCCTGTCTCGACGCGTCACTATACACCACAAATCCTTTCGTTCCTTTTGGTAAGACCAAAACAGGTGCCGAAATCAATCGACTCTTGAGCTCATCAAAACTTTGCTGACATGCTTCTGACCACAAATACTTCTTATCCTTCCGCAGTAAGTTAGTCATCGGTTGCGCAATTTTAGAAAATCCTTCTACGAACCGTTGGTAGTAACCTGCTAGGCCGAGGAAACTACGAACTTCCTTCACGTTCTTCGGTGGTAGCCAATCTCGAATGGCTTCCATCTTTTGAGGGTCCACCCTCACCCCTTCGGCTGATATCACATGCCCGAGAAAGATAACCTCAGGCATCCAAAATTCACACTTAGAAAATTTCCCATAAAGTTGTTCCCGCCTCAATGTATCGAGAACTTGGTGGAGGTGACGCTCGTGCTCTTCGTGGTCACGAGAGTAAATCAGAATGTCTTCAATAAAAACGACTACAAAGCGATCCAGATAGTTAATAAAAACTCGATTCATCAATTCCATGAATACCGCCGGTGCATTAGTCAGTCCAAATGGCATCACCACAAACTCATAATGCCCATAGCGAGTACGGAATGCTGTCTTCGAAATGTCAGACTCTCGAATCCGCAACTGATGATAACCAGATCTCAAGTCGATCTTAGAAAACACGGTAGCTCCCTGAAGTTGGTCCAATAAATCATCAATACGAGGCAAAGGATACTTGTTCTTGATGGTTACCCTGTTCAGCTCACGGTAATCAATACATAAGCGCAGAGATCCATCTTTCTTCCGTACAAATAACACTGGTGCTCCCCAAGGGGACGTACTAGGTCGAATATAGCCCTTGTCAGTCAACTCCTCAAGCTGGTTCTTCAATTCCTGCATCTCAGTCGGAGCCATACGGTACGGTGCTTTTGAGAGCGGGGATGTACCAGGTTCTAACTCAATAATAAACTCCACGTCACGATGAGGAGGTAAGCCTGGCAACTCGTCTGGAAATACATCTAGGTAGTCTCGGACTACCGGAATGTCGGCCAATTCAACTGGTCGATCTGCTGTTTTGGTCATGTAGCACCAATAACCAAGACACCCTTGATTAAGCAGTTTCACTGCTTTCATAGCGCTGATGACTCTCCCAGAACGACTGGGATTATCACCTCGAAAAATACACTCGAAACCATCATCAGAAGTGACGGTTACCATCCGCTTGCGGACACTGAGTATTGCATCATGACGATCCATCCAATCGATACCCAAGATTATATCATCCTTAGGTAAATCGACTACAATCAGATTTGATAACCACTGACGGTCGTTCAAACGAATCGGACAGTCCTGGACTTCACGGTTTCCAATAATTCTTCTACCATCAGGTAGACCAATCATGTAGGGCTCACAATTGATAACATGGTCTATAGGCAAACGACTTAAACAAGAAGAAGATATAAAGGAGTGTGAAGCACCGGTATCAAAAAGAACACACACAGGCTGGGAGTGGATCTCAAGTATACCTGAAATCATGCTGGCCTCGGGATCGTCAGCTTTCTTCATCTCGTAAATCCTGGGTTTTGCAGTTCCGGCACCAGGTGTACCACTTTGATTCCCACGGCCCATTCCCCTATTCGCCCCGGTGGTCTGATAGGAAGCGTCGGAGGCGTCCGGTTCTGGACAGAGGACTGAACTGGAGCATGAGACGCTACTGGTTCAGGTCCGAGCCCACCCCTGCAAAAACGAGCACGGTGACCAATCTTGCCACAAGTATGGCATGTGATGGCAGGCTTCGGGAATTTGGAGCTGAAATGCCCCTGGTCTCCGCAGTTATAGCACACAACAGATGAGGGGCCCGCTCGAGAGTGCGATCCAGCTGGCTTCGACGCCATGGGTGGTCGATCAGAAGGGTTTGGCAAAGATTGGGGCTTCCTGAATGTCCCCCGATTACTCTCGATGCAGTTACGGTTCTGGATCTTTTGTTGTTGGACTGTGGTTGTTTCTTGGAAATCTCCTTCGCGGTGAGTTCGTACTCCAGAGCTTTCTCGATGAACTCTGTTAAGGTAGTACAGTGGTGATTCAACAGCTGCATTCTCATTCGAGGTTTAAGCCTCTTGAGAAAGTATTTGATCTTATCGGCTTCTGTTCAGATAATTGTCGTGGAGAAAGGAAGGAGTGCCTGGAATTTCTCAGCAACAGATAATACATCATCGTCTTCAGACGGGTCGGGTTCAGCGATTCGAGTTTGGCCTCACGGAGTGGCCCCGGATAGTAACGGTCTAGCATGAGGTTTTAAATTCCTCCCAAGTATAAACACCATCGGCTTGCCTTCTTGAAAGCCACTGAGTATGAGCGCCTTTGCTAAGATAATACGCGGCTACCGAGGCGGTTCTCTTCGGCGATCCACCATCTGGAAAAGTTTCTCAAAATGCTCGATCCAATGCACAATGTCGGCGAGTTCGAGGAGCCTTCAAAAGTCGATGGTCGGCCGAGATGTCGCCGATAATCCGACTCATGGGTCCACCAATCACGGGAGGAGGATGAGGCCCCGTTCTGGCCGATGGCGGCCCTCTGCATAGCTTCCATTAGTTGACCCATCTGGGTCATCTGTGTCATCATGCCCTGCATCACGACGTAAGGACCGACACGCGCATCCCCGCCCCCATTGTGGTGCGATTGTTCCCTAGAAGGTGAACCACTGTCTGCGGAACTATGATCCACATTTGCGCATCTGTTGGCTCGAGATATCGGGATTCGGCCCCTTCCGCGGCCTCGTCCCCCTCTGCCACGACCTCTCAGGTTTCTTTCCATACTGAAAGAATCAATCATAATGATAACCATAAGTACAGTTCAAGATACTAAAATTCATGCTAAGTTAATAGCAACAAGGAATCACATATTCAAGGAAAACGGTTATTGATACCACGAATGTCGCACCGAATATTATATCGGCGTCAAGTCGAACAATTTCAATCATATAATCAATTCAGCATTTATCTCGGATTATCAATCAGATAAATCCTGTCACAAATCCTCGAAATAGCAAGATCAACAAGGAGACCCATACTGATTTCAATATCATGCCAGTAATTAAATCATGGCTCATAAAGTACATACCGTATTTGGCTCGTAGGGTCAGGCGCTTGCACGGGTCACACGTGACACGAAGGTCTCTTGATACTAGTTCATTTCACAATGACTCATAAAAAGGAAACAACTCTCTGATACCATCTTCTGTAACACCCCAAAAGGCGGCTATTACAGTGCCGTGGACCCCACACTGGGACCCACCAGGCGATATCCAAAACAGATTAAATAAATATTATTTGTGATACCGAACCACTATGAATAGTCATTACTCCGGTTAGGAGTTTATCAACAATATGGCCAACGGCCTTATAATACACAGGATCCGAAAAAACAAGTATAAACCATATGGAGATGGAAAATACTTCAAATGTCAATACAACCAGATAGCAATTTAAATGAAGCAAAAAATGAAATAACATAACACGGTTTAACATAACCGGACAACAAAAGATGTGGGGCCCCTGAACTAGTATCCTTCGAACCCTTCGCCGTCAACATGCTCTTCCCGTGCCTCGCCTTTGCCTCGACCTAAAATACAATACAAGTATTTTGCCCATAACACAGGGTCAGATATACATGATAATCAATTCTTCCGACATTATACAATTCACATATATAGATTTCAAGGAAAACATTCCGACTATTAATCATACCCCTCGGACGTATGAAAAATCAGTCACAAATCGTCGAACACATCCAATCATACATGGACTATGAATGATTAACAATATAGCTCAAGATGGACATCACAGTACGCCCGATCCGGAAATGTGTCCGTGTACATGTCCACCCCGTATACGGAATCCAGAATATACGTGTGACGATGTACCTAATTAGCCTCACAAACTACGTCTCGTGTGCACAGTCCAATGCGGAATAATATCCACGCATGACTATATACGTGCCTGGCTAAAAATCCTACACAATAACCAATCGGAACGCAGATATGATTCCGGATATGTCACGATACAACATGACAACGAATTCAATAAATCACATATCCGATTAAGGATCAAGAAAAACTCACCGAAGTGAAAATAAGACCAACGAGATCAACGATTCAAAGCGACGATTCAAACAGACTGTACGGAATAACGTCAAGGACAATGTCAAATCACGACAAACATTACATGAACAATTCATACATATGAAATATATAACCATCACAAGAATCTGATCATCATTATAACCAAGCAAGATAACTTGCCTCAATGCGAAGATGAGAATAGTCCTCTTCTTGTCGGAACCAACGAACGGTCCTCAACTAATATTGTTTACTCGAACAATCAACCTTAAACGAAATACATTTTACTCAATAACATATTCGTATAATTATCAATATAGGATTAGTAAGACGTCATCCTACAATCCTTTTAGAATAGTTTGTTATTTCCAATTATCGAAGCCTTATGTCAGGAGTTCTTTTAACATCATTACAACCATAAAAATCGGTTTACAATACTTTTACCGAATGTTCACATGGTTCATCATAAACAAGAGTTCTATCAAGGGTATGTTGAATAACCAATTATGATGTTAAGATCATCTTATGATGATTAAATTTTCCAAAACATTAAAATGTTGAAAGAACAAAATCTGCACATTTATGATCATTCTCCTCTCATCTAAATTGAATATTAAGCTTACAACAAGTTTATTAGTTCTGAGATTACACCATATCCATGAGGGTTATCAAAATCTTTCTTTACAAGGCTGGAAGATTCATTAACATCATGATGAATTCACCATCTATCTAGTATGATGATCAAAACAAACTAAGTTCTCAACACATTAGATTAATGAAAAGTTATTGTGTTGGTTTCACAAATATCCTTAACCATTCAAAATCTTGCTGAGCTAAACATAAGGAGAATATGATTCTTAAGAAATCTGAGTAAGAAGACATCCTTCTAATTCTAACATGGCCAAGTTCTTCCCAAGGTAAGTGAAAACTTAAAATGGTGTTTAATCACTTTATGATAACAACTCTATTAGTTAAATCCAAATATGGTGAAGTTAACTGATTCAAAGGTATTCTACTGAGCTAAATTCGTCCAACGAGATGAGCATGATAGTTACAACGTGGTTAGAATAACTATATCATCAAGAACACATCCATCTCAAACCCTTATTTATCATATTCATCAAAAGTGTTAAAAAGGTTGGATTAAAACTATGTTTTACTTGATTAATCTACTCTAGGTGAAGTATAATTCGTTATTAACATCAACATATGAAAATAATGTAGAGAGGAAGGTACACCTACCTCCAGAAATGAAGAACAACTTCAATGCTATGAGAAAATATACTCCAAGCTCAAGAACACCTCCTAATCTCCAAGGAAATGAGCTCCACTCCAAGATTTAATGCTTAGAAGCAAGTTGGGGGAGGTTGATATCGGTTTGGGAGTGCATGGGGACGATATATGGAGAGAGAATCGGTTTGGAGTTGTGAAGAAATGAAAAACAGGTTGGTCCTATAAATAGACTGTACAGACTTAGCGCACGCTATCGGAACAGTTTAGCGTACGCTAACACACTTACGTACGCTAACCTGTCGATATTACGTACGTAAGCGGCTTACAGTGGCTACTGTCTTGAATTCGCAGGTCATTAGCGCACGCTAATGAAAAAGGGGTTACGCACGCTAATAAAAGTTGACTCTGGCCGACATGACAGCTCAGACATTACTCACATGCATGCCAACGGCTAAGGAGTTCACGTGCTGAAGTCAACTGATGCCAGATTCCCTCTTAGCGTACGCAACAGAGGAAACATTACGCACGCTAAGGCACAGGATTAACGTACGTTAATCATACTATGTAGCGTACGCTACATCAACAGAAAAATTCGAAAAGGCAACTCTCTAATTAACATCGAATCATCACATATGAAATGAAATAACAACGATGTGAAATTCAAATCTATAATACCTCAACATAATACAAAATGCAACGATTCATGATAATCAGATTATCCGAATAATACAATGACAGGTAAAAACGAAAATTACAGTCGGATATTACAGATATATTTGCTCAGATGTATATGATGGTAACTTCGTTTGATTTCGTGTGTGTCTATATCGTTTCCGTTGTCTTTGATCTTCAAAGTCTGGAGATATATATAGCCTTATGAAATATATTCGTTGAGATAGATCCGTTGAGCAAGATTCTGTGACAACTTGATAGTTGACTTGAATAGACTGAGATCCAGATATTGCGGGATTTGAAGATCTCTAACGACTTACAGTATTTAAATATTTTATCCTTTCAGTATTTAAATACTTCTTTATCAAACGGGACTTGACTTCTAGTGAATACTGAAGATTCCTTCTTGTCCTGTTTAGATACTGTATGGAAGGATTGCTGTATTGTTGTTCCGAGATGGCTTCCATACTTAGCTTTACGAGACTCTTTGCTGTATGATGGATTTACTATATGTTGGGACTACGAGAAGTCTTCGATACAGGTTGACACCTTTGATCAGCTTTACGATACAGTTGTTTGCTGTATGTTGGATTGGCATATTGTCAAAACATTCTGTCATGACTTTCGATACAGGGATTGTTATCCCAATAATTTCGATACCGGGTATTTGTTATCCCAACACATATTATAAATTTGATTTAAATAATTTATATTTAATATAAATACTTATCATATTTTTTAATATTATAATTAAAAATTCTAAATATTTTTTATAATTTTAAAGTTTTAATTTATTATCAATATATATAATGAAATTTAAATTATGATATATGTTTTATTTTCAAAGTTTGACATATAATATAAATTATAATTTATATATATATTTAAATTATTTTAATATAAATACACATTATAAATTCAATAGTAAAATTTCAAAAATTTAAGTTAGAAAATAATACAATTCTTTTTAAAAATACGTATATAGCATTTAATTAGGAAGCGCTATGTAAGAGTACACTTACATAGCGTTTTTGGAAAATGTTGTGGTAGTTTCCGTATTTTAAGTAATATTTTTTTAATTTTCGTAAGTTTATGAATATTTGTTTATTCTTGCATAGTGATTTTGGAAGGGCTATCGTAGTTAAAGGCCACTCTTTCAGTAAAGATCAAAATTATGGCCCAACCCTTGCTTTAGCCCAGCTCGGTCCAGACCCAAATTCGGCCCGAGACCCGGTATCTGACCCAGAAACCCGACCCGTGAGCTAAACCCTTAACCCACTCCCTCACTCGACTCCCTCTCTCATTCGAACCTGACTGAAACCCTAGCCCCCAAATCATAGAGACAACTCTCTCTCGAACTCTCGCTATTCCCTTCTTCCTTCATCGGTCGTAACGCCGCCGATCAATCTCTCCTTCCTTCTTCTGTCGATGCTTTCACCCCTCCGACCCATCTGAGTTCTCGATCTCTTTCTCTCGCCCTTTTGACCTTGGCCACCCGGGACTTCGCCGCGCCATCCTTGTCTCTGCCGCAGCTCCGTCGTGAAGATGTTGAGGAGGCACCGCCGCGACGGACAGCCATTACCGTCACCTCGCTTCTGAAGTTTTCGCCGTTGTTCTGTCGTCCCCAGGAGCTCTGGAGCAGAGGCTGCTCCATTCTTTTCTCCATTTTTCAGTCGCTCTAATTCGCTCGTTTATCTAATCCATTCTGCTCTTTAATCTCCCGCACTCTCTCTGCAGGTCTCAAGGAGCCGCCGCTGCTGATCTTCGACGACCAAGTCGCCATCGTTGCCACTAGGCCTGGCCATGGAAACCAAGCCTGGTTTGTCTGCCTGCAAGATGAGTTCTCTCAGAAATCGGCCAGAACAGTCCAAGGTCCGCTGGTATAGGTGGCTCGATCCGTCAATTAAAAAGGTATTTTGAACTTTTTATTTTGGATTTGATTTGAAGGATTAAATTCTTTTTTTGTTTAGATCCAAATGATTGCTTAAGGGTTTACTAGTTTTTCTTTCCCTATTTGATTGATTGCTAAGTGTATTTTGCTGTTGGTGGTTATATTATGTTATCTATTTCAAATGTTGCACATTCGATAGAATTGAATACTAGATGTGGAAAACCAACTTGGAATTTGTAAATCAACATAATGGATTATAATGAAACAAGACAGGTTAGCTACTGCTCTGTTTTCTTCGTTTTGTCATCCTTCTAAATCTCTTTGTATAGATTAATGGTGATTGCCCAGGACTCCAGGAAGTTTGTTGACATTACAAACACATTGGTGACATCTGTTAGAGCATATAACAACGAAGGTGTGACACCTACAAATTTCGTTAGCTGTCTTCTTAGTGATTTTGGGCAAGGAGATGGACCAAGCAGTAGACAGGATGAGGCTGGGCGTTTGATACGCTGGAAATACATTGGACAAATAGTCTCTTATGCTTTTAGGAGTGCTGTGGTTGTACTACCATGTAATAATCTATATTGCACTTATCATTTTTATGCTCTTGTTTCTTGAATAAAAAAAAATAAGAAACTTCTTTATATTCATCGCGTCGTACAGAGTTGGGCCTATGAACACTGAGCTGAAGTAGCGTAAGAATGTCGTTCATCGAAAGCGTGCAAGACCAATAGAAAATGAATGTCCTGAAGAGGTCACTAAGTGTGTAAGAGATAAGTTGTTCATTTTGCTTACTTGACTAGGATGGCACTCGAGTATTTTATCGCATGTGTTTTAGTCCTTAAATTGTGGGGTTTTGATGTTAGAAAGCGGACCTTTTATTATCCTCTGGTACTGTGATTTGATGGGATTTGGGATGAGATCCCAATGGGTTTCTAAAGATCGTTTTACGGAAAGTGATTTTTGGGCCGAGACCCATTCGTCCTGAAATGATTATTTTCAACTAAGGACTTGAGGTCCAACAAGGTTTCTACTTTTAAAATCCCCGAAATGAGGAATTTATTTTCAAACACTTCATTGATTGCTTCCTAATTAATAAAACATCTAGGGAAGGCTTTAGTAGTTAATTGTCATATCCAATCCGTGATTTCTATTTATTTGTTACATTTCGCATGATTATGTACTTGCACTAGCAAAATAGTGGGATTTTGCTAACCCCCGAGTAATCGTGTAATATCCGTACATTTTTATTTTTAACAGTTTCTATTTTGGTGTATGTCTATTTTTATCGACTCGCTTGTAACCGTTTCGACATTTTGAATCTACTTTATTCTTGGAGCTTTTCCATTTGGACGAGTTTCGGAGGTGTTTTTACGTAATTCTATTTTATGTGGTGTTTTACCGTATGTATGTTCGATTCTCGTAAAACTCGTCCGTTTTTGTGGTCTCTTTATTTGCATGAGTTCGTATGGTTGATTTGGTCGTGTTGTGACTTTCGATTTGTTAAGCCGACATCGTATCGTGATTTTTAGGCACTTGGGCCATTTTTGTAATTTTCTATAAGTTTAGGGAATTTCATCTTCGTTGTCATTTTTTTCGAAGTCCCGGGTAGTCGGAATAGTGTTTTATTGTAACGGTTAGATTCGTCGTCGAATATACTTCGTAAACATATTTTTGGTTCGATAGCAGGTTCGGGTTTCGGAGTCGTCCGGAATAGGTTGGACAGCAGCTGTCCAGAACTGCTGTCCAGTAGGGTGTTACGGCCATAACACCCCATCTGTTATGGCCGTAAGATGGCCAATGTTACGGCCGTAATGCATCACTTGTTACGGCCGTAACATCCCGCTGTTTTAAGAACAGCGGGCACGTCAGAAACCTCACTTTTTACATCTCTTCCTTCGTTTTCTTCTTCGGGCGAAGCAGAGGGCGATTACTACCACCTTTGATCCATGAATTCTTCATGCGTCATCACCGTAGAGTCATGCTAGCATACTATCAGCAGGATTATCATCCTCCATCGTCCGAATCAAAGGTATATTCGTTAGGAACCCAAACTTGTCAAATTTGGGGATTTTTTGGGTTTTGGTTGTTTAATCTCGAATTATTCATGTATATTGCGATATTCCTCACCGATTGCTGTTATTGAGTGATTCACAATCCGTTTTCCTCGAATTTAATCCGTGAATTGTCGATACGGGGAGATTTTGCGTAAATCCTCGCCTGTATCAATTGATCGTATATTGTCATAGTGTGTAATCGGGGTTGTGGGAGTTTTCCTTTCGATTATTGTTGTCGTATAGGAATGAATTATGTTAACCCTTCATTTAGGAACGGTCGTTTTCCATCCGGATCATTCGTAGTCGTTGTTCGTCCCCGTTTCGTCGAAGATGTCTCAAAGGCAAGTACTTTACATTTGTTTACATGTTCTAGTATTTGAATTATGGCTATTCGTGGTTGTGTGGATGGATATGTGTATGTTCACCTAGGGACGGTCCGACAGGGCCTCTAGGGATACGTATTGCCGTTAGTGTGCATATCGCGAACTATGGTTAGCCACCCAGGGATGTCCAACGGGGCTTTGCGGGGTACGGTGGCCGTGAGTCTCGTACCAATGTTTAACTTTGAATTGTTTTGTCGGAAAAAATGTGTTTTGTGCTTGTGCACCGTAAATATTCCGGAATATAAATGTTTTCTAAATGATTTTGGCGCATATTTCATCTGATTAGAATGTAGTTCAAATAGATTGTACTTGCACTAGTAGTTTTCGTTAACCCCTTAAATAGGGGAAATACTTTTGTATTTCAGGTACAGGTCAAGGAAGCAAACGAGCATGTGAACCGTACAAGGATGATGGGCAAGCGTGATTCTGTTCAGTGGTCGTCTTTTGATGTCTGGTTTTGGGATTTCTGTATTATGAAAATCGGTTTAAGTACTCGAGTACTTCTTTGTTGAATTTATCTATGTTGTGTACCCTTTTTGGGGAACGGATTTGATGTCGGATTATATTGTCGTATTCCTGTTTTAGTTCGAATGTCGTGAATTGTGAAATGGTTGTTTTGTTAATGGTTGTATGTCTTTGTCGGATGTCATTTTAGTACGTTAGCCTGGTGGATTCCACAGTGTGGGGTCCACAGCACTGTAATATGCCCTGATCGTCTTGGGGGTGTTACAGAATATGGTATCGGAGCCAGGTTTATGGATACCTATTCTGTCGGTTATTTGGGTCTAGTCGAGTGTCGTTTTTGAACAGTATCATTGCTACACCATCATCTCGGTATGCCGGTGCTCGTAAGTTTTCCTAACTTGACTCGTTACGTTGTTCTGTTCCATTCCTTTTTCTTTGTATCTTGTTGCGTTTTGCGTCTGAACTGTACTTACCCGTTACTTCTTCAGAATGCCTGTTGGTAGAGGACGCGGACGCGGTAGGGGACGTGGCGCAGCCGGTCGGGCGGCCATGTCCGATAACTAGGGAACTGATTCGGCAATGCCTTTCTTCTCGAACAGTGTTCCACCCAGTTTCGGAGGTCAGCAGGATCCGTCTGCTAGCTCCGGTAATGCTCATGAGAGTGTCGGAGTGGCGAATAGTTTGCAACAAGTAGCGAACCAGATGACGCTAATGACTCACGCCGTTTTGGTCGGCCAAGCTAATGCTAACCCAGTTCCACCTACTGGATCCGGCAACGCAAGTTACTTCAGGACGTGATTCGTATGCGTCCTCCACAGTTTGATGGTACTTCCGACCCTTCCTGTTGGAGAGTTGGTTATTTGAGATGGAAAAGGTGTTTGAGGCTGCTAACTGCTCTTAGGAGAGGAAGGTACCCATCGCTCAGTACTTCCTCGCCAAGGAGGCAGCAACTTGGTGGCAAGCGGTGAAACTACGTGATCGGGCAGCCACGTGGGCAGAGTTCCGGGAGTTGATGGAAGACGAGTTTTGTCCATGGCCAGTGAAAGACGGGAGGATCCGAGCCTTGTTTGAGGCTAAGCCCCAGGATGTTCCTATTTCTCAAGCGATCAAGGACAACAACCAACAACTTCATTATGTGAGGAACCAACTCCGAGATGAGCTTGATAAGATCTGCCACTTTGATATGCAGATGAAACCGAGAGTGCGTCACTACATGTCTGGTCTGGGGTGCACAACTTTGAAAGAGTATCAGAATAAGGCGATGGCTTATGAGATGTCGTTTTCTGCGACAGAGACAACAACCGAGGGAAAGAAGCAGAAGACCTCCGGCCAGTTTTCGGGAGGCAAGTCTGGAGGGTATCAGAAGGCTCAGTCTGGTTCGTGAATCTTCGGGAGTCAGTCCCCGTCATTTGGGCAAGGAAACGGTTCTAAGTCTGCTCCTACTGGTTCCGTTCGTGGTCCTACGTGCTTTAACTGTGGTCGTCCCGGCCACATGATGAGTGAGTGTGATAGGCCCCCGATTCAGTATATTGAGTGCGGTCGGATGGGACATCGTGCTAAGTTTTGTACGGATGCAGTTCGGGCGCCAGTTACTCAGATATCAACCCAGCTGCGGGAGAGCCGAGTGTGAATCAGGCACTGACAGTTCCACAGCCACAACAGAGTTTTGGTAGAGGTCGAGGACATGGGCAGCCTTCTAGAGGGGGAGCTTCTAGTGTGGGGTCTGTTCCGCCCCATGTGTATTAGATGAGACGAGCCGGAGATCCCGACACGACGGTGGCTATAGGTACCGTTCACATCCTTGACCATCCCGTTTCCGTGTTATTCGATTCTGGTGCTAAGTATTCTTTCATATATATGGATTTTGTGCATCGTCTGTATGTTGATTGCCTAGTTGCGTGTGAACCATTTGTTGTTAAACTGCCTAGTGGGGATAGCATTGTGGGGGATCGTGAGATTAGAGATTTTTCTGTGAGATCGCGGGGAGGGATTGGCCTTCTAATCTGATCGCAGTAGATATTAAATATGAGGATCTGATTCTTGGTGAGGATTGGCTGGACCGTCATGGGGCGATCATGAATTATAGAATGAGAACCGTTTCGATGTTAACCTCTGACGGTGCCGAGCATTCTTTTGTGGGGCATAAGCAGAGTAGCCAGAGATTTCTGATCAGCGCCTTGAAGGCGGTGAGACTTCTTCGGGTAGGTTGCACGGGTTATTGGTGTTATGCCTTGAGATCGGAGGAAGGGAGAGTCGAGCTCTCGTCTATTCTGGTAGTGTATGAGTATCCAGACGACTTGTCGGGTTTGCCGCCGGACAGAGAGGTTGAGTTTACCGTGGATTTAGAGCCGGATGCAGCACCGATTTCTAAGACGCCATACCGTATGGCACCTGCTGAGATGCTTGAGTTGAAGAAACAGTTGGGAGAGTTGCTAGACATGGGGTATATTCGACCGAATGCTTCACTTTGGGGTGCACCGGTCCTATTTGTAATGACGAAGGATGGGTCACTTCGTCTGTGTATTGACTATCGAGAGTTGAACAAAGTGACTATCAAAAACAAGTATCTTCTCTCGATGATTGATGACTTGTTTGACCAATTGCAAGGGGCAACCATGTTTTCGAAGATTGATTTGAGATTAGGGTATTATCAGCTCCCAGTGAAGGATTCTGACATTCCGAAGACGGCTTTTCGGATGAGATACGGTCACTACGAGTTCGTGGTTATGCCTTTCGGGCTAACCAATGCCCCAGCCGTGTTCATGCAGCTCATGAACAAAGTCTTTATCGAATATCTCGATAAGTGTGTGGTTATATTTATTGATGATATCCTGATTTACTCGAGGAGCGAGGAGGAGCACGCACGTTATTTGCATATTGTGTTGGGAATCTTGAGAGCTCAGCATCTTTTTGCGAAGTTCCCAAAGTGTGAGTTTTGGTTGCGAGAGGTTATGTTTCTCGGTCACGTAATATCGGCCGAGGGTGTTCGTGTGGACCTACATAAGATAGAGGCAGTGTTGGATTGGGCGCTGCCCAAGAACATGAAAGAGGTCCGCAGTTTTCTAGGTATGGCCGGGTATTATCGTAGGTTTGTGGATGGGTTCTCTAAGCTCGCTCGACCGCTGATTCAGTTGTTACAGAAGTCAGAAAAGTTTGTGTGAACCGACGAGAGACAGAAGAGTTTCGAGGAGTTGAAGGAATGGTTGACGACCGCTCCTTTTTTGGATTTACCGAGTGGTAATGAGGGTTTCTCAGTTTTTAGTGATGCTTCGGGCCAAGGGCTCGGATGTGTACTCATGCAGCACGGGAGGTTGATTGCCTATGCTTCCCGTCAGTTGAAACCGTACGAGTTGAATTACCCTACCCACGATCTTGAGTTGGCCGCAGTTGTGTTTGCGTTGAAGATCTAGCGTCATTACTTGTATGGCTCGTCGTGTCAGATTTTCACCGATCACAAGAGCCTGAAGTACATTTTCACCCAGAAAGAGCTTAATATGAGATAGAGGATATGGTTGGAGTTGATCAAGGATTACGATCTAGAGATCCTCTATCATCCGGGCAAGGCCAATGTGGTAGCAGATGCCTTGAGTCGGAAATCGGTATCGCTTCGGGCGCTTGAGTTACTTACGACTCAACCAGGGTTTCAGCAGGAGTTGATGAGGTTGAGTGTTGAGATTGTACTACCAGAGAGTTCCAGGCAGTTGCGTACTCTTGAGATTTCTTCGTCTCTAGTCGAAGACATTAAATCGGGACAGTTGGAAGACCCGATGTTTATTCAGCTTCGAGAGAATAGGGAAGGGGAAAGACCCGGGATTCGTTACTTATGAGGATGGTGTGTTGAGATTCCGAGGTCGACTGTGTGTACCGAACGACTTGGAATTGAGACAGAGTATTATGCGAGAGGCTCTTGCGTCACCTTACTCAGTCTATCCGGGCTCGAGTAAAATGTATAAAGATTTGAGAAAGAATTTCTGGTGGAACGACATGAAGAATGAGGTAGTTCAGTTTGTGGCTAAGTGTTTGACTTGTCAGCAAGTCAAAATCGAGCATCAGCGGCCAGCCGGGATGTTGAAACCACTTCCCGTCCCAAAATGGAAGTGGGAGGATATCTCCATGGATTTTGTCACGAACTTGCCGAGGACAAAGACCGGAATGATTATGATGTGGGTGATCGTGGGCCGACTGACTAAGTCGGTGCATTTTCTGGGCATCAAGGATACTTGGGGTCCAGAAAAATTGGCTCGTATTTTTATCGCGCAGATAGTGAGACTTCATGGTATGCCAAAGACTATTATTTCGGACAGAGATGGCCGGTTTGTATCGCATTTCTGGAAGGCGGTACATAAGCAATTGGGGACACGTTAACATTTGAGTACATCTTTCCATCCTCAGACCGACGAGCAGTCCGAACGTACCATTCAGACGTTCGAGGATATGTTGCGCGCGTGTGCGTTAGACTGGAGTAGTGACTGGGAGGAACATCTGGCCTTGATCGAGTTTACTTATAATAATAGCTAACACGCGTCGATTAAGATGGCACCGTATGAGGCACTTTATGGCCGATGTTGCCGATGGATGATATATTGGGATGAGTCGTCCGATCTAGTTGGCACCGAGCTGGATCTTGTGATGGAGACGAGGGAGAAAGTTGAATTGATTAGAAAGAGAATGTTGGCAGCTCAGAGTCGACAAAAGTCTTATGCGGATGTTAGGCATCGACCCTTGGAGTTTGAGGTGGGAGATCATGTTTTGTTGAGAGTATCTCCGTCGAAAGGAGTTTTTCATTTTGGGAAAAAGGGGAAACTCAGCCCGAGGTACATCAGACCTTTCGAGATATTGGAGAGAGTTGGCGAGTTCGCATACCGCTTGGCTTTGCCTCCGTCGTTGAGTCATGTTCATAGAATATTTCACGTCTCTCAGCTGAGGAAGTATGTTCCGGACCCATCCCATATTATCGATTTCGGGGACGTGGAGATCAAGAAGGATGTTACGTTCGAGGAGAGGCCCGTCAGAATTTTGGAGCGTCGAGACAAACAGTTAAGGCACAAAACCATTCCTTTGGTTAAAGTGCAATGTTCGAGGCACGGAGTATAAGAAGCGACGTGGGAGTTGGAGGAGGATATGCGTTCGAGGCACCTCGAGCTTTTTGATTCTTAAGTTTCGGGACGAAACTTATTTTTAGAGGGGTAGAATGTAATGTTCGTACCTTTTTATTTTTAACAATTTCCATTTTGGTGTATGTCTATTTTTATTGACTCGCTTGTAACCATTTCAACATTTTGAATCTACTTTATTCTTGGAGCTTTTCCATTTGGGCGAGTTTCGGAGATGTTTTTACGTAATTCCGTTTTATGTGGTGTTTTATCGTATGTATGTTCGATTCTCGTAAAACTTGTTCGTTTTCGTGGTCTCTTTGTTTGCATGAGTTTGTATGGTTGAGTTGGTCGTGTTGTGACTTTTGGTTTGTTAATCTGACGTCGTATCGTGATTTTCGGGCATTTGGGCCATTTTTGTAATTTTCTATAAGTTTAGGGAATTTCATCCTCGTTGTCGTTTTTTTTGGATTCCCGGGTAGTCGGAATAGTGTTTTCTTGTAACGGTTAGATTCTTCGTCGAATATACTTCGTAAATATATTTTTGGTTCGATAGCAGGTCCGGGTTTCGAAGTCGTCCGGAACAGGTTGGATAACAGCTGCCCAGAACTGCTGTCCAGTAGGGTGTTACGGCCATAACAGCCCATCTTTTACGGCCATAAGATGGCCATTGTTATGGCCGTAATTTATCACTTGTTACGGCCGCAACACCCGCTGTTTTAAGAACAGCGGGCAGGTCAGAAACCTCATTTTTTACATCTCTTCCTTCGTTTTCTTCTTCGGGCGAAGCAGAGGGCGATTCCTACCACCTTTGATCCATGAATTCTTCATACGTCATCACCGGAGAGTCGTGCTAGCATACTATCATCAGGATTATCATCCTCCATCATCCGAATCAAAGGTATATTCGTCAGAAACCCTTACTTGTCAAATTTGGGGGGTTTTCGGGTTTTGGTTGTTTAATCTCGAATTATTCACGTATGTTGCGATATTCCTCATCGATTGCTGTTATTGAGTGATTCACAATCCGTTTTACTCGAATTTAATCCGTGAATTGTCGATACGAGGAGATTTTGCGTAAACCCTCGCCCGTATCAATTGATCGTATATTGTCATAGTGTGTAATCGGGGTTGTGGGAGTTTTCCTTTTGATTATTGTTGTCGTATTGGATTGAATTATGTTAAACCTTCGTTTAGGAACGGTCGTTTTCCTTCCAGATCATTCGTAGTCGTTGTTCGTCCCCGTTTCGTCGAAGATGTCTCAAAGGCAAGTACATTTGTTTACATGTTCTAGTATTTGAATTATAGCTATTCGTGGTTGTGTGGATGGATATGTGTATGTTCACCTAGGGACGGTCCGACGGAGCCTCTAGGGATACGTATTGCCGTGAGTGTGCGTATCGCGAACTATGGTTAGCCACCCAGGGATGTCCGATGGGGCTCTGCGGGGTACAGTGGCCGTGAGTCTCGTACCAACGGTTAACTTTGAATTGTTTTGTCGGAGAAAATGTGTTTTGTGATTGTGCACCGTAAATATTCCGGAATATAAATGTTTTCAAAATGATTTTGGCGCATATTTCATCTGATTATAATGTAGTTCAAATGGATTGTACTTGCACTAGCAGTTGTCGCTAACCCCTTAAATGGGGGAAATACTTTTGTATTTCAGGTACAGGTCAAGGAAGCAAACGAGAATGTGAGCCGTACAAGGATGATGGGCAAGTGTGATTCTGTTCAGTGGTCATCTTTTGATGTCTGGTTTTGGGATTTCTGTATTATGAAAATCGGTTTAAGTACTCGAGTACTTCTTTGTTGAATTTATCTATGTTGTGTACCCTTTTTGGGGAACGGATTTGATGTCTGATTATATTTTCGTATTCCTGTTTTGGTTCGGATGTCGTGAATTGTGAAATGGTTGCTTTCTTAATGGTTGTATGTCTTTGTCGGATGTCATTTTAGTGCGATAGCCTGGTGGATTCCACAGTGTGGGGTCCACAGCGCTGTAATATATCCTGATCATCTTGGGGGTGTTACAAATCGGGAAGGTGGATGTCTGTATTGCATCCAGGTTTTGGGGAGGATAACACAGGGTTGGCATGAAGGATGATGAAACATGATCGATACTAATCACATGAGGATCGATACGATGTCGTATTGGTTTAGTTGTACTTTACTTCCGCGGCAGTATTTTACCCATTGCACGAGAGTGTGTTGTTTTTAACCCCTGTTGTATTAATTGAAAGACCAAATCGGTCTACCGAGTCATTTTAGCCTTAAAGGCGACGTTTAGATGTTTGATTTTAGTTACCAGCCTGGTAGATCCTTGAGGAAAGGGTCTACGACGAGTAACATCCCTGAGTGGATTGGGGGTGTTACAACAACGTAATTAACATGCAAACTTTGAGCACATTATGCCTACTACTCACTGGAGGCTACAACGTAAATAATATGCAAACTTTGAGCACATTATGCCTACTGCTCATTGGAGGCTTACAACGTAAATAATATACAAACTTTGAGTATATAAATATTTGGCAAGAAACAAGCATATATACAAGTAACATCATGCATTAAATAAAACAAGCGTAAAGTCCACACCTCGAAATACGATGATGATCCTTGAAAGTTTGAGATTCGAATGCAGTTAAAATCCTAGGCTCCAAGTCCTCATCTCCTAAAATTAACAATTAAATTCTAATATTAATATAGCGTCCAAAATAAATTAATATAAGTTATTTTAATTTATAATGAGTAAAAGAGATCTGGTTTTAAATATTAAAAACTGGTTGGGATCAAATTAAAATAATTGACAAAACTGAGGAACTGAAATTGAACACACTGAAAGAATAATTTAGGGTCAAATCGAAAAGTCTGAATATAAGGGACTCGACTAAAATACTCAAAAAGAGGTTGGGTATATAAAAACCTTAGCCCTAACTCTCGGACGCCTAATTCATTATCATCTCCTCCCGATCTCTCTCTCCCTCCTGTCGACTCACACTCTCTCTCAACTCAGCCAAAAAAAAACACACACGCATATAAATACACACACCACATATAAACACTTCCTACACTGAATCGGCCATACAGACCCACCGCGAACGAAGCAAAAACGGGCTCGATTTTCTAGTTCGGGCCTAACAAGGTACTGGTGAAGGTCGGTGGCAAAAGTTCTCGGTGAAGTGACAGTGACTCCGTCGCTTAGGGTTTGAGGTCGATCGGGGCTTCTGATTCAGGTAAATAGGTCGGCTTCGGGGTTAAAATCACAGGGGAAGATCTGGTTTGGGTGATGATCCGGTGTGTGCTATGGGTCAGGAGGGTCTGAAATCAAGGTTGGTGTATTGAATTTGGCTAGAAGTTGAGTCGGCCATGGTGAGGGGTTTGAATTCGAGCCATGGATTCCGAGCTCGTGGTTCGTCCATGGCTGATATATGGGACTATAGTCGGGCTTTTAGGTTGCAGGTAATTTGACTGAGTTGAGTTGTGTTTGGGAAGATGTGATGGTTTCGGTCTGGGCTGAAATTTTGGGGTGCGAGTTTAGATTAAAATTTGCAGAAGTCCGGTTGAAGGAGATGGTCCAGTTTTATAGATTGGTGTTTGAGTTTCTTGTCAAGATAATGAATAAGAAGGAACGTAAAGTACAAAGAGGAGGTTGAAGAAGACATGACTATGCTGCTGGAGAGGACCGATAGAAAAGAAAAGAATATATCTGTGTATTGTGTATTGTAAAGATTTTGTTCTTTATAAATATATATAGTATTTATAATGTAGAATTTAGGTTTAGGGTAGTATTAGATATTGTTATGAATTTGAGAGAAAAAGAGAGAAATTGAAAGAGATATAATAATGCACAGATTCTTACATGGCGCTAAAAGACCTTTATTTATAAAGACACATCTAGTTTGTGGGTATAAAAGTCATTCATTAAGAAATACATTAATTACAACACTCCCTCGAACGACCTTTAATACACGCCTCATTAAAACCTTGCCGAAACCTGGTGGGAAAAACCCGATCGAAGGAAAAAGAGTACGATTCTCGAAATCGATTACATAAGATCTTTGAGTTAACGCATTCCGATCTTGTGTACTAGTCTTCTGAATGTTGATGTCGGCAACGTCTTTGTGAATAAGTTCGCCAATTAATCACTTAAGTGAATATTTGATGTATCTACCTTTGAGATACAAGTGATATCGTCTTCATACAATACTTCCTTTTGAATATTATGATGTTCATGCCTCATCAAAACTTCTTCGGAAAAACCCTGTGGGAAAAAACCGATAGAGAAAAAGAGTACACAGTATAAATTTGCTCATGTGTTGCATTGGTTGCCTCGTTAAAAACCTTAACTAAGAAAACCCGGTGGGAAAAAACTTAGAAAGGGAATAAGAGTACAACCATTTGGTTTTCAGGACCTTTTGACCTTCAGGGTCGACATAATCTTCAAACTGATTTAAAAGTTATCACTTCTCCCCCTCAAGATAACAATCTTGTACTCCAATACCATGAATATAATTTTCAGACATGGAGAGATTTAGTGAATAAATCTGCTAGATTATCATTATTGCTCTTTTGAAGCTCGTGTGGAAATAAATTTCATCTTACTTGCCCAAACATTATATGCAACACATAAATGGAGAATATTTATCATCATAATAAATAGGCAGTATGAGAACAAATATGAAATCATAATCCCTAATAGTCACCAATATCGAATCTCGATCTCTTTCATGTAATAAACCAATATGGTTAACACCATTCCACATTCTCCTTCATGGAGAAATATTAAATTTTGCTAGCATGTTAACTTCAAATTGTATATCAGGCCTGATAATGTAATGCTTCAATAGCATACAAGTACGGAATTTCTGGTCCTCTTATATCTTTGTTATTTTCTTGAGATCTATATGAGTCGGTATCCACTTTAAGTGGTAAGACAACCTTTAGGTAGCTAAATGGATAAAAACTTTCCATCATATATGCTCGATCTACAACCGAGACAATACTAATACTTAGTTTTATCTAAGTTTTTCATTTTGAACTTGTATTTAGACACGAGTTCAAATAATTCACATATATCCTCTTCAGGAGGAATTCACTTAGTCGGTTGATCCACTAGACTATTTCAAAATGTATAAATATTTATAACTCAAAATAGTACATGTTGCGAATTTCCTGTTCCTATTACTTTAGGAACCTCAAGTCCGTCAGGAACTTTCATATAGATATTCGCGTTCAATGACCCATAGAAAAATGTGGCGATGACATCACTAATTGAATATCTATATTCATAATAATTGTCATGTATATTAAATGACGAAATTTAGTGCCAACGGGCGAATATGTTTTGGGTATGCGCTTAAACCCTTGATATGCTAATCTCGCTTATCTTTCACCACTTTATTTTATTTTGCGAGTTAATCTTTGTCTCAATTGCTTATACTTTATTTAGTGCTTCAGACACTCTACTAGCAATTGTTGAGACACAACGTGTTGTCAACAACTATCATTCTTATAAACAATTCTCCCATATTCACAAAGTCAATGACAACTTCAACAAAATCAAATATTCAACATTTCCCATAACATTTGATTTGGTCGTCCCATAATCCAATACTGTAATTATTTAGTGCACGTGCAAATTAAGGTATTGAGATTCTCATCTTCGGGACGATCTTCTTCAGGAGGTTTTTGAAGTGATGTTGTAGTTTAATCTATTTGTATTCCGCGGATTTTATCTTTAATACCAATAAAGAATACGTCTCTCACGCTTCTGGAGTCGAGGAGTATCAACAAATATATTTCTTTCATATTCGACTTTAATTCTTTATGGTACATATACAACTGGTATATGAGATTTCATCACTCATTTGGCAATCAATAACTTGTTGAACTTCGAGTTCATAGTGCGTAAATTTAAATATCCAACCCAATGAGAATTTTCCGACTTTCTCTTATTTATATTTCATATCTCCCTCTAATGTCGGAGATAGTTGGGATTGGATTATCAAATCAATCCTCTTCAGGAGGTGCACTAATAACAGAGGGCGTGACTCAAATATTGTGCATTTGATATGGATACTTGAATTTGAAATTCATCGCAACATGATCATTGGACAAAATATTATATCGCTTATAATTAATTCAATACTCATTGAATAAAGCTTCTTTTAGAGCCGACAATAAGAATATTGCCATATGAAATTATACCAATTCTTCGGGGATTGTCTTTTCATTCCTCAAGTAGAAATTGAACGAATCAATATGACATAAAGTTATGTATTTTTCATTTGAAATAAATACATGCAACTTCAAATGTAAATTGCTCTCCAGGAGCATGTATTTTTCTTCAAAAATATTAATTGTGCTAACTCAGGAGCAACAATTTAAATCAAAGATAATCATATATTACCGAAAATATGAAGTACTCATCAAGAGTATGTGATATTTTTCAAAAGTATCAATTATGCTACCTTGTGAGCAACAATTTATAAGCATATAACACCCAAAATATAAATTACTTTAAAGAGTATGTAAATATTAATTAAAAGTATTAATTGTACTACGTCATGAGCAACAATTTATATCAATGTGGTGATAATAAAAGCAATTCAATAACACAAGGCTATATAGAAAATATTCAAAATAATGCCTTTTTTTTGTTTAATATTCTTCAGGAATATTAACTTTAATTGATGTGTTTATCATAAATACTATCATAAAAATATGACTATATATCGTTCTGTTTTATCAAGAACATCAACAATTTCTTTTTAATAATCTTCTGGATTATTAAAATTACAAATTCATGTTTCTTCAGGAAACCATGAAAATATATTAATGTAATGTATTAAAAGAATCATTACAAATAATTTTATATCAATGATACAAGTATCATCAGCAATATAATATATAATAACTATCGTTATTACTCTTCTTCCAGAAGAAAGTACAATAATTATTATGCAATTAATCCAACATCTATAAAATGTTGATGAAAATTGGTCAACTCAAAATAATACAATTTTAAGTGTATAAATGTACTTCATGATATTTACTAGTAGTTTGTGATATTTATCATACAATATGTGTGAATTTGTATTAATATATCTTCAGGATATATATCATAAATAAACATATAGTTAAATAATATATAAAAATAATATAAATAGACTTTAACACCAAACACGTAAATTTAAATATGTAAATATTGAAAGTATTGGGATTAATAGACTTTTGGTCTAATAAGTGGTGAATATTATTTACATTGATTTTTTTTATAATACCAATTTCTTTTCTTCAGAAATTGTATATGTCATTTGTCTCACTTGTTATCGCGGAATCATACATATTTCAAGCGATAGTTTAGAAATCCATAGATTTATCGATACTTAGAAGATAATAGTGCAAAATCTTCGACCATGTAGGAAGAAATTTAGTGGTTCTTCATGAATCACAATAAATTTAGCACTACCTTTTTTTTTCATACGAAAAGTATCATTCTAAAGATATCATGCATATTTGCACTTTGATGAGACAATAAATTATGACAACTATTTAATCCCAATAGCTTGGCATTCTATTCACAAAAAGAAGAAACAAGATAAGCCAAGAATTTGAATGATACAAATATCTTCAGGATATTTGACCCTTTTATCACTAATTATATAGCAACAATCAATTCAAATCATACTCCAGGTATGACATCATATCTTATATTGATAAAAACTCACAATATATCATAAGAGATAATAAAATATTAAACTACACAATATATAAGATTATATATTGACATATAATCTTAAGATTATCATTTTCGTGTCCTTATCATTAACCGTTGATATATCAACTCCACGAGATGAAATTTATAAATAATTATCCCCTACAAGGATAAACTCTAAATTGTATCTACTTCGGGAGATAAAATTTGAGCCATGTAATATTGAAGTTTTTAATTTAATATTGTTCACTTCCGGAAACAACTTGATAGGAATATTCGACCACTTACTAATCTTGCTATCATTGGAGCACAGTCGGATTATGATTGTGGAGTATATCATATCTTGTACAATCTCGATAGAAAATATTCTCAAATCATATTAATATTTTTTTTATTTGGGATATAAATTGTATTTTCCTTCAGGGATAATATCATGCTACATCAAGAGCATAATGATTTAATTATGCTAACAAATCAATATTCTTCAGGAATATTGTATCATCACATAATCATGTATAAAAAAAAAAATTACTCATTTAGAATAGTAATATTCTTCACGAATATTACAATTAATTGTGCTACTTCGGGAGCAATAATTTTAAGACCCATAATTGAATATACAAAGGGAAAAAAAATAGTACGAGAATTAATCAAGGCTCGAAATAACTAAACTAAAATAGTTGATTTTTCAAGAGCACTTACAATATTTTTCAGAAATATTATTTTGTATTTTTCATTAGGAATTGCACAAATTATTAGATCTCATAGTGTTCTTCATGAACACATCATATTCAACTAGAATATGACGAGATAACATTGTCCTTCTTCAAGAACTACAACAAATCTTTTATCTTAATAATCTTCTGGATTATTAAGTACTGTTGAATCGTGTTTCTTCTGGAAACAAGGATGAATATGATTTGATAATAAATTTTGAGGTCATCATATATATTATTTATATATGATGCACAAAAAGATATAAAATTTAATAACTAAATATAATATATTTTTCCTCAAAATCATCATATGCAAGAAAGTTTTTGAAGGAGTAAATAGAATTAATACCGTTCACCAATGTAAGAAAAAGACTATTTTTGCTCGGACTTTTTTTTTATATGCAATACATTTTAGAAGCCGATCTCCACCGTTGAATTTGTAGATCTGTTTGTCAGGAAGATACTAAAAATTTCATGCTGATCCGACGGTTAACAAAGCGGGAATCGCGATTTTAGCGCGGTCTCGCAATGCAGAAAAGCTGCTCGCGTTTTTTTTTTTTTTTTTTTAAAATCGAAGAGAAAAAAAAAATTCTACTCATAGAGTATCGTGCTGATAACGTGTTATGAATTTGAGAGAAAAAGAGAGAAATTGAAAGAGAAGGAGAATAATGTGTGTATTCTTATGAGGGCCAAAGGCCTTTATTTATAGGTACACATCTAGGGTTTCAGGGGTATAAAAGTCATTCATTAGTAAATACATTAATTACAACAATATAGTATTTATAATGTAGAATTTAGGTTTAGGGTAGTATTAGAGTTTTGATTTGTATAGAGTTCTGGTTGGATGTTGGATAGATCAGAATATAATATTACTATTAATTATAAAATTACTTTAAATCTTTAATTAATAAGCTTACTAATTTAAGGTTGAAATAATTAAATTGCTTTAATTTAATTTTTATTAATAACCTATTAATTTATGATATTAAAAATAATGGAAAATTAAATTGTTGTAGTAATAATAATAATAGGTTCTTAATATTACGTTTATAATAACAAGTCAAATCGATTTGGGCTAATTTATTAACTTGGGCTATTTATAAAATAAATATTACTGGGCTATAATAATACGAGAACTTGGACTCGAGCTTGAACCGTAAACTACAATCATGATATGCGAATAACGAAAAAAATTGGATCTTATTTAATAAATAAAATAAAAATCGTAAATAAATTGTTGGACATTTAAAATTATTTATGCGCTTTCTATAAATTATAACATGCTCGAAAATCGAGGCGTTACAAGAAGACTGACAACGTACGATCTTATGGAGGCTTTCCACGGCACCTATCGAGGAACATATGCCACCGTAGCCCAGTGCATGGCGGACGTCGAGGCGACCTGGTGCCTAGCTGCTCCTCATGGTGTCTCAGACTACAAGGACATTCAGCGTCTTATCGACCTCATTCTGGTCGAGTGCAGGGAGTGGGCTACCGCGGTCTCATGGTACTATATCTTTTTGCGTGAGAGCACTTTGGTACCAACTAAAGATTTCTCGGCCTTTTCTATCCGGATTACCACTTTGTATCCCAAGCCCCGTGCATCTCACCTGGACCTTGCTTGTACCGACCGTAGGCTAGAGGAGCTTTGCCAGAGAGGCCAGCCACACCTATATCCAATTAGATGGTTCTTGTTGTACCGCCTCATACAAAGGGTGGGTTAGACCTGGAGGCAGGGACGTCACGACCTCGCTGCAGGGACATGAGGACCGAACCTTTTATTCTTAGTAGGATGTCTCTGCCACTACGACTGATGCCAGTTATTGAGCCAGTCCACCCATGTGCGATCATGTACGATGCTCATCTGCTTCTCCCAAAGAAGCATAGTCATTGAAGACCCAGTTTCGGCGTCTCCAGCTTTAGAAAAGGATTCGGAAAAAGATCTGGATGATGATTCGGAGGACTTTTCTGAGGGATACAGCTCCACCGCTGATTCGAGAGCGAGTTGAGACAGTTCATGATGGTGCTACCCATTTATTTTGAATGTTGTAAGCGTAACATCACTTTTTTTTTAATTGTGTCGTTCCGATATCTAGCACTTTCTTAATTTATTGACGGAAATGTTATCTATTAGATCATCCCCTATTTTGATATATGAGTAGGCAAGTAGCCCAGATCAGCTTGTATAGATTGATAATCAGTCAGGCCTCGTTGAAGGCGATTGTTCTATTATGATGCATATGGTATATTTTTATATTTTTTAACCCTTGATGGGCTTTTTTCATCATGAGTATGATGTTACTTTCTAATCTCTTTCTCGACCTTGGCATAGTACAAATAAACCTGTTCGTCTTGTACGTTTTCTCAATTAAACAACAACAATATGGAAATGATTTTGTTGAATATATATATATATATAATCACAACACATGTCCCCAATATCCGGACAGTGTACCAATCAGTAATCACAAACGCATGTCCCCAACAAGGATAGTGTATCAATTACAAACACATATCCCCAATATCCGAATAGTGTATCAATCTACCAACCCCAATATCTGGTGCACATCCCCAATAGGAAATGAACGTTCATTGTGTCCTTATAAGGACTATCCTTAGCTTTCACATATCACATTTTTTACATCATACATATATCCTAAAATTCATTCCAATAATAAACATCACATTAGGTCAATATAACATAACCACACGATTTGCAAAATCCTTAACCGAGCAAGTTAAAGAAAATTTGCCTTAATCATTGTATTTGAAAAAAAAAACGTTTCTCACTTGGTCCGAACAATCCAAGATTTGTACCTTGCAGAATTTATATTCTAATATCAATGGTTGATTTACTACGAAAATTCTATTAGATACATTTAATCCTACTTTTCTATATTATGATGTCGTCTATATATATTCATCAAGCATACAAAATAATATTTGATTATTTTATACAAATCAATCTAGTTCAAAATCGACACTCTTGAAATTATTACAACGAGTCTTCGCTATTGATTTATACTTAATAATCATATATTAATTAATTAACATCTCAAAATATTTGATTATAACTCAACATTTTATTACTATTATACGCCAATAATCATCATAAAATTCTAAATTACTACAACTTAATATTTAACATAATTGATTATTACATCTCAATAATCAATATTGGATCAACATTATAACTTAATAATCCATTCGAATCAACTTAATAATCCATTCGAATCAAAATTTCTATTGTCATCACTTAATAAATACTTATTCATGTTTAAATCAACATTATCCATAATAATCACTATAATTGCAATCAAAATCTTATGAAGTTCGATTATTGAATGCACAAATAAATTCCAGAAAATTTCTATTTTACTTATTCAAGTCGAATTACCTATGAATGTTTAAACCATATATTAATTATTTTTATAATCAATTAAATCAATCATCTTAAAATATCTTGCACAATTTTAAAAGTTGATTATTGAAATATCTAAATAATCATTTGTATCTGTACTTCAGATCGCATAATTAATATTCACGCGTATCTTGATAAATATTAATTTTATGAATATTCCACTAAAATATAATTATTAAGGAAATTTGAAAATGCCAAAATTATAAACTTACAATTTTCAAAATATTCACCAAATATTCAAACATTAAATAACTTAATATTTTATAGAATAATAAGCCAATAAAATCGAAGTTTCTAGGTGTATACGTATTTATAGTTTTGATAATATTAATAATTCTTATAAAATAAATAAAAAAATACTAAACTATATCTAATCTGGAGTTTGAACACCTATCTTACGTTAATGTTTCAGAACAGGGAATCGCATGTCTTCCCGCCGAAAACTTAACAAAAATCTCTCTCAAACAATTCGTCGGGCAATTGGCGGAATTGGCCTGGAAGAGCTACCCTGATGTGCTGAAAACGATGATTTATAACCAGGAAAACAAACTCATATAGGAACTCCAGAGGGATGGTTTTGAATAAGAGTACTTCTCTACAAGGTGCTAGAAATTGGATGTAAAAATGAGGTCAAGAAGGGGTCTATTTATAGCCCCAAAGTCTGGTACACAGTCAACCTGGTGGCATAACTCGACAACCATACGTCAGTGGGGTTGCGGATCTGACATCATGTTGCTGAGTCACGCTCGACCACTCTCATCCAAGATGCGCGATTCATGCGCGGTGACACTGCGTGGAAGCTTCCGACAACTGGAAGTCCCCTCTAAATCAACTATAACTTCTTCATGCAGACTCCTATTAGCTTAGTCTTTGAACAATTGAAAAGCTAACTTAAGTTTCTGTAATACTAATAGGTTTTAGAATTTTTGTGTAACACCCCCAATCCGCTCAGGGATATTACACGCCGTAGAACCTTTCCCCAAGGATCTACTAGGCTGGTAAACAACATCGAACATCTCGACAATGCCTTTAAGGCTAAAATGACTCAGTAGACCGATTTGATCTTTCAATAAATACATACAACTCAATACATGCCCACGCAGGGGTCGAATACAAAATGCTCCCGTACAACGGGGTAATTATATACTGCAGCGGAAATAAAATACAATTGAACCAATACAACAACGTACGGTTCCTCATGTGATTAGTATCGATCATCTTTCATCATCCTTCGTGCCGACCCTGTGTTATGCTCCCAAAACCTGAATGCAAAAACAGACATCCACCCCCCGAATACTCGGGAGTTAGCAAAACTCCACTGTTTTGCTAGTGCAAGAACAAAGTGCAAAATATGAGTCATACATTTCAGATTCCACGAATAACAATAACCAGGAATCCTCAAAGATCCAAACGTAACGAAAAGTACTTCCCGAGGCAAGAGTTTGGGTAAAACATTCCAAAACCGAAAGATCACAAATCAAGGGAAACAATTTATAAAACGGTTTAAAATGCCATCGGGAGTTTTAATAGAAAACAATTTAGGATTACCTAATCCTTATCTTACAAAAATCAACATGGGTCACAGCCCAAAGATTTTGTTTTCAAAAATGAAACCAACAACAATGCACAATGTTAAAACCCACGTCACGTGTCCTCGACGGACATAAAATACACACGCACCCGTGAAGTTTCACTCGTGAATCCAGGGCGAAACCATTGGACTCCCTCTGTGGCCCCGTCGAACCCTCCCGAAGTGAGCAAATACATTCACAAAACATACACACGCACTCGTGAAGTTCTACTCGTGAATCCAGGGCGAAACCATTGAACTCCCTCCGTGGCCCCGTCGAACCCTCCCGAGGTGAGCAAATACATTCACAAAACATACACACGCACTCGTGAAGTTCTACTCGTGAATCCAGGGCGAAACCATTGGACTCCCTCCGTGGCCCCGTCGAACCCTTCCGAAGTGAGCAAATACATTCACAAAACATACACACGCACTTGCATCGCCTAGGACCGGGACGAAGCCACAAGTCCCACTCGAGGCCCCGTCGGACCCTCCCGAGCTGGCTAGCGAAACAAATCACGCACAAGAATCTCCTAGGACCGGGATGAAGCCACGAATCCCACTCGAGGCCCCGTCGGACCCTCCTGAGCTGGCTAGCGAAACAATCAAGCACACACGTCGCCTAGGACCAGGACGAAGCCACGAATCCCACTCGAGGCCTCGAACGACCCTCCCGAGCTGGCTAGCGAAACAATCATGTACAAATAACATATCACACCAAGGATATCCAAACAATTGACCCAGAGGCATCAAACACTTAGCAAAACACCACGTCAAACCATAACACACCGAAAAGAGATAATATGTGTATATATATTGTCAAAGCATAACAACAACAACAACAACAACAAGCGAATTCATAGGGTTCACTTAATCATTCACGGAGCACAATATCCACAAAACACGCGTTTTGAAAGAGGGCCTTTAACAAGGCTAACCGAATCTTTTGAAAGTTCATTTCAAACAATCAAACTAACATACTAAGACATTCACCAATCATCGTATCCACAAAACAAGAATTGTATGGACAACGTACTTGCCTCAAAATCACAATCGCAACGAGACGATGGATGGGATGCGGTCGAATAGCCCCGAACCCCCGAACAATATCAAGAACGCGATAGCACCACGAGTACTACAAGAATAACACCACACGAATCATCAATCACCAAACGGGATTCAACATCGGAATCCTAGAGCACCTATAATCCTCCGGAAGGAACAATAAAAGATGATTACGATGAGAATCAAGGCGAAAACAACGGAAATCCCAACAAACTATCGAAAGGAACTCATTGGGGCATTTAATCGAACACTAAATGTTCAATAATTCCCAAGAACACTCGAATCGTCAATCGAGTTAAACAAACTCGATATATGGATATACAATCCGTGAAACACGATTAATAACATCATACTACGCCAACCGATGTATCAAAATCAGACTAGAATCGAAATCAAGAACAATTCCCCAAAAAGTCAACTTGAAGGAAAATCAAGAAATATACCTTGATTCGGCGAAGAACACGGATTGGATGTTTCGGCAATTATGTTTCTTACATCAACAACTGCTCAAATATGTTGTGGTCAACTCTTTAACAATGTCCTTTAAAAGATATAAACAATAACTTACAACATTTATTTAGTACTGTCTTTCAACCATCAACAAGATCTGGAAGTCGTTTTAGTTAAGTCTTTTACAATGTGTTCATTACGTGCTGTTAAGAAGTATGTGCAATAGTGGAAAAACGTTGTGGAAAACTCCTGTAAAAAAAAAAAATCAAATGCATACTAGCTACAGTAGCTTGAGCAATCCCTATGGATCAACAAGCAATTTGCCAAAGATCGAAAAGTGTGGAAAAGAAACAACCAAATGGAATGAATGATACCATCAAGTTGTAAGAAAATTATGACTACCAACATGAGTGACAAAAATATCATAAGTATTTACAACATCATTTGAACTTCTTCAACCTCACCTGCATATCAAAGTTCTATTGAATATCCATACCTTCCACACGCACCATCAATCCTAAATAGTATCTGATATAATTATACAACATATAAGGGTTTACATTAAAATGGCAGAGGTTAAAGAAAATTATATGACACTACTAATATTTATACTTTACCCGACGGCAAAAAGTCATCGACTAAAATCCAATGTCGTCGGCTAAAGCTTTCAGTTGTCGGCTAAAAGTCTGTCGGCCGAGGTCGGTCGGCTAAAATTTAGCCGACGACAAATACAAAAGGTCATCGGCTAAAGTTGAACTTTAGCCAATGGTGGAAAAGTTGTCGGCTAAAAGTATGCAGGTTTAGTCGACGATGTCTCGGTCGTCGGCAAAAGTATGTAGGTTTTAGCCGACGACTATTATGTTGTCGGCTAAACCGTCTAAGTTTTAGCCGACGACGAAAATGTCGTCGGCTAAAGTGTTTATTTTGTTTTTTTAATTCAAATTTTAGCCGACGATTTATGCAACTACCGTCGGCTAAAGTCTATTTAAAAAAAAATCTGATCTTATTATCCTAAACCTATTCAAATAACCTGTCATTCCAAATGTACATCACAATCAACATACATCAATGTCCAATGCGCATAATTTATACACCAACAGTTTAAAAATCACACCATATCAACATGTCATGTAGCAACATCAACAAAATCACTATAAACACCAACGTTAACGAACACAAGTCTAAATAAAATCCTCAAAGATCCGTCAAATGAACTACTACAATGACAACTAAAATCCTCAAAGATTCGTCAAATTCTTAAAGATAGAAGAAGGATTACTATCGTCTTGCATGTCGTCGTCCCGAGGCTGTGAAGAAGAGAGAGGTGTTTGTGAATTGAAGAATTGAGGTAGTGGTGGTACCGGAATTCCCGACTGAGCCACGGTCTGACTCAAGGATATCAATACTGCATCATGGCTTGTTGAACCTTTCTTTGTTCCTCTTGGAATTTTTGGCCGTACCGATATGAGCAGTTGAAAATGAGTAGAAATCATAAAGGGAGCAAGACAGAGATGCTACAAGAAAACTATCTTGACAGCTTGAGAAAACGCACAACAGTCTACTTGATCTTCTTTTTTGGCCTCAACTGCAAAAGGGAAAATCAAATAAGCCAACTAAAACTTCCTCCATGTTCACATATGGCTTAGTTATAATGACGCAATAGGTCAAATATTAACAAGTCAATATATACCTGGTTGCTGTGCCCTCACTTCTTCTTCCTACAGTTGACGGCACGGGGATGCAGACGTGCATAACATCTGCAATATAGCAATCAAATGGATCTGTTATTAACTTACTAATTATTATGCATCGAAGCTAATACATAATAAGCTATTTTCAAATAGAATCACGTTATTTCGAGGGGCAACACAAGTATTTGGTTTCAATGTTTTTGTGATTTTTCTTTTAGGAGGCAGAATAGATAGAAGCTATAATGACTATGTTGAATGATTAAATTGGTTACACTTAATAAATTCCCCCCTCTAGCTCACGCAATTTCTTAAATTACCAACAAGAAATATAACAGATTTTATTTGAAAACTAATTTGGTATCACTTGTGATGAGGATATTTCACCAACTCAAGTAAAGTGGATTATATTTTGAGATAACCTTTAAAGCCATGAAACAAGCAAAGAACAATGGACGAGGACGTCAGCCTAAGCAATTTATTTCTAATACTAAACATATATTGAGTTAACGGTGTAGAATATATAGAAAACAGAGCATGTAAAAATTCACAAACCAACATAAAAACAATAACATGTTAAATAACAAACTCAACTCTTAGCAGACTAGCCAACCTCAGAAGTACTCCGTAGTACAAAAATAATTATATTTCTAAATGAAAGGCAAGAAACAAAAATTCAATGCTCAGCATAAACACAACAAAAGACATAGTACAAGCGCAATTATAAGAAGTATAAAAAAAATACCACACTTCTTATACATTTCTATTTAGCACTCAGATTGTGCGCCCATAATTCAGGAGCAGGAATCAGCTGCATATGAACTACTCATAATACAAAAATGATTACTTGACAAAGAATACGGTGATATCAAGAAGTTGTAATATGAGTCATCTCAATCTGGAGAAGGGGAAAAATCTTTACTTGCGGCAGATCATCTTTTCCTGGTTATATTTACTAGCCAAAGCCATCAACGACGGCTCGATGATTCCACCACGCAGCCTCAAAACCAAATGCAACGTTGACTCTGCACAAATGAGCAAGTTTTAACCAATAAATCAAGAAACGAACAAAATTTAATTGCCTAATAATATCCTTTTTTTTCTTTCTATATATATATATATGGCAAGAAAAATGGCTGCAAAACAAATTCAATACTATTACCACAACATTTCCTAATATTATTCAAAGTCGCCGCCAAATTTCCAACGGGGAAGCATCACTGAAGAAAAAAATTCACTGATACAAAAGTAGAAATCGCCAAATCGGTTACCTTCAATATCAGTCCGGCGGAATGATGGAAAAATACTCAAACAGGCGAAGCTCACGACTGATGAAGGCAAAAACACGGCTCAAGGTGGAAGGCGAAACGACGGACGACGGACGACGGCTTCGGTGCTGGGTGCGGCGGTCGGTGCTGGGGCGGCGGTAGGGATCCTGCAGGAAGAAGTAATTGAAGTGAAGAAAGAGACGGACTACGGACGACGGCTTCGGTGCTGGGTGCGGTGGTAGGGTTCCTGCAGGAAGAAGTAATTAAAGTGAAGAAAGAAAAAAATAACAATCAGTCCCTTTTTTTATATGTAAGGGCACTTTAGCCGACGGCACAGTCGTTGTCGGCTAAACTCTAAATGCTTCGGACTTTATCCGATGGCAGTCGTCGGATAAATTATTTCGACTCGATCGTGTTGATTGACTCGATCGGATTATATGTCCATAAACCTTTTGGAAATTTAGAACACTTCGACACGGGCGGTGTCATTTGACACGGGCCGTGTCACTTTAGCCGACAGCGGTCGTCGGTGAAATTATATTCTAAAAATATATTTATATATAAATTGAATTATAAATATATTTAATAAAATTTATAATATCCATACTTTAGCCGACGGCCGTCGTCGGCTAAACTATAAATGCTACGGACTTTAGCTGACGGCAGTCGTCGGCTAAACTAGATTCCAACAAAAAAAAACATGACCCAATGACAATCAAGGTTCGAACTCGGGCCATTTATATAAGTGATATGGCATTTTGTCACCGGGTCATGTTTATCATTAGTAGATTTAAACACTTTTTTTATATTTATACATATATTAATATTTAATATTCTTTGAATTTGATTATAAATATATATTTATCAATATATATAATGGTTATATATTGTATATATTTATACAGTTTTTATATAATAATATTTATATATTTATACAATATTTATATAATAATATAGATATATTTAATACAAAATTAAGATATCTATATATTTAATAATATTTTTTACAGACTTTAGCCGACGGCTGTCGTCGGCTAAACTATATTCTGAAAATATATTTATACATGTATTAGTATTTTAAGTTCTTTGAATTTGATTATAAATATATATCTGTATATATATATTTATACAATTTTTATATAATGATAGACTTTAACTTTGGAAGTGTTAGATGGTGATATATTCTGCACAAAAAAACATGTAAGACTTTACCCGACGGCATGTCATCGGCTAAAGTATACTAGCCGTCGGCTAAACATTTAAGAGTCGTCGGCTAAAGTCTCATAATCGTCGGCTAAACTACAGAACTTTAGCCGACGACTAACTTGACTTTAGCCGACGGCCAATAGTAAAGTCATCGGCTAAACCACTTTAGCCGACAATAGTGAGGCCGTCGGCTAAACTTGCTGACTTTAGCCGACGACGTCGGCCGTTCTCCGACTAGTCGTCGGCTAAAGTGTTATTTTGGTAGTGTGAATCTGGCAGTGAATGAAAATTGAAACAGGTCACCTAATACATAAAAGCAAGATTACCTTTTCCTTCTTCCTTTATTCGGGCTTGGGATCAGCAATGTAATACAGTTAAAATATCCAGTAACCGAATAACCTCGCGATATGAATAATTTTCTCCGATTCCAACTCTTTATAACATGTTCAAATTTTCATTCGGCAAATGAATTATTTTGCTAAATGAATATTTTTCTCCGGTCCCGATCATATTCATTTATCGAGATTTTACTGTATCACTTATATTGGTGGAGTTAATGTAACACCCCGATTTTCGAGCATGCATTTATTTTATAATTTATAGAAAGTGCATAAATGATTTTAAATGTCCAACAATTTATTTACGAATTTTAATTTCATTTATTAAATAAGGTCAAAATTTTTCATATTCACATATCATAATTATAGTTTACGCTCCAGGCTCGAGTCCAAGTTCTCATATTATAATGGCCCGAGTCATTTCATCATATATATATTCAGGTGGTCATTATTTATTTTATGATAGTGCTATTAATTATTCGAGTATAATACTAACACTACTATCAATAATGTTATCATTATTATTATTAATAATATTATTAAGTATTAATATTATTATTGTTACCATTATCATTTTCAGATTTATTTCATGATCAAAATTACCAATTGATTATTATTCTACATTTACTATTATTAGTATTATTATTATTAGACCATTTATATTTAACCATGTGTCTTAATTTAACCGACTATGATTAAACTAAACTAATCACAATTAAGAACCCTTCATTTACCAGTCGATCGATCCCTCACAGTTCTCACCTTATCAAAACTCCTCAATGTGTATCTAATACACAATCCTAATCCAACTTAAACACTTCAAACCTATATCTATAAATACAATTCTCATCACAATAATTCACTTTCTACCAAATACATAATACATCATCGACAGAAATTTGCCTGTAACTTCTTCACGCTGAAACAAACACAAAAACAAAAAGTATAAAGAGAGCTGCACACACACTTCTTCACGGCAGAATCAATTCACAACTACTTTCTCTACAAAATTCTACTGCACATAAAGGAGAGGAGAAGAAATCATCTTCCCACTGCAAGGTCGATCATCCCAGCTCTCTCTGATTCCTCCTGCAGCAATATCCATCGTCCGATAATCTCAATCTTGTGCGATTCCATCCCCCAGTATTTCATCCGGAGCAAAGCTTCACACACAATTCTGCAAATCCCTTTCCTCCTCTCCAGCAGGTAAACTCAAGCTCAAATTTTTACTGTCAGTTATTCGATTTCTACTACTCAGTCAAAACATAATTAAGACAGAAACCAAATTTCAGTCTCACCATCGTCAATCTCGTCTGAACCTGCACAAAGAAAAAAAATGCCCAAATCAAAATCAACATCAAACAACCCGATTCAAATTCACCCAAACCCTTACCTGGGTGCCGCCGCCGTGAGCCACCACCATCAAACCCAACACCTTGTTCAGTCGGCTGAATCAGAAACCAGAACCCCTCCACATCAGAATCCCAGAACCAAATCTCAATTCCCCAATTCCCAAAGCTTGAACTAGAAACCGGATGCCGCAACCCCAGTATACAAAAATTTCGGTTTCGAAATTCATCCACACACATCAACCAGTCTAACTACCAAAACCCAGCATCGGCCAGAAAACCACCGCACTTGCACCTCCGCACCACAGCGCACTGAAACCCCATCGCCGCTGCTTTCTATCCCGGATTTCACCGGTCGTGTGGAATGTGTGTGTGTGCTCGGCTGTTTTGATTTGTGTGTAAGGTTCTGTGTGTGAGTTCTTATGGGTGGGAGATAGAGTGAGAAGGGAGGTAGAGTTCGTAGATGAGAGAGAGAGTTTCTCTTGAGGTCGGATTTTTTCAGAGAAGAAACGAGAGAGAGGTGAGAAAGAGTGTGATTTTGTTCACCCTCCTAAAAAGAGGGGTGAACTTACCCTCCATAATTGGAGGGTAATTTTGAGATATAAAAATTAAATTTTTTAATTTTTGTTTTTTCTATGTGATTCTATTTGTCGAGATCTTTAATTTGAGTATAATTTTGATACATAATTTTATAGTTTTGAAAAAATTATTTTCATAAATAAAAAATATTAATTTATCACTCAAAATAAAAAAAATTAAAAAACTACAAAATTATGTATCAAAATTATACTCAAATTAAAGATCTCGACAAATAGAATAACATAGAAGAAACAAAAATTAAAAAATTTAATTTTTATATCTCAAAATTACCCTCCAATTATGGAGGGTAAGTTCACCCTCTTTTTAGGAGGGTGAACAAAATCACACTCGGTGAGAAATGAATTTGTCGGCGCTCAGGTTTGAGATAAGGGTATTTATACCCGTGAGAAATTAGGGTTTTTCATTTTAGTCCTCACATTTTCCAGTAGCCTTCGATTTCTGTCCCTCAGAATTTTAAACTTCTCGATTTGACCCCAAATCAGATTGTTAGTATATTCAATTTTCAGTCTCTCAATTTTCTCAATACTTCTAATTTGATCCCAGTCAATATTTAATATTTAAAATTAGACCTCTTTTACTCAATTATAAATTCAATAATTTATATTAATTTATTTTGGACGCTATATTAATATTAGAATTTAAATGTTATGTTAGGAGACGGGGACTTGGAGCCTAAGACTTGAACTGCATTCGCATCCCAATTTTTCAAGGATCATCATCGTTCGAGGTGGGGATTTTACGCTTGTTTTATTTAATGCATGATGTTACTTGTACATATACTTATTTTTTGCCAAATATATAATGTGCTCAAAGTTTGCATATTATTTATGTTGTAGCCTCCAATGAGTAGTAGGCATAATGTGCTCAAAGTTTGCATATTATTTACGTTGTAGCCTCCAATGAGTAGTAGGCATAATGTGCTCAAAGTTTGCATATTATTTACGCCGTAGCCTCCAATGAGTAGTAGGCATAATGTGCTCAAAGTTTGCATATTATTTACATCGTAGCCTCCAATGAGTAGTAGGCATAATGTGCTCAAAGTTTGCATATTATTTACGTTGTAGCCTCCAATGAGTAGTAGGCATAATGTGCTCAAAGTTTACATATTATTTACGTTGTAGCCTCCAATGAGTAGTAGGCAGTATGCAAAAAGTTCGCATATTAATGGCCCTCGGGCAATCACCAGCTTCAGGCATGTCATATCTACTTGACAACATGTATGTATTTAAATTTAACAAAGCGTTCCCTCACTGAGCGAGTTGAAAGCTCACCCCATTATTTAAACCTTTCAGGTTGAGGAATCTGGCGTGGCGGGTAAAGGCGTGGCGTGATAATAATAATTATCAGCTTTTTATTTATTTCGTTTATTTAAAGTTTTAACTTTGGCTTCAATGTCATGTTGAATATTATGGATGTTTGAAATGTTGAGAATTTATTTTTATTTACTTGTGAAACGGATGACCTTATTTCAATTTCCACTGCAATTATTCAATTATTTTTTTGGGATATTTAATCTCTCTTGAAATTATTTTAAAAATACATTTTGAAAAGTAGTCGCTACATAAGTGGTATCGGAGCCGGTTTACGGTTCTATAGAATCGTTAAAATAATTTTTTTTTGCCAAAACTAAATTTTCTTTTTCGGAAGTAGTTAAAACTTTATTGGCATCTATGATTATTATCAGCCACCGTCGCCACTCTACGTCGACTCCAAGGTACACATTTCAAGTTATGTTTATATTGTAATCGTAACAAAATTTTACGGTTATGAGATTCAACTCATTTTTAAATCATGTTGCAATACCATGTTTATATTTTAGAGATGATATGGTATGGAGATGCATAATAAATGTTGGATATGTACGCGCTTTCTTATAAATTTATAAATACATGTAAATGCATTAGTATAGCACTGCTAGAACGTCTATTGGGAGCAGTTAACCCTTAGACGCGATGTATACTTTTACTTCCATCCCTTATGAGGAGATTCCTAAGAAGTTATTGGCTATAATGCACCTTAGGACTATGCCAACTCGTGGACGTAGACGCCCAACTAACCGAGGTGTTGATAGTTTCGGTGGTCAGAATGCCAACCCTGGTGCTGGAGCTGGTGGTGATGGTAACGGAGGTCAAGATAGCCACAATAATAATGAGTCAGCTCTTACCCAGGCACAAGTTGTGCAACAGTTCCGATGTTTCACACCACCGTCATTCAATGGTTGAGAAGGACCATCTTTTGTCGACGAATGGTTGATGTCGCTGGAGCGTACCCTTGAGATCATTGGGTGCACCGATGCGCAAAAGATTCTTTGCGCCCAATATCAAATGGTAGAGGATGCTGGACGCTGGTGGATGAGCTATTGGCGTTTGAGGCCGGCAGCCGAGCGTGCTGCATTAACTTGGGATCGGTTCAAGGAACTAGTGATGGAAAAGTACTATCCACAGCACTACCGAGAGAAGATGGAGAGAGATTTCTGGAACCTTGAGCAAGGGAGCTTAACGGTTGAAGAATATGAGAGAAAGTTCAACCAAATCAGCTTCTTTGTGGAGCATATGGTGGATACTGACCGCAAGAGGGCCCTTAAGTTCCGGAGTGGTTTACGCCCGAGTATTCGTCACAATGTGGCTGGTCATGGGGTGCTACCGTATATCGAGACTGTGTTCAGAGCTCAGGAGGTTGAAGCTAGTCAGAACTTGAGTCCTCAACCAGCTGCTAAGTCATCTTTTGGGAAGAGAGGTTGGAATGGTAATCAATCTAAGTGGATGGCTTCCAATAAGCAGAAGAAGGTAGATGAGAAATCTGGACCGGGTGCACCGATCACTAGGCCTGCGTGCCCAAAGTGTGGTAAGAATCATGGCGGGGAGTGTTTGTATGGAAAGGGGGTCTGCTATAATTACGGGAAGCCAGTGTAACACCCCAAACTAGGCGGATATTACAGTGCCGTGAATCCCCGACTGGGACCCACCAGGCAAATGAAAATGATGAATTACACAGGATAAATGTAGTACCAAACCACATTACAACAATAATTACTCCGATGAGGAGTTTCATACAACACATCCAGGATATTTCAGAATACATGTATATTTTATATGGAGATAAAATATACAACACTAAGTGAAATGAGTATTCAAACGGAATGTCTGCAGCGGAATAAATGAAGGAAACAAAATGACTGGAAAGACTGGGGCCCCCTTCTAGTATCATTGGGACTCCTCGCCGTCAACGTGCTCTCCCTGTACCTTTGCCTTACCATGACCTGAGAAACAAATATCCCCAAACGGGGTCAGTTATACAGAACACCAATCCTCCAGAGTTGAATAAACACAATCATATAAATATGTAGTATAAACCACAAGTTCGATTAAAATGAAACGGTTAGATTATAACCCAATCTTGTTGAAAACATACGCAATCAAACATGCTGTATGAATCAACTAACAGTACGGCTCAAAGGGTGGCGCCACACTACGCCCGGGATGGAAATGTGTCCGTGCACAAGCCACCAACGAGTATCGATCGAATACACGCGTGGTCTTGTACCTAATCAGTCTCACGAAGCAATCGACTCGTGCACACCCAATGTGAGGCCAACAACCAACACACGACATATTTGTGCCCGACATGAAAATCCTACACATACCAACCGGCACGCCAAGATGACCTAATGCCACGATATAACAAAAGTGACATCTAAACGAATAATGACTCACCGAGATACAATGATAGTGAAATGAATGATAGCTCAATAAAATGATTGGAACCGTCGTTCCTTGTGACTGAAGTGATTAATTGACAATGACAAGTTTTAATACGGTTAACACAATGATGAATGAGTTACGATTATGAATGAACAACAACAAAAGGAAATGAATATCCTTTTAACTGGGTAAGAATCAACTTACACAATACCGGTGACAATTATCCTTCCACGAACAACGTCCTAATTGAGATATCGGTCGCTCGAACAACCTTGAATTATACAATATCCAACAACCCGTTCAATATACGAATCAAACACGAATATAACGAACTCAAAACGTCGATACGATTAAACTAAGTTCATTGGGGCATTATATCGAATACGTTGTGGCCAAACTCCGATTGTTTACATTCAAATCTCAATAAGCCACTATCAAATCCCCCAAGAAGTGTTTCAACCCAACAAACATCTTCCAAATGATCAAAAATCCAAAATGAATATCCGAAAACGTGATTATAACGACAATTAATCGAAACCCCCCAATTTCAACTCGATATTCAAAGTGTTCTTGAATAATCCCTCAATAATCCAATGAATCCTTATACAAACTCATAATCATATACATATCCCTTCATATAACATGATTATAACGTCCAAAACATCATATCTCAACATAGAATCGAAATCCAAGGTGTTGAAGAAATTACCTCTTGAAGATCCAATCACTTCGATCCGATGAACACGAGTTAAAACGAGTATCCAAGCTTCCCAAATGAATGAAGATGATGAAAATTACACACTCAAGTGATTGATGATTGCAAAATCTCTCCCTCAACCCTCTCTCTGATAAAAGAAGAAAAGGAATGAAAATGAGGAAAAATGTCCCGACCGAGTCAATCTGCACGCTGGTTACGGCCAGAACTCGACCTCTTACGGCCGTAACATTCCAAGTCAACGGCCTTACGGCCAGAATCGGCCAACTCAGACGGCCGTAACTCGGCTTCGTCCAAAGCTCGCCGACAGACTTACGGCCAGAATCGCTCCGAGTTACGGCGTAACCCGCCTTCACAAAACACCCGCCGACATCCTTACGGCATGCCGCACACCTTACGGCCGTAACTCGGATGATACGGCCGTATCCGGCCAAACTTACGGCGTAACCCGCCTTCAAAAATGGCTGGCATCCCGCTGCAGACGGCCAGATCCGCCAAGCCTTACGGCCGTACCTTCCTCGACTTACGGCCGTATGCCGCAACCCTACGGCCGCTTGTCACCCTTGGTCGACAACACCGAAATTTACGAACACCACTTACGGCCGTATCTTCCCTTCTTACGGCCGTAACTCGCCTTCGGCCAAAATGCCCGGGCACTACTGACCACGTATGGTCAGAATCGGCCGAAATTACGGCTGCACTACGAACTTACGGCCGTATCCCGAACCTTACGGCCGTAACTCAATGCCGCCAAGGTGAGTAAATCCGATAACTCCGATTCCTCGCTACGATCGATGAATGATCCGACATACCATACGAATGTGAAAGTGAACAAGTCTAACACGAGCCAAAGATGATACTCCCAAGACAAGGCTATCAATCACAATGAAAATGATAATACTCCTGCCTCGATCTATAAACGGAGATAAAATGACGATCAGAATCGATATACGATTACAACATGCCAACAAAGGAACGAAATGAATGATTCATGAATGATGAGTGATTATTAATGAGTGAAAATTCTCGAGTGACAATTACAGATCGATAATTACCGAATGAAAATGAATGAATTACAACCGGTTTTACATACTCCCCTTAAAAAGAGTTTCGTCCCGAAACTAAGGGTCAAACAACTGGATAACTCTCCCGCATACTCTCCTGCTTCCCAAGTGGCCTCTTCGACTCCGTGTCCGGACCACCGAATCTTGACCAAAGGGATCGCCTTGTTCCTCAACCGCTTGATTCGCCGCTCCAACACTCGTGACAGACGCTCCTCGCACGAATGATCATCCGCGATCTCGATTTGGCCGAATCAAGTATGTGACTGGCCCAACATACTTCCGCAACTGAGAGACGTGAAACACATTATGAATTCGGCTCAAAGCCGGAGGTAAAGCCAATCGATAAGCTAACTCGCCTACTCGATCCAAAATTTCAAACGGTCCAATGAATCTCGGACTCAACTTCCCCCATTTTTCGAAACGGAAAATACCTCGACTCGGGGATACCTTGACCAAAACGTGGTCACCCGTCTCGAACTCTAGTGGTCGACGACGATTATCTGCATATGATTTCTGTCGACTCTGAGCTGTCAACATACGACTCTTGATCAAATCTACCTTCTCCCGGGCGGCTATAAGCATATCGGTCTCGGTGCCGATTGATTCTGACAAGTCATCCCAACACAAAGGAGATCGACAACGACGACCGTACAAGGCCTCGTAAGGTGCCATCTTAATGGAGGCATGCCAACTATTATTATATGTGAACTCGATTAATGGTAGTTGGGCTTCCCAATCATCCTTCCAATCGAGGACGCATGCCCTTAACATGTCCTCTAATGTCTGTATAGTCCTCTCTGATTGTCCGTCGGACTGAGGATGAAAGGCGGTACTGAGATTGAGCTGAGTGCCCATAGCACGATGAACTGATTTCCAAAAATGAGACACAAATCGTCCGTCACGATCGGAAACGATACTCTTAGGAGTACCGTGCAGTCTCACTATCTCCTTGATGAACAACTGAGCCAGTCTCTCGGGACCCCACGTATCCTTGATCTCAAGGAAATGAGCTGATTTAGTTAAGCGGTCCACAATCACCCAGATCGTATTCATGCCACGACGACTCGCCGGCAAACTCGTGATGAAATCCATAGAAATGTCTTCCCACTTCCACTCTGGAATAGGGAGAGATTTTAACATACCTGCCGGTCGCTGATGTTCAATCTTGACTTGTTGACAGGTTAAGCATCTCGAAACAAATTATGCGACTTCTCGCTTCATATTACTCCACCAGTAATTTTGTTTCAAGTCCTTGTACATCTTGCTGGACCCCGGATGAACAGAATAAGGGGTAGCATGAGCTTCTCTCAAAATCGAGTTTTTCAACTCGTCATTCACGAGACGCATAACCGATTCTTAAATCTCAAAAGTCCATCCTCGTGGACCACGAATCCAGGGGCTTTCCCGAGCCACATCCTCACGGATGCGCGACAATGCCGGGTCCGAACCTTGATTCTCCCCGATTTCCTCCTCAAGTGACGATGAAATTTCTAACATGCAAAGCGTCCCGACTCGGCGAAGCCGACTCGATCTCGGTCTAAGGAATTCCTGCCAAGCTCCTTCCGAATCGTTAAACGAACAAGCATGCTCTCCCGCACGGACTTACGACTCAAGGCGTCGCGACAACGTTCGCCTTCCCCGGGTGGTAAAGGATCTCGATATCATAATCTTTGATTAGTTCTAACCACCGCCTCTGTCGCATATTTAACTCCTTCTGAGTAAATATATACTTTAAACTCTTATGATCGGTGAATATCTGACAGGTAACGCCATAAAGATAATGACGCCAAATTTTCAAAGCGAACACCACGGCTGCTAGATCCAGGTCGTGGGTCGGATAATTAACCTCGTAAGGTCTCAATTGCCGTGAAGCATAGGCAATAACCTTCCCATTCTGCATGAGTACACATCTGAGACCTTGTCCGGACGCATCACTATAAACCACAAATCACTCCGTCCCCTGCGGCAAGGAAAGTACAGGTGCTGACATTAACCGGCTCTTGAGTTCCTCAAAACTCCGTTGACACGCGTCGGACCACGTGTATTTCTTATCCTTTCGCAAAAGGTTCGTCAAGGGTTGAGCGATTTTAGAGAATCCTTCCACAAACCGCCGATAATAACCCGCTAATCCGAGAAAACTTCGGATTTCCTTAACATTCTTCGGAGGTAACCTGTCTCGGATAGCCTCCGTCTTCTGAGGGTCGACACGAACTCCGTCTGATGAAATTACATGTCCGAGAAAAGTCACTTTGGACATCCAGAACTCACATTTGGAAAACTTTCCATAAAGTTGCTCTCGTCTCAACACGTCGAGAACCTGATGAAGGTGAACCTCGTGTTCCTCTCGGTTACGAGAGTAAATCAAAATGTCGTCGATGAAGACAACAACAAACTGATCCAAAAAGTCGATGAAAACCCGATTCATTAACTCCATGAATACTGCAGGTGCATTAGTCAATCCAAACGGCATAACCACAAACTCATAATGACCATAGCGTGTTCGAAACACCGTCCTCGCGATATCCGACTCTCGAATCCGTAACTGATGATAGCCAGATCTTAAGTCGATCTTGGAAAATACTGAAGCTCCCTGAAGTTGATCTAAGAGATCATCAATGCGGGGTAAAGGATACTTATTCTTGATCGTCACCCGGTTCAATTTCCGGTAATCAATACACAAACGGAACGAACCATCCTTCTTCTTGACAAACAACACTGGTGCTCCCCACGGGGACGCACTCGGTCGGATATAACCTTTCTCGAACAATTCCTCAAGTTGATTCTTCAACTCCTGCATTTCGGTCGGGGCCATCCGATACGGTGCCTTCGATATCGGGGATGTACCGGGCTCCAACTCAATCGTGAATTCCACATCTCTCTGTGGAGGCAAGCCAGGTAACTCGTCTGGGAAAACGTCGGCATATTCCCATACTACCGGAATATCCGACAACATTACTGATGATTTCTCGGTTTTGGTCATATAGCACCAATAACCAACACATCCCTGACTGAGTAATCGCACTGCTTTCATCAAATTAATGACCTTACTGAGCAGTAGGGATTACCTCCCTGAAACACACATTCAACCCCATCGTCTGAAATGATAGTGATCATATGCTTACGGACACTAATGATGGCATCATGACGATCCATCCAATCAATACCCAAGATGACGTCGTCCCTCGGCAAATCTACTACGATTAGGTCCGCTGGCCATACACGACCATGAAACTGAATTGGACAATTCGAATCTCACGATTACGATAATTCGTCTACCATCGGGTAGGCCAATGACATAAGGCTCACAACTATTAGCACTACCCAGACGTAGTCTACTCAAACATGACTCGGAAATGAATGAATGCGATGCACCGGTATCAAAAAGGGTACACACAGTCGGGATAGAATATCGAGTGTACCCGAGATCATTCGGGCCTCTGGATCATCGGTCTTCTTCATCTCGTAAATTCGGGGCTTGCCGGCCCCCGAACCAGACGCTCCCGTCTGATAGCTCTTGGCTCCGCCCTTGCTAGCTCCTGTCGTCTTAAACGACGCTGACTGAGTGGCCTGATTCTGCATCTTTGAATGTCTTGGGGCCTGAGATGACGCCGGAGTGGGTTTAGAGTCCCTTCGGCAAAAACGGGCCCTATGCCCAGCAATTCCACAGTTATGGCATGTGACAGTCTGCTTCGGACATTTGGTGCTGAAATGACCCTGTTCTTCACAGTTGAAACAGGTGACGGCCGAACTGGCCGCTCGAGACTGAGATTCCGCGGGTTTAGGCGCCATAAGAGGTCGCTCAGAAAAAGTAGAGCCCGCCCGTGGTTTCTTGAAAGTGGCCTGACTGCCGTCAGACTGATTACGGTTCTTAGAATTCTTGCCAGCAGATGAAGGTTGTTGCTTAGCAATCTCCTTAGCAGTAAGCTCGTAAGTAAGAGCTTTCTCAATGAATTCGGCCAACGTGGTGCAATTATGATTAAGCAGTTGTAGTCGTATAGTAGGTTTCAGCCTCTTGCTGAAATACTTGATCTTGTCCGCCTCAGAGTGAATGATAGATGAGGCGAACGGAAGAAGTTCCTGAAATTTCTCGGCAATGGCGAGAACATCCGCGTCTGATGAGGGGTCGGGAGTGAGTAACTCTGACAGCTTGGCCTCTCTGAGTGGGGCCGGATAATACCTCTCCATCATGAGAGTCTTGAATTGGTCCCAAGTACACGATCCTTCGGTGGGCTTCAACGACAACCACCAAGAATGAGCGCTCTTACCCAGATAGTAAGCCGCAACTGAAACTTTGTGTCCTTCGGGACACTCTACCATCGCAAATAGCTTCTCGAAGTGTTCGAGCCAATGAACAATATCCGCCGGCTCAGATGAGCCTTCAAAAGTAGGTGGCCTTTGGCGAGAGATGTCGCCGATGATACTGCTCACATTCCTCTCTCGCCTCTGAGGTGGCGGCGGAGGAGCCTGTTGATTTTGAGTAGTGGAGTTATGTATCGTCTCCATTAGTTGCGCCATCTGCGTCATTTGGGCCATCATGCCCTGCATAAAAGCGAGTGGGTCAACCCGAACACCTTCTGACTGAGTCGTGTCCCGGGTACGACTCCCCGATAGTGAATGATCACGTCCAGGTGAATGAGTGGCAGCGTCGCTGCTCGATGAATTAGCATTATTCCTCGCATTCGCACGTGTATTCACACGAGCTCTCGGGATTCGGCCCGCACCACGGCCTCGTCCTCCTCGTCCTCTGCCAGCTCTTTCCATACTGAAGTGGAAAGTCACATGATGATTATATCTCTCGCATGAATATCACATTATGACTATGACATGAGGTGATGAAAATGAGCATACTGTCACGGCCGACAGTCGACGACGAGACATGTGTGCGCAGACGGTCGCACAGGGTGCCGAGGGACCGGTACGAGCAGGACGCCAAGGATGGCATCGGGCTGCATGTGAAGAGTCAGCCTTCAGGACGGCGTGATCGAACAGAGAATCACGCGAGTAAGCCGTGGGAGCACGGACGCCGCTGTGGGAAGCGGATCGCCCAAGGGGCATTCCGGACTGGACATGTTCGGGACTGTCCGGCAGCGCAGGGGGCGCGGGCAAGGCCGGACGAGCAGCAGTCGTGTGGGACAAGGCACGACGGGACAAGGCCGAGTCTGGGAACAGGACTCGAGCTGGGCGGCCGGACGCGGGCGTGGGATGCCGGGCGCGGCCGGCGTGCGCGCGCGAGGTGCGAGAGAGACCCTCCCCCCCTATAATAGGCTTAGACGGAAAAAGCCTTGTGGGGGCAGTAGACATTGAAAAGCTGAGGAGCCACTCAGCAGGAAAGACTCGACCGGAAGCAACTAGAAGCGGACCGGCTTGGTCCAGGAGGTTCGGGAAGAGTCTGGAACATTGTAGAGACGGGCCCAGATGTTCGGGCCGGGACGGGCCGATGCGGGCCGGGACAGACAGAGACGGGCCGGGGCGCCCGGGATGATGGAAGAACCTTCTAGGACCCTCCTAGAAGGATGTAGCACTTGAAGGTTGTGGAGTATTCTAGATTGTACTTAGTCTTGTACTTATAGAATACTCTAGACTTGTGTTTGTAAGACTTGTATATTGTAGACAAGTGTGGATGATTCTAGAGTTAGGTTCTAGAATTTTAATGTTGTAGATAGGTCTAGAACCCTCCAAATGAGGAGGTGGAGTAGAAGTTTCTAGGTTCTTAAGAGTAGTATAAATAGGCTTGAGGTTGGCTCATTTGCAACCAACCCTCAAAGACTCAACATTCTTGTACTTGTGAAGTGTTGTGAAATAGTGAAGTGTTTTTACTCTCAACTCCCAAGTGGTTAAACCCCTTCTTTCATACTTAGCAACCAAGTGAGTAAGGCTTACTAGCTAGATCGAGGCAATTCTAGTCTAGTGCCGCACGGGTCCGAAGAGCTTTCGAGTGCTCAAACCCGTCCCGTGACAAATGGTATCGGAGCCGAAACCTCTCTCAGTACGGCATGGTTCGGGTGTGGTCAAGTTCTGCCGAAACCGATGAGGGCGGGGAGTGAACGCCGGTGCAAAGAGGGCACGGTCAAAGTGCGGCTCCTGACAAGGCTTCTAGGCGGAGAACATGAACCGATTTTATGCCGGAATGAGAGGTGGTCCTAGGCTTGTGAGATCAGACGGTCCGGAATGTGGACACACTTGTATTGCGCACTTTTGGTAGCTCCACCTTTCGGTGACCGGGGTGTAAGAGCGTGGATCATCGTGGGCCACTGTGGGAACCTCGACATGCGGGAAAAATGCAGCGGCGAGGGAATGCCGTTCAACCGAGGTACTAACGCCAGGAAGCGCGTAGGGTGAAGGTTGATGTCGATTGGTGATGTGGTATGTGCGTGGCGCACTGCGGGCTAGCGCGAGGCGCGCGAGTGAAGAGCCTGTCCATCAAGGGTATGGTGTCGTATGTGAATGGCCACGATCGTTTTGTGTGCGTGGGACAATACAATGTGCGGAAAGAAACATTCTTCCCCAGCACGAGGACGTGCTGCGATTTGAGTGGGGGAGGATGTCACGACCCGTTATGTCGTGTCTGTGTTGACCGTCCAAATGAGGCGTGCCTTCTGGTTAGCTTGCCACAAGTGGGGTAAAGGGGGCGACATTAGCGTTAAGGCGTTGTTTGCCCGGATGCATCGGTCTGGCCGAGTCAGGCATGCCGACCCGGTTTAGTCCAGAGAGCTTGTCGCTAGTCAAGGACTTGACTATGAAGGGGATCGTTGCTGGTAGGGCACAACTGGTCGGGGACTAATGCCGTCTCCCTGATGAGCCCATGGCAGGGCGAAACCAGTTGGCATGTTATGAGGGATAGGCTGGTCCCGGGGTGTGAGGGCCCCTGGGATGCCGCACGGGCTTCGGAACTCCCGTCCCGTGACAAATGGTATCGGAGCACGCTAGTGGTTCAAGGAGCTTCCGCATTGAGACGTTGCTGAGAGGTTTTGTGCAAGGAGGACCGATGGAGACTACGTCCAGCGTCACCAAAGTTCAACCCGGCCAGGAGAAGGACAAGTCCAGGAAAGGGTCTAGGGACAAGTCCGTGGAAAGAGGTGTTGCCATGGAAGCACGAGTGGCTCGGCTGGAGGAAACCATGGGCAGACACGAGGATGCTCTCGAGGCATGGAGCAGAGTGGCCGACCAGGTGACGGAGATGAGCGAGTCGTTGGAGGAGCTTGAGAATCGGGTGACGGGCACCCTTAACGCGTTGCGACGCGACTTGTGTGAGGAGATCCTTGAAGCTGTCAGGAAAGAGGTTCGGTCGACGATCGCAGCCTTTCGAGAGGAGATCGTAGGGAGGATCGAAACCATCGAAGGAAGGACAGCACTGCATTTAGCGGGCGATGGCCCACGAGGACCTGGGGTGCGGCACCCCATCGAATCGACATCCCCCGGCCGTGTTCGTTCCAAGGATCGAGGAATGGTAGGGAAGTGGATGACTTCCTGTGGAACATGGAGCGTTACTTTGGTGCATCGGGGATAGTAGATGATGCGACCAAGTTGCAGACGACTTCATTCTTTTTAGCCGATGTGGCGCTGTTGTGGTGGAGAAGGCGCGAAACAGAGATCGCGCGTGGTACATGTCGGATGGAGACATGGGAGGATTTCAAGGCCGAGTTCAAGCGGCAGTTTTACCCGGAGAATGTTGAGTTTGAGGTCCGGGCTAGGTTGAAGGAGTTGACACACAGCAAGACGATCAAGGACTATGTGAAGGAGTTCCAGGAGATCGTGCTGGAGTTGCCTAGCCTTAGTGAGCAGGAAGCTTTGTTCGCGTTCGTGGATGGACTAAAACCGTGGGCAAAGTTGGAAGTGCAGAGGGCCAAGGCACAGAACGTGTCCGAGGCGATTGCGATAGCGGAGCGGGCCGATCGAGTTGAAACCACCGGGAGAGCCTAAGTCCAGGAGGGACGAGGACGACATCGACGCAGGACAAGTCGTACTGTGGTAATGCGGATAGGGCGCGAGGATGGCTGTGCCCAAGGACGGCAAGGCCAGATGGGCTCGGACTTGCCATGGGTGCGGAGTGCACCATCTCGTAGCAGCCGTGTCCGAAGAAGAAGAAATGTGAGATTTGTTGGAGCACGGAGCATTCGACGAGGCAATGCTCGAAGTTTCCGAGGGTAGCCGCCATGGAGTACACCAAGGCACGGACGATGCCGAGGTGATGGGACATCGATGGCGCTTCAAGTGTTGAACTCACCATAGGGATGGCATCGCGGGATGGAGCACCGCTGAGGGAAACTTGTTGTATGCGACGGGCCGATCAATGGGAAACCCGTCAAGGCGTTGGTCGACACAGGGGCCGATTACAACTACATTGACGAGGCTGAAGCACAGAGGTTGGGGCTTCAGGTCATCGAGGGACGGGGCTGGATGAAGTCGAATAATGCCCCACCCGTTCGAGTTACAGGGGTCGCCAATGGGATGCGACTAAAGATAGGCACGTGGGAACCGCGCGTGCACTTCAAGGTGACGAGCATGGATGATCGGGACATAATACTGGGCATGGACTTCCTGAGGAAGAATAATGTTGGTGTTGTTCCGCACAAGAGGGCGCTGTACGTGTGTGATCAAGCCAAGCTGCAGGAAATACGCTTGACCACAGAGCCTTCGGGACAAGCTATGTCGGCACTCAAGTATGTGAGGAAGCTTGAGGAGGAGCCGAGTTACCACCTTGGAGCAGTTCGGTTCATCGAGGGGCCGCCACGTCGCCGAGGACGTTGACGAAATGGGCGGGGGAGAATGTCACGGCCGACAGTCGACGACGAGACATGTGTGCGCAGACGGTCGCACAGGGTGCCGAGGGACCGGCACGAGCAGGACGCCAAGGATGGCATCGGGCTGCATGTGAAGAGTCAGCCTTCAGGACGGCGTGATCGGACGGAGAATCACGCGAGTAAGCCGTGGGAGCACGGACGCCGCTGTGGGAAGCGGATCGCCCAAGGGGCATTCCAGACTGGACATGTTCGGATCGTCCACAGTCAGGGGCGCGGCAAGGCCGGAGCAAAGCAGCGTGGTGGGACAAGGCACGACGGACAAGGCCGAGTCTGGGAACAGACTCGAGCCGGGCGGCCGACGCGGCGTGGGATGCCTGGCGCGCGCGAGGTGCGAGAGAGACCCTCCCCCTATAATAGGCTTAGACGGAAAAAGCCTTGGGGGCAAGACATTGAAAAGCTGAGGAGCCACTCAGCAGGAAAGACTCGACCGGAAGCAACTAGAAGCGGACCGGCTTGGTCCAGGTGGTTCGGGAAGAGTCTGGAACATTGTAGAGACGGGCCCAGATGTTCGGGCCGGGACGGGCCGATGCGGGCCGGGACGGACAGAGACGGGCCGGGGCGCCCGGGATGATGGAAGAACCTTCTAGGACCCTCCTAGAAGGATGTAGCACTTGAAGGTTGTGGAGTATTCTAGATTGTACTTAGTCTTGTACTTGTAGAATACTCTAGACTTGTGTTTGTAAGACTTGTATATTGTAGACAAGTGTGGATGATTCTAGAGTTAGGTTCTAGAATTGTAATGTTGTAGATAGGTCTAGAACCCTCCAAATGAGGAGGTGGAGTAGAAGTTTCTAGGTTCTTAAGAGTAGTATAAATAGGCTTGAGGTTGGCTCATTTGCAACCAACCCTCAAAGACTCAACATTCTTGTACTTGTGAAGTGTTGTGAAATAGTGAAGTGTTTTTACTCTCAACTCCCAAGTGGTTAAACCCCTTCTTTCATACTTAGCAACCAAGTGAGTAAGGCTTACTAGCTAGATCGAGGCAATTCTAGTCTAGTGCCGCACGGGTCCGAAGATCTTTCGAGTGCTCAAACCCAACCCCGTGACAATACGCTCTAACACAGTGATTACATGAATGATTAACCGAGGTGACATGATTTTCTGATGAAATTATTGAAATGATTATCTTGAACAAGTTAACAAGATTAATTATATGATCTTCCAAATCAACAACGGAATAATGAAATGAATTGAGTGATTAATGAGTTAGAATGACCGTCCTGGTCAAAATGAAAATGATGTTTGAGGATTGTTAACTGATGAATTATGAATGAATGTTTATTGCCAGAAATTATACCATGGCGTTAGAAGTCTTACAGTTCTTTCGGTCTGATTGGCTCGGCATCTGCACAGGTCACACGTGACGCGAAAGTCCAATGATACTAGTCCGATGACGATGATTTCAAATGAGACATGACTCGGAAGGTAGTATTCAAAACCACGCTCTGATACCAACTCTGTAACACCCCAAACTAGGCGGATATTACAGTGTCGTGAATCCCCGACTGGGACCCACCAGGCAAATGAAAATGATGAATTACACAGGGTAAATGTAGTACCAAACCACATTACAACAATAATTACTCCGATGAGGAGTTTCATACAACACATACAGGATATTTCAGAATACATGTATATTTTATATGGAGATAAAATATACAACACTAAGTGAAATGAGTATTCAAACGGAATGTCTGCAGCGGAATAAATGAAGGAAACAAAATGACTGAAAAGACTGGGGGCCCCTTCTAGTATCATTGGGACTCCTCGCCGTCAACGTGCTCTCCCTGTGCCTTTGCCTTACCATGACCTGAGAAACAAATATCCCCAAACGGGCCGGCTTATCTGTAACAACAATCCTCTAGAGTTGAATAAACACAATCATATAAATATGTAGTATAAACCACAAGTTCGATTAAAATGAAACGGTTAGATTATAACCCAATCTTGTTGAAAACATACGCAATCAAACATGCTGTATGAATCAACTAACAGTACGGCTCAAAGGGTGGCGCCACACTACGCTCGGGATGGAAATGTGTCCGTGCACAAGCCACCAACGAGTATCGATCGAATACACGCGTGGTCTTGTACCTAATCAGTCTCACGAAGCAATCGACTCGTGTGCACAGTCCAATGTGAGGCCAACAACCAACACACGACATAATTGTGCCCGACATGAAAATCCTACACATACCAACCGGCACGCCAGTATGACCCGGTATGCCAAGATATAACAAAAGTGACATCTGAAACAAATAATGACTCACCGAGATCAAATGATAGTGAAATGAATGATAGCTCAATGAAATGATTGGAACCGCTGCTCCTTGTGATCAAGTGATTAATTGACAATGACAAGTTTTAATACGGTTAACACAATGATGAATGAGTTACGATTATGAATGAACAACAACAAAAGGAAATGAATATCCTTTTAACTAAGTAAGAATCAACTTACACAATACCGGTGACAATTATCCTTCCACGAACAACGTCCTAATTGAGATATCGGTCGCTCGAACAACCTTGAATTATACAATATCCAACAACCCGTTCAATATACGAATCAAACACGAATATAACGAACTCAAAACGTCGATACGATTAAACTAAGTTCATTGGGGCATTATATCGAATACGTTGTGGCCAAACTCCGATTGTTTACAATCAAATCTCAATAAGCCACTATCAAATCCCCCAAGAAGTGTTTCAACCCATCAAATATCTTCCAAATGATCAAAAATCCAAAATGAATATCCAAAAACGTGATTATAATGACAATTAATCGAAAACCCCCAATTTCAACTCGATATTCAAAGTGTTCTTGAATAATCCCTCAATAATCCAATGAATCCTTATACAAACTCATAATCATATACATATCCCTTCATATAACATGATTATAACGTCCAAAACATCATATCTCAACATAGAATCGAAATCCAAGGTGTTGAAGAAATTACCTCTTGAAGATCCAATCACTTCGATCCGATGAATACGAGTTAAAACGAGTATCCAAGCTTCCCAAATGAATGAAGATGATGAAAATTACACACTCAAGTGATTGATGATTGCAAAATCTCTCCCTCAACCCTCTCTCTCGGATAAAAGAAGAAAAGGAATGAAAATGAGGAAAAATGTCCCTACGAGTCCTTAACATCGCCGGAAGTTACGGCCGTAACTCGGCCCTCTTACGGCTGTAACATTCCAAGTCAACGGCCTTACGGCCGTAACCGGCCAACTCGTACGGCCGTAACTCGGCTTCGTCCGAAAGCCTGCCGACAGACTTACGGCCGTAACCGCTCCTGAGTTACGGGCGTAACCCGCCTTGGTCAAAAACACCCGCCGACATCCTTACGGCCGTACCGCACACCTTACGGCCGTAACTCGGATGATACGGCCGTATCCGGCCAAACTTACGGGCGTAACCCGCCTTCGTCAAAAATGGCTGTGCATCCCGCTGCACAGACGGCCATATCCGGCCAAGCCTTACGGTCGTACCTTCCTCGACTTACGGCCGTATGCCGCAACCCTTACGGCCATAAGTCACCCTTGGTCGACAACACCTGAAATTTACGAACACCACTTACGGCCGTATCTTCCCCTTCTTACGGCCGTAACTCGCCTTCGGCCAAAATGCCTGGGCACTGGCTGACCACGTACGGCAGAATCGGCCCAAATTTACGGCTGCACTACTGAACTTACGGCCGTATCCCGGAACCTTACGGCCGTAATTCAATGCTGGCCAAGGTGAGTAAATCCGATAACTCCGATTCCTCGCTACGACTGATGAATGATTCGACATACCATACGAATGTGAAAGTGAACAAGTCTAACACGAGCCAAAGATGATACTCCTAGTACAAGGCTATCAATCACAATGAAAATGATAATACTCCCGTCTCGATCTATAAACGGAGATAAAATGACGATCGGTAACTGATATACGATTACAACATGCCAACAGTGAACGCAAATGAATGATTCATGAATGATGAGTGATTATTAATGAGTGAAAATTACTGAGTGACAATTACAGACTGATAATTACTGAATGAAAATGAATGAATTACAACCGGGTATTACATCCAGGTCACACAAGTCGGCATTATCCACAATCTAAGGGAAAAGGACAAGCATCGGGAGGTCAAGCTCGAGTCTACTCAATGAATCAGGCTGATAATAGTCCCTACACAGTATCAGGTATGCTTATGATCTCTAATGTGCCTGCTTTCGCTTTGTTTGACACTGGTGCCACACACTCTTTTATGTCTGCAAAGTTTTATCATGCCATTGGTCATAGAAGCGTTAGAACAGTTGAGTCTCTTGAGGTTAGCTTACCTTCAGGAAATATGATACTCACTAATAGAATGATTGACGAGAGTATCGATATAGGAGGAAAATAATTTGACGCTAGTCTATGTTTGATTAACTCGATGGATTTTGACGTGATCCTTGGTATGGGCTGGCTTAATAGACACGATGCCGATATAAGCTGCCATGAGAAGAAGGTGACATTGAGGTGTTCTGAAGACGAGTCCATCACCTTTTATGGTACTAAGAGTAGGGCAGTACAAAGAGTAATCACAGCCATGAAGGCACTCAGAAGTCTAAGGAAGGAAAAATATCAGGGTTACTTGGTGAGTTTGGTCGACACTCGTACCAATGAGGTGTCCCCTATAGACGTACCTATAGTACGGGAGTTTTTGGATGTGTTTCCAAAGGATTTGCCGGGAGTCCCACCCGACTGGCAAGTGTAGTTTAGCATTGATTTGGTCCTCGGGGCGGCCCCAACATCCAAAGCGCCATATAGAATGGCTCCGAAGGAACTTCAAGAATTGAAGGTCCAAATTCAAGGGCTGCTGGAACTCGGATTTATTCGTCCTAGTGTGTCACCATGGGGTGCACCCTTGTTGTTTGTAAGAAAGAAGGATGGGTCTCTTCGGATGTGTATAGACTACAGGGAGCTGAATCGACTCACGATAAAGAACAAGTACCCATTACCGAGAATCGAGGATTTATTCGATCAACTTAGGGGAGTCAGAACCTTTTCGAAGATCGATTTGCGGTCGAGGTACCACCAACTGAAGATTAGGGAGTGTGACATTCTCAAGACGGCTTTCAGGACCCGTTATGGACATTTTGAATTTGTAGTGATGCCATTTGGTCTGAGTAATGCACTGGCAGTCTTTATGGATTTGATGAACAGGGTGTTCCATCCTTACTTGGATAAGTTCATGATCGTCTTCATAGATGACTTCTTGGTGTATTCTAAGGACAAGGAACAACACCAAGAGCACTTGAAGATTACATCAGAGACACTTCGCAAAGAGAAGTTGTATGCCAAGTTCAAGAAATGTGAGTTTTAGTTGAACAGAGTTGGATTTCTTGGACATGTGGTGACTTCTAAAGGAATTGAGGTAGATCCCGATAAGATCGTAGCAGTGAGTAGTTGGGGAGTACCCAAGAATGTGAGCGAAGTTCGCAGCTTTCTGGGCTTAGCTGGCTATTATAGAAGATTTATCGAAGGATTTTCTAAAATCGCCACTCTTATGACCCAATTAACAAGAAAGGGCGTGAGGTTTGAATGGAGTGACAGGTGAGGAAAGTTTTCAAGAGTTGAAAAGGAGACTAACCTCGGCACCAGTATTAATGATTCCTGATCCGACAGAAGACTTTGTTATTTATAGTGATGCCTCAAAGAAGGGTTTAGGTTGTGTTCTGATGCAACATGGTAAAGTAGTAGCCTATGCATCGATACAGATTAAACCACATGAGTTGAACTATCCAACGCATGATTTGGAGTTGGCTGCTGTAGTACATGCGTTGAAGATTTGGCGTCACTACCTCTACGGAGGGAAGTGGGAGATATACACAGACCATAAAAGTCTGAAGTATCTTTTTATACAGAAGGATCTTAATATGAGGCAAAGGAGATGGTTAGAATTGGTGAAGGACTATGATTGTACCATCCATTACCATCCGGGTAAGGCTAATGTGGTAGCTGATGCCTTGAGTCGGAAGACTAGAGGCGAGTTAGCTTGCTTGACCAATCAGGAGAGTTTGATAAAGGAGTTCTCCCAGTTGAGGATTGAGGTATATGAGTCTTCAAAACATTTGAAAGCAATCCTATCATCTTTTGCAACCAAACTTGAGGGATAAGATTAAGGAGGCTCAACCACGTGATAAGTTCTTGTGTAAGATGAAAGATCGAGAACAAGATGGGAGTATTGAGAAATTTGTCATTACCGTAGACGATGTTTTGACTTACGATGGGAGCTTGTGTGTTCCTAAGGATCCATTCCTTAGGAAGCAAATTCTTGAAGAAGCTCATAATGCACCATACTCCGCTCACCCGGGAGGTACAAATATGTACCACGACCTGAAGAAGTTCTTTTGGTGGAGAGGAATGAAATGGTACATTGGTGTATTTACGGAGAGGTGTATGATATGTCAGCAGGTGAAGGCAGAACACCAATGGCCTGGAGGTTTACTTCAACCGTTGGAAATCCCAGAATGGAAATGGGAGCATATCGCAATGGATTTTGTGGTTGGTCTGCCGCGAACCGTGAGGAAGAACGATGACATCTGGGTGATAGTAGATCGTTTGATGAAGTCATCTCATTTTCTACCTGTGAGGATGACTTACAGTATGGAACATTATGCGAAGATTTATATTCGGGAGATTTTGAGGTTACATGGTGTTCCAGTGTTGATCGTCTCGGATAGAGATCCGCGATTTATGTCGAAATTTTGGAAGAGTCTTCAGAGTGCGTTGGGCACTAAGTTGAATTTTAGCACTGCATATCATCCGCAGACCGATGGTCAATCTGAACGGACTATCAAAACACTCGAAGATTTGTTGAGGGCGTGTGTTCTTGATACTGGTGAGAATTGGGAAAATATTTTGCCGTTAGTAGAGTTTGCTTATAACAATAGTTACCAAGTGACTATAAATTGCCCCGTACGAGGCTCTCTATGGAAGAAAATGTCGATCGGCTCTTTATTGGAGTGAGGTTGGAGAAGGAAAAAATTTGGGTCCATAATTGATCGAGCAGACTGTAGAGAAGGTAGCCGAGATCAGAAGTAGGATTAAGACCGCTAAGGACCAACAGAAGTCTTACGCTGATAAACGAAGGAAAGATATCCAATTTGAGATTGGAGAAAAGGTGTTCTTGAAGGTAGCGCCGATGAAAGGAGTGATACGATTCGGTAAAAAGGGAAAACTACAGTCTCGTTATATCGGACCTTTTGAGATTTGGGTCGTGTTGGTGATCTTGCTTATAGATTGGCATTGCCCTTGGAGTTATCGGGAGTGCACAATGTCTTTCACGTCTCCATGATGAGAAAATACGTACATGATCCTGGTCATGTATGCAATTTCAAAGAGTTGCACGTAGCCAAGAACCTGACTTATGAGGAAGTACCTACAGCTGTTTTGGAGCGTAAGATACATCGGTTACAAAACAGAGAGGTTAAACTGGTGAAAGTTCAATGGAGCCGTCATGGACCGAACGAAATGACTTGGGAACGTGCTGAGGAGATCCGTTCTAAGTATCCGACGTTCGCCATTGAAGGTACATGATTTAATTTTCGAGGATGAAAATTCATTTAAGAGGGGTAGGTTGTAATGCCCCGATTTTCGAGCATGCATTTATTTTATAATTTATAGAAAGCGCATGAATGATTTTAAATGTCCAGTAATTTATTTACGAATTTTATTTCCATTTATTAAATACGGTCAAAATTTTCCTTATTCGCATATCATAATTGTAGTTTGCGCTCCAGGCTCGAGTCTAAGTTCTCATATTATAATGGCCCGAATCATTTCGTCATATATATATATTCAAGTGGTCATTATTTATTTTATGATAGTATTATTAATTATTCGAGTATAATACTAAAAATACTATCAACAATGTTATCATTATTATTATTAATAATATTATCAATACCATTTTATTAAGTATTAATATTATTATTATTGTTACCATTATCATTTTTCAGATTTATTTCATGATCAATATTACCAATTAATTATTATTCTACATTTAATATTATTAGAATTATTATTATTATTATTATACCATTTATATTTAACCATGCGTCTTAATTTAACCAACTATGATTAAACTAAACTAATCACAATTAAGAACCCTTCATTTACCAGTCGATCGATCCCTCAGAGTTCTCACCTTATCAAACCTCCTCTATCTAATACACAATCCTAATCCAACTTAAACACTTCAAACCTATATCTTTTTTTTTTTTTTTTGCTCCTACGGAAGGGAAATAACAAAACTAGACACATACACTATTACAAATAAAAGAGAACTCAAGGTCTCTCAAAAGTGCATCCTGAACCTCCATAGGTGGCTCCGACCAAACCTTAATACCAGACAATGATTAAACTAAACTAATCACAATTAAGAACCCTTCATTTACCAGTCGATCGATCCCTCACAGTTCTCACCTTATCAAAACTCCTCAATGTGTATCTAATACACAATCCTAATCCAACTTAAACACTTCAAACCTATATCTATAAATACAATTCTCATTACAATAATTCACTTTCTACCAAATACATAATACATCATCGACAGAAATTTGCCTGTAACTTCTTCACGCTGAAACAAACACAAAAACTATAAAGAGAGCTGCACACACACTTCTTCACGGCAGAATCAATTCACAACTACTTTCTCTACAAAATTCTACTGCACATAAAGGAGAGGAGAAGAAATCATCTTCCCACTGCAAGGTCGATCATCCCAGCTCTCTCTGATTCCTCCTGCAGCAAAATCCATCGTTCGATAATCTCAATCTTGTGCGATTCCATCCCTCCAGTATTTCGTCCGGAGCGAAGCTTCACACACAATTCTGCAAATCCCTTTCCTCCTCTCAAGCTCATATTTTTACTGTCAGTTATTCGATTTCTACTACTCAGTGAAAACATAATTAAGACAGAAACCAAATTTCAGTCCCACCATCGTCAATCTCGTCTGAACCTGCACAAAGAAAAAAAAATGCCCAAATCAAAATTAACATCAAACAAACCGATTCAAATTCACCCAAACACTTACCTGGGTGCCGCCGCCGTGAGCCACCACCATCAAACCCAACACCTTGTTCAGTCGGCTGAATCAAAAGCCAGAACCCCTCCACATCAGAATCCCAGAACCAAATCTCAATTCCCCAATTCCGAAAGCTTGAACCAGAAACCGGATGCCTCAACCTCAGTATACAAAAAATTTCGGTTTTGAAATTCATCCACACACATCAACCAGTCAAACTACCAAAACCCAGCATCGGCCAGAAAACCACCGCACTTGCACCTCCGCACTACAGCGCACTGAAACCCCGTCGCCGCTGTTTTCTATCCCAGATTTCGCCGGTCGCGTGGAGTGTGTGTATGTGTGCTCGGTTGTTTTGATTTGTGTGTAAGGTTTTGTGTGTTAGTTCTTACGGGTGGGAGATAGAGTGAGACGGGAGGTAGAGTTCGTAGATGTCTGATTTTTTTCAGAGAAGAAATGAGGGAGAGGTGAGAAATGAATTTGTCGGCGGTCAGGTTTGAGATAATGGTATTTATACCAGTGAGAAATTAGGGTTTTCATTTTAGTCCTCACATTTTCCAGTAGCCTTCGATTTTTGTCCTCCAGAATTCTAAACTTCTCGATGTGACCCCAAATCAGATTGTTAGTGTATGCAATTTTCAGTCCCTCCATTTTCTCAATACTTCTAATTTGATCCCAGCCAATATTTAATATTTAAAAGTAGACCTCTTTTACTCAATTATAAATTCAATAATTTATATTAATTTATTTTGGACGCTATATTAATATTAGAATTTAAATGTTATGTTAGGAGACAAGGACTTGGAGCCTAGGACTTGAACTGCATTCGCATCCCAATTTTTCAAGGATCATCATCATATTTCGAGGTGAGGATTTTACACTTGTTTTATTTAATGCATGATGTTACTTGTATATATGCTTGTTTCTTGCCAAATATATAATGTGCTCAAAGTTTGCATATTATTTACGTTGCAGCCTCCAATGAGTAGTAGGCATAATGTGCTCAAAGTTTGCATACTATTTACGTTGTAGCCTCCAATGAGTAGTAGGCATAATGTGCTCAAAGTTTGCATATTATTTACGTTGTAGCCTCCAATGAGTAGCAGACATAATGTGCTCAAAGTTTGCATATTATTTACGTTGTAGCCTCCAATGAGTAGTAGGCAGTATGCACAAAGTTCGCATATTAATGGTCCTCGGGCAATCACCAGGTTCAGGCATGTCATATCTACTTGACAACATGTATGTATTTAAATTTAACAAAGCGTTCCCTCCTCACTGAGTGAGTTGAAAGCTCACCCCATTATTTAAACCTTTCAGGTTGAGGAGTCTGGCGTGACGGGTAAAGGCGTGGCGTGATAATAATAATTATCAGCTTTTTATTTATTTCGTTCAATTAAGGTTTTAACTTTGGCTTCAATGTCATGTTGAATATTATAGATGTTTGAAATGTTGAGAATTTATTTTTATTTACTTGCAAAATGGATGACCTTATTTCAATTTCCGCTGCAATTATTCAATTATTTTTTGGGATATTTAATCTCCCTTGAAATTATTTTAAAAAGACATTTTGAAAAATGGTCGTTATAAAAATGGGTTGGGGGCTACTAGCTGGCAATATGTAAAAAGGTTGATTGAAACCCCCCAATCATCAAAAAAAAAACACATTTCCATCCTTTATAACATCAACATCAACATCAACATACTAATGTAGTCTATTACTAATATTAATATCAAACATCCTAATGCAAAACATAATTGATAATCAAAAAAAGATTGGGTACTTCATGAAAATACTAACTAACAAACTTAAACTATCAAAGTACTATTTATAAAGTCTAAACCACAAGTTGTAAAGTCTAAACCAAGAATTAAGGAACCAGCTGAATATGGCATTTGCTCCAGGCTACTGTTGACCCTTCAGCTGGCCCAATGATCGTTGCCTCATCTGTACTCCTATATAGCTCAGCATCAGGAACCAAAATGCAACTTCGATCCAAACACTCCAAGCATCCAGACCAAGGCGTCTACAGTGGACTTTGGCATTAGGGTTTGTATTTGCTATTGACCCTTCAACAACAATCTCTCCCTTATTGTACTAGCTCATAATTTTGCATTTCTGTCCTAGCAGAGGCTCATTGGTGGTGCTATCGTGTTTCGACTGATGTTCATAAATGCAAATAATATATATAGTTAAATATGATAAATGAGATATTCTAAAGGTCGAAATATGATGCATTTGTCTAAAATTCATCTCAGTCGTATTAACTTGTGATGGCTGCACATTTTGTGATCCACTTCTATTTTCTCCTACCTGACCACTTTTGTTACCTCCTTGCTGGTTACCATATATTAGGAATCATGTAAATGCATACAATAACAATATCTACCTGAAGTATATGAATTTTTAAAATAACAAATACCTATCTGAATGAATTTATCAACCTTCTCCTCCAGTGCTTCATACTTTCTTTGCAGTGCATGCATCATCTTTGTTGCATGTGCTTGGGCTTTCAATTTACCTGGTGTAACTCCAAAACCAAGTCCTACTACTGTTCTTCCAGATTTATCTTCACGCAATATTTGTGAGAGACCATCATCTTTTAGGCTAGATGATGAACTTTGAGTACGTGATTGCGATTCTTTAATCTCTTGAATTTTTTTCTGACATTTTAACGATGAAGATTTTAATATAAGCATACATATCAGGATCTTATAAAAAGACTGAGAAAGGAAATATTAGGATACCAAAGCATCTAAAACATCTGCACTTAGTGTTTTTTCCTCTTTGTTTTATGGCCTTCTGCCCATAAATCTATCCTTGGTATTTCTACACAGTTTGGCTGCTCCTTTTTCTAACAACACAATATAAAACAAAAAAATCTCAAACTATAGTGAAGGTTTGAGTATCAACACATCATAAATCCATAACACATAAACCAGATAAGCTAAAGTGCCTTTACCATTTATGCTCCAATCGCGCATAACCCTGTTGACTCATCGAATGGGGCAGTTTTTGAAAACCTCTTATAATCCTCATGAGATCGCTCTTAGCACTACTACAAAAATAGGCAAAGAGACCCGTCCAAATATGCCTTAGAGACCGCCTCTGGACGGGTCTCTATCTCAGGGGTCTGTTTGATAAAGAGACCGCCTCTTATGATGCGGTCTCTTTGCTATATCAAAGAGACCCGTTACTACAAAAAGGGGGTCTCTTACATTAACGATTTTAAAAATACTTCAGTAAGAAAGAGACCTGGTATAAAAGAAACGAGGTTTCTTTGCTATATCAAAGAGACCCGTTATTACAGAAAGGGGGTCTCTTTGCTATATCAAAGAGACCCGTTATTGCAGAGAGGTGGTCTCTAACATTACCGATTTTAAAAATACTTCATTAAGAAAGAGACCTGATATAGAAGAAATGAGGTCTCTTTGTTATATCAAAGAGACCGCATATTATAGATAGGCGGTCTCTTTGTCATTATGCTAAGAGAGCCGTTTTACACATAACGGTCTCTTATCATTTATATTTTTAAAAAAATCAGCATTATACATCGAGCTAATTACAAAAACACCCACATCAAGAATAATCAACCACATCAAGAATATTCATTGACAAAAAGGTCATATTCAAAATCTGCATCCCATTACAAAAAAATCACCCAAAAACATAAAAACATCAAAATAACTCAAATCTAGTCATTCACAATAATAATTTGAACCAAAACTCGTTAGGCAATTTCCATACCATCATCTTTGATTTCTTCTGCTTCATTCGCTTGGTTGAGCAAATATTCAACCCAAACGTCTCTTATCTCATCAACTTTTTCTGATGAATAAGCTTCTTGAGGAAATAACTGTAATATAAATAATATTTTTAATAATTAAACAGGGTCATAGATCATATATTTTAGCGTAAGCATAACTAGAAATAAAAAGTGCTAATCTCGATCGACAAATGCAAAGTTCTAGAATGTGAAACATGTAGTGAGTTTTTTTTCAATAACCTGAAGCAAACAAAAATCAAATATAATACTTCCGTAATATTGTTTACTGTACACAATCATAAAACAGAACATAAAACCGAAGCAAACATAAAACTGAAGTATACCGGAACAGATTATTTATCATAGAATTACCAGCACGATTTTTGTGCAGAGCAAAATCACCTAACCCATAAACTGATAACAAAAGCAAAATGAAAACAAAAGGCCCATCATTGCTTTCTTCACAAGTTCTAATGGAATAAAACAAAAAAATAAATAATTCTACTTCAAATTAGCAAGAGAAAAAGAAAACAAGAACCGTTCGACGAGTTTCGCCAAAATGAAAACAAAAGGCCCATCATTGTTTTCTGTGAATGCTCATGATGTTTGGACTGAACTTAAGGAAACATATGATAAACTTGATGGATCCATAATTCTAAACTTGATGCAAAAAATTAATAATTTCAAACAAGGTCAATTATTTGTTTCTGAGTATTATCATAATCTTAATTCTTTGTGGAGAGAGTTTGATGTTATGACAAAATTGCCTAAGTGTATATGTCTTGCTAGAGAAGATGTGTTAAAACATAATCACTTATGAAACTTATGCAATTTCTCATGGGTATTAATGATGTTTATCAACCTATCGAAGTAGTATTCTCTCTAGAGAATCACTTCGATGTGAAAGATGCTTTTGCTATTGTCTCCAGAGAAGAGTCTCACAGAGGCATTGCCTCTTCTTCTTCTCGGTTCCGATTCTAAATCTCAAATTGCCGGTTTTGCTTCTAAAACTAATTGGTCTAATCATGGGAACAAGAGATTTGATAATAAGAAGTTTGTTAATACTGGGAATAATAATAATAACAATGCTTTTGTTGCAACAGAACATAATAATCAAATACTAAGATACAAACCAGGCAACTTTGCTTATTTAAGAATGTAAAAGGCAAAATAAACAGATTCACATAAGCAGTTAAAACACGCAAAATAAACAATCTCATACTTCTACATAAATGGAGGGAAAAAGTGTACCTTTAGCTCTATACTTTTCATATAGCTCAGTCAAATTTTGTGTAGTTTGAGTTTGTAAATCCACTGTTTCAACCCAAAAACAAACAATCAACATATAAGCGGTTGACGTTAAAGCAATCTTATGCAAAACTTCAAAAATACAAAATTCCTAACATGATATCATTACACTATTACGTACCTGAAATGGAATCTTTGTCCAGACGAGAGCGAGAGCTAGAGACAAAGACAGAGTAGTGGACTGATTGGAGCCCAAACTGTATAGGTAACTTGTTAGAAATTCACCGGCTTCGGACTATTTTCCGCCGCCTTGCACGGGACAATGCAGACGCCACTGCTGACATTACCTGACGGCCAACCCCGAAACTCGAATCCCCAAGCACCCCGTTTGCAAAGATGATAGGCCGCAATCGCCCTTCTCTCGTCCGACTGATTTTCACCGCATCGACGGAACCAAAGGATCCCGAAGCCGCTGCCGCCATCTCACCACCAAACCTGGGCCGCAGACAACAAAAATGAGCAAAGAATGTAGCTCATCCTCCCGTTACATCGATTCGACATTCGTCGGGGCCGATTTCACTTACTGTGATGTTAATTAGGAGAATTACAATATAACCTACGTCTTTTACACTTCCAATATTTTGCAACAAATTCGAGAGACATAATAAAGGCGATAAATAATTTTCAAAGAGTTATATAGTAATAAAGACAAAATACACCGAATATTTTGCACAGTGTGATTTTGCATGCATCATCATCACTTAAAGGCAAATTCTCAATGGTCTCTTGCAGAAATTTCCAAAAATCCAACAGATCAAAAATACGAAACACCTAAAAGAAAGAAAAGAGCAAGTCTAGCAAAACTATACACTGAATCATCTCTCTGAAAATATACTATTTTCAGACTTGTGGGACGTTATGTTTCTGAAGCTTAATCCCATCTTGCACTGGACGATGAATGAACGTCTGGAAGAACACTTGCAAAAAGACAGTTAAATCAAATGACAATTAGTTGTTAATAACACCAATAGATTTTCTAACTTATTTACACCTAGACGCATGAGGGTTGATAAAATGATTGATAAAATGATTTAAGATTTCTGTAATAATGAATTAAGGATAATCCATGACCAAAGCTTGTGACACTTACAACATGGCCAAATCTGACCACGGTCCCTACCCTGGATTACTAAAACCCTTACCCATACCCTCTCGCCCGGAGTCATACATCTATGGATTTCATAGAAGGATTACCTAAGCGTCTTTGGAAAAAACACCATACTGGTGGTAGTGGACATGTTCACCAAATACTCCCATTTTATTTCACTCTCCCATCCCTTTACAGCACGGAAGATGGTTAAATTATTCCTAGATAACATCTAAAAGCTACATGGACTACCTGTTTACGTTGTCACATATAGGGACAAGGTATTCACTAGCAATTTCTGGAAGGAGCTTTTCAAAATACTGGGGGTCAGCTAAACATGTCTACTACCTATCACCCCCACGTAGATGGATAGACATAACGAGTCAATCAATGCCTAGAGACCTACCCCAGATGCATGACCCACTATGATCCTAAACTTTGGCATAAATGGTTTTCGTTAGCAGAATTTTGTTATACTGCCAACTATCATAACAGTATCAAGTCTACCATTTTGAAGACCTATATGGCTATGCGCCACCTTCCGTATCCCTAAATCCTTATTTTCACAACACACATAGTATGGAACTATATGCTGATACAAGCATGCAAGAAAGTAGTTTCGAAATTTGGGATCAAGTTTACCTGAAGCTGCGACCGTTTTGCTAGAATTATGTTTCTCTCCGCAAAAACATCAAATTAGCCGCGAAGTATTACGGTTCTTTCACTATCATAGAAAAAATCGATAAGTCGCTTACAAATTGGATCTAGTAGAGTACGGCAAAATACATCATGTGTTCCATGTATCCTTACCAAGATGAAAATTGGGTTCCAAACACATACCTAAATATATTTTTCAATAATGAATCGAGTGTTTATGAACTAAAATGGCCACAGCTTTGAAGAAGTCAATCTAGTTACCCATGGCGACAACGAGATAGTAAAGTTGTAGATACAATGAAAAAGCATAAATGAGAGTTTTAGTGCACAAAATACCTCAATTTGAATGACAATTAAGTCAAGAAATGTCAAGCCATTACGAACTTCGATAACAAATCGCACCATAGAATATACAATTAAACTAAAAATCGAACATCCGCCCATCTAATGTAGTTTAATTTTTCGTATAGCCACCGAATAACATGTTGTCATCCTATCAGGAGATAGAAGGATTATATTTTATTCCATAAAACTCAACAATGTAATTTTAGCCCCATTGTGAGGACCTAGAGTAAGAGGATGTTCAATAAGAGTAAGTGATTCTAGTTACCCATGGTCACCGTTTCAATCCCTATCTTTTCTTTTCTTATTATTTTCACCATTGCATTTGCAATTTCCAGATTCGCCAAGCCTCAACCTCACTCTAAGTGCAGCTTTCATTAAAGGAAATCCATATGTAATATCATTTTAAAAAATAAAAAATACATATGAATTGTGTTCTCCAATCCCTTGTACCTAACACCACAAGTTTGTAGATAATATTCCTGCAAAATCAATAAACGCAAGTTTTCAAAGGGCTACTTGATGATAATATTTAAATAAAATATTAGTAAGACACTGCATATCTAAAAACTTAAACTAACATTAGTTCGATTAAAATAGACTCGTATTGGCAAGTTTGGCAAGAAGTTTTCTGGGCTCGGCAGAATTCGTATTGAAAAATTTATCAAATTTTAACCCTAGAAAAAAAATCATTTTGTTATGAAACTAAAACTAAATTAAGATGAAAAATACAAACAAAGATCTAAAACTAAATTTTGATCGTTCATCAACTTTCTCTTTGGACAACAGCGTCCTTAAGATCTTTTCTGTATATTAATACTAAAATCAACATGGTAAATCATTCTATAGACCTCGGCAACAAAGGTTGAAAATTCGTTTAACCTTTAATGGTAGTTGAACGATTCAAAATGATTCAACTTTTAATGATTCAAAATTCATTCAATCGGAATGATTCAAGATGGGGTGCAGTCGCTCAAAAAATATGAGAACTATAGCTTATGTCACATTCAATCAAAAATATGAGAACAAATAGACGAGAATTGTTATCTTGTTAACTCATTCAATCACATAAATTCTTTCACTCAGATTATAATGAAGAAATGAAGCAAATATGAAAATAGGGAAACAAAAAAAAAACATACCGGGACGGCGAAGCTCCAGAAGATGGCGGCGCGAAGCTCCGAAGATGGCGGTCGCGCGAAACTCGTGCGAAGATGGAAAAGCCAAGAAGGGGAGAAAGAAGGTGGGAGATCGGGTAGAAAGAAGGAGCAAGATGGAGATGCCTCGAACGGGTCCTCTCTGTATACGCTTCATCAAATGGGTCGAGAACCCGGCGATATTGTTGCGAGGCGCTCCAAGGGGATAATAGCGACCCCTTGCGTAAGAAGGGTTTTCTCGCCGCTTAAAGGAAGAAGACCGCGGCGATATCGTGTATTTGGCAAGTGTTAGCCCTAATATGAAGAAGAAAAGAAGAGACCGATTGGGTTAAACAACAGGTCTCTTAAGTTTTTACACTTTAGAGACCCGTCAACAAAAGCAACGGGTCTCTTATTTCTTACACATTAGAGACCCGTCAATAAAAACAACGGGTCTCTTAAGTCTCTCACAAAAAAATGACGGGCCCATTTGACATATAAGAGACCTGTTGTTTATAATATCAGGTCTCTTATATTAAAGAGACCCGTTATCTTTATCAACGGGTCTTTTAGTCTGGATCTCTTTGCTTGTTTTTGTAGTAGTGTAGTCTATGACAAATCATAAATTCAGAACACACAAGGTAATGAAGTTAACCAGATATTAAACCTGCCAACACAATCTGCTGATGAAGTTAAATTAGAATTAAACTTACTTTAGTTGCAAGTGAGCGTGCCCACTTTATAAATTCCTCCAACTCCCTATCTGTCATTGTGTTAGGTTTCAAGTTGGCAAGCTCCACTTGTGCTACAACTGGTTCCAACGCCGACAACTCTCTCACTTTCTTGCCTATTCTTGCTGTGTACTCTCTTAAATATATTGCCACCTTGCTGAAGGTGCTTTGATTATTCATCTCATCTAGTTTATACCTTAATAGATTGTAATACATAAACATTAAAGTAATTAAGGATTGTTCTAAAGCTTCCTATCACATAAAATAACCATACTGTACATAAACTTCACAAATTCTGCTATACATAAAATGTACAACCATTTATACCACCTAGAACTGATTATAAAAACCAGCACATACCTTTACAATAGTCCACAAGTGCTCTTTGTTTTCTGCGAGGACGTATTTCCATTTCGGTATAGAAATTGAAACTGAGTTTCGAACTAAGGCCCCACAGAAAGTAGCCAATGAAACTGAAGCATCACCGATTGGCTGCCCCCTTTCATTGAACTCTACTTCCATTCGTTCACTTCAATAATCTATCCCAATAGCCTTAAGCTTGGTTGGACCTTGTTTGCTCTTTTTCGGCATTGTCTCATTGCTAGGTTTGGGATCAGAAGCATTGGGCTGGTCATCCAAATCTCCTTCTAAACTTCCAATTTCATCCGACTGATCATGTGAGAGAGCATTTGCTTGTATTGTTGTGTTCCTTTTTCCTTGCTTGTTGTTTGCTCCCTACATGTGCCTAAATAATTCATGAAGTATCTAACAAATGAATTCCTCAATGATTGAGTATAAAAGATGTAAGACATATTATCCGGCTGATCATATGAGGTGGCTGGTGCATCTATTGTTCCCTTCCTTTTCCATAACTTGATTTTTATGTAATACCCGAGATTTTTGTTTCCGGTTATTTTTGAATTTTGTCAATTATGCTGTTTATTTTGTTCTGTTGGCAGATAGTGGAATCATGCGTTTCAGAGTTTGAGTTTTCCGTGTTATTATTCGTCGCTCGTGCTTCATTGATTGTTGGAATCCATCGAGTTGTACCGTTCTTGACGTACTCGTATTTTGTGTTGCGTATGGAAGAACTAGCGCACGCCATGGCTGAAGAATAGCATACTCTAGGTAGGATGTGTAGCACGCTGCTATCGGTCGGTAGTGTGCGCTAAGTGGTCGGGCAGCAGAGGCAGCAGGTTCAGGACTCTGATCAGGCCAGCATTTAGCGCACGTCGGCCGGGCATTGCGCGCGCTAACTCGGTATATGTAGCACACACCAATTGTGCTGCCTAGCGCGCACTATCGAGGCCGGCATCAGAGAGCAGCAGGGTTTTGGGCTTCGGCCAGACTCAACAAGTAGCGCAAGTTACTCGGATGTAGCGTGTGCTGACTCGGCGGGCGTAGCACACGCTATTAGGCCGCAACGCGCGCTACCTGGACTGGTCAGAGGGGCTTACAAGGTTCTGGGCTGGCAGACTAGCACACGCTAGCATTCGGCTAGCGCGCGCTAAGCAAGGATCGGCCGAAACTTTTGGACCTATCCCAGCTCGATAGCGTATGCTACCGGTACTTGGCTAGCGCGCGCTAATGCCTATGTGTATAAATAGGTGGACTTCACCCTAACTTCGTCATTTTTCGCCCCCAATTCTTCTCTCCGGCGATTTGGCAACTTAGGACAGAGAAGAAGGAGAATCTATGACAGGGACCATCATCCATCCATATTTTTGAGTGCATAACACAAAGTTATCAACATTCAAACATATTTAACTGTCCGGATTGAGGTAAATCGGCTTGAACCCTACTTTTGGGATAATTTAGGGGTCTGTCGTAATTTCGTGATTCCAATACGAAATTTTTGATTCCCTTGTTGTTATCTAGTCTTGTTGATCTTAACCCCCAGTTTGGAATTTTGTTTCCATGTTTTTGTCGGGTTGATTTATTTTCTTGGATTTTTTTGGAGTGTTCGTTGACTTTGCTATCTAAACCAAAATTGATGATTTGGTTAAGTGATTCTCATTGTTTTTATTGTAATCTACGGATTACAATCTCGTTTGTCGATTTCGTTTCATCTGGAGCATGATTTCGGGTCTCTTGAGAAACCCCTTGATCTTTGTCGTTATTATTGTCGAATTGGGTTTCGAGGAGTATTGTTAATTCGTCGTGATGTTGTTCTCGTAGTATTGGGGATACCGCTTAACTCGTCGGAATTGGAGGCTCCGTGGTTGCTCGTTCACGTCCATTCATCGTCTCATTTCGATCATGGTTTCGAGGCAAGTATCTTGTCCATACATTACGTGTTTGGTGGATTTAATAGTTGGTAATTGGCGATATAAGCTGAATGAATATCTATAATTTACTTTCAAAGAATTGATATATTTCTCAATAAAGAGTTCCTTAAAGATCACTCGTATGTTTTGTTGTTGAATGTGCTGGTCTAAGTATGTGTATTAGTATTGAGTATAGGAATGCATTACTTTCGTACGTTGTCGTTTTATGTGATTGTGTCATTGTAGATTTAAAGTCTAACCTTTTTGTCAATGTGTGTGTGGAAATGTGTGTATTGATGATCATATGCCGTTGTGTAATAAAGATGGTAACTCCTTCATGAGGAGGTTGTGGTTGGTATGGTACTGATTCACATTGCTATGTGATTGGTACTAGTTACATCGTTGGATTCTAGTGTTAATTGTATCGTTACTTGGTTGTGAGTATGTGTTGGATGAACTGGTCATTCTAGTAAGGTACCTCGACTATATATATAATGTGATCGACCTTCGAGGCTTGCGTTTTGCAACTATGAATTGTGGAACATGTGTGTGTGTGTATTGTTGTTCTTCCACCCGGAGCATTCGACGGGGAGTCTAGGGGCCGATACTAAGGGTTACGGCCGCAGAAGTGATTTTCCATCCGGAGCGTTCGACGGGGCATCTGGGGGCCGATGCTAAGGCGCACGGCCGTGGGTTACCAAGTGTGGTTTCTGTGATATTGATGTTGATGTTTTAGTTAATTGTGATATTGTCCGGAGTATCACAATGCTTTGTGATCGGGGTCGAGATACATTATATATATCGAGTCTTGGTGTTTGGCTAGAATAGCATTTTAATGTATTATGTGTAATGTGTCCTTGTGAGTGAATTGAAGTGCTTGATCGGATCGTGGACCCTGTGTTTTGTGACCGGAAGGGTTGGGTCATGGACCCCGTGTTTTGTTAACGGATTTGCATTTTGGAAAATGGACTTTCGGGCTGTGACCCTAAGTGGTTTTCGAGAGATTAAGAACTTTTTAATTTCCAATATTTTCAAAACTCCCGAGATTTGGAAGTGTTTTCAAAGTGCTTACTTGCTTCATTCCTACTTTCAAGACTTGAACTATTTTAACTAAATGAAATATCTCGGGAAGTCTTTCGTTTTATTCTCGGAATGTGTTGTGTATGGCTCGTATTTGCACTTTATACTTGTACTAGCAAAATAGTAGAGTTTTGCTAACCCCCAAGTATCCAGGGGGTGGATGTCTGTTCTGCGTCCAGGTACATGCAGGTTTTGGGAGCAAAACACAGGATTGGTGCGAAGGATGATGGAAGACGATCGGTACTAATCACACGAAGGCCAGTTTTGGGTGCAGTCAGTCGGAGTTCGTTGCATGGTCTTTTCCGCTATCGTACTTTTTGTTATGAGTGTATTTTACCCTTCCACGGGTATGAGTGGAGATAGAAATGTGTATATTTTGACTTGTATGTTAGTGATAAAAGACCAAATCGGACTATTGGTTCGTTATTTTAATTAGGTTGGTATATAATGTAATGTGTTGTTTCGATGTCTAGCGTGGTGGATCCTCACGGAGAGGGTCTGCGGTGTGTAATATTCGCAGTTTGATTCTGGGGGTGTTACGTTTATGATATCAGAGCTTAGGTTGCGGAAACCTAGGCTGTCGGGTTGAGTTGTGTGCTATCGGGTCTTGTCTTGTCCTATCTTGTCAGATTTTATCGGACTGAGTCGTGTCGCGACGCATCGTCTGGGATGCCGTTCGTGATTACTATCAAGGTGCAACCATCATCTTAGTGCGATATGTGGATGTAAGTCTCCCTACTTTGTTGTGTCTCGTGTTATATGAGCTTGTGTGATTTTCTTGTTATGATGTGGCGTTAAATGTGAATTGTGAATACGTGATCCATGCTTGTTGATTCTCGTACTATGATGGAATGAAGAGTGGTGCCGGTGTATATGTATATATATATAAATCGTTTTTACCAGAGTAATGACCTTGGTGTGGTTACGCAAGGAAAAATTCATCAGTATCGTATTTTAAAGCTTTAAATATTTTTGGGAAGTCGCGTAAATTCTCATTTTAAAAACATCCTTCAAAGGGAGAAAAAAATTTGATTTTCGTACGATGACCTCTGGTCCGAAATTTTTTGAGAATTAAAACTATTGATATTTCATCTCATATTATAAGTTTTCAAAACACGATTTTTTACTCAAACGAGGTCTACAAAATGTACCCAAGACGTGACTCTCGCTTTCAAATTTTCGGTTTCATGGCTGTTAGTCAAGAAGTATGTGATGATGTTCTCGTTGTTTGGGCAGTAGTGCCCAGTTTTAGATTTGTGTGTTGTTGTTGTCTATTTGTAATCCTCGGTTCTAATGTGACGTATATATGTTTGCAATCATGTTACTAAATTAGTTAGCGCACGCTATGTATGAGGCTGGCGCGCGCTAATGTGTCATGAGTAACGCAGGCTAATCTATGTTGTAACACGCGCTAATCAGCCTGGGCAGAGGCTATGGAATTGCATTTTTAACCGTCAGGACTATCTTTTGCAGTCAATCATCTGTGACTGTATTCTATATGTGATGTCTAGTGATGACAACTGTGGTGCGTGAATATGTTTTAGGAATTTTCGTAGTGCTAGGTCATAATTGATTGTGTTGAATGAATTGATAAATTATGTTTGCTGCGTGTGTGTTCGAAAAAGCTTTCCTGAAAATTTCATAAACGTTTGCAGTTGCGGAAAAAGTAACTTTGAAAAAGTTTTGACGGTTTAATTAATCGGCGGCTTCGTGTGGACTTTGAAAATTACTTGGAATTGGCGAGCCAGCCTAGAATTATCAAATAAAACATCGATGGTAATTGAAAGAGTTGTTTTGAAGTGCCTTTGGACATTTTGTAAAATATTGCCGTCGTTGATTTTTGTGTAGTGTTGAGAAGATTTTCGAAAATGATTTTTAACGTATTGTTGTATTTTTAAATAATTCGAGTACATGATTTTCAAAAACCTTTCACACCCAAAAAAAAATTTTTTTATATATCTCAAAGTCCAATACGATTTTTATTTTTTCAAAACTATATAGTGAAGGATGAAAAATCTTACTCGATTTAAACTTCAAACTCGAATTTGGAAAAGTTTGAATCGCTCTAAAATGATTGTTGATTGGTGGAAATGTTTAGTGCATGTACGAATGGTTTGATGGTAATGCGTGGTTACCCTGTTTGATATTAACGATAATGATGATACTGACTACAAGGAAAATTGATATTCCGAAATATTGTTTTGCAAATGATTTCAAAATGAGACAGTTAAGGTCTTTTGTTTAAAAGTTTTGGTAAAATAGCACGAGGTATCAAAAATACTTTTAAAGTTTTATTTCGAATAAACATACAAATCCAAGGATTTTCAAATGAAATCATTTAAAAAGATACCTCACGGATCTTCTTATCAAGTTACCATTAGCTGTTTTATGTGATATGTCGTGCTGAGTTGGCACTTTAGTATATTATTTCGTGATGTTGTGCCATCATATCGAGTGAGTATCCGCTTAGCATGCCGAGGGGCAGAGGATGCGGTCGTGATTGCAGTACAGATGGTCATGGATATCAGATGCGGAACCAAGAGAATATTGCCGGGAAGGCTGCTATTCTAGCACTTCATTCCCATTGTTTTGGCTTCGAGGACGAAACCTATTTTAAGAGTGATAGAGTGTAATACCCATATTTTCCGCTCCCATATTTTCCGACTCTATCGACTCATTTGTTTTCGTTGATACATCTGGCCTTGATTTGTTTTCGCTTTTGTCACTCGATCGAATTTTGAGATTGTTTCGGATTGATCTATTTTTTATTTTAACCTTTCCGAGTTCGGTTCGATATCTTGTGAACCCTGTGCGAAATTGACACATTGTGGTTCCTACAAGTTTACTGATGTTTTGAGTTGTGAACTTTAGATTTGTTGTTTGTTCGTTGTTGTTTGATTTCGTATCGTGATTATTGGGCATCTGGACACTTCGTAATTTCCTTAAGTTTGGAGTTCTTGTTCATGTATGTGATCGATCTTCCCAATCTTTGAGATTATTGGAATTTCATATTGTTTCAGCGTTAAACTCGTGTTTTGTACAGTCCAGTTTTATCAACCGTAGAAACTCATGTTCGATGCTTTTTGTAAACATTCGTGCGTATCAAATCGCACCGCAACAGTTCTGCACTACATGGAGCTTTTGTACGCTATTAGCAGTTGATAACGTATGTTATCTAGGGTTGCCTTGCTCTGATTGTTTCTTATTTTATGTTTCGGGACGAAACTTATTTTTAGTGGGGGGAATGTAATACCTGAGATTTTCGTTTCTGGTTATTTTTTAATTTTGTCAATTGTGTCGGTTATCTTGTTCTGTTGACGGATAGTGGAATCATGCGTTTCAGAGTTTGAGGTTTCTGTGTTATTGTTCGCCGCTCGTGCTTCATTGATTGTTGGAATCAATCGAGTTGTACCATTCTTGATGTATTCATATTTCGTTTTGCGTATGGAAGAACTAGCGCACACCATGGCTGAAGAATAGCGTACGCTAGGTAGGATGTGTAGCACGCTGCTATCGGTCGGCAGCGCGCGCTAAGTGGTCGGGCGGCAGAGGCAGCAGGTTCACGACTCCGACCAGGCCAGCAGTTAGCGCACGTCAGCCGGGCATTGCGCGCTCTAACTAGATATATGTAGCGCACGCCAATTCTGCTGCCTAGCGCGCGCTATCGAGGCTGGCATCAGAGAGCAGCAGGGTTTTGGGCTTCGACCAGACTCAACAGGTAGCGCACGTTACTCAGATGTAGCGCGCGCTAACTCAGCGGGTGTAGCGCACGCTATTAGGCCGCAGCGCGCGCTACCTGGACTGGTCAGAGGGGCTTACGGGGTTCTGGGCTGGCCGGCTAGCGCACACTAGCATTCGACCAGCGCGCGCTAAGCAAGGATCGGCCGAAACTTCTGGATCAATCCCAGCCCGATAGCACACGCTACCAGTACTTGGCTTTCGCGCGCTAATGCCTTGTTTATAAATAGGCGGACTTCACCCTAACTTCGTTATTTTTCTCCCCCAACTCTTCTCTCCGGCGATTTGGCGACTTGGGACCATCATCCATCCGTATGTTTGAGTGCATAACACGAAGTTATCAACATTCAAACATATTTAACCGTCTAGATCGAGGTAAATCGGATTGAACCCTACTTTCGGGATAGTTTGGGGGTTTGTCGTGATTTTGTGATTCCAATCCGAAATTATTGATTCCCTTGCTGTTATCTAGTCTTTTTGATCTTAACCCCCGGTTTGGAATTTTGTTTCCATGTTTTGTCGGGTTGATTTATGTTCTTGAGATATTTTTGGGGTTTCCGTTGACTTTGCTATCTAAACTGAAATTGATGATTCGGTTAAGTGATTCTCGTTATTTTTATTGTAATCTATGGATTACAATCTCGTTTGTCGATTTTGTTTCATCTGGAGCATGATTTCGGGTCTCTTGAGAAACCCCTTGATCTTTGTCGTTTTTATTGTCGAGTTGGGTTTCGAGGAGTATTGTTAATTCGTCGTGATGTTGTTCTCGTAGTATTGGGGCTACCGCTTAACTCGTCGGAATTGGAGGCTCCATGGTTGCTCATTCACGTCCGTTCATCATCTCATTTCGATCATGGTTTCGAGGCAAGTATCTTGTCCATGCATTACGTGTTTGGTGGATTTAATAGTTGGTAATCAGCGATATATGCTGAATGAATTTCTATAATTTACTTTCAAAGAATTGATATATTTCTCAATAAAGAGTTCCTTAAAGATGACTCATATGTTTCGTTGTTGAATGTGCTGGTCTAAGTATGTGTATTAGTATTGAGTATAGGAATGCATTATTTTTGTACGTTGTCGTTTTCTGTGATTGTGTTGTTGTAGATTTAAAGTCTAACCATTTTGTCAAGGTGTGTGTGTGGAAATGTGTGTATTGATGATCATATGCCGTTGTGTAATAAAGATGGTAACTCCTTCATGAGGAGGTTGTGGTCGGTAAGGTACTGATTCACATTGCTATGTGATTGGTACTGGTTGCATCGTTGGATTCTAGTGTTAATTGTATTGTTACTTGGTCGTGAGTATGTGTTGGATGAACTGGCCATTCTAATAAGGTACCTCGACTATGTATATACTGTGATTGACCTTCGAGGCTTGCATTTTGCAACTATGAATTGTGGAACACGTATGTGTGTGCGTGTTGTTGTTCTTCCACCCGGAGAGTTTGACGGGGCGTCGAGGAGCCGATACTAAGGGGTACGGCCGTGGAAGTGGTTTCCCACCCAGAGCATTCGACGAGGCGTCCGTGGGCCGATGCTAAGGGGCACGGTCGTGGGTTACCAAGTGTGGTTTCTGTGATATTGATGTTGATGTTTTCGTTAATTATGATATTGTCCAGAGTATCACAATGCTTTGTGCTCGGGGTCGAGATACATTATATATATCGAGTCTTGGTGTTTGGCTAGAATGGCATTTTAATGTATTATGTTTAATGTGCCCTTGTGAGTGAATTGAAGTGAATGATCGGATCGTGGACCCTGTATTTTGTGACCGGAAGGGTTGGGTCATGGACCCCGTGTTTTGTTAACGGATTTGCATTTTGGAAAATGGACTTTGGGGCTGTGACCCTAAGTGGCTTTTGAAAGATTAAGAACTTTTCAATTTCCGATGTTTTCAAAACTCCCGAGATTTGGAAGTGTTTTCAAAGTGCTTACTTGCTTCGTTCCTACTTGCAAGACTTGAACTATTTTAACTAAAGGAAATATCTCGGGAAGTCTTTTGTTTTATTCTCGGAATGTGTTGTGTATGGCTCGTCTTTGCACTATATACTTGTACTAGCAAAACAGTGGAGTTTTGCTAACCCCTGAGTATCCGGGGGGTGGATGTTTGTTCTGCGTCCAGGTACATGCAGGTCATGGGAGCAAAACACAGGATCGGTGCGAAGGATGATGGAAGACGATCGGTACTAATCACACGAAGGCCAGTTTTCGGTGCAGTCAGTCATAGTTCGTTGCATAGTCTTTTCCGCTGTCGTACTTTTTGTTATGAATGTATTTTACCCTTTCACGGGTATGAGTCGAGATAGAAATGTGAATATTTTGACTTGTATGTTAGTGATCAAAAACAAATAGGTCTATCGGTTCGTTATTTTAATTAGGTTGGTATGTAATGTAATGTGTTGTTTCGATGTTTAGCCTGGTGGTGTAATATTCGTACCTTTCCATTTTTAGCAGTTTCCATTATTGGTGTATGTCTATTTTTATCAACTCGCTTGTAACCATTTCGACGTTTAGAATCTACTTTATTCTTGGAGTTTTTCCGTTTGGACGAGTTTTGGAGATGTTTTTACGTAATTCCATTCCACGTTATGTTTTGCCGTATGAACGTTCGATTCTCGTAAAACTCATTCATTTTCGTTATTTCTTTGTTTACATAAGTTCTATGGTTGGATTGTTCGTGTTGTGAGTTTCGGTTTTTCAATCCGACGTCGCATCGTGATTTTCGAGCGTTTGGGCCGTTTTGTAATTTACTTAAACTTAAGGGAAGTTTACTTTCGTCGTCGAATTCCGAACCTTCAGGGAATCAGAATTGTGTTTTCTTTTAACGCTCAGATTCGTCGTCGGGAATACTTCGTAACCATATTATTGATTAGATAGCAGGTACGAGTTTCGGGGTCGTCCGGGACAGTTCGGACAACAGTTTTTAGACTGCTGTCCAGTAGGGTGTTACGACCGTAACACCCCATTCATTACGGCCGTAATGTTAGCCTTGTTACGGCCGTAAGCTAGCCTCTGTTACGGCCGTAACAGCTCGCCGTTTTAAGACAGCAGGCAGAGGTCATAAACCTCATTTCACATCTTTTCCTTCGCTTTTCCTCGTCGGGCGATCTGAGAACCTCCAAGGCGATTTCTTCCACTTCTCATCCATGTATTCTTCATTTTCCATTACCGTAGAGTCGTGCTATCATATCATCATCAACGTAATCATCTTCCTCTGTCCGAATCCGAGGTAATTGGCTTAGAACCCTAACTTTATCAATTTTGGGGGGTTTTCCGGGTTTTGCTTATTAAACTCGAATTGTTCAAGTATGTTGTATTATTCCTTACCAATTTTTATTATTGGGTGATTCCCAATCCGATTTCATCGAGTTTAATCCGCGAATTATCGATTCAGGGAGATTTTGGGTAAACCCTCGCCCGTATCGATTGAACGTATATTATTATAGCTTGTAATCGGGGTTATAGGCGTATTCCATTCGATTATTGTCGTCCGTTAGGACTGAGTTATGTTAATCCTGTTAGGAGTATGCCCTCGAATGCCACTCAGAGGATGTTGAGTGAGGGCATTGCACTTGTAATTATGTAAATCAATTATATAAGGCAATGGATGTTTCTTTATTTACTGGTAGTTACTGGCATTCCTAACTCGTAAATATACATGTAGAAACTAGTCCGTGTATTTGAGAGCAAAACGTTCCACTCCTTATTGGATAAGTGGGTGCAGCCTTTGGAAAGGTTTATAGCTCAAATACATAATCGTTCGCAAGTCGATGAAACTTGACTGGGCGTTAAGTTTATGTGAAGACTTGTATGACGTGTTCTTTGACAAGGAGAGTGCATGTCGAACACTAATGGTTAGTGGGAGCACACGTTATAGGTATGCTAATTAGATTAGTATACTCGAACCGACTCAACCTCGATTCGTCACACGTATTTCACTCTGGGACAGTCAATGATGGAATCGAAAGGTTGTGATAGGTATTCGTGAACCTTCGACTTGAGGATTTAGTAGGGATGTGCTTGTGACGTCAAGATTTTCATTAGAGTAGTTCGACCCTATAAACCGGAAGGCGGGGGTCAACCTCGACGTGCATCTTGATGGGCAAGTAGCAGGTCCTACTGAATACCAAGATAGAATTCTTTCTCCCGTTAGTGAGTGGGTTATATGTCCTATGCGGTTATTGACAGATGAGATCATAAGTCTTTGGCCAAAGCATTGGAGCTAGTTGTATTAGATACACGACAGCTCGATGATCTCGATTTGCATTAACGCATGCATAACATCAAGTACAGATAGGGTTTGACTGACCGTGACCCTATAACTTGATCGGGACATTTGGAAGAAGGGTTTATACGTTTACTGGTATTCACGACAGAATGGTTCTTGAATGATCCCAATCATTCGTTCTCAGTTGGGGTACAGTGTAGGCCGCCAGGCTGGCTAGGTGGTGCTACTACTCTTTGGTTCCTCCCATTGCTGACTGAGACGGACCTACCGAGTCGCGCAATAGGATTGACGACAGAATGAATAAAGCTAATTCTCTCATTATGAATATTAGATATTGGATATCTAATTTTGGAACATTGGATGTTTAAATCGATTTATTGGATAAATTGATTTACGGCCAAATGAGTTAAATATATTACTCGGTGATTAATTTAATTCATGAATATAATTATTTCTTGGAGAAATTAATTATGTTATTTTGTATTTGATATGTTTAATTAATTGGATTAAATAAACGATATAAATACATCGAAACGGAATTGGAGTTTATCTGTTTGGACTCTCGGGAGTCCGAAACGAACCGAACTCTTCCTATAATTCATCTTGCCCCCCCCCCCTATTACCATCTGTGTTTATTGACTTGTCCCCATCATGGTTTTGGAATCTCATGTGATTGAGGGGACAAGCATCATATACATTATATGGGGAATCTATCATGATATATGTATTTGTTTTCATGTGGGTTGAATAAGAATATATAGAAGAATTTGATCTCTCATCCTCAACTTCACTTCTTGGCATTATACGTATCATTGAGTTTGAGAGAGAGAGAAAATTGTTTTCTCTTTAGTCATCTTCTTCTTCAACCTTGTTCTTATTTTTCTTAGAGAAAAAATATCAAGACATAAAGACAGAGTAAGATTAAAACACTTAGAGTGTAGTAATCTTTACATATATAGCTTTATCACCTAGCTCTAGCCGTATCCTCGGAGGATAGAAAGGTGTTGTCATTCCGTTCGTTTTTCCGGCGCGTGGCAAGTAGAGACGCGGTGCTTTTGGCGTTGGATCGTTCAAGGGCTTGGAGCGGATTGAACTCGTAGAGATCAAACTAAAGCTTGGGGAATAGATCAAGAGAAGGTTACCATTTAATCAACGGACTTCGAGGTTTAGTTTCTTACGACTCTTGTTTTTCGTTTATATATTCGTATATACGTAGCTCGATCGATCCTCGTAGGGATTCGGATCGAATTAATTTTCGTTTTACCGCTTCCGCTGGGCCTTCGTTTTAGGCACCGAATCACAAAAGTGGTATCGGAGAGTAGGTCTTGCGATCATATATACGATATTGGCATTTGGAATGCTCGATTAGATGGTGAATGATTTGGAATCATTTTAGTCATAATCGTGGTATATGTTTTTACGTTCGTTGTAGTTATATTTTTCGTAAGTTTATGTCTAAATATAAATCTTAATTTCTTGGAAATATGATTTATATTGAAGATATAAATGTAGGAGAATATAGATATTGGATATCCGGTCGAAAAACTAGCCCCAAAATGCCGTTGGACGGTCCGGGAGGGGTCCGGGAGCAGGCGCGGCCCGTGGTCTGGCCGGCACAGGCGGCCAGCATCTTGGGGCCACATCCCGAGCTCCAGGCCGCGGCCCGGGGCTGCTGGGCATCCGGCGGCAGTGCCGAGCGTGACTCGGCCATGCAGCTGTCTGCCGTATCTGCCGTGATGACTCGGCCATGGCAGGCCTTTTTCGCCCCGGCTCGATTTTTTCGTGTATTCTTGAAAATTAATCTCCCTCATGTTAAATTGGATTTGATATGATTAAAATGATTTATGGTATTTCATTTTATAAGGGAAATTTGATTAATTGGAATATTTATGGTCGACCGAATTATTTTGAACGTTATCATATTACCAATTGTGTGAATCGATTGGATCGGTTCGTATTGTTGATTGAATCAATGTATCTCTACGCTTTCTATTTATATAGTATTTATTGGATGAATGCTTTTTGAATGGGGATGTGGTTCGTGGACTTAGTTTTGAATCGTTTGTTTTATTCGATTGGGTTGTAAAGGCCGTTTTGAGCCTATTTATTTTACTAGAAATATTTGTATCTAGGATGCAATTTTCAATGTAAAATTTATATGTAATGACGAAGACCGGAGGAAGATCCATTTCGAGACGAAGATTCAAGACGAAGACTTGTAATTAGATTACGGAGTTTTTGTTTTCTAGGAACGGTCCATGAACCACATGTTGGTAGCAACTAGGTTGTGAATGGTTGTTTCATATTGTATGAATGCCACAAACGCGCTTAAACGATTAATGTGCAAAGTGTAACGCTAATCGCGAAAATTCTCCCACGATAAATTATTAAGTTTATAAGGTTTCAAGGTTTTCTTTCCCTCCATCGAGTTTTTGGGAAATTGAAATCCAAACCGGATGTGCTATGCTTCCGAGTTATCGGGGTAGTCGTTCGGGGAGGACGGATAAATTACCAGGAGCGCATTGGATGCCTTCGGTTGGAGCAAATTTTATCCCTAGAAACCTGATAGGTTGCCGGATAAGATTCAATTATGAAACTGATTTGCGTCGATGGTATAAACTTAACTTGTTCACGAACCACAGAAACCGTATAGGTTGAGGGGAATGAACAAGGGGAAAAAGAAGATCGGATCATCCATTAGATGGGTTGGTTTTGGACACCACTTTATGAAAATTAATAGACTAGAAACCTGTTCGGTTGCCCTCTATTAAGATTTATAAAGAACTCGATCACCACTATGAAGTAGAGCGACGATACTTCCGGATTTCACATGGGAGTGTGTTATTCCGATAAAAATAGTGGGAGCTGGGTAACAAGAATAGAAAAGACCTTAATTCTATACTTAGAACATAATTGAATGAGTCACTAATTAATCTGTTATACTTAATTCAGTCAAATCTCAATATGATAATGAATCCACTCGTAATTCTGCTCGAAAAGAACACCTTAATGGGACCTAACTTTGTGGATTGGCTCTGCAATCTGATGATTGTCCTCAGTATAGATGCACTGGGATACGTTTTGGAGACGGACATTCCGGCGCCTCCTGTGCGGACCCGAGCCAATCAGAAAGAGATTGAAAACCACAAAAAGTGGGTTAAGGATGACGTGAAAGTCCGTGCTTATATGATGGCTTCCATGTTGTTGTTGCCCGAAATATTTATCCGAAGATGAAATACTGCTGGAATGGATGGACAACAAACAAGGTTGCGGGAGCACTTCCGAGGGGGTGTGAATAAACACAAGATTTGCCGAGGTTGTTAGTCCCGGGCTTGAATGCTCTCGTGAGATGTTATTAATACAAATATCCGTGGATACAAGTATTAATATGAGAATCTAAGTACAATGAGTGTAAAAAGATCCTATTATCCAGCTCTTGAGCGAAGCTTTGGTGTTCTTGCTCTCGGCCGATCGTCTTCTGTGTGAGAGAGGCTGAGAGAGAAGATGGAACCGAGAGATAGTTGTTGCCAAGAGTAGGAGAAAGCCAAGTTGTGAGTATTGCTTGAATCGTAAAAAACCCGAGAGCTGGCCAAGTGCAGGGAGCCTTTTATTTATAGGGGCTGAGATGCCTTGTTTCCTGGTGGGCGATCGCCTTTCGTCCAATATAATAATGGGGCGATCGTCTTTAAGTCACATGGGCTGTCTGCCTAAAGTCCAAGGTTCTTGGCGGCTGTGCGGTCCAATGAGGAGCCAGCACGCGTCCGGAGTTGCTGTCACGGGCGGTCCCACTGACACCTTTCGGCGGGCCTGTCGGATGGTGGAAAGATGCTGACAGGCTGTGGTCAATGATCCGTGATATGCGGATCTTGTCTCGGCACTGCACGTGGGTTCTATCCTGGGCTTCAGCCTTTGCCGACTGGATGACCATCGGCTTCGAGTGGTATGAGGCGGTCGGCATCGGTCGGTCACCAAGGGTCGATCGGCAAGTGTCGAGAGATGATCGTTTGCTAGTCGGCCACCAGGAGTCGATCGCCAAGTACCGAGACACGATCGTCTTAGATTTCGATCGATCGGCACCGGGACTTGTCCTGGGACCTTCGGTCGGCTGATCTATCTCGGCTGCTCGGCTATGGCTAGGTCGCCTGGCCTCTGGTTGGTAGTTCTGCCTGGCTGCTCGGCTATGGCTAGGTCGCCCGGTCTCTGAGGCGATCGCCGGTCGAGGCGTATAATTCTCGACATAACAATTGCCCCCCAGCTTGCTCCGATGTTGAAGACATGGGGCGAGGTGGTTCTTGCTGGCGATCGTGTAGGATGAGGACGGGCGACCCGTTGAGCTGAATTTGGTTTCGGACTTGGGCGATCTGGTCGATTGGCTAGCTATCTTTCGGTCTTGTACCTGCAAAAAACAACATTGGCCGATCCCCCTCAGAAACTTGATGGTTTCGTCGTTTTGAGGAATCGTGCATAGTCGCGGAGTTCGATGGACCGACTCCATGACCGTGTCTTGTGCGCGAACGACATTGACTGTCTCGTGACTCATTTTATTGTGAGGGTCCTCTGTTAGGCTGCGCTTCACCTCGTATTTAAGCAAAGGGCGTGCGGTCTCGGTCTAGAGGAGTCCTTGCGCGGGGCATCGTCGGATTAATCAACTCCACTTCCGCGGCTTTGTTAGCTCTGCTTCCACCTCGGCCCATCATGAAGATGGCGAACCTCGACGGTGTACATTGAGACGGGGGTAGTGACGCGTCGCATTGTACGGGTTCACCATGTTAAATGATGAACCTTTGAGGGCGGGCGATCGTGTCCACTGATTAGTTTTGGAGGGTCCTCAGACTACGCCGACCTCGTATTTAAACGAAGGGCGGGCGATCTTGGCCCAACAGGACCTTGCATGGCCGAAGCAGTCGGTTCCATCGACTACCAGGACCATGGTTGTATGTTGTGCGGTGGAGGCGATCTCGTGCCTTAGTCCATCATATTAGATGGTGAACTGTAGATGGCGAACGAGTCCTCCGGTTTTGGTGATGTTGTTTGATAATGGCGATCGGGCTAGAAGACTGGTGATCTTCGTTCGGCTGCCGATCGCGCTGATCATAGGCTAAGCAGAAACCTTTGCCTGGCCAGGAAGTCCGCGGCCTTAGCTCGGAAGATCGCGTAGGTCGAGGGTTGATCTTTCGTAAGATGCCTGAACATAGGCGAAAGACCATGGAATCCTCCTAGGACCGCGTAGAGGGCGATCTCATCGCTTACGAGCTCGCCGTTGAGGATGATCTCGTCTACCCGGTCGATGTAGTCTGAGTCGGACTCTTCTTCCCCTTGCTTGATTCGCATCATGCGATGGGGACCTTCTGGCCGAGCGACCCTGGTGGCGAAGTACGTTGTGAAGTCGTTCGCCAGTTGGTTAAAGGTGCCGATGGACCGAGGCGGCAATGCGGCGTACCCCCTGTGGGCGAGGTCGTCCAGCGTCAGAGGGAACATTCGTCACCTGGTCGCGTGAGATGCCCTACACCCGGTCATGTAGATGTTGAACTTGCTCAGGTGTGTTTCGGGGTCCGATCTCCCCTCGTACAAAGGTGTTTGCGGGGGAGCGATCTTGTGCTGCACGGGGGCAAGCTCGATGTGGACCGCGAGTGGCTCGCTCAGCCCGACGATCTTGCTCTTGGTGCCTGCCTTGGATTCCATGGGCGCCTTCATGTCATCGAGCTGGCGTTGCATTGCTGTAGCATGGTCGCTCGTGGATTGGCTTTTGGAGCGGGAGCCGAGGTGATCGTGTACCGATCTCCTGACTCCGCTGCTGCTGACCTCGGCTATTTGGCGAGGGGGATCCAGACGGCTGGGCTGCCTTCTAGGAGTCGGATAGGCCGAGCTCCTGGTGACGGACTCGAGCTCCGTCGTCTCGTGGTTGGGGCCGGACTGCCCCGGTCGCCATGATGTGTCGCTGCCCAGGCGATCGAAAACAGAGGTGTCCCTGCTGGTGAGCGCCTCCTCTTGCGAATGGGAGCCTCCTGGCGATCGCTTGGTCAGCAACGCCTTGTACTTCCGTTTGGTCATCCGGCGGATGGTCGAGGGGGTGATAGCGGGAGGCACGTCGAGAGAACTCCGTCGCTCCTGTAGGACAGCCATGGCCTCTTCGATCTGTTCCGAGGTTCGGAACTGATCGAGCGAGAGACTTGGGCCGTCCCCCAGGGGCGGGATCGAGCGTCTCGGACCGCGGCGGCTACCCTCCGCCATCGGCTGTGGCTCGGACCGAGATGGAACGAGGCGTCTGGCGGGCTGGCCAGCGGCTTTCTTCGATGCGGAGGCTGAAGACATGATTTTGAAAGCTTTCTCTGAAGAACAGTGAGTGTTTCTTCAGGTATATGTCCCGGAGAACAGTGAGTGTTCTTCGAGACGGTAGGAATAAAATTGAGGGTTAGATGCCCTCCTTCTAGCGCCAATTGTTGTTGCCCGAAATATTTATCCGAAGATGAAATACTGCTGGAATGGACGGACAACAAACAAGGTTGCGGGAGCACTTCCGAGGGGGTGTGACTAAACACAAGATTTGCCGGGGTTGTTAGTCCCGGGCTTGAATGCTCTCGCGAGATGTTATTAATACAAATATTCGTGGATACAAGTATTAATGTGAGAATCTAAGTACAACGAGTGTAAAAATATACTATTATCCAGCTCTTGAGTGAAGCTTTGGTGTTCTTGCTCTCGGCCGATCGTCTTCTGTGTGAGAGAGGCTGAGAGAGAAGAAGGAACCGAGAGATAGTTGTTGCCAAGAGTAGGAGAAAGCCAAGTTATGAGTATTGCTTGAATCGTAAAAAACCCGAGAGCTGGCCAAGTGCAGGGAGCCTTCTATTTATAGGGGCTGAGATACCTTGTTTCCTGGCGGGAGATCGCCTTTCGTCCAATATAATAATGGGGCGATCTTCTTTAAGTCACATGAGCTGTCTGCCTAAAGTCCAAGGCGACTATCGGGCAACAATCAGGTAGCCCAATGAGGAGCCAAAGACGCGTCCGGAGTTCTGCCACGAAGGTCCCACCGACACCTTTCGCGGGCTCGCTTACCGGTGGAAAGATGCTGACAGGATGTGGTCAATGATCCGTGATATGTGGATCTTGTCTCGGCACTGCACGTGGTTTCTGTCCTGGGCTTCGGCCTTTGCCGACTGGATGACCATCGGCTTCGAGTGGTATGAGGCGGTCGGCATCGGTCGGTCACCAAGGGTCGGTCGGCAAGTGCCGAGAGATGATCGTCTGCTAATCGGCCACCAGGAGTCGATCGCCAAGTACCAAGAGACGATCGTCTTAGATGTCGATCGATCGGCACCGGGACTTGTCCTGGGACCTTCGGTCGGCTGATCTATCTCGGCTGCTCGGCTATGGCTAGGTCGCCTGGCCTCTAGTCGGCAGTTCTACCTGGCTGCTCGGCTATGGCTAGGTCGCCCGGTCTCTGAGGCGATCGCCGGTCGAGGCGTATAATTCTCGACATAACACATGTCTAATGAGCTTCACAGAGCTCATGAGAAAATGACTTCTGCTTGGCAGATTCTATCTCACTTAACCGAACTTTATGGTGAGCACAGCAGAACTGCTAGATATGAGATATCCAAGCAACTGTTCGGTGCAAGGATGAAGGAAGGTGAGAAGGTTGGGGAACACTTCCTCAAAATGATATCCATGATCGAGAGATTGGAGGCTCTTGATTTTAAAATGGATACTTCTCTCCAAACCGACCTTATCCTACAGTCTCTCCCTGATTCCTTCTCACAGTTTGTTATGAACTTCAACTGCAATGAGATTGCATGTAATTTAGCTGGGCTAATGAACAAACTTGTGACCGCTCAGTCTCAGATGAAGACTCCGCGAATGAAGGAGTCTGCTCTTGTGATTTCTTCTGGACTTCGGAAGTCTAAGAATAAGAAGAAAAAGACCAAGAAGCGGATTGGACCACAAGATAAGGACCTTAAGGGAAAGGGCAAGGCCCCGATGGTTCTAAAGAACAAGAAGAAGAAGGGTGTTTGTCTCAAGTGCGGTGAGCTGGGCCACTGGGCTAGAGACTGTCCGATTCTTCATGGCACTTCAGGTACAGAACTTTTAGTTTTGGAAACAAATTGTTCTGCTACTGTATTTTCTACTTCCTGGATACTTGATTCTGGTGCTAGTTCTCATATTTGTACCGTGAATCAGGATCTGGAACAAAGTAGGAAGCTTGGAGCTGGAGAAGTTATGATCACAGTCGGAAGCGGGCATAGTGTCGAGGTGACCGACATAAGATCACTTCTTTTGGGTTTAGAATCCGGCTTTGTTTTGACTTTAGAAGATGTACTTATTTTGCCTAAGGGGAACAAAAACATTGTATCCATTCCGGTCATGGACCGAAAAGGCTTTTCATTTTTCATTGGTGATGGTTCCTGCAAAATTTATTTTAGAAATAAACTAGTGGGTACTACTACATTGTTGAATGGATTGTATCATCTAAATATCAGCAACAAAGTAGTTGTGAATACTATGACTAGAAAACGTGGTAGGGATGAAACCAATCAAGTTTTGAAATGGCATCTAAGATTTGGTCATGCTGGTAAGACCAAGATTTACAAGATGGAAAAAGATGGACTTATGGGTCTGTTGTCCGTCCATTCCAGCAGTATTTCATCTTCGGATAAATATTTCGGGCAACAACTTGTTGCCCGAAATATTTATCCGAAGATGAAATACTGTTGGAATGGACGGACAACAAACAAGGTTGCGGGAGCACTTCCGAGGGGGTGTGAATAAACACAAGATTTGTCGGGGTTGGTAGTCCCGGGCTTGAATGCTCTCGCGAGATGTTATTAATACAAATATTCGTGGATACAAGTATTAATGTGAGAATCTAAGTACAATGAGTGTAAAAAGATCCCATTATCCAGCTCTTGAGCGAAGCTTTGGTGTTCTTGCCCTCGGCCGATCGTCTTCTATGTGAGAGAGGCTGAGAGAGAAGAAGGAACCGAGAGATAGCTGTTGCCAAGAGTAGGAGAACGCCAAGTTGTGAGTATTGCTTGAATAATAAAAAACCCGAGAGCTGGCCAAGTGCAGGGAGCCTTCTATTCATAGGGGCTGAGATGCCTTGTTTCCTGGCGAGCGATCGCCTTTCGTCCAATATAATAATGGGGCGATCGTCTTTAAGTCACATGGGCTGTCTGCCTAAAGTCCAAAGCACTTTGGCTGGCAACACTGCGGTCCAATGAGGAGCCAAAGACGCGTCCGGAGTTCTTGCCACGGCGGTCCCACCGACACCTTTTCGCGGGCTCGCTTACCGGTGGAAAGATGCCGATGTCAGGTCAATGATCCGTGATATGCGGATCTTGTCTCGGCACTGCACGTGGGTTCTGTCCTGGGCTTCGGCCTTTGCCGACTGGATGACCATCGGCTCCGAGTGGTATGAGGCGGTTGGCATCGGTCGGTCACCTAGGGTCGATCGGAAAGTGCCGAGAGATGATCGTCTGCTAGTCGGCCACCAGGAGTCGATCACCAAGTACCGAGAGACAATCGTCTTAGATGTCGATCGATCGGCACCGGGACTTGTCCTGGGACCTTCGGTCGGCTGATCTATCTCGGCTGCTCGGCTATGGCTAGGTCGCCTGGCCTCTGGTCGGCAGTTCTACCTGGCTGCTCGGCTATGGCTAGGTCGCCCGGTCTCTGAGGCGATCACCGTTCGAGGCGTATAATTCTCGACATAACAATTGCCCCCCAGCTTGCTCCGATGTTGAAGACATGGGGCGAGGTGGTTCTTGCTGGCGATCGTGTAGGATGAGGACGGGCGACCCGTTGAGCTAACTTTGGTTTCGGACTTGGGCGATCTGGTCGATTGGCTAGCTATCTTTCGGTCTTGTACCTGCAAAAAACAACATTGGCCGATCCCCCTAAGAAACTTGATGGTTTCGTCGTTTTGAGGAATCGTACACAGTCGCGGAGTTCGATGGACCGACTCCATGACCGTGTCTTGTGCGCGAACGACATTGACTGTCTCGTGACTCATTTTATTGTGAGGGTCCTCTGTTACGCTGCGCCTCGCCTCGTATTTAAACATAGGGCGTGCGGTCTCGGTCTAGAGTAGTCCTTGCGCGGGGCGTCGTCGGATTAATCAACTCCACTTCCGCGGCTTTGTTAGCTCTGCTTCCACCTCGGCCCACCGTGAAGATGGCGAACCTCGACGGTGTACGTTGAGACGGGGGTAGTGACGCGTCGCATTGTCCGGGTTCACCATGTTAAATGATGAACCTTTGAGGACGGGCGATCGTGTCCACTGATTAGTTTTGGAGGGCCCTCAGACTACGCCGACCTCCTATTTAAACGAAGGGCGAGCGATCTTGGCCCAAAGGGACCTTGCATGGCCGAAGCAGCCGGTTCCATCGACTACCAGGACCATGGCTGTATGTTGTGCGGTGGAGGCGATCTCGTGCCTTAGTCCATCATGTTAGATGGTGAACTGTAGATGGCGAACGAGTCCTCCGGTTTTGGTGATGTTGCTTGATAATGGCGATCGGGCTAGAAGACTGGTGATCGTCGTTTGACTGCCGATCGCGCTGCTCATAGGCTAAGCAGAAACCGTTGCCTGGCCAGGAAGTCTGCGGCCTTAGCTCGGAAGATCGCGTAGGTCGAGGGTTGATCTTTTGTAAGATGCCTGAACATAGGCGAAAGACCATGGAATCCTCCTAGGACCGCGTAGAGGGCGATCTCATCGCTTACGGGCTCGCCGTTGAGGATGATCTCGTCTACTCGGTCGATGTAGTCCGAGTCGGACTCTTCTTCCCCTTACTTGATTCGCATCATGTGATGGGGACCTTCTGGCCGAGCGACCCTGGTGGCGAAGTACGTTGTGAAGTCATTCGCCAGTTGGTTAAAGGAGCCGATGGACCGAGGCGGCAATGCGGCGTACCCCCTGTGGGCGAGGTCGTCCAGCGTCAGAGGGAACATTCGGCACCTGGTCGCATCAGATGCCCCACACCCGGTCATGTAGATGTTGAACTTGCTCAGGTGTGTTTCGGGGTCCGATCTCCCCTCGTACAAAGGTGTTTTCGGGGGAGCGATCTTGTGCTGCACGGGGGCGAGCTCGATGTTGACCGCGAACGGCTCGCTCGGCCCAACGATCTTGCTCTTGGCGCCTGCCCCGTATTCCATGAGCGCCTTCATGTCATCGAGCTGGCGTTGCATCGCGGCCATTGCTGTAGCATGGTCGCTCGTGGATCGGCTTTTGGAGCGGGAGCCGAGGCGATCGTGTACCGATCTCCTGACTCCGCTGCTGCCGACCTCGGCTATTTGGAGAGGGGGAGCCAGACGGCTGGGCTGCCTTCTAGGAGTCGGATAGGCCGAGCTCCTGGTGATGGACTCGAGCTCCGTCGTCTCGTGGCTGGGGCCGGACTGCCCCGGTCGCCATGATGGGTCGCTGCCCAGGCGATCGAAAACAGAGGTGCCCCGGCTGGCGAGCGCCTCCTCTTGCGAATGGGAGCCTCCTGCCGATCGCTTGGTCAGTAACGCCTTGTACTTCCGTTTGGTCATCCGGCGGATGGCCGAGGGGGTGATAGCGGGAGGCGCGTCGAGAGCACTCCGTCGCTCCTATAGGACGGCCATGGCCTCTTCGATCTATTCCGAGGTTCGAAACTGATCGAGCGAGAGACTTGGGCCGTCCCCCAGGGGCGAGATCGAGCGTCTCGGGCCACGACGGCTACCCTCCACCATCGGCTGTGGCTCGGACCGAGACGGAACGAGGCATCTGGCGGGCTAGCCAGCGGCTTTCTTCGACGCGGAGGCGGAAGACATGATTCTGAAAGCTTTCTCTAAAGAACAGTGAGTGTTTCTTCAGGTATATGTCCCGGAGAACAGTGAGTGTTCTTCGAGATGGTAGGAATAAAATTGAGGGTTAGATGCCCTCATTCTAGCGCCAATTGTTGTTGCCCGAAATATTTATCCGAAGATGAAATACTGCTGGAATGGACGGACAACAAACAAGGTTGCGGGAGCACTTCCGAGGGGGTGTGAATAAACACAAGATTTGCCAGGGTTGTTAGTCCCGGGCTTGAATGCTCTCGCGAGATGTTATTAATACAAATATTCGTGGATACAAGTATTAATGTGAGAATCTAAGTACAATGAGTGTAAAAAGATCCTATTATCCAGCTCTTGAGCGAAGCTTTGGTGTTCTTGCTCTCGGCCGATCGTCTTCTGTGTGAGAGAGTTTGAGAGAGAAGAAGGAACCGAGAGATAGCTGTTTCCAGGAGTAGGAGAAAGCCAAGTTGTGAGTATTGCTTGAATCGTAAAAAACCCGAGAGCTGGCCAAGTGCAGGGAGCCTTCTATTTATAGGGGCTGAGATGCCTTGTTTCCTGGCGGGCGATCGCCTTTCGTCAAATATAATAATAGGGCGATCATCTTTAAGTCACATGGGCTGTCTGCCTAAAGTCCAAGGCAGCTGCTGGCAGCCAGCTGTGCGGTCCAATGAGGAGACAGCACGCGTCCGGAGTTGCTGTCACGGGCGGTCCCACTGACACCTTTCGGCGGGCCTGTCGGCTGGTGGAAAGATGCTGACTGGCTGTGGTCAATGATCCGTGATATGCGGATCTTGTCTCGGCACTGCACGTGGGTTCTGTCCTGGGATTCGGCCTTTGCCGACTGGATGACCATCGGCTTCGAGTGGTATGAGGTGGTCAGCATCGGTCGGTCACTAAGGGTCGATCGGTAAGTGCCGAGAGATGATCGTCTGCTAGTCGGCCACCAGGAGTCGATCCCCAAGTACCAAGAGACGATCGTCTTAGATGTCGATCGATCGGCACCGGGACTTGTCCTGGGACCTTCGGTCGGCTGATCTATCTCGGCTGCTCGGCTATGGCTAGGTCGCCTGGCCTCTGGTCGGCAGTTCTGCCTGGCTGCTCGGCTATGGCTAGCTCGCCCGGTCTCTGAAGCGATCGCCGTTCGAGGCGTATAATTCTCGACATAACACATGTCTAATGAGCTTCAGAGAGCTCATGAGAAAATGACTTCTGTTAGGCAGATTCTATCTCACTTAACCGAACTTTATGGTGAGCACAACAGAACTGCTAGATATGAGATATCCAAGCAACTTTTCGGTGCAAGGATGAAGGAAGGTGAGAAGGTTGGGGAACACGTCCTCAAAATGATATCCATGATCGAGAGATTGGAGGCTCTTGATTTTAAAATGGATACTTCTCTCCAAACCGACCTTATCCTACAGTCTCTCCCTGATTCCTTCTCACAGTTTGTTATCAACTTCAACTGCAATGAGATTGCATGTAATTTAGCTGGGCTAATGAACAAACTTGTGACCGTTCAGTCTCAGATGAAGACTCCGCGAATGAAGGAGTCTGCTCTTGTGATTTCTTCTGGACTTCGGAAGTCTAAGAATAAGAAGAAAAAGACCAAGAAGCGGATTGGACCACAAGCTAAGGACCTTAAGGGAAAGGGCAAGGCCCCGATGGTTCCAAAGAACAAGAAGAAGAAGGATGTTTGTCTCAAGTGCGGTGAGCTGGGCCACTGGGCTAGAGACTGTCCGATTCTTCATGGCAGTTTAGGTACAGAACATTTAGTTTTGGAAACAAATTATTCTGCTACTGTATTTTCTACTTCCTGGATACTTGATTCTGGTGCTAGTTCTCATATTTGTACCGTGAATCAGGATCTGGAACAAAGTAGGAAGCTTGGAGCTGGAGAAGTTATGATCACAGTCGGAAGCGGGCATAGTGTCGAGGCGACCGACATAGGATCACTTCTTTTGGGTTTAGAATCCGGCTTTGTTTTGACTTTAGAAGATGTACTTATTTTGCCTAAGGGGAACAAAAACATTGTATCCATTCCGGTCATGGACCGAAAAGGCTTTTCATTTTTCATTGGTGATGGTTCCTGCAAAATTTATTTTAGAAATAAACTAGTGGGTACTGCTACATTGTTGAATGGATTGTATCATCTAAATCTCAGCAACAAAGTAGTTGTGAATACTATGACTAGAAAACGTGGTAGGGATGAAACCAATCAAGTTTTGAAATGGCATCTAAGACTTGGTCATGTTGGTAAGACCAAGGTTTACAAGATGGAAAAAGATGGACTTATGGGTCTGTCGTCCGTCCATTCCAGCGGTATTTCATCTTCGGATAAATATTTCGGGCAACAACAATTGGCCAATTGTTTTTGCCCGAAATATTTATCCGAAGATGAAATACTGCTGGAATGGACGGACAACAAACAAGGTTGCGGGAGCACTTCCGAGGGGGTGTGAATAAACACAAGATTTGCCGGGGTTGTTAGTCCCGGGCTTGAATGCTCTCGCGAGATGTTATCAATACAAATATTCGTGGATACAAGTATTAATATGAGAATCTAAGTACAATGAGTGTAAAAAGATCCTATTATCCAGCTCTTGAACGAAGCTTTGATGTTCTTGCTCTCGGCCGATCGTCTTCTATGTGAGAGAGGCTGAGAGAGAAGAAGGAACCGAGAGATAGCTGTTGCCAAGAGTAAGAGAAAGCCAAGTTGTGAGTATTGCTTGCATCGTAAAAAACCCGAGAGCTGGCCAAGTGCAGGGAGCCTTCTATTTATAGGGGCTGAGATGCCTTGTTTCCTGGCGGGCGATCGCCTTTCGTCCAATATAATAATGGGGCGATCGTCTTTAAGTCACATGGGCTGTCTGCCTAAAGTCCAAGGCATTCTGGCACGGTATGCGGTCCAATGAGGAGCCAGCACGCGTCCGGAGTTGCTGTCACGGGCGGTCCCACTGACACCTTTCGGCGGGCCTGTCGGCTGGTGGAAAGATGCTGACAGGCTGTGGTCAATGATCCATGATATGCGGATCTTGTCTCGGCACTGCACGTGGGTTCTGTCCTGGGCTTCGGCCTGTGCCGACTGGATGACCATCGGCTTCGAGTGGTATGAGGCGGTCGGCATCGGTCGGTCACCAAGGGTCGATCGGCAAGTGCCGAGAGATGATCGTTAGCTAGTCGGCCACCAGGAGTCGATCGCCAAGTACCGAGAGACGATCGTCTTAGATGTCGATCGATCGGCACCGGGACTTGTCCTGGGACCTTCAGTCGGCTGATCTATCTCAGCTGCTCGGCTATGGCTAGGTCGTCGGCCTCCGGCCTCAGCTCACTGGCTGCTCGGCTATGGCTAGGTCGCCCGGTCTCTGAGGCGATCGCCGGTCGAGGCATATAATTCTCGACATAACAATTGCCCCCCAGCTTGCTCCGATGTTGAAGACATGGGGCGAGGTGGTTCTTGCTGGCGATCGTGTAGGATGAGGACGGGCGACCCGTTGAGCTGACTTTGGTTTCGGACTTGGGCGATCTGGTCGATTGGCTAGCTATCTTTCGGTCTTGTACCTGCAAAAAACAACATTGGCCGATCCCCCTCAGAAACTTGATGGTTTCGTCGTTTTGAGTAATCGTGCACAGTCGCGGAGTTCGATGGACCGACTCCATGACCGTGTCTTGTGCGCGAACGACATTGACTGTCTCGTGACTCATTTTATTGTGAGAGTCCTCTGTTAGGCTGTACCTCGCCTCGTATTTAAACGAAGGGCGTGCGGTCTCGGTCTAGAGGAGTCCTTGCACGGGGCGTCGTCGGATTAAACCATGTTAAATGATGAACCTTTGAGGGCGGTCGATCGTGTCCACTGATTGGTTTTGGAGGGCCCTCAGACTACGCCGGCCTCCTATTTAAACGAAGGGCGGGCGATCTTGGCCCAAAGGGACCTTGCATGGCCGAAGCAGCCGGTTCCATCGACTACCAGGACCATGGCTGTATGTTGTGCGGTGGAGGAGATCTCGTGCCTTAGTCCATCATGTTAGATGGTGAATTGTAGATGGCGAACGAGTCCTCCGGTTTTGGTGATGTTGCTTGATAATGGCGATCGGGCTGGAAGACTGGTGATCGTCGTTCGGCTGCCGATCGCGCTGCTCATAGGCTAAGTAGAAACCTTTGCCTGACCAGGAAGTCTGCGGCCTTAGCTCGGAAGATCGCGTAGGTCGAGGGTTGATCTTTCGTAAGATGCCTGAACATAGGCGAAAGACCATGGAATCCTCCTAGGACCGCGTAGAGGGCGATCTCATCGCTTACGGGCTCGCCGTTGAGGATGATCTCGTCTACCCGGTCGATGTAGTCCGGTCGGACTCTTCTTCACCTTACTTGATTCGCATCATGCGATGGGGACCTTTTGGCCGAGCGACCCTGGTGGCGAAGTACGCTGTGAAGTCGTTCGCTAGTTGGTTAAAGGAGCTGATGGACCGAGACGGCAATGCGGCGTACCCCCTGTGGGCGAGGTCGTCCAGTGTCAGAGGGAACATTCGTCACATGGTCACGTCAGATGCCCCACACCAGGTCATGTAGATGTTGAACTTTCTTAGGTGTGTTTCGGGGTCCGATCTCCCCTCGTACAAAGGTGTTTGCGGGGGAGCGATCTTGTGCTGCACGGGGGCGAGCTCGATGTGGACCGCGAGCGGCTCGCTCGGCCCGACGATCTTGCTCTTGGCGCCTGCCCCGGATTCCATGAGCGCCTTCATGTCATCGAGCTGGCGTTGCATCGCGGCTATTGCTGTAGCATGGTCGCTCGTGGATCGGCTTTTGGAGCGGGAGCCGAGGCGATCGTGTACCGATCTCCTGACTCCGCTGCTGCCGACCTCGGCTATTTGGCGAGGGGGAGCCAGACGGCTGGGCTGCCTTCTAGGAGTCGGATAGGCCGAGCTCCTGGTGACAGACTCGAGCTCCGTCGTCTCGTGGCTGGGGCCGGACTGCCCCGGTCGCCATGATGGGTCGCTGCCCAGGCGATCGAAAACAGAGGTGCCCCGGCTGGCGAGCGCCTCCTCTTGCGAATGGGAGCCTCCTGGCGATCGCTTAGTCAGCAACGCCTTGTACTTCCGTTTGGTCATACGGCGGATGGCCGAGGGGGTGATAGCGGGAGGCGCGTCGAGAGCACTCCGTCTCTCCTGTAGGACGGCCATGGCCTCTTCGATCTGTTCCGAGGTTCGGAACTGATCGAGCGAGAGACTTGGGCCGTCCCCCAGGGGCGGGATCGAGCGTCTCGGACCGCGGCGGCTACCCTCCGCCATCGGCTGTGGCTCGGACTGAGACGGAACGAGGCGTCCGCGGCCGCTGGCTTTCTTCGACGCGGAGGCGGAAGACATGATTCTGAAAGCTTTCTCTGAAGAACAGTGAGTGTTTCTTCAGGTATATATCCCGGAGAACAGTGAGTGTTCTTCGAGACGGTAGGAATAAAATTGAGGGTTAGATGCCCTTCTTCTAGCACCAATTGTTGTTGCCCGAAATATTTATCCGAAGATGAAATACTGCTGGAATGGACGGACAACAAACAAGGTTGCGGGAGCACTTCCGAAGGGGTGTGAATAAACACAAGATTTGCCGGGGTTGTTAGTCCCGGGCTTGAATGCTCTCGCGAGATGTTATTAATACAAATATTCGTGGATACAAGTATTAATGTGAGAATCTAAGTACAATGAGTGTAAAAAGATCCTATTATCCAGCTCTTGAGCGAAGCTTTGGTGTTCTTGCCCTCGGCCGATCGTCTTCTGTGTGAGAGAGGCTGAGAGAGAAGAAGGAACCGAGAGATAGCTGTTGCCAAGAGTAGGAGAAAGCCAAGTTGTGAGTATTGCTTGAATCATAAAAAACCCGAGAGCTGGCTAAGTGCAGGGAGCCTTCTATTCATAGGGGCTGAGATGCCTTGTTTCCTGGCGGGCGATCGCCTTTCGTCCAATATAATAATGGGGCGATCGTCTTTAAGTCACATGGGCTGTCTGCCTAAAGTCCAAGGCAGCTGCTAGGAGCCAGCTGTGCGGTCCAATGAGGAGCCAGCACACGTCCGGAGTTGCTGTCACGGGCGGTCCCACTGACACCTTTCGGTGGGCCCGTCGGCTGGTGGAAAGATGGTGACAGCCTGTGGTCAATGATCCGTGATATGTAGATCTTATCTCGGCACTGCACGTGGGTTCTGTCCTGGGCTTCGGCCTTTGCCGACTGGATGACCATCGGCTTCGAGTGGTATGAGACGGTCGGCATCGGTCGGTCACCAAGGGTCGATCGGCAAGTGCCGAGAGATGATCTTCTGCTAGTCGGCCACCAGGAGTCGATCGCCAAGTACCGATAGATGATCGTCTTAGATGTCGATCGATCGGCACCGGGACTTGTCCTGGGACCTTCGGTCGGCTGATCAATCTCGGCTACTCGGCTATGGCTAGGTCGCCTGGCCTCTGGTCGGCAGTTCTGCCTGGCTGCTCGGCTATGGCTAGGTCGCCCGGTCTCTGAGGCTATCGCCGGTCGAGGCGTATAATTCTCGACATAACAGGGTCCATTGGGATCAGATCCCTTTCCTACTTGTGAATCTTGCCTTAAAAGCAAAATGACTAAGTCCCCCTTCACAGGGACATTTGAAAGAGCCGCTGATAAACTGGGATTAATTCATACCGACGTATGTGGTGCTTTGGAAGCAGCACGTGACGGATATCAATATTTCATTACGTTTACAGATGATCATACTAGGTATGGTTATGTATACTTAATGAAACATAAATCCGAGGCCTTTGAGAAATTCCAGGAATTCAAGGCCCTAGTCGAGAAACAAACTGGTAATCATATCAAAGCACTTCGGTCGGACCGAGGTGGCGAGTATATGAGTACGGAGTTTGACGAGTTCCTTAAGGAACATAGAATAGTTTCACAACTAACACCTCCAGGTACTCCTCAGTTAAATGGTGTGTTAGAAAGAAGGAACCGGACCTTGTTAAACATGGTCCGTTCCATGCTGGGCTATATTGACTTACCGATTTACCTGTGGGAGTATGCACTCTTGACTGCTGCTTACATCTTGAACAGATGTCCTTCCAAATCCGTTCCTAAAACTCCACATGAGATGTGGGAGGGAAGGAAACCAAGTCTTAATCATATTAGGATTTGGGGATGTCCCGCCTATGTCAAGAAGACTAAGGTGGAAAAGTTGGAAGCTAGGTCTGCGAAGGGACGTTTCATTAGATTCCCGTCTGGGACAATGGGATATCTATTCTACATGACCGAAGATCGAAAGATCATTGTTGCTTTACAAGCACACTTCCTGGAAGATGAGTTCATTCAGGAAGGCGGAGCAGGTAGAAGTATTTCTTTAGAAGAATACAATGAAACTCCTCGGGAGACACCTGTGCAAGAAACTGGAACCGAACCTTCTGAAACACAAGTACAACCACCTCGTAGGTCTAGTAGGGTGTCTCATTTACCTGAGAAGTATGGGCTTGTGCACTTGGAGTAGCTGGGTCTCCATGAGGTTCCAAGTGATAGCCAAGAGACCGACCCGACGACCTATGACCAAGCGATGGTGGATGTAGACTCCGCGAAATGGCGTGAAGCTATGGAAGCTGAGATAGACTCGATGCATGCCAATCAGGTCTGGACTGTAGTAGACCGCCCCAAGGGCATAGTGCCTATTGGGAACAAGTGGATCTACAAGAGAAAGACTGATGGTGATGGCAAGGTTGACGCCTATAAGGCCAGACTTGTGGCAAAGGGTTATACCCAAAAGGAAGGGATCGATTACCACGATACTTTCTCGCCCGTAGCCATGATCAAGTCTATTCACATGATGCTTGCTATAGCTGCCTACCACGATTATGAGATATGGCAAATGGATGTAAAGACGGCTTTCCTTAATGGATTCCTCGAGGAGGAAATCTATATGGAGCAGCCTAAAGGCTTTGTGTCCGAAGTCGATATTCAGAAAGTGTGCAAGCTTCAGCGTTCCATTTATGGACTGAAGCAAGTGTCGTGTAGTTGGAACCTTCGTTTTGACGAGCCGGTCAAAGAGTTTGACTTCGTGCAAAATGAAGAGGAACCTTGTGTATACAAGAGGGTTAGTGGGAGCAAGATCGCATTCTTAGTACTATATGTGGACGATATTCTACTAATAGGAAATGATGTGGGAATGCTCAGTTCTGTAAAAGCTTGGCTTTCGAGTAATTTCTCCATGAAAGACTTGGGAGAAGCAACCTATATTCTTGGAATTCGACTCTACCGGGATAGAGCGAAGAGAACAATAGGCCTTTCCCAAGCCCTCTATATAGATAAGATCTTAAAGCGATTTAAGATGGATGATTCTAAAAGAAGGTTCCTACCGATGCAACATGGAATAAAACTCACCTTGAAGATGTGTCCTCAGAGTGAGGAACAACGAAATGAAATGAGTAATATACCATATGCTTCGGCCGTGGGTAGCCTTACGTATGCTATGTTGTGTACAAGACCTGACATCGTGCATGCTGTAAGCGTGGTGAGTAGGTTTCAGGCAAACCGAGGTAGAGAACATTGGACTACCATAAAGAACGTTCTCAAGTACTTGAGAAGAACTAGAGATATGATTCTGATGTATGGCGGTGGAGAATTGGATGTGGTGGGATTCACTTATTCGGACTTCCAAGGACTGAAGGACGACTCGATGTCCACTTCTGGATACATATTTACTCTTAATGGAGGAGCAGTATCTTGGCGTAGTGCCAAGCAAAGCGCGATCACGATTCCACTGTTAGCCGAGTATCAAGCACCTGAGGCTTCCAAGGAAGGGTTCTCGATTAAGAAGTTTCGGGAGAACTTCAAGTGATACCATGTGCCGAAATGCCTGTCTACTGCATCGCGACAACGACGGAGCTATAGCGCAGGCCAAGGAGCCGAGGTTTCACAACAGCACCAAACATATTGAGAGGAAGTATCATCTCGTAAGAGAATTTGTTCGCAAGGGATATATTGTGCTGCACAGAGTAGACTCGGCCGACAACGTCGTCGATCCACTGACCAAGCCACTTTCTCAGACTAGCTTGGAGCGTCATCTGGAGAACATGGGTATTAGATACCATAGTGTGTGGCATTGAGTGCAAGTGGTAGATTATTAGGAGTATGCCCTCGAATGCCACTCAGAGGATGTTGAGTGAGGGCATTGCACTTGTAATTATGTAAATCAATTATATAAGGCAATGGATGTTTCTTTATTTACTGGTAGTTACTGGCATTCCTAACTCGTAAATATACATGTAGAAACTAGTCCGTGTATTTGAGAGCAAAACGTTCCACTCCTTATTGGATAAGGGGGTCGGCACTGGAAAGGTTTATAGCTCAAATACTTAATCGTTCGCAAGTCGATGAAACTTGACTGGGCGTTAAGTTTATGTGAAGACTTGTATGACGTGTTCTTTGACAAGGAGAGTCCATGTCGAAGACTAATGGTTAGTGGGAGCACACGTTATAGGTATGCTAATTAGATTAGTATACTCGAACCGACTCACCCTCGATTCGTCACACGGATTTCACTCCGGGACAGCCAATGATGGAATCGAAAGGTTGTGATAGGTATTCGTGAACCTTCGACTTGAGGATTTAGTAGGGATGTGCTTGTGACGTCAAGATTTTCATTAGAGTAGTTCGACCCTATAAACTGGAAGGCGGGGGTCAACCTCGACGTGCATCTTGACGGGCAAGTAGCAGGTCCTACTAAATACCAAGATAGAATTATTTCTCCCGTTAGTGAGTGGGTTATATGTCCTATGCGGTTATTGGCAGATGAGATCATAAGTCTTTGGCCAAAGCATTGGAGCTAGTTGTATTAGATACACGACAGAATGGTTTATACGTTTGAAAGAAGAGTTTATACGTTTACTGGTATTCACGATAGAATGGTTCTTGAATGATCCCAATCATTCGTTCTCAGTTGGGGTACAGTGCAGGCCGCCAGGCTGGCTAGGTGGTGCTACTACTCTTTGGTTCCTCCCATTGCTGACTGAGACGGACCTACCGAGTCGCGTAATAGGATTGACGACGGAATGAATAAAGCTAATTCTCTCATTATGAATATTAGATATTGGATATCTAATTTTAGAACATTGGATGTTTAAATCGATTTATTGGATAAATTGATTTACGACCAAATAAATTAAATATATTACTCGGTGATTAATTTAATTCATGAATATAATTATTTCTTGGAGAAATTAATTATGTTATTTTGTATTTGATATGTTTAATAAATTGGATTAATTAAACGATATAAATACATCGGAACGGAATTGGAGTTTATCTGTTTGGACTCTCGGGAGTCCGAAACGAACCGAACTCTTCCTATAATTCATCTTGGCCGCCCCCTCCTTATTACCATGTGTGTGTATTGACTTGTCCCCATCATGGTTTTGGAATCTCATGTGATTGAGGGGACAAGCATCATATACATTATATGGGGAATCTATCATGATATATGTATTTGTTTTCATGTGAGTTGAATAAGAATATATAGAAGACTTTGATCTCTCATCCTCAACTTCACTTCTTGGCATTATACGTATCATTGAGTTTGAGAGAGAGAGAAAATTGTTTTCTCTTTAGTCATCTTTTTCTTCAACCTTGTTCTTGTTTTTCTTAGAGAAAAAATATCAAGACATAAAGAGAGAGTAAGATTAAAACACTTAGAGTGTAGTAATCTTTACATATATAGCTTCATCACCTAGCTCTAGCCGTATCCTCAGAGGATAGCAAGGTGTTGTCATTCCGTTCGTTTTTCCGGCGCGTGGCAAGTAGAGACGCGGTGCTTTCGGCATTGGATCGTTCAAGGGCTTGGAGCGGATTGAACTCGTAGAGATCAAACTAAAGCTTGGGGAATAGCTTAAGAGAAGGTTACCATTTAATCAACGGACTTCGAGGGTTAGTTTCTTACGACCTTTGTTTTTCGTTTATATATTCGTATATACATAGCTCGATCGATCCACGTAGGGATTTGGATCGAATTAATTTTTGTTTTACCGCTTCTGTTGGGCTTTCGTTTTAGGCACTGAATCACAACAAATCCTTCATTTAGGAACCGTAGTTTTCCATCCGGATCGTTCGTAGTCGTTATTCATTCCTGATTCTTCGAAGATGTCTCAAAGGCAAGTACTTTACATTTGTTTACGCGTTCTAGTATTTGAATTATGGCTTTTCGTGGTTGTATGGATGGATATGTGTATGTTCACCTAGGGACGGTCCGATGGGGCCTCTAGGGATACGTATTGCCATGAGTGTGCGTATCACGAACTATGGTTAACCACTCAGGGATGTCCGACGGGGCTCTGTTGGGTACGGTGGCCATGAGTCTCGTACCAATGGTTAACTTTGAATTGGTTTGTTGGAGAAATGTGTTTTGTGCTTGTGCACCATAAATATTCCGGAATATAAATGATTTCTAAATGATTTTGGCACATATTTTCATCTGATTAGAATGGTAGCTCAAATGGATTGTACTTGCACTAGCAGTTGTCGCTAACCCCTTAAATGGGGGAAATACTTTTGTATTTCAGGTACAGGTCATGGAAGCGAACGAGCATGCGAGCCGTACGAGGATGATGGGCAAGCGTGATTCTGTTCAGTGGTTGTCCGATGGGTGTTTGTTTCTGGAGTTTATTTATTGTGTCATTTGCCTAAGTACTCGAGTACTTCTTTTTTAAATTTATTAATATTGTGTACCCGTTTTGGGAGTGGATTTAATGTCGAATTGTAATGTTAATTTCAGTTTTCTATTTTGAATGTCGTGGATTGAGAAATTGTTTGTTGTCGATGATGTATGTCCTTTGTCGTATGTCGTTTTGGTACGTTAGCCTGGTGGACTCCAAAGTGTGAGGTCCACGGCGCTGCAATATGCCCTGATCGTCTTGGGGGTGTTACAGAATATGGTATCGGAGACTAGGTTTATGGACACCTAGGCTGTCGGTTATTTGGGTCTAGTTGAGTGTCGTTTTTTAATAGTATCACTGCTACGCAATTATCTCAGTACGTCGGTGCTCGTAAGTTTCTCCTAACTTGACTCGTTATGTTGTTTTGTTTTGTTCCTTTCTTGGTATCTTGTTGCCTCTTGCATTTGAATTGTACTCACCCGTTACTTCTTCAGAATACCTATTGGTAGAGGACGCGGACGCGGTCGCGGACGAAGTAGGGGACGTGGCGCAGCCGGTGGGGCGGCCATGTCCGATAACTCGGGAACTGATTCGGCGATGCCTTCCTTGTCGAACAGTGTTCCACCCAGTTCTAGAGGCCAGCAAGATCAGTCTGCTAGCTCCGGCAATGCTCACGATGGGTGGCAAATATTTTACAGCAAGTAGCGAACCAGATGACGCTACTGACTCAGGCCGTCTTGGTCGGCCAAGCAAATACTAAGCCGATTCCACCTACTAGAACTGGCAATGATAAGATACTTCAGGACGTGATCCTTATGTGTCCGCCGCAGTTTGATGGCACTTCCTGTTAGAGAAATGCCCTCGAATGCCACTCAGAGGATGAGAGAGTGAGAGCATATGTATTGTAATTATGAAAATTTAACAAGGCAATAATTATTTCTATATTATTGTATATCACTGGCATTGTGATTTGATATATAGAATAATAGTCCTTGCATTTGAGAGCAAACATTCTACTCCTTATGGAGATAAGGAGATAGGCACTGGAAGTGTTTAGAGCTCGAATGCTTAACTCGTTCGCAAGTCGATAAAACTTAATTGGGCAATAAGTTTAGACAAGACTTGTATAATGTGTACTTTGACATGTAGAGTGCCGGTATTCACTAAGGGTTAGTGGGAGCACACGTTATAGGTATGCTAGTGAGATTAGTACACTCGAACACGACTCACCTCGATTCGGTCACATGGATATCACTCAGGGATTGTCAATGACTGGATCGAAAGGTTGTGATAGGTATACATGGACCTTTGACTTGAGGTTTCAGTAGGAGATGTGCTTGTGACATTAAGTTAGTCATTAGAGTAGTTCGATCCAATCGCCGGTGGGTGGGGTCAACCTCGAAATGCAACTTAGTGGGCAAGTAGCAGTCTCTACTGAATACCAAGATAGAATTCTTTCTCCTGTAAGTGAGCAGGTAAATGTCCTATGCGGTTAATGGCAAATGAGATTATAAGTCTTTGGCCAAAGCATTTAGAGCTAGTTTTATTTGATACACGAGAGCTCGATGATTTCAGTTTGCATTAACAGAAAGCATAGTGTCAAGTTACAATAGGGTTTGACTTTTCCGTGACCCTAATACTTGACCGGGACATATGATTGAAGGGTTTATATGTATACGGTATTCACGACATAATGGTTTTGGAATGATCCGATCAGTCGTTCTTAGTTGGGTTACGGTACGAAGCATTAGACTGGCTAAGTGTTACCCGTACTCCTTGGTTCCTCCCATTGCCGACTAAGACGGACCTACGGAGTCGCGCACAAGGATATTTGATGGATAAATATGTATTTATTATCTCTTCATTAATATTGGATATTAGATATCTAATTTGATTTATTTGATAAATCATGCGGTCTAGTGAATTGAAATTAATTACTGGATGATTAATTTAATTCATAAATAATTATTTCCTGGAAATATATTATTATAATTTTGTATTTGATAAAATTAATTAATTGGATTAATTAATTAAGTATAAATACATTTGGGATAAAACGAAGTGTATTTAACCGACTAGACACGCGAACGTCCGGTACATGAACCGAGTGGCTCGGCTCGTTTTCTCACCTAAAATCTAGTGGGCCACCCCCCTCATTTTCCTCCCACCTTGCATGATACTTCCTTTAGTTGTCATGATGTGGTGTGGGGTGAGTTTGAGTTGTTTTTGTACATGAAGACAAAAGATAACATGATAATATTGATCTTTAATATCTTTTCAATCATGTTATAAAACAAGACCATAACTCACCACATGAGGTAGAATTCAGCCGTGAGTTCTTAAGGGAAGGGAGAGAATTTTTTTTTTTCTTGTTCATCTTTGAGAGAAAGAAAAGGAAGAAGAGAAGAGAAGAAAAATACCGTATCAATTCCTAGCCGTGTTCTTTGAGAACGAATTGATATTTTATTTTTCCGATCAATATCTGACACGTAATAACGTAGAGACATTCGGCAATTTCGGTGTTGGATCATTCAACAAGCTACAACGAATTGGATTCGTGTTCGTGTCGGTAACCAGAGAAAGTTTGTTCGGGTTTTACCTTCGAAGATTATATCATCAAAGGAGTACGAGGATAAGTATTCTTTGATTCTCTTCCTCGTTATTTATATTCGTTTATATGATGCTTGATCGGTCCGTTTTTGGGGTTTGGTTTTATCCGGTTGGACCGTTTTATTTTCCGCTGCGTAATTCGATTTTAATTACCGAATCCCAACAATGGTATCGGAGCAAGGTCTATGCAATCGTATATTCGATATTTGCATTTGGAATGCTTGATTTTTTTTTTTTTATGATTTAGTATCATAAAAATTTTAATTGTTGATGTTTAATTGTTCATCTAAAAATTATTTTTCATGATTTTATGTTACAATATAAATCTATTTTTCTTTTGAAAAACTGATTTATTTGTGTATTATAAAAATTAAAAAATATTATTTTTGGATTCGGACGAAAATGAGAAAAAATGAGTAGGAATTTAACTGGACTCGGGTCTTGGGATCTGGCTGGTTGGCCGGGCCGGGCTGGGCTGGCCGCTGGTCAATGGTCAATGGGCAGCTTGTCTGCCATGAGGTTGGCCCGGCCTTGTGTTTTCCGACTCGCTTTTATATTTCGTTCGGTAAATTAATTTTTCGCAAATTAAATTGGATTTAATTTGACTAAAATATAATTATGGTAATTTTATTTTAAGGGAATTAATTTAATGAAATATTTATTTTGTCCGGAGCAAATTAAAATTAACGGTTAAGTGAATTAATTGGATTAATTCTAATTGTTGGATTAATTTTTATTGATTAGATCAATTTTAGATTAATTATTATTGTCATTTATTTTAATGTAATTGTTGCATTAATTTTGAATGGGGATGTAGTTCATGGACCTAGTTTTGAATCGTTTGTTTTGTTCGATTGGGTTGTAAAGGCCGTTTTGAGCCTATTTATTTTACTAGAAAATTTGTATAGGATGCAATTTTTCAAATGTAAAATTTATATGTAATGGCGAAGACCGGAGGAAGATTCGCTCGAGAAGACGAAGATTCAAAACCGAAGACATGTAATTAGATTACGATGTTTTTGTTCTAGGAACGGTCCATGACCTGCATGTTGTTAGTTTTAGGTTGTGTATGTTTTCATATTGTATGACAAACAAACAAACCGACAAACTGCGCTTATAAACGGATTAATGTGCAAAGTGTAACATATAATCGCGTTAATACTCCCACTTACAAACACTAAGTTATAAAGGTTACGAGGTTTCCTACCCCCCGTCAAACTCATGGAAAATTGAAATCTAAACCGGAATATTATTCTTCCGAGTATGTCGGGGTAATATTTTTGGGGTAAGTTGATAAATTCCTAGAGTGCATTAGATGCCTTTGGTTGTGACAAATCAAACCCCTATAAACCGTATGGGTTGCCGGGTAAGATTCAATTGTCAGACTAATATGAGTTGATGGTTTAAACTTAGATAGTTCAGCGAGCCATAGAAACCGAATGGGTTGAGGGCAAGTGAACTAGGGGTAAAAGAAGATCGAATCATCCATTAGATGGGTTGGTATTAGACACCACTTTATAAAGAATAATAGAATAGAAACCGTATGGGTTGCCCTCTATTAAACTTTGTAAAGAAATCGATCACCACTATGAAGTCACCCAAGACTTTCAGATTTAACATGGGAGTATGTAAATGCCGATAAAATAGTGGGAGCCGAGTTATGAATAAAGAAAGTCCTTAAATTCTTTACTCCGATCATAATTAAATAATCACTAACGAAGCTTAAATTATTCTCTGCAGTTAACAAAACTCTCAATATGACAATGAACCCACTCGCTATACTACTTGAAAAGAACGTCCTGACTGGTCCGAACTATGTGGGTGGCCGGAACTTGAGGATTGTCCTAACTATGGAAATGCTGGGATACGTCTTGGAGGTGGACATCCCAGCGGCTCCTGCAAGAACCCGAGCCAATCAGGAAGATGTCGATGCCCATGAGAAAAGGGTAAAAGACGACATAAGAGTGCGAGGGTACATGTTAGGCTCAATGACCAATGAGCTTCAACGTGCCCATGAAAAGATGACGTCTTCGAGAGCCATCTTATCGCACCTGGCTGAGCTCTATGGAGAGCATAGCCGAACTGCTAGATATGAGATATCAAAGCAATTATTCGGCGCCAGGATGAAGGAAGGAGAGAGGGTTGGGGACCATGTCCTCAAGATGATCTCGATGATTGAGAGATTAGAAGCTCTTGATTTCAGATGAATGCATCTCTCCAAACTGACCTTATCCCGCAGTCACTTCCTGACTCCTTTTCACAATTTGTCATGAACTTCAACTGCAATGAGATTGCATGTAACTTAGCTGGGCTAATGAACAAACTGACGACTGCCCAGTCTCAGATGAAGACAAAGGGAAAGGAAGTTGCACTTGTGATTTCTTCTGGGACTTGGTAGTCGAAGAATAAGAAGAAAAAGAATAAGAAGCAGTTAGGTCCAATAGCCAAGATCGACAAGGGAAAGGGCAAGGTCCCAATGGTTCAAAAAAGCAAGGGGGCCAAGAAAACGGATGTATGCCTCAACTGCGGTGAGCTAGGCCACTGGAAGAGGTACTGTCCAAAGATTGACCGTAATGCGCCTTCAGGTACGAAACTACTGGTTTAGAAACAAATTGTTCTGTAACTGTATATTCTACTTCTTGGATACTTGATTCCGGTGCGAGTTCTCACATTTGTACAATGAATCAGGATCTGGAACGAAGTAGGAAGCTGGATTCAGGGGAGGTGATGGTCACCGTCGGAAGTGGGCATAGTGTCGAGGCTTCTGATATCGGATCCCTTATGTTGGATTTAGAATCTGGTTTTATTCTTACTTTAGATGATGTACTTGTTTTGCCCAAGGGGCACAAAAATATTGTATCAATTCCAGTCATGGACCGAAAGGGATTTCACTTCTTTATTGGAGATGGGTCCTGTCGTATTTATTTTAGAAATAAATTGGTTGGTACTGCTACATTATTAAATGGTTTATACCATTTAAATCTAAAGAATAAAACAACTGTGAACACTATAACTAGGAAGCGTGGTAGGGATGAAACGAACCAAGCACTTAAGTGGCATCTTAGACTTGATCATATCGGTCAGACCAAGGTTCATAAAATGGAGAAAGATGGGCTTACGGGTCCATTGGGATCAGATCCTTATCCAACTTGTGAATCTTGCCTTCAAGGCAAAATGAATAAGTTACCCTTCGCAGGGACTTTTGAAAGAGTCTTTGAAAAACTCGATTGATCCATACCGACGCCTCGTGGCCCTTTGAAGTGGCACGAGACGGCTTTCAAGGTATTTCATTACATTCACCGATGACCATACTGTATAGATTCGTACTTAATGAAACATAAGTCGAAGCTTTTGATAAATTCAAGGAATTTAAAGCCCTAGTTGAAAATCAAACAGTAACCGTGTTAAGACTCTTCGGCCGGGGTGGTGAGTACATGAGTACCGAATTTGATGAGTTCTTAAAGGAACTAGGAATAGTGTCACAATTCACTCCTCCAGCTACTCCACAATTAAATGGTGTATCAGAAAGAAGGAACCGAACCTTGTTGGACATGGTTCGCTCCATGCTTAACTATACTGATCTACCGATTTATACGTGGGGTTACGTGCTCACTTCTGCTGTGCATATCTTGAGCAGATGTCCTTCCAAACCGTTTCCTAAGACTCCCACGAGATGTGGAGAGGTAGGAAACCAAGTCTTAATCACATTAGGATTTGGGGATGCCCTGCTTATGTCAAGAAGACTAAAGTAGAGAAATTGGAAACTAGGTCTGTGAAAGGTCGTTTCATAGGATATCCAGGGGATTCCATGGGATATCTATTCTACATGCACGAAGATCATAGGATCATCATTGCTACACAAGTACACTTCTTGGAAGATCAGTTTATTCAGGAAGGAGGGGAAGGTAGAAATATTTCTTTAGAAGAAATAAAAGAAACACCAAATGAGACACCTATGCAAGATATTAGAACCCAACCTTCTGAAATACAAACACAACCTCGCAAGTCTAGTAGAATTTTTCAATTACCTGAGAGGTATGGCTATCTGCATCAAGAGGAACTGGGTGTCCATGAGATGACAGAAAGTAGTCAAGAGAATGATCCTTCTACATACGACCAAGCGATGGTAGATGTTGACTCCACCAAGTGGCAAGAAGCTATGGAAGCTGAGATAGACTCAATGCATGCTAATCAGGTCTGGACTTTAGTAGATCGTCCTAAAGGCATAGTGCCTATTGGAAACAAATGGATCTATAAAAGAAAGACTGATGGAGATGGCAAGGTTGATATCTATAAGGCCAGGCTTGTGGCAAAGGGTTATTCCCAAAGAGAAGGAATCGATTACTTCGAGACCTTCTCACCTGTAGCTATGATTAAGTCTATTCGCATGATGCTTGCCATAGCAGCCCACTTAGATTATGAAATATGGCAAATGGATGTGAAAACGGCATTCTTAAATAGATTCCTCGAGGAGGAGATTTACATGGAACAGCCTAAGGGATTCATATCTCAAACCAATATTCATAAAGTATGCAAACTTCAGCGTGCCATTTATGGACTGAAGCAAGCTTCACAGAGTTGGAATCTTCGTTTTAATGAGACAGTCAAAGAGTTTGATTTTGTCCAAAACGAAGAGGAGCCCTGTATTTAAAAGAAGGTTAGTGGGAGCAAAATTGCGTTCTTAATACTATATGTAGATGACATTCTACTTATAGGAAACGACGTAGGAATGCTCAGTTCTATGAAAGCTTGGCTTTCTAAAGAGTTCTCAATGAAAGACTTGGGAGAAGCTACCTATATTCTGGGTATTCGTCTCTACCGGGATAGAGCGAAAAGAATGTTAAGTCTTTCCCAAGCCCTCTATATAGAAAGATCCTGAAGCGATTTAGGATGGAAGATTCTAAAAGAGGGTTCCTTCCTATGCAACATGGTGCAAAACTTTCCTTAGAGATGTGTCCTCAAAGTGAGGAAGACAGAAAGGAAATGAGTAAAGTGCCCTATGCTTCGGCAGTAGGTAGCCTCATGTATGATATGATTTGCACTAGACCGGACATTGCCTATGCTGTGAGCGTAGTAAGTCGGTTTCAGTCAAATCCAGGGCAGGAACATTGGACTACTGTAAAGAACATTCTTAAGTACCTAAGGAGGACTAAAGACTTAGTTCTTACATACGGCGGTGGAGAAATTAGAGTGATGGGCTATACAGACTCAGATTTTTTGGGGGATATGGATGCTCAGATGTTCACATCAGGGTATATCTTCACTCTGAATGGTGGGGCAGTTTCTTGGAGAAGTGCCAAGCAAAGTTCGACTGCTATCTCTACATGTCAAGCCGAATACCAGGCAGCCACGGAGGCTGCTAAAGAAGATTTTTGGATTAAGAAGTTCACTGAGGAACTTCAAGTGGTTCCTAATGCGGAGAAGCCCGCGACGCTGTTTTGTGACAACGACGGAGCTGTTGCACAGGCTAAGGATCCTAGGGCTCACCACAATACCAAATATATTGCGAAAAAATATCATTTTGTGAGAGAAATGGTTCAGGAAGGAAATGTTATACTGCAGAGAGTAGACACAACAAATAACGTTGCTGATCCGCTTACCAAGCCACTATCTCAGAAGGTCTTAGAGAAACATCTGGAGAGTATGGGTATTAGATACCATAGTTTGTGGCATTGAGTGCAAGTGGGAGATTGTTAGAGATATGCCCTCGAATGCCACTCAGAGGATGAGAGAGTGAGAGCATATGTATTGTAATTATGAAAATTTAACAAGGCAATAATTATTTCTATATTATTGTATATCACTGGCATTGTGATTTGATATATAGAATAATAGTCCTTGCATTTGAGAGCAAACATTCTACTTCTTATGGTGATAAGGAGATAGGCACTGGAAATGTTTAGAGCTCGAATGCTTAACTCGTTCGCAAGTCGATAAAACTTAACTGGGCAATAAGTTTAGACAAGACTTGTATAATGTGTACTTTGACATGTAGAGTGCCGGTATTCACTGAGGGTTAGTGGGAGCACACGTTATAGGTATGCTAGTGAGATTAGTATACTCGAACACAACTCACCTCGATTCGGTCACATGGATATCACTCAGGGATTGTCAATGACTGGATCGAAAGGTTGTGATAGGTATACGTGGACCTTTGACTTGAGGTTTCAGTAGGAGATGTGTTTGTGACATTAAGTTAGTCATTAGAGTAGTTCGATCCAATCGCCGGTGGGTGGGGTCAACCTCGAAATGCAACTTAGTGGCCAAGTAGCAGTCTCTACTGAATACCAAGATAGAATTCTTTCTCCTGTAAGTGAGCAGGTAAATGTCCTATGCGGTTAATGGCAAATGAGATTATAAGTCTTTGGCCAACGCATTTAGAGCTAGTTGTATTTGATACATGAGAGCTCGATGATCTCAGTTTGCATTAACAAAAAGCATAGTGTCAAGTTACAGTATGGTTTGACTTTTCCGTGACCCTAATACTTGACCGGGACATATGATTGAAGGGTTTATACGTATACGGTATTCACGACATAATGGTTTTGGAATGATCCGATCATTCGTTCTTAGTTGGGTTATGGTACGAAGCACTAGACTGGCTAAGTGTTACCCGTACTCCTTGGTTCCTCCCATTGCCGACTAAGACGGACCTACGGAGTCGCGCACAAGGATATTTGATGGATAAATATGTATTTATTATCTCTTCATTAATATTGGATATTAGATATCTAATTTGATTTATTTGATAAATCATGCGGTCTAGTGAATTGAAATTAATTACTGGATGATTAATTTAATTCATAAATAATTATTTCTTGGAAATATATTATTATAATTTTGTATTTGATAAAATTAATTAATTGGATTAATTAATTAAATATAAATACATTTGGGATAAAACGAAGTGTATTTAACGGACTAGACATGCGAACGTCCGGTACATGAACCAAGTGGCTCGGCTCGTTTTCTCACCTAAAATCTAGTGGGCTGCCCCCCTCATTTTCCTACCACCTTGCATGATACTTCCTTTAGTTGTCATGATGTGGTGTGGGGTGAGTTTGAGTTGTTTTTGTACATGAAGACAAAAGATAACATGATAATATTGATCTTTAATATCTTTTCAATCATGTTATAAAACAAGACCATAACTCACCACATGAGGTATAATTCAGCCGTGAGTTCTTAAGGGAAGGGAGAGAAAAATTTATTTATTTTTCTTGTTCATCTTTGAGAGAAAGAAAAGGAAGAAGAGAAGAGAAGAAAAATACCGTATCAATTCCTAGCCGTGTTCTTTGAGAACGAATTGATATTTTATTTTTCCGATCAATATATGATGCGTAATAACGTAGAGACATTCGGCAATTTCAGTGTTGGATCATTCAACAAGCTACAACGAATTGGATTCGTGTTCGTGTCGGTAACCGGAGAAAGTTTGTTCGGGTTTCACCTTCGAAGATTATATCATCAAAGGACTACGAGGGTAAGTATTCTTTGATTCTCTTCCTCGTTATTTATATTCGTTTATATGATGCTTGATCGGTCCGTTTTTGGGGTTTGGTTTTATCCGGTTGGACCGGTTTATTTTCCGTTGCGTAATTCGATTTTAATTACCGAATCCCAACACTTCCGACCCTTCCGGTTGGGAGAGTTGGTTATTTGAGATGGAGAAGGTGCTTGAGGCGGCTAACTGCCCCGAGTAGAGGAAGGTACCCATCGCTCAGTACTTCCTCACCAAGGAGGCAGCAACGTGGTGGCAAGCGGTGAAACCGCGTGATCGGGCAGCCACATGGGGAGAGTTTCGAGAGCTGATGGAGGACGAATTTTATCCATGGCCAGTTAAAGAGGGGAGGATCCGAGCCTTCTTTGAGGCTAAGCCCCAGGATGTTCCGATTTCGCAGGCAATCAAGGAATACAACCAACAACTTCATTATGTGAGAAACCAGGTCCGAGACGAGTTAGACAAGATCCGACACTTTGTCATGCGGATGAAGTCGAGGGTTCGTCACTACATGTCTGGTCTCAGATGTACAACTCTGAAAGATTATCAAAACAAGGCAATGGCTTACGAGATGCCGTTTTCTGCGACAGAGACGGTAACCGAGGGAAAGAAAAAAAGACATCCGGCCAGTTTTCGGGAGGCATCTGGCGGATATCCGAAGGCTCAGTCTAGTTCGCGAGTTTTCGGAAATCAGTCCCCGTCGTTTGGATGAGGAAACGGTTCTAAGTCTGCTTCTACTGGTTCCGTTCGTGGTCCTACCTGCTTTAACTGTGGTCTTCCCGGCCACATGATGAGTGAGTGTGATAGGCCTCCAATTCAGTGTCTTGCTTGCGGTTGGATGGGTCATCGTGCTAGTTTATGTCCCAAACTATTTTTCCTAGTCCAATTGAGATCTCCTAAACATACATTTTCTCTACCCTAAACCTAAACTCTACAGTATAAATACTCTATTTTATACAGCACAAAATTTTTTACAATACACACAGAAATACATCTCTGTTTTCAACCCCTCGTTCTAGCCATCCCTCACCTCAACCCTTGTGTATTCCTCACGTTTTTGCAACTCTTCACCTTCTCCAGCAAAGGTAAACATCCTTCCCTCTCTCCCTATTTCAGAAAAATAGGAATCGGATCTTTCATTTTTTTTTTAATTTTGTCATGTTGAATTTCTTTGCATCCTCAAAACTAGAATCCAAACAATCCCCAATTTCAGTCCCGAGTCTGAAACCCACCATAATCACCAAACTCAGAACCTGCACCGCTGCGTCACCCGATCTGGACCACTGCCAGTTTCTGACCCAGTCACAATCAAACCTGCGACTGAACTTCATGGCCGGAATCAAAACCTGCAGCCCGAACCCCACCAATTAATTTCAGCCACCATCATATTCAGAGCCACTAGCATCTCAGCCCTACAAAAACACCACTCTGGCCGACCTCCGATCCCGATCCACTCCAACCACTAGCCAGAACAGGAAATCAATTTCAGCCGGACCCAACTTTGTCCTTGTTCCGTTCGTAGCCGTCGAACCTCACCATCTCGACTCGGCCGAACCCAAGATTGATTTTCGGTCGTGTATATGTAGGTTTGTGTGTGTGGAGAATTTCAAGGTGAGTGGGAGAGAGAGGCGGACGATGTAGAGAGAGGTCAAGAGAGGATGAGAGTTCGGCCGTGAGATGAGAATCAGGAGAGAATAAGAGTTTATGCGGCCAATTAATTAGGGTTAGGATATTTATACCCAAGAATTTTTCTAGTATTGTCCATTCGGCCCCTATTTCCTATAACTTTTCAATTTAACTCTAGCCTATTTATAATCCCTTCAATTCCAGTCCTCAGATAGTTAATTCTTACGGATTACCCTCAATCTGTAATATCCGCAATTTCTATTTTTGGTAATTTCTATTTTTAGTGTATGTTCATTTCGGACGACTCGCTTGTTACCGTTTTAAAATTATGAATCTATTTTGTTCTTGGAGTTTTTCCATTTGGACGAGTTTCAGAGATGTTTTTACGTATTTTCGTCTTGAGTTATGTTTTGTCGTATGTACGTTCTATTCTCATAAAACTCGTCCGATTTTATTATTTCTCTATTTTCATGAGTTCGTATGGTCGAGTTACTCATGTTGTGAGTTTCGGATTGCTAAGCCAAAGTTGTATCCTGAATTTCGGACGTTTGGGTTATTTTTGTAAATTCTTATTGTTTTGGGTGTCGTTGTTAATACTCGTTCTATACCGACCTTCGGGTGGCCGAAGGTATGTGATGATTGTGATCATCGACTCGCCAGCAGAGAATTTTAGGGTATCTAGTGATCCTACCCTTGTATTTTCTTCGGTGGTTGTAAAGCCATTATTTTTCTCAGATTGCAGGCTGGCCAACTTTCAGGCCTGAGTTACGGCCGTAAGTACGCATGCATTACGGCCGTAAACCTCTAAACATTACGGCCATAATGTCCCCTTCATAACGGCCGTAACGATGTTGTGAAATCAGTTTAGTGGGATCTGGAATGCCATTACGGCCGTAATGGGTCACATATTACGGCCATAATGCTGCCCAGTATAATAAACTGGGCAGCGGTTTTCTTTCTCATTCTTTCATTTCTTTCACCTCCTTCGCGACGGGAGCGACTTTTCTAGCCTAGGGTTCGTCCAATTTCGTCCAACCTCAGTTGAGAAGCAATTTTGGGACATCATATCATCACTCTAGCATTAAATCATCCGTTGTTCATCTTCAAATCGAGGTATATTTCTTTAGAACCCTAGTTTGGGGATGTCGGGATTTTGATATGATTTTACCCTTGGAACCCGATTTAGCTTCGATGAGTTGTTAGATTACGATTGTGTAGTCGTAATCCCTTGCTTCCAATATAGTTTAACGAATTAAACTTCAAGGTTTTCACCGTTACTAGATTAGAATCATTTATGACTTCGTAGTGACCGACGAATTGTTCCAACGGGTAGAATTACGATGAATTCTTACATTCCCACAATATTGAGATTGCTTGTATACCGTTATTGTGTTAGTAACGGATTTGTGAATATTGTTCGGACCAAAACTTCTTCTTTTGTCATTTCCTTCGCTTCATTTTATTCAAGGCAAGTGCATGTATTACATTCTATTATGTGTGTTACGGTTTCGATATGAATGGTGAATCTTGATCTTTTGGGTGTATGAGTTATTTGTTCCTTCCACTCGGAGTGTTCGACGGGACGTCTGTGGGTCGATACTAAGAGGTACGGCCGAGGAAGTGGACTTGGGTGCGTGTGTGGTTGAACTTCCACCCGGAGAGTTCGACAGGGCGTCTGGGGGCTGATACTAAAGGGTACGGCCGCAGAAGTGGTTTCCCACCCGGAGCGTTCGAAGGAGCGTCTGGGGTCGATACTAAGGGGTACGGCCACGGGATATCAGCTGTGAATGTTGTGATATCATGATGAATTCTTAAACTGTTTTGAATGCCAATCTGATATTCCAGAATATGGCCTTTCAAATGTGTTCTGAATGAGATGACTGTGTAAATCATATTTGTATATAATATAGTGTAATTGTGTACTTGCACTAGCTATTCGAATGCTAACCCCTTAAATGGGGGAAATGCGTCTTATGCATTTCAGGTACTGGTCGAGACGAGGAGGTGGCACGGGATATGCATGCAAGGGATGGTCCATCATGATAATGAGGCTCGAGTCGTGGTTTTATGCTTTACTATTGTATTTACTTGAATATTGGAGTTTAACTGGTTGTTTTATAATCTGGTTTAAGTCCCCTGCGTGGGCAATGGATTCGGGTGAATTTATACTTTGTGATGCCTGATTAAAATATTTTGGCTGAGGCCACGACCCTATCTTATTACTATTATTGCGTCTTATGGGTATTCATTGGTAATTTTGTGTCATGTATCAGCCTGGTAGACCTTTTTAAGATTCTACGGCGTGTAATGTCCCTTTTGATGATTGGGGTGTTACACAATCATCCTTATAACTCTTTCAGTTTCATTCCACTCGGTCTTTAATTCTTCCAAATTAACCCCATCATGTTTCTAATGATTTAGATTCAGACCCTAGACTACTGTTGATCTGTTCATTACTATTATTATTCACTTCTAATTTAATTTTTAGCCATATTATAATAATAAACTATTATTATTACCTGTAGCTAATAACAAGAACTTACGGGCCTAGGATTGTCGAGTTAAGCATCTTCAGCACATTCAAGTTTAAGAACTGCATTTTATCCAGGTGTGGGGAATTTAATACGCTTTTGTTTATTTTAATTGCTTTATATATTGTCTTATATGTGCACGTGGAATCAGTCAGAAGCACTTAAATGTGCAAATAAGTTAGAAGCACTTAAATGTGAAAATAAGTTAGAAGCACTTAATTGTGCATAAAGCCTTCGGGCTAGCTGATGGGCTTCAGAATTTGTCAGTCATGATGTTTATACTTGCTAATATATTGAAATTAACTTAGACATATTGTGTACCCTCCACATTGAGCGAGTTGAAAGCTCACCCCATTATATTACCCTTTCAGGTTGAGGAGATTGATGTGGCATGCGCTTGAGTGTGGGATGATCAAGCTTCAGGATTAGATGTTTATTTATTTAATGTTATTTCTCTCAAACTATGTTTTATGAACAAGTGTTCGAATTGTTTCAATTTCACATCAAAGTATGTTTTTGTTTTATCGATGACTCGAGCATATTACTTGCGATTATTAAGTTGCCTTTTGAAAAATGTATTTCCGCTGCAAAAATTTCATTTATTCTTTTTCAAATTAGAAGAATTATTTTCCTAGAATAGTGTGATACATCGGAGACCTCTAAGAAAGGGTTTTGGATTAAGAAGTTTATGGGTGAACTTCAAGTGACACCATGTGCTGAGCTGCCTGTTACGATTTTATATGATAACGACGGAGCTGTAGCACAGGACAAGGAGCCGAGGTTTCACAATAGTACAACACGCATTGAGAGAAAGTATCATCTCGTGAGAGAATTTGTTCGCAAAGGATACATTGTGCTGCATAGAGTAAACTCAGAAGACAACGTCGCTGATCTACTGATCAAGCCATAGTGTGTGGCATTTAGTGCAAGTGGGAGATTTTTAGGAGTATGCCCTCCAATGCGACTCAGATGATGTTAGAGTTAGGGCATTGTACTTGTTGTTATGTAAAATATTATCAGAAGGCAATTGTATATTTCTTTATTTACTGGGAGTCGCTGGCTTCCTGACTCGTAAATATATATTTACAGAAAATAGTTATTGTATTTGAGAGCAAAACATTCCGCTTATTATTGGATAAGGGGATTGGCACTGAAAAGGTTTATGGCTCAAATACTTAATCATTCGCAAGTCGATGAAACTTGACTGGGCTTTAAGTTTATGTGAAGACTTGTATAACATGTTCTTTGACTTGGAGAGTGCATGTCGTCACTAATGGTTAGTGGGAGCATATGTTATAGGTATGCTAATGATATTAGTATACTCGAACCGACTCACCCTCGATTCGTCACACAAATTTCAATTTGGGACAATCAATGACGGAATCGAAATATTGTGATAGGTATTCGTGAACCTTCTACTTGAGGATTTAGTACGGATGTGCTTATGACATTAATATTTTCACTAGAGTAGCTCGACCAAGAAAACCTAGAGGTGGGGGTCAACCTCGACATGCATCTTGACGGACAAGTAGCATGTTCTACTAAATACTAATATATGATTCTTTCTTTTGTAAGTGAATAGGTATATGTCCTATGTGGTTAATGGCAGATGAGATCATAAGTCTTTGGCCGCATTGGAGCTAGTTGTATTGGATCCACGAGAGCATTCTGATCTCAATTTGCATTAAATCAAACATAGCATCAAGTACAAACAGGGTTGGACTGATCGTGACCCTATAAGTTGCTCGCGACATTTAAAAAAAGGATGTATATGTTTACTGGTATTCACGACAGAATGGTTCTTGAATGATCCCTATCATTCGTTCTCAGTAAGGTTACAGTATAGGACACAAGACTGGCTAGGTGATGCTGTAACTCTTTGGTCCCTCCCATTACTTACTAAGACAGACCTACCGAGTGCGCATTAGGGAGACGTCGGAATAATTTGAATTAGATCTCTTATTGTGAATTTTAGACATTGGATGTCTCATTTAGTTTATTGGATAAATTAAATCGGTCTAGTGAATTAATAAATTATTGGGTAATTAATTTAACTCATGAATTCTTATTTCTTGGAGAAATAATATTTTGATATAATTGATTAATTATATTAATCAATTGTAGTAATTTTATTTATGACGAACCAAGAAATATCAGTCGGATATGGATCAAAACGAATCGAATCTTCCTTATCATAGTGTAGCCCCCCCCATGTGCACCTTCCTTGATGGTGCCTTTTGTCCCCTCATTGTTGGTGATGAGTTTGTTCCACATGGAGAGGACAAAATGGTGTGATAAGATGAGATCTTATCATTATACACCATGAGGTGGGGACTTTGGAGTTATGTGTATACTTTGTTATAAAACAAAGTGCATCCCCTCCATCATAGAGAAAAAAAATCGGCCAACACATAATATATATATATATATATAGAGAGAGTTCTTTTGTTCATGTTCTTACACTCTTAGAGAGAGAAAGAAAAACAAGAACAATTATGGAAGTGTAAGGATGTATATAGACTATCGTGAACTCAATCGACTCACAATAAAAAACAATATCCACATCTTAGGACTGAAGATTTGTTTGATCAGATCGGAGGAGCTGGAGTGTTCTCGAAGATAGACTTGCGTTCAGGATATCATCAATTGAAGATCAAGGATAATAATATTTCGAAGACTTCATTTCGAACACGATATGGACACTACGAGTTTATGGTGATGCCATTCGGTTTGACTAATGCGCCAGCCATATTCATGGACCTCATGAACCGAGTTTTTCAACCTTACTTGGATCAGTTTGTCATTGTCTTTATCGAAGACATACTAGTGTATTCAAAGAGTAACAAAGAGCATGAGCAGCATTTGAGAACAGTTTTGAGTGTACTTCGTAAGGAGAAGTTGTAATACCCGAATTTTCAGTATAAATTTTTCACGTTATTTTATCTGAGATATACTGTATAGTTTGGTATCTATACAGTATGGAAAAAATAAATTGAGAACCGAGACATTTATACTAATGTGATTATCGTTTTTGACTGACAGATATATTCAGGATATATTGTATCAGGTTAAACAGATTTGGATATCAGGTATACCGTATGAGAATATTTTTGGATTCAGTATGTGTATTCAGTATGCCGTATGTTTGTATTTTGTACGTCGAGACGTCGGACAGGAACAGTTGGATTTTTGGCTAAGTATAAAAGCCATTACGTACGTTAAGCCTTGGAACAGTTGGACTGGCCGATTACGTACGTAAGGCAGTGGCCGGTTACGGCCGTAAGGCGATTACGTCGTAAGCGGTGCCGATTCGTCGTAAGGGTTCCGGCGAATCGGCGATGGCGAGCCATGGCGATTACGACGTAAGGCGGTGGCGATTACGTCACGTAACGTGCGGCAGGTCCGCCTATTTAAAGGCTGGACCGAGTCATCCGCCATTTTCATGTTTTCTCTTCGTTTTTGGCGATTTCTTCATCAAAGTGGATGGATTTGAGTAATATCATCATCTAGCAACATGTTTTGGAAGTTGTAACCATGGATTAACATCATCTTCCACCGGATCGAAGGTAAGAACACCTAAACACTTGGTTTTGGATATTTTGAAGTTTCTTGATGTCTTGGCGATTTGATTCGTTTTAACTCAGATTATTGATGGAATCTTGTTGTATTCTTGAGATTATTCGTTGTTCTTGAAGTTTTGTGGATCGGATTCGAGTATTTCTTTGAATAATCGATTGAATTGGACTATGCCTTCAAAGTGTTCGATGAAATGTCTCAATGAGTAGAACTTGGAAAATTCTACACGTTTTCGTATGAATGATGGTTGAAATGATATTGTTATGATGATTCTTGGTAATTATGGGAATTTTGTTAAAGGAAGATAATGAATTGGTGGTCAAATGATTCGATTATGTTGTTATGATTATGGAATCGTAGTATTCTCGATGTTCTTGGTGTTTTGTTGCGATTCATGATGTTATGAGAAGTATATGTTGAAGGACATGATTATATACACCTTGAATTATGATTAAGGGTTGTTTAGATGTTAGAAAACATCGGGTTATGTTGTTTTATGGATTATGAACGTGAATTTGGATAATTCGTGTTCTTAAAGAACTCTTGAGTTACATGTTATGATTTTGGAAGGATTTCGGATAATTTGGAATGTGATTATTCACGATAATAATCGGTAAATTGTTTTCTACGAATTTACAAGTATGAACAAGAAGGAGTTTTGTCTTCGTATTTGGAGTTGAAGTTGGAATCGAATATGTTATAAAATCCTTAATGTCGAGATGAATTGATCATTGATTTGATGAATACGTTTTAAGGTGTTGGTGTTTTATATATGAATATGGAATATTCATATCTAGAACTAAGTTATGTGTTTTGGTACAATATTCGTATAGGAATACGAATATGATTTCGGATTTGATAAGTTTATGATTCACTTTTGAGTTTGAGAATTCATAGGTATTTAACAAGAGTTCAATTCGGATAATGGAATTATTTGAAACCTTTGGAATATGGTTATCTATAATGTTGAATTGATCGGATTGTCCGGATTGATGATGATAACCGTAATTGATTTTATTATGATTATACAAGGAGGAAACTTGTAATTGTTTTTAAGATTGAATTTGGAATCGGTAATGTTAGACCCTTGTTGGTTTAAATAGATTATGGATATGATATTCGGATTGTGGAATCGTATTGTGGTTTTGAATTCGTGATCGATTGATTTGGTTGTTGGATATGTGTTTAATCGGGATATTGTAGAACCGTTGTTGATCGGTTATTGATTGTTATTTGTGATCATCAAATTACGGATTGTATTGTGGATATGAGTTCGTATTTATTGAGTTGGATTATTTGGTTTTATGTATATGATCGGGTTTCGTTGAACCGTTGAGTTTGGTTGGTTGGCTATGTCGGTTATTGATTTTTATCGAATGTGTGTTAATCGGTTATTGCAATAGGTTGATATGTTTTGATCGTGGATTATGACCGTTGAGTTGCGGTTGAGGCTAAAGAGTTTGTAGATTGCTTTTGGTCGGGGATGAGGAGCTCGTAGACAAAGGCAATGGATTTTGGTAACGGCTTCGTGGTATCGGTATCGAGGCAAGTTTATGCTTGTTCAGTTTATAATATTTGATGAATGGTTTCGTTTTCATTTCATTTATAATTCGTATAGCAATGTTGTTAGAAAGGTAAGTTGTCGGTTAATGGTTTGTATATCGCGCTCTAGTTGTATTAAATCATAAGGTATATGATTTAATTGTGTTCAGGGAAGACATGAGTTATCTTTGGTCAAGGATATAGATTATCGGATATCGAGGATAGTTATCGTGATGACATAAGTATCGTGATAAAGGTTTATTGGTATTGAATGGGTGGTACCTTATTTGAGATTATTTGTATAACTGTGTATTCGTTCAGGGATGTTGTTCGTGGAAAGGATGTTGTCTTTGGCTTTGAGGTAATTTATGTATTGTTCAGTTATGAGATAATTGTTATGTTGAGTTGTTGTATATGTTGTATGTTGAGGCTTCGTATATTGAGATTCGTACTGGTTGTTCGTTGAGGGATGTTGATCCCAGGACTATTGTTGGTATTAATGGTTATGTTGATCGTCTCATTGGGGGACGTTGATGGATATGGTCCTCGGCTTTGAGGTAATCTAAGTATTTGTTCAGTCATGTGGATAATTAGTATGTTGAGTTCTTGTATATGTTGAGGTTTCGTGTAATGAGTTTCGTATCGGTTATTCGTTGAGGGATGTTGATCCCAGGACTGTTGTATTGAGATCGTAGATTGTGTTAGTCATTCATTTGGGGATTATGATCCCAGGATTGATGTTTTGGACATTGATTAGTCGTGTCGACTTTTCATTGTCGATCGTTGTTGTTCACTTGGTGAGTCTTTTGATCCTTATTGGATATGTGTTTCTTTGAGTTTCGTTGTCATGTTGCATCGTGACAATCTTGAGTCATATCTGCGTGCCGATTGGTTATTGTGTAGGATTTTTAGCCGGGCACATGATGGTTATGTGTTGATATTTCCACATTGAACCGTGCACACGAGACGTAGTTCGTGAGGCTAATTAGGTACAAGACCACACGTGTATGTGATCAATACCCGGTGGCTTGAGCACGGACACATATCCGGCTCGTGCGAACTATCGCGACCATCTTTCACCAATAGTGTTGGGACGTTCATCCTCCAATAATGGTTGGGACTGTTCGACGGTTTGTATTTGGTTGTTCATACGCCCGAGGGTATGTTCGGCGATCGAGTTATTTCTTGAGATCCATTATTGTTGATCATTTGGAGTCTACCTTGTTGAGGGTATTCTCAGTTATAGTTGATCCTTTGTTGATCGTGTTTGGAGTTTACCTTGTTGAGGGTACTCTCAGTCATCGTTGATCCTTCGTTGGTCGTATTGGAGTTATCATGTCGATGATATTCTCAGTTGATTTATCGGTTGATCTGGTTATTGATCGTATAAGCATTCGGACTATATGTCGATGTTTCGGGATTTGTTATCATTATCATGTGGTAGTTGATCTACAGATATGTTGTGTATTATTGGTTTATACATGTTGAGATTTGATTGTGTAATCCGATGGACAGGATTTGGCACAGACTGGATTATTACCGCACTTATGAGTTTTGATGATGTTTTGAGGATTATTGGTATTTTTGGAATACGATGGATAATTATTGTTGAGTTCATTTCGTCATTTGAGGATGCGAAATGTGGATTATGGTAAGGATTGGATTATTATGGATTGGTAAGGTTATAACGGTAAGATTACGTTGGTAGTATTCTTACAGTATTATTACATTGGTATGTAATTATTTATGATGATGTGATTGGTATCATTATTGAGTATTGTGGCTGACCCCGTCGTGGGCTTTATTTTTAGGTACTCGGAGATTGAGCTAGTAGCGGTCGTGAAGGGATGAGCTTCCCGATGTGATACTGGCTGTGGCTTGTTTTCGGAGAATTGAGTATTCTTTTCCGGTTATTTATTTCCGCTGCAAATGTGTATTTTAAACTGTGTTTTTTATCCGCTGCATGTGTATATTTCAAAATAGCTTTTCGGTATCTTTATCCGCTGCGTGTGTGTATTTTTAAATGGCCCTTTTGGCACTTTGCGAACTTGGGTTATTTTCGTCAAATGCTTTTTCCCAATTATTTTTCGGTACGTTTTAGTGGCGGCTTAACGTACATTTTGAACTATCGAGATTTGGCACTTCGCCTTGTATTTTCAAATGGTATTTTATGACGGTATTTCAAAATTATGTTTTTGAAAATATTTGAGTATTTGCAAAATATTACCGTCATCATCCTTTTGGCATTTTTGAATTGGTTTTGTAAACGGTTTTTAGCCTGGTGGGTTCCGGCGCGGGACCCACGGCGCTGTAATATCCCGGATGGTTTTGGGGGTGTTACAGAAGTTGTGTGCAAAGTTCAGCAAGTGCGACTTTTAGCTTGATAAAATTTCATTCCTTAGACACATTGTGACTACTTGAGGAATCGAAGTTGGTCCGACAAAGGTTGAAGCTGTAAATGATTAGAAAGTGCAAAGGAACGCGAATGAAGTTCGTAGTTTCTTGGGGTTATCCGGTTACTATAGAGGATTCATAGAAGGTTTCTCCAAGATAGCTGCACCAATGACACGTTTGACGAGGAAAGGAGAAGCGTTCTTGTGGAACGAGAAATGCGAGAGGAGTTTCAAAGAACTCAAACATAAATTGACTGTAGCACCAGTCTTAACTATATCCGACCTGATGAAGGAGTTCGTCATTTGCAGTGACGCATCCAAGCAAGGCTTAGGGTGTGTTTTGATGTAGCAAGGCAAGGTAATAACTTATGCTTCAAGGCAAAGGAAGCCACATGAGTTGAATTATCCAACTCATGATTTGAAATTGGCAACATTAGTCCATGCCTTGAAAATTTGGAGACATTAAATGTATGGAGGTAAGTGTGAAATATATCCAGACCATAATTCACACAGAAGGAATTGATCATGAGGCAGATGAGATGGTTGGAATTAGTTAAGGACTATGATTGTAAGATTCTTTACCATCCGGGTAAAGCAAATGTAGTCACAAATGCTTTGAGTCGAAAGGCCAGAGGAGAGCTAAGTTGTATATTTACCAAGAACCCGCCAGACGCCCCATTAGACGGACAAAAGACCTGTTTGGGAAACCTAGATTTCGCCCTATGCGATCAGACAGTTCCAGACTCACGTGTGTTTCAGAGAGAAACACCATATCCGGTTTATGCACAGAACACAACAAAGCAAAATTAGATGCAGAACCATCTTTAGCAACACCACGAACATTCTAATATAGATATTAACGATAAAATTCATCATAAACAATCTAAATAATGAGAAAGGGAATAACATCACTGACCCAAATTTCCCCCCGGATCAAGTTGCATATGTGTATGCTCCTCCATCACCACTGATGGCTCATTATTCGGAACCTTTTGAAAGGGTTGTACCGTCTCCGTCATCCTTGTATTTTGACGTATTGCTGTATCCATAGAAGGCTGGTCAAGTCTCACACCATTTGACCGCCCTTTAATTTGAACATGATGTGTAGACCCCATGGTGTTTGAACCCGACCCAGCTGCATCATCACCATGCTTGTTGTGTGAACTCAAGGGCTCAGCATGATTTTCCTTGTCTGAGTTTGCCAAGGAGTCAAATCTGTTCTGTGAAAACTCACTTTGTTTCTTAGTAACCTGTTTCCCTCCCCTTCCCTTTTCCGTCAAGTTCATCATGGGTTGGGTCTCTTTAAGGAGTTGTCTACTTCTATTAGTAGTTGTCTCCTTTTTACTGCCATGCCGATCATTCATACTCAGGTTAGGGGTCTTCCGAGTAGGTGCTCCCTTCTTGTTTCTTCGCATTAACAACCATGGACCGTAATCACCATCCGTCTGATTCTTAGTCTCAACAGGTATATTTCCAGGAACCTCGTCCTGCATAACTTCCCCATCTCGAGTTTCAGCCGCAACCTATTTCTCCTTAGTAGGACTTTCCCTTGCCAAAGATGGACACATTGGCGTATTGTGATCTGCTCGTCCACACATAGAACATAGGGTTTGTAGATTCTCATACACAACCCCATTCATAGTGCCATTGATCTTAACTCCCCGTTCCAGTGGTTTAGATAGATCAACCTGCACACATAATCTCGCATATATGCCCTTCTCCATCCAGAAGATCGACGCATCAGTTTTAATTGTCTCTCCAAGAGCTCTGGCAATCTGAATTAGAACCGCCTCTCTATAGAACTGAGGAAGGTTATGAACCCTAACCCAAGTTATCGCCGTATCAACAGTAAAAGTCTGAGGATCAAAATCCGGAAACCATTTCCTAATAGCCAGAAACTGTCCCGCAATTTTCCACGGGCCTTTCGTTAAGATATGCTCCCGTCTTTCCTGTGAGAGTCCTCTTAAGATGAAAAGGTTCGGTCCCACGTCAAACAGGTTGAAAGCCTCCCGCAACTCCCAAAGGTTTGCAAGCCTCGTGCATTAAATCTCGATACCCCAGGGTCTACCCGATAGTTTTACAATGATGGAATGTGCCATTCTTAATTAATCTTCTTCAAAAGGCCATCATCGATAGTTATTTCCGGTACTGAAATGATTCTGCCAGATCTAACCAGTTGATATGTTCAAGATCCTTATTCGTAGTATCAGTCAACTGAACGTTGTATCCAGGGTTTATAGAAACCCTAGCCGCCCAACTATCCCCCATAGTAAACACAAGATTTTGGGGTTGAACGAACGTGGTTTCTACTGGCCATCTCTTCCTCGGCCGTTCGCCTCCGGTTTCCAGCCGATCTGACGTAAACAGAGGGTCCGGATCTGGTGACGTGGGATTGGGGGCAAGGTTTTCCATGAAAGCGTCCGTCATTCTTTTACTCATCAATGATTCTAGAATTGTTTTTTGCTTGGCAAGTCCCAAATTTCAATTTAAAAACTGGATTACTAAACACCGCCCTAAATTACTAGACACCACCCTATAATATTACCTTTTTGCCCTTAATTTATATTAAGCAGATTTGTAATCCTAATATCTTAATACTTTTCTCTCCCGACCTATCGTAAAGACCCCACCAACCGCAGCCGCACCGCCGCCACACCACCGCCGCACAGTCGGCGTCCGCCGCTATGACTGGAAAAGGAAAAGCTCCGGTAACTATTTTTTTTTCGTTTTACTGGTTCTTTGGCCACGGCCGCCATATCGGAGTGCACGACAGAGGTCGCGGCCGTTATTTTGTCACAGGCGTTCGACGATGACGCTTGGCCATGGCACAGGCGTCCGCCGATTCTGCCTGTCCATGGCGCAGGCGTCCAGGGCGGACGCGCAGCCAGTGGTATAGACGTCCAAGTCGGACGTCCGAACCGTGCACAGGCGTCCAGATCGGACGCCTAGCCGCTGGAGTAGGCATCTGTGATGGACGCTTGAACCATGGTCGTGGCGTCCAGACCAGACGCCTCTGCCTTGGTTCAGGCGTCCTGGCAGGACGCCCCAGTCATTTTTTCAGAAAAAAAATAAAATTTTTAATTAATAATTAATAATGTGTATTGTTTGTATGATTATTACTTATTAGTTGTACTGTTTGCTAAATGCAGATGAGAGGAGGAGCGGGCAAATTTATGCCGCTAGTCAGAGAGTTGATGGGTTCTGGAACGCGTCACACCAGAGCTCGTGGTGTTGATGCTTCCATTCATAGACAACGGGAGGCAGAGCGTAGGGGATTCGAGGACGTACCTTATACTTATTTTGGTACTGAGGATTCGAGCGAGTATTATTCGCACGATGAGGCCGACGATCAGGAGGGCGGTGATGATTCTTCTTCCTTTTCGTGCTGGGTTCAAAAGGGGAGAGGGGGAGGTTTGTCCCTTCTGGGTCTACCAGTAGTAAACGACGTAGGGCAGAGGATGACACATCTTGGATGGTTACTGAGGAGATGCCTGGTGGCCCTATCGACGGCAGCGTTATCCCGAGTTTCGGTGGGCATGTCGCCGCGCATATCTGGACTGGAGATATGAGAGGTTTGCTGAAGTGTCACACCAGGACTGCTGCTTGTCAGAGCTTGAGTCAGTGGCGCTCAGTGATGTCACCCTCTTTAGTGAGTCGGATCAGTGGGACTGGGTTATCCCACCTGACGGACGCCATGTTCAGACATATTGACTCCCCGTTGATTTCTGCATTCGTTGAGCGGTGGCAGGCCGATACGAACTCTTTTCACGTGTCGTTTGGAGAGATGACCATCAAGTTACATGATGTGTGGCAGATCCTTCGCATTCCTGTCGAGGGGCGATTGGTTGATGTCGATAGCACATCTACACATTTGCAGGTGGATGTGATGGAGGTTCTTGGAGTATCGCGGTCGGAGCTACTGAGTACTCACTGGGGGGTGGCGGCGTACTTATGGACTCGATTTTCAGGTCATGCCGCGATGGAGGTCGAGTGGAGGGCACCCAGGCCGTAGCTTGGATGTGGTTGTTATTTGGATCCACCTTGTTTGTTGACAAGAGTGGTAACCGGATTAGGCCGTCCTGCATATTGGAGGTGAGGGATGGTATGGATACGACCGGTCAGTTTCCATGGGGTTCGGCCGCATTGGCTTTCATGTACTGTCAGCTCGGTATCACTAGTCGTGGCGACTCCATGGGTATTTGTGGATGTCTTACCCTCGTTCAGGCTTGGATTTATGAGTATTTTCCCTGTTTTCGACCTCATCGAAAGCGTATGATTGTTGACTCCACGCAGCCTCAAGCTTCTACATGGAGTGTCCAGCCTGAGGGTAAGGACGAGCACCGACTCCAGTCTTTGCGTCACCGCATTGATCAGTTGACATCCGCAGAGGTATAACGATTCCTTCTAACAATCTCACAATTCATTTAAAAATAACTTGTATAATTTGTTGATTACATGTACGCAGATACAGTGGTTGCCTTATGGCCCTGATCCGGTAAGGGATGTCCCGAGGACCACATTCATTGGATGGCTACGATATCGGGATATTATCGAGCCATACATGCCTGGTCGGGCATTACGGCAGCTCGGTTATGTACAGACCATCCCTTTCCCGATCACTAGACTGGAGAAAGCGGTTTGGGCGTGGTCGAGCAGATTGTACCGAGTTGACAATCCCATTCGGATGTCATCTGATGCTTGGATGATGTTTCCGGGCGCATATAGGCTTCCTCTCGCTGACTATCAGGCTGCTACTCATGATCAGTCTGTATGCACCGATGATTACATTGAGTGGTATTATCGCACCCTCAGCTACTGAACAACGGTGCAGCACCTGGATCAGTGATCCCTTCTCGTTCCAGCAGCGATTGCGTATGTTCTTTAACTTTGCACTTTGTTTGATTTTGTAATATCCGCAATTTTGAATTTCGGTAATTTTCTTTTTTCGGCGGAAGTTCGTTTTGACGACTCGCTCCTGACCGTTTCGTCATTCCGAGAATGATTAATTCTGCACTTTTTGTCATCCGAGTTCGTTTCGGTGTCGTTTTGTTGAGTTCCGTGTCCTTAATCGACTTTTTCACGTAGGAGTTCGAATTTGTAAAGTCACCATTAATTCTTGGAAACTCCAAAAATTCTGAATCTTTGCAACGTTATAGAGCATCAAGTTGGCTTTCCAATGGTTCAAACGGTGAGTCAATCGGAGTCCAGACGAAGGAGTTATGGTCGAAATAGCCAAGACTGTACGGTGTGCCTTTTTGGTGTTGAAGGGGGCTGTACCGTGTGCCGCGGCACACTCAGGCTGCGCCGCGGCACTAAGCTGATTCCTGGGCGTTTTTGGTGGCCTTGGGCCGCGGCACACTTGTCCTGTGCCGCGGCACACGGGCTTTTTCTGCGTTTTTTAGCAGATTTTCGAGGAGAAAACTTCATTTTTCTCCTCTCTTCTTCCTCCTTCCATCTAGGGCGATTTGTGGGCGATTTTTGGGCGATTTGAGTGCTCTCAAACTTGTAGAGATCATCCACCTCAAGTTTTGTTGTAGATTTTCGGCCTCTACTTGAATCCTTCATCCAAATCAAGGTATTTTTGGCTTGAACCCTTGTTTTTGTAGATTTGGGGATTTTCCTTTTTGATTTCGATTCCAATCCGTTTTTAATCAATTAATTGTTGTATAAACATTGTTTTGAACTTGTTCTACGGATTGGATACTCGTATCTTTGGTTCGTTCAACCCGAGGGGTGATTTCTTAGTTCTTGAAGGGTCTTGAACATTTAATGTTCGATTAAATGTTCGAATGAGTTCCCTTTGATAGTTTGTTGGGATTTCCGTTGTTTTCGGCCTTGATTCTCGTCGTAATCATGTTTTATTATTCCTTACGGAGGATTATAGGTGCTCGATGATTCCGATGTTGAATTCCGTTGGTGATTGATGATTCATGTGGTGTTTTCCCATAGTAATTTCGGTGCTATCGCGTTCTAGATAGTGTTCGGGAATTTGAGGGCTACCCGGCCGTATCCGTTCACTTTTCCATTGCTCGTGATATCGAGGCAAGTACCTTGCCCATACTTTTCTCGTTTTATGGATATGATGATCGATGGTCACCTTGATGTGTTTGTTTGGTTATTTGAAATGAAGTTTCAAAAGATTTCGGTTTGGCCTCGTTAAAGGCTCTCTTTCAAAACGCGTGTGTGTTTTGTAAACGTTGTGTTTTGGGAATTGATTATTTTGAACGTTGAAGGATTTGATGATGATACTCCTATTGTTTAAAGTTATGGAATCGTGTATTCCGTATTTAATCTTGTTATTGTGTTTTGAAGAGTTTGATAATGGTGTCGAGTTAATGGCCATCTCTAGTGAGTATTCTTAATGAACTTACATTCTTAGCATGTTAGTATTGCATGAGTAACGTGCGTGTGTATGCTCACTGCGGGTTAGATCCGACGGGGTCTCGGTAGGGCTCCACGAAGCTGTGGAACCGCGAGCTTGCTTTTAACCACTGTGGGTTAGATCCGACGGGGTCTCGGCAGGGATCCACGAAGATGTGGGTCCGCGGTTAATTGTGGTGCATTTTACAAATGTGATTCGATATTGGCATTTCCGGAAATGAGTGCTTTCGAACGGTTTTCATGATTGCATGCATTGACTAAGTGTGTAAGAGGTAAGTTGTTCGTTTGGCCTACTTGGCTAGGATGGCTCTAGAGTGTTTTGACGTTTATGTTAAATCCTTTATTTATGGATTTTGATGTTGGGAGACGAACCTTGTGGTCGTTCTTGTGTACTGTGAGTTGATGAGATTTGGGGCTAAAATCCCAATGGTCTTGTAAAAGTCATTTTACGGATTTGGGGCTAAAATCCCAACGGTTTGGTAAAGGTCGTTTTTCGGAAAGTAAACCTTTGGGGCGGTGACCCCTTTCGCATTTTGGGTTTTTGAAAAGTAGGATTTGATAATCCTAAATCATTTTCTATTAAAACTCCCGATGGTATTTCAAATCATTTTATAGATTGTTTCCCTTGATATTTTGATCTTGAAATTTTGGGAAGTCTTTACTCAAACCCTTGCCTCGGGAAGTACTTTTCGTTTCGTTGGATCTTTGAGGATCCTTGGTTATTGTTATTCGTGGAATGTGAATTGTATGGCTCGTATTTGCACTTTGTTCTTGCACTAGCAAAACAGTGGAGTTTTGCTAACCCCAGTATTCGGGGGTGGATGTCTATTTTGCATTCGGGTTTTGGAGCATAACACGGGGCGGCACGAAGGATGATGAAAGATGATCGATACTAATCACATGAGGAACCGTATATTGTTTATTGGTTCAGTTGTACTTTATTTTCCGCTGCTATACTTTTCCCGTTGTACGGGTGTGGTTGTATTTTGACCCCTGCGTGGGCATGATTTGTATTTGAGTTGTATGTATTTATTGAAAGACCAAATCGGTCTACTGAGTCATTTTAGCCTTAAAGGCATGGTTGAGTTGTTATATGTTGTTACCAGCCTGGTAGATCCTTGAGGAAGGGTTCTACGGCGTGTAATATCCCTGAGCGGATTGGGGGTGTTACATAAATGGTATCGGAGCTTAGGTTGAGGAAAACCTAGGCTGTCGGGTCAAGTCATGTCGTTTGAGTCTTGTTTCGTTGGATTTTATCTGACTGAGTCGTGTCGCGACACGTCGTTTGAGTTTGTTGGTCGTGATTAGTATCGTGGGGCGATCATCATCTTCGTGCGACCGGTGGAAGTAAGTCTCCCTTCCTTGTGTTGTGCCTCGTGTGACACGAGCTATTTTTATGATTATTTGTTAAGTGATGGAATCCTTATGTGGATTTTGATTTCACAATATGTATTTAATCGACTCTCGTATTTGATTTATACGAGGAGTGTCGTCGCTTGTGATGTCTTTTTATTGTTGTTTTTGTCCGTTGCTGATGATTTTCGAATCGATTTGCACGTTTTACAAGTTCTTTTGTGGAAGCTTTGTGCTTATACACGTTCGACTTGTTCACTAGCCAGTGCGGTAGGGTCTTTAGAGGCCTCGAATGGGGCCAGTGGTTTTGTTCTGAATGTGGTTATTTGACTCTAATATTTTGTTCTTATGAGGAGTAGTGTTGCTGGATTGTGCATGTTGAACTGTATTTATTTTATCCGCTGCGTGAGTTCTTTTGTAATGACTTTCAGTATTTTACCGACCGAGTTTTATTTCGATAATCGCTTCCCTTAACCGAGTTTTTGGCATTATGGCCTTGACCGTTTGACGAAATTCTTATGACGGTATTTAGTATTTTGTAAATGGCTTTCGTGAGTTTTTGAAATATTACCGTCATCAGCCTTTTTGGCATTTTTGTAAATGGTTTTTAGCACAGGGTTCCACGCGGGACCACAGCGCTATGATGTTCCGTGTGATTACGAAATTTTTGGGCATTCTAGCCTTTTTGGCATCGTCCTTTTTGGCATTGAATTATTTTCGAAAACTTGAGTATCTTAGAAATAAATTTCGAGACATATTTTTTTCAAATGAGTTATTTTCTTGTGGTACATCCAGGTGCCACAATATATTTCAAAATTTTCTGCCTCGAGGACCAAAATGTTTTGAGATATTTTCAATATTTTAGTAACACTTTTATTTAGACCCGAGGGTCGAATATTCTGAAAGTTTTCACCAAGAGAAAGTGTCCTCATTTTTATCAAATGCGAAATGGTTCTCCAAAGTCTCGATAATGATGTTTCACGTTTGTACTTTTTGAAAGGTGATACTCAAGATCAATCGGTGTTCTTCTAAATTATTTTCAAAATGAGGTTTTCGTTTTTAAAACCTATCCATTCTCGTTTGAGGGCTGGGTATATATGTATGATGTTCGCGTTGTCATTTTGATGTTTGCTCCCGAGTATGACCGAATTGGCGGTGTGAGCGTTGAGTCGTTTTCCACACATTTGTTGTGTTAGCCCCTTGTGAGAGGTGGGATGTTGGTGTTGAATATTGTCACCTCGTGGTGATTTCTGCGTTGTCGCGCATGTGCGAGCTGTTAGAGCTTGGGTTGGTATGGCCGTGTGCATCGGTGATCGTTCCGTTATGTGTCGGTTGTTTAATGTCTTGTTACCTTGCTCCCGTTTTTGTGAATTTCGTGGATGAGGTCGGGGGTAATACCCGTACTATTTTGACTTCCGTATCTTCTGTTTCTCCAGTCTATCGATTCGCTCATGTTCGTTGATACTTTATGAACTTGTTCTGTATTTCGGTTTCATCGTCTGAACGAACTGTGATCTTGTTGTGGGTCGATCTGGTTATCGTTGTGACTTTTTCGAGTTCGGTTCGATTCTTGTGAACCTTGTTCGGAAGTGACATCATTTGGTTCTACTAGTCCTTTTATTCGAAGGGATCGGATTTGGAACTCTTGTGTTTTCGACCTTGTCGACTCATCATGTTCGTTGACATTTCTGAGCTTGTCCTGCCCCTTGCTTTTGTTGATCGAACGAGTGTGGTATTGTTTCGAAATAACTCGTTTGTCGTTGTGACTTTTCAATTTCTATTCCCTCTCGTGTGGATCTTATGTGAATGCATATGTTGTTGTTTTCACCGGATCATATATTGTCTCGAGTCTAGATGTGAACCTTGGAGTTGTTGTTTGAATTTTTATTGTTCTTCGTAATTCGAACATGATCGTTCGATTTTTGTTGTCTCGATCTTTGTGGTTCGATCGTTTGATTGTTCGGTTTTTGTTGATCTCGTTTCGCGATTGTTGAGCGTTCAGACTCCTTCGTAATTCCCTTAAGTTTGGGAAATTAGTCTCGTTTTCGATCTTCCAACCCCTGGGCGGTGGAATTCCGTATTTGTTCAGCGATTGGCTTGCGTTTTGATTGATGTACCGTTGGGTTGGTCAATCGTATTGATTTTCGTTCGTTGTGTTTTGTGATTGTTTGGATAATTGACTTGATTGTACTATCCATTTGATGACGCTTGTCACTTGTTGGTTTTATTATATCCTTAATGGCGACGTTGTGTTGATCGTCGTGGATCGTGTTTTCACGCCGTATATTCCTTGTGTTGCTTGTAACGTTTCGCCGATGGGCATAAGTTACGCGTTTCCTTACATATCTCGTTGAGTTTTCCTGGCGGGATATTGCTTCTCCCTACTTGTTTTAAGTTTCGGGACGAAACTTCTTTTAAGGAGGGTAGAATGTAATATCCGCAATTTTGAATTTCGGTAATTTTCTTTTTTCGGCGGAAGTTCGTTTTGACAACTCGCTCCTGACCGTTTCGTCATTCCGAGAATGATTAATTCTGCACTTTTTGTCATCCGAGTTCGTTTCGGTGTCGTTTTGTTGAGTTCCGAGTCCTTAATCGACTTTTTCACGTGGGAGTTCGACTTTGTAAAGTCACCATTAATTCTTGGAAACTCCAAAAATTCTGAATCTTTGCAACATTATAGAGCATCAAGTTAGCTTTCCAATGGTTCAAACGGTGAGTCAATCGGAGTCCATACGAAGGAGTTATGGTCGAAATAGCCAAGACTGCACGGTGTGCCTTTTTGGTGTTGAAGGGGGCTGTACCGTGTGCCGCGGCACACTCAGGCTGTGCCGCGGCACTAAGCTGATTCCTGGGCGTTTTTGGTGGCCCTGGGCCGCGGCACACGTGTCCTGTGCCGCGGCACACGGGCTTTTTCTGCGTTTTTAGCGATTTTCGAGAGAAAACTTCATTTTCTCCTCTCTTCTTCCTCCTTCCATCTAGGGCGATTTGTGGGCGATTTTTGGGCGATTTGAGTGCTCTCAAACTTGTAGAGATCATCCACCTCAAGTCTTGTTGTAGATTTTCGGCCTCTACTTGAATCCTTCATCCAAATCAAGGTATTTTTGGCTTGAACCCTTGTTTTTGTAGATTTGGGGATTTTCCTTTTTGATTTCGATTCCAATCCGTTTTTAATCAATTAATTGTTGTATAAACATTGTTTTGAACTTGTTCTACGGATTGGATACTCGTATCTTTGGTTCGTTCAACCCGAGGGGTGATTTCTTTGTTCTTGAAGGGTCTTGAACATTTAATGTTCGATTAAATGTTCGAATGAGTTCCCATTGATAGTTTGTTGGGATTTCCGTTGTTTTCGGCCTTGATTCTCGTCGTAATCATGTTTTATTATTCCTTACGGAGGATTATAGGTGCTCGATGATTCCGATGTTGAATTCCGTTGGTGATTGATGATTCATGTGGTGTTTTCCCATAGTAATTTCGGTCTTTATCGCGTTCTAGATAGTGTTCGGGAATTTGAGGGCTACCCGGCCGTATCCGTTCACTTTTCCATTGCTCGTGATATCGAGGCAAGTACCTTGCCCATACTTTTCTCGTTTTATGGATATGATGATCGGTGGTCGCCTTGATATGTTTGTTTGGTTATTTGAAATGAAGTTTCAAAAGATTTCGGTTTGGCCTCGTTAAAGGCTCTCTTTCAAAACGCGTGTGTGTTTTGTAAACGTTGTGTTTTGGGAATTGATTATTTTGAACGTTGAAGGATTTGATGATGATACTCCTATTGTTTAAAGTTATGGAATCGTGTATTCCGTATTTAATCTTGTTATTGTGTTTTGAAGAGTTTGATAATGGTGTCGAGTTAATGGCCATCTCTAGTGAGTATTCTTAATGAACTTACATTCTTAGCATGTTAGTATTACATGAGTAACGTGTGTGTGTATGCTCACTGCGGGTTAGATCCGACGGGGTCTCGGTAGGGCTCCACGAAGCTGTGGAACCGCGAGCTTGCTTTTAACCACTGTGGGTTAGATCCGACGGGGTCTCGGCAGGGATCCACGAAGCTGTGGGTCCGCGGTTAATTGTGGTGCATTTTACAAATGTGATTCGATATTGGCATTTCCGGAAATGAGTGCTTTCGAACGGTTTTCATGATTGCATGCATTGACTAAGTGTGTAAGAGGTAAGTTGTTCGTTTGGCCTACTTGGCTAGGATGGCTCTAGAGTGTTTTGACGTTTATGTTAAATCCTTTATTTGTGGATTTTGATGTTGGGAGACGAACCTTGTGGTCGTTCTTGTGTACTGTGAGTTGATGAGATTTGGGGCTAAAATCCCAATGGTCTTGTAAAAGTCATTTTACGGATTTGGGGCTAAAATCCCAACGGTTTTAGTAAAGGTCGTTTTCGGAAAGTAAACCTTTGGGCGGTGACCCTTTCGTATTTTGGGTTTTTGAAAAGTAGGATTTGATAATCCTAAATCATTTTCTATTAAAACTCCCGATGGTATTTCAAATCATTTTATAGATTGTTTCCCTTGATATTTTGATCTTGAAATTTTGGGAAGTCTTTACTCAAACCCTTGCCTCGGGAAGTACTTTTCGTTTCGTTGGATCTTTGAGGATCCTTGGTTATTGTTATTCGTGGAATGTGAATTGTATGGCTCGTATTTGCACTTTGTTCTTGCACTAGCAAAACAGTGGAGTTTTGCTAACCCCCGAGTATTCGGGGGGTGGATGTCTATTTTTGCATTCAGGTTTTGGAGCATAACACAGGGACGGCACAAAGGATGATGAAAGATGATTGATACTAATCACATGAGGAACCGTATATTGTTTATTGGTTCAGTTGTACTTTATTTTCCGCTGCTATACTTTTCCCGTTGTACGGGTGTGGTTGTATTTTGACCCCTGCGTGGGCATGATTTGTATTTGAGTTGTATGTATTTATTGAAAGACCAAATCGGTCTACTGAGTCATTTTAGCCTTAAAGGCATGGTTGAGTTGTTATATGTTGTTACCAGCCTGGTAGATCCTTGAGGAAGGGTTCTACGACGTGTAATATCCCTGAGCGGATTGGGGGTGTTACAAATTTCATCATACATTACTCATTGTATTATATTGTCTATATTTTTTACAGTGGGTGAGTCGATTGGCCGGTATTACCCAGCACTGTATCAGACACCTTCCCTCAGACCAGGCGGAAGAAGCGACGATGATGCTTGAGGAGTACATGAGGGATTGGCATTTGGCCAACTGATTTTGTATTTTGTATTTTGTTTGTTTTGTGTAAGACGGTATTTTGATTGGCACTTCCATTTTTTTTTGTATTTTGTATTTTGATTGGCACTTTCGTTTTGCATTTCGCACTGTACTTTTATTTGTTTTTTTTCTCTTCTGCATAAAAAACGAAAATTTTTCTGTCAACTATCACGATCAAGAAAAAAGAAAATCAACTATAAAGATAAACAAAAACGAAAAGTTTAATAATTAAGGAACATACAACAAATTCATTTTTACATCATACCGACTAATCTATTCCATTTTTCTATCCTGCTCGTATACAAATTCTCCCAGCCACCAACACTACTATCATGGTATCTAAACCAGTTAGTCACTATGGGCGGTACAGGAAAATTAGGCATTAAATCTAGACGAATAATATGTTTGTACGTATCTCCTAAATGACAAATGACAATCTCCTGGCTAGGTCGTGTTGCCGTTGAGGGTGCTTTTAACGGCAGCACAGTGAGACATGAAAATAAAGATCTACCGTTTCCGAATCCGAATAATATGACGGCGGCATTGAAAATAGTAGCAATAGGGAATAAATCTTCAGCCATAGCCATCCAATGATCCGATCCACACGCACCACCATCCCATGTAATACGTCGAACCTCAGGTTCAATCCCATCATAGTAGATCGATCGGTAGAGTGTACAGTTAGCCATAATTTCATTTGCAATGCATACACGTACAATACGCCATTTATCTTGGTCGCCAAATATGTAGTCGGCGATAACACGAAATCCACAATTACCATCTCCCGGTACATCGAGATAACCTTCAACAAACGGCAAAATAATTCCCGGTATCTTGTCGATATGGTGATAGTTACCAATCTCCACTCGGTGGTGTGCATCTGCAAACACATATTCAATATATTACATATTATCATAATAATATCAAACTTAAAAAGCATATCACGAGTATTAATAAATTTGTTCATACTCGATGAAGATGCATTGTGGACTGATGCAGAAGAGCTGCAGCCACGACCACTGGATGAGCGGGAATGGCCATGACCCCTTTGGCTATACTCCCAACCACTAGGATCGCGTCTAGTCGATGAACTTCCTCTTGGTCGACCCTTAACTGCTGTATTCACTTGTGGTTCAACGTAACGCGTTTGATCAGAGTGAAGATGATCGTGGATCATAAGTGATACGTTACGGAAAACTGCAGGATCGCTCTGTCTGACCTCATCGACAAGGGCCTGGAAGTACCATTGGTCCTCCGATTCAGCACCGGTAGAAGGATCGACAAATTCGGTCGTGTCCACACCATCACTAATAATAAGTGTTTGCCAAAATATGTGAAGACGACTAACACTACATGGTGTCCGCGATTCCATAAGTCTCTTGAGCTCACACGCACAAGGAATCTGATGGGTGGTTTGGAGTGCACAACCACAACGATGGTACACTTGATCACTTAATTCTATCATACATGTCAATTCATTCAACAGTAAACGTAGACAATGATGGAAAACACGACAGCGCAAGTAGTTGAACGAAAAACCAGAGTACACCACGCCTGTACGACACCTAGACTGTTCAAGTGTGTATCAGATCTGCGTAAGTTATGATTCAATCTCCTGGTTCACTTTGGTCCAGGTGGTATCGAGGGCTCCGGTGGAAGAATTAAGCCATTGCTTTAACTCGGCATGTGCACTCTCTACTCTACAAGTGGTTGTGTTTCCAAAATGAAGCACTTTATTCGTCCACGCAACAACGAACATCTCCTTGTATTTTAGCAATGTACCCTCAACGTGGGATATCACCTTCCATGTATCCTTCATGAGTTGCACCACTTGATCGTATTCCTCTTCGGTCGCCGCTTCCATGATTTTCTTCCATTTCCCATTTTTAAACTTTTGGCTCATTTCTTTATCTTTTCCACAAATTATGTAGACCTTGTCTTCAACATCCTTATTAATATGCCATGTGCAAGCAAGTGGACACTCTGTGGAAATATCTATCCAATAGGACGCATCAATTCCAACTCGCGATCCGTAACAATAGCCGTCGGATGAACATCAAACCCAAGCAAAATTTTCAACTTCTCCAACACCCACGCATAGCTCGATTCGGTCTCATCTTTCATAATTGCATAGGCGATTAGGAAGTTATTGTTACATGGAGTCATCCCGATTATCTCGAGAAATGGCATCTTATACTTATTCGTTTTGTAGGTAGAATCCATGCCAATGAACCATCTGTAGGTCCGGATTAAGTTGATTGATGTTGGATGTGCCATGAATACGTGGGTAACAGCATTTGTATCCGGGTCGGCCTGTGTCCAATGTACGTAGTTATTCATCACAGCTAAATGGTGAAACTGACCGACGACATCTCTTTCTTCAAAATCATGCTTCCTCAAGTGGTCTCTATAATCATAGATATGTCGTCTAGTCGGTTTGTCCTCGGGAAATTTATTCTGAATGGCCGTCAAGATGGCACACGGCTTGGCTTGAGAAGCACTCATCTCACAAACAATTTGTTTGGCCGATTTACTCAGTCCACTCATTTGACGATGCCCCTCCGGATATACAATAATTGAGTGATTGTGCATACCCTTACTCCCAGAGATCGGTCTGATTATCCAACCACTCAAGTCATGCAATTGTTCGGCTTTTATCTGAAATGTACATTTTCATGCTTTCGTCTTTGTGTCCTTTCGAACAGCGACATCCAAATCTCTTAATACCCCTCTATACCGTTCACCACGGTTACATCTCAATATCTTTGTCTTTCCTTTATTCTTGTACGATGAAATGATCAACTCGAAACCAATTTGAAGAGCAATTTTTTTCGCCCAACCAATCGCATCACAATCACTAGCGAATATTTCATCATTACCGAAATAACCACTATAATCAACGCGGTCACCTTCAAATTCTTCCAATATAACCTGAAATTTTTAATTGACAGAATGTTAATAATAATACCAATAATATTATTATTAAAATTTAAAATCAAGCAAAAAAGAGTCCAGGCGTCCAAAAATTGCGCCTGGACCATGGCGGAGGCGTCTGGCATGGACGCCTGGCCATGGTACAGGCGTCTGAATCGGACGCCTAGCCATGACACAGGCGTCTGAATCGGACGTCCAGACCATGGTTCAGGCGCCTGGTTTAGACGCCTAGACCTAGGGCGGAGTGTCCGCAGCAGATGCCTGTACCATGGTCTAAGCGGAATCTGTGGACGTCTGCGTCATTTTCTCCGAAAAATTACCTCCAGTTGTGAATTCTCGTCCATTTTCGTAGTTGTTGATGATATTGACGATATATATTTGATTGTCTGTTCTGTAGAATAAATGAAAAATTGTTTCTAGATTTCAATTCGAAAAACTTATGTGTTGGTGTGTTGGGTAGAAATAATGAAAGATTGTGAAATGGACAAAAAGGTAATATTATAAGGCAGTGTCTAGTAATTTAGGGCGGTATTTAGTAATACCCTTTAAAAAAGCGTCCGAATCATATATTTAAAAAAAGTTTCAATTTTGTTAATTTCTTAAAAAATTGATGTGGGTATTCTATGATTTCCATTCTTCAATTATGTATGGTCTGATTTTGTTTCTTTCATGATTTTATTCTTTCTATTTTAATTTTTGGATGGCACGCATGTGCTCAGATTTGTAAAAACATGTCTGTAACTTTTTAAAAATAGCAATTTGAGGCCAAATCAAGCCCAGATTGCCCTCTTGCGGGCTCAAATTACACAAGTGGGAATTTTTATTAATATAAACATACTTTTAAATTCTACGTCATTTTTTACTAATTTTATTTTTTAAAGTTAAATTTCATGTCATTTTTTTAAAGATTTTTTGGACATGATAATGAAAAATGTGTTTCTCGACAATTAATCTTGTCGTTTTTTTTTTTAAATTGCACATATTTTATTCTTTTTTTGGACATTCCACCTATTTAATTACTGTGCATAAAAGTAATCTTTTGCAGCAATTAAAATACAAAATACAACATAAAAAGCTAAATAAACTCGTTTTAGTCATTCCGTTAATTGTATATTTGTTTTATTGTTTTAAAATAATATATATATATATTATATTATATTATATTATACTACATATTATATTGATTAATTATATTTTTAAATTGTATTTAATAGAAGAAAACTTATTTTCCAACTTGCATAATTTCGTTTCAATTTTTATACAAACTTCTACGTATTAATTATAATTTTTTAAAACCAAAAGTATTTTTTTTGAAATATGGGGTATTCACTCGCGAAAATTATATTTTTTATGTTTTATGTTTTAAAAAAATCAATGGTTAAATTTAAAAATTTGCCCCTCGTTGGCCTGTTCTAAGGAAAAAACTATTTTTAATGGTTAAATTTAAAAATTGTAAACATTAAATTCAAAATTAAACATTTTTAATTAATATAACATGGCTATATTGGTCTCGGTAACGGTAAAGTTATGACTTGTTCATGATTAGTCATGAATTTGTGACGTACAAATGGGACAAACATCGATTGCAACGGATATGTCGTGGTTAAAATCGATTTGTGACGGATTTGTCACGTTGAATTGAGGGACCACCACGTTGGTCTTGATCCAATCCCATACTTGGAAAACTCCATCTTTCATCTTATTAAAATAGAATATTGCATGTGGGTGTAGTCATGCACCGTCTCCTTGCAATATAATATATGAAAGAGTGTAAGAGTAATTATCATGAATTTCAACATGTAAAGCAATGGCATATTGCGTTAAGTACATGAATTCGTTGACCTCGATTATAGTTCGTGTGACTATAGGTCCAAATACTTTTCCAAGTATTTGTAAAGGCATGTGCCTTATACATTTGACTATGTTTAGTCGATCTTATTGGCTGGTCAAGACGAGTTGGTTATGTTATATTCATTATGTCTCATGGTTCAAAATGCTTAATATTGATGCACCGCGTTGCATCCATATAACATGGCTGTTATGACGTATACTTGCAAATTGAGAATTAAAATTCTTGGCTGATTTGATGCACTTTGGTGGATTTTGTCTACACTTTTGATCATAACTAGGCGCATCTTCCTTAGTATTTGTTTATGCTTTGAAAGTTCAAACGGAATCAGTGATTTTTAAATAGCCTTAGCTGTACCGACATTCCTACTTTCTCTGCAAGTCTACCAAGTTGGAGTTACCAAAAAGATCATTAGTTGAGATAAGAAATCGAACACCTGCTGCGTTTAAACGCACCTATGGCTATCATTGCCATGTTTTTGCATCAACAATTATGTCAAATGGTCTCAACCTTGTTTTCTCACTAAACTTAGGAAATACTAAAGAAGCCAATTAAAATATGCACTGTGATCTGAGTTTAATGATCCGTGTGATGCACAATATATTGATAGAAAGAAACGGAAGTCTAGCTTCCATAACATCTAACCGTTCGTCCATAGCCTTCCTAACAAGGGAGTTATCGTTGTTTTAGTGAATAAAGGTCAAGCTGCGGGAAATTTTATTTCCAGTGATTGTGCTAACTTTTGTCCCAACCAACTTGGTTCCCATCTTGAATTTGCAAGTGGTCTTATGACACATGTTTTTCAACCTCTTTTTGGCCGAATTTGCCATAGATGATGCAATTTTTGGTATGCATTGTACGCTAAAATATCATCTTTCAAATGTTGAAAAACAGTTTTCTTGGGGAAGCCCAAAATACGCACCCTTATAAGAAGGTCGAGCGTGTGCATGGTAGTTTTACACCATGCTTGTGTCGTAACTTTGCCCCTTAGGCATATAACCTTGCCATGTTATGCACTCAATATGATAGATCATTTTGATCGTATCTGGTATAAAATCTCTATGTTGTTAGAGTGTTCGCTATGCTCATGTTTGTAAAATTTTGCAAGTGAAATTGAGTGCGTATTAAGCTATTTTCAAGGAACACGATATTTTTGGATTTCGATTTATAAATCTATTGTGACTATGATGACTAGGTCATCACAATCAATAAGTGGTATAATGCTCAAGTTGTTGAACGCCGAATGGTGTTTTCTAGTCACATATGTTCTGTAACAATTGAACCATGTTATGACTCGATGACATATATGCCAAAGTGTATCACTCATACAATCTCATTGTGATTTGTGAGAATAAAATCTTATGCATCACTTGTATTGGATATGTGAAAAGGAAAAATATTGATGAGTCAATATAGTCCGGCTTGCATCGGTTTTTGTAACCAGAAAATGTATTAGGACATTGACACATTTAGGCTTTAATAGTCCGGAGTTTGGACAGTTTGATGATCCATACACCACGGCACCATGGACATCATTTTTTCTTTGAACAAATAAGCTAACTGGATCAAAGACACCAAAGTACGTTGGTGGAGTCGTGAGCAGGGCTCATGACCGATGATGATATTTATGTCACCCGCATCTTGCTTTCATAAGCATGTGTGACGCCAAAGACCCCCCAATGTGTAACACCCCAAACTAGGCGGATATTACAGTGCCGTGGAGCCCTGATTGGGACCCACCAGGCGAATGAAAACTGATGAATTAAATAATATAATTGTAGTACCGAACCACATTATATTACCAAATACTCCGATGAGGAGATTAAGTACAATACACCAGGACAATACAGAATATTAGTATATTTTATATGAACATAAAATACACCACCCTGAATAAATAAACATCTCAAATGGAATTTGCAGCGGAAATACAATGAAGAAAAACAAGAATGACTGAAAGGACTGGGGGTCCCTACTAGTATCACTGAGACTCCTCACCGTCAACATGCTCTTCCCGTGCTTTTGTCTTGCCATGACCTGAAAAACAACATTCCCCAACGGGGTCAGTTACACAGAACAACAATCCTCAAGGGTTGAAAATACATAATCATGATATATCCTTAGTTATGAAATATCCTTAGTTATGATTTAAGCTGAAGAGGAGCATCATAGTACGCCCGTAATGTTCTGTGCAAGTGTACAAGACGAATGACTGGACACACCCATCCTTGTACCTAATTAGTCTCACGGAGGTAATCGTTACCGTGTGCACAGTCCAATGTATCGGTGACCCAATACATGACCATCGCGTGCTCGACTAAAAATTCCACACATCCGCACCCGGCCACGCAATATGAACCCAGAAGGTCATATGAACGAGAGTGACCATAATGAATATCAATGAATAATAATCCGACAAAGTCAAGAATGACTCACCGAGATGAAAATAATAGTGAAGTGATTGATAGCTCAATGAATTGAATGGAACCGTCGTTCCCCATGAATGAAGTGATTATTCGACAATTACAAGTCTCAATACGGTTAATACAATGATGAATGAGTTATGATTATGAATGAACAACAACAAAAGGAATGAATATCCTTTTAACTGAGTAAGAATTAACTTACTCAACACCGGTGACCAAAGTCCTTCCACGAACAACGTCCTAAATGAGATGTCGGTCACTCGAACAACCTTGAATAACACAATTACCAACAATTCGGTTCAACACACGAATCAAACACGAGTATAACTAACTCAAAACATCGATACGACTAAACCAAGTTCATTGGGGCATTATATCGAACACGTTGTGGCCAATCTTCGATTGTTCACAACCAACCCTCAATTATACCAATATCAAATCCCCAAGAAGTGTTTCAAACCAACAAAACATATTCAATACGATTAATAATTCAATATGAATATCCAAATTCGTGATTTCAACAATAATTAATCGAAACCCCCCGAATCCAACTTAATATTCAAAGTTTTCTTGAACAATCCTTCGATAATCCAATGAATAATCATACATATCCATAATCATGCGTACATCACTTCATACAACATGATTTTAACGTCCAAAACATCATATTTCAATACAAAATCGAAATCCAAGATGTTGAAGAAATTACCTCTTGAAGATCCAAGCACTTTGATCAGAAGAACACGTGTTAGATCGACTATCCGAGCTTCACGATCAAATGGAGATGAAGAAAATCTAACACCCAAGTGATTGATGATGGAAAATCTCTCCCTCAAGCTCTCTCTCTCGGAACAAGGTGAAAGAAATGACAAAATGAACTGAAAGTCCCGTTAAAGTCCTTATAAACTGCCAGAAGTTATGGCCGTAACTCAGCCTACTTACGGCCGTAACATCCCAGGTCAACGGCCTTACGGCCGTAACGATAACTAAATGCGGTCGTAACTCGGCCGTCCGAAGCGCGGCGGACCATATGGCCGTACCCGCACCTGACTTACGAGCGTATCTCGCCCTCGTCCAAAACACCTGCCGGCATCCATACGGCCATACCCGTACACCTTACGGTCGTAACTGGATCGATACGGCCGTACCCGGCCAAACTTACGGGCGTAAGCCCCCTTCGTCGAAAATGACCAGGCACCTTGCCTGCAACATACGGCCGTATCCGGCCAAGTCTTACGGCCGTACTTGCCTGATCTTACGGCCGTATACCGAAACCCTTACGGCCGTAAGTCCTTCTCGTCCGACACATCCTGAAAATTACGAACACCCCTTACGGCCGTAACCTGCCCATCTTACGGCCGTAACTCGCCTTCGGCCAAAAACACATGGGCACCCTGTTCGTCATGTACGGCCATAACCGGCCAAGCCTTACGGCCGTACCTGCTCAACTTACGGCCGTATGCCGCAACCCTTACGGCCGTAAGTCCCGTTCATCCAAAATGGCCTGAAATCAATGAACGCCTGTTACGGCCGTATCCGACAATCCTTACGGCCGTAACTCGTTGCTGGACAAGATGAAAATCCGACAACTCCGATTTCTTGTTACGATTGATGAATGATCCGACATACCATACGTATGCGAAAGTGAACAAGTCCAACACATGCCAAAGATGATACTTCTAACACAAGACTACCAATCATGATGATAATGATAATATTCCCGTCTCGACACTCAAACGGAGATGAAATGACGATCGGTAACTGATACACGGTTACAACATGCCCACAATGAACGCAAATGAATGAATCATGAATGATGAGTGATTATTAATGAGTGAAAAATACTGAATGACAAATACTGACTGATAATTACTGAATGATAATGAATGAATTACAACCGGGTATTACATAATGATCCTTCTTAGCCATGTTCATTGATTAAAGCCTATTCTTTGGCACAATTAGGAGATGACACCCTCCTATACTAAATAGAATAATGTAGCGACTCGTATAAGCATGGGTGGCTGATGATGCTATGATGGTGTTCACAAATGGCCGTACTCAAGTAATAACATTTATATGTTATGTGATTCCTTTGACAATGATTGATAAGTTGATGAAACCTGAGTTTATGGTTGTCCAACTTGCGGACCAGTCATTGGAAAGGTCGGTTCACCCACTTTTAGACCAAGTCTTAAAGTGAAATTTTAACGAGTACTTCCTAACATCCAAGGCTACCTTCTCACAAATTTTGGTGCCATTTTGAGACTTGTAAGGAGGTGAACCACTTAAATGAAGTTTTCACATACCACCATCTGTCCTATCGACCAGTTCGATGTCATTTCGACCGGTTTCTGACCACAAGGTTGATGGTTTTGATATCCTAAACACCCATTTATACATGCTCACGAAATTTTAAGGTGTTTGGGGCTGGTGAAGGGAGTTAAACCTTCAAGAAAGCACTAGATGTTCGATAAAACCAACGGCCTATCATCGGTTCAATCGTTTCTTTATGTTCGATCCCGGTGGTGCATGGTGGCGGTTTTGTTGGATTCTCAAGACCAGTAGCTACGGTTATGTAGCATATGTAAACATGTCATATTCACCTATACCTATCATCATTCAAATGCTTAGTTACAAGTGTAACCGTATGCATTTTGTTACCTGGATTCTGTTAACAATGAAAACCTTTATCGTCCACATGTTCATGTGCCAAAGTGCGTCACCACAACGCATTATGATGGGTTATAAATGATGAATATGGCATGCGCTTTCACTCATAGTCCACTTAAAATATACCTTGGCAGATGATCTCGTAAGTCACTTTGATGAGCCAATCTTCCCGTCGTTAGGGGGAGATGCGAACGATCATGTTCGAGTAGAACGACTTGGAATTGTCGTAGTTTGTCCATACTGTGTCTCACAAAGTTCCCTAAAGTGACGAGATCAAATACATGCTGCAAACATGTCTGCAGGGATTGTGTCCGGTCATGGACGTTCGTCACCTATAAATGGTGATATTGTAACACCACAAATTGTGGTAGACGGTGTTACTAGGCTGTGGTTCTCATCGAGTATTGGGATGCCACTTGGTTCGATAAATACTCTCTCTAAGAATGTATGCGAGTTTGGTACATGAAACTTGATCATCTGATCAAATGAACTCATCCGTCTCATGTGATTCTCGATTATAGTCATTATTGGGGGACGCCTCAATGAATGCCAATCCATAAAGAGTACTCTATGAATAAAGCCGGTACATGAGGATGTGGAATGTGAGTTTAATTGAACCATACTCCGTTGAAAACCTACAACGTTGTAGCCTTGGCCTAAAATAGAAATATATTCGAGTCCAGTATGAACAAAGTGATATCCCTTTGTTGAAGTGGTGCCGACACTCCAAAGATAAGATCTATTTGTATACTTTGTTAATGTGAGTGAGAGAAGAAGTTAAACTCACCTCATGGCACGAGGTTTCTCATGAACGCACCGGAATTGACTACGATGACACGAAACTTATTTGTGCTATCGTAATGGATGTTATAACATCCACTATCTTTTCAGTTAGATAGTTTTCCAAAAACTAATGTGCAGCTTGTGGTTAAATCTTATCTTAGTGGGGAACTAAGTTAAGTGATAAAAGGATCTCGTGGTGGATCAGACTCAAATCAAGTGGCTCCTGACCACGGAGCGCATCGAAAAATGATTGTCGGGAACACATACTAAGTATATACTTGATTTGGAAGAGATATGAAGCTTTTGCATTCAAAACTAAGGGTTTATAGTGATGTACTCTTCTGAGACTAAGAGATTCCGCTAAATCAAAAGTTAAGAATGAAAGGATCTTGGGGACACTTGATGATGCATATTCATCAATCGGTTTAAGACAATTTAAGGGACGGTTTCCTTAAGAGACGATAAAGTAATGCATATATGATTCTCAATGACTAGTCGAAGTCATAATAAGACTTGGCTCACTTAAGTCATGATGCAGTCTTAAGAGAAATGTATGGTATTATGTACTCATGTTTGACTCAATGAACTCATTCGTAATAATACGGTAAAGCCACTATGATGATGGTCTAGGATGCGCTCACGCAATGTCTGTGATTGACAAGAAGCCTGCATCTCGCTCTATCTCAGTAAAAGGACACTTGAAAGCTGATACCCGAATTTGCCCAGAATGTGGTCTATCTCCCATATGACCTACACGGAAGCTCACTTGTTGGAAAATATTAAAATTGGTACCATTGGAAAGGTTTGTATCTACTTTCCAAGGAAATCAACCATTTGATCACATCCATCATGTTGAGTGACATATGACTATTGTTGCAAAGTAGGACAGGATATGTCCGGTAATTTGCTGAGTCAACTTCAATAAAGCTTTGTGATCTGCTCAGGTCGATCTAGGTTACGTACTGTATGTGAATGAAAAGCTATGGGTGTCTAGTTTCCATAAGTTCTTACAGTTTCATTGATACCTATTGAATCAAAGAAGTTATGACTGATTTAGTGCATGGAGGTCAATACTTTAGAAAACTTGATAAGTCTTTAGCGACTCTGCACTTTGGATGTGTCGCACTCTTTTTGTCCTTAGACCAAGGTTTGTTTTTTCCCATTGGCTTTTTACTTGGTAAGGTTTTTAACGAGGCGACCTATGAGAACATCCATACAATGATGCGTTGTACTTCTGTTCAACTTAAACCGAGATGTATTTTTCCCACTGGGTTTTTTCATGGTATAGTTATGAGGGCAACTTGGTATCTAACTCCTATGATTTGAGGTACTCATCAGGGGAAGTCGTTATGTATACATCAGGGGGAGTATACATGACATGTTATATTGGTGCGTTGCAATCTTTTCCTCATCAAGCCTTTATTTTCCCATGGGGTTTTGTTTTGGATTGGAATAGGTTTTTACGAAGGCAACATCTTCTGCACCATTGTTGTATTAGTGCTCGACACAGGGGGAGTATTCTGGGAATTATTATTCTCGTGATGTGTCTTACCTAATACTGGTTGTAGATACATAGATGGAAGGTTCTAGATCCTTCTAGAGGTAGTAGGATCCTATTAGATGTCTTACTTTATCTAGGAATCCTATGTATGGAAGGACTCTCATTGTAATGCCTATATAAAGGCCCTTCTATCAATGTTATGAATACATTTGATTGACTCGTATTTACAGTCTTTTACTTTCTCCTGAAACAATAATAAGACATATAATTATGATATTATTATAATGGGACATATTTATAAATTACCCATTAATTTGTGATATATTATACATATTCCCTTTTAATTTAGTTTTTTTGTTTTTTATGAAATATATTAAAAAAAATTCCCATGAAAGTATTATTTTTCTGAATTTTTTTTTATTTTTAGAACATAAAACATAAAAAATTATAATAAGAATTTAACTTTAAAAAAATAAAATTAGTACAAAATGACGTAGAATTTAAAAGTATGTTTATATTAATAAGAATTCCCACATGTGCAATTTGCGCCCGCAAGAGGGCAATCTGGTCTTGATTTGGCCTTAAATTGCTATTTTAAAAAAGTTACAGGCATATTTTTGCTAATTCTAAAAGTTATGGTCCTACTTTTGCCAGCCCGAAAAGTTACAGTCCTACTTTTACCAGCCCGAAAAGTTACAGTCCTACTTTTGCCACCCCCTAAAGTTACGGTCCTTAAAAAAATTCCCAAATCTATCTAGGTGCAATGTGAAGGGATATTATGGCTGTCCAGGTTGTGGGATTAACACAAATGCATGTTGACTACCACATAGTCGAAAAATGTCATATATGGGTCATTGTCCAAAAGTGGATAACTTATCTAAATGTCTATTTCATTTAGAAGTTTTTAACTTGGTACCTGGAATTGACACTAAATTTGGGGAAAAAAACATGGCGAGGGTGGTGAAAAAACATGGTGAGGGTGGTGAGTGCGAGGGTGTTGATGACAGTGAGTGTGGGGTTGATGGCGAGGGTGAGAGCAATGAGACTGTCACTAGGTTGTTCAAAAAGAATTCAATCTTCTTTGAATTAGAGTACGGAAACACTTGTTAATTCGCCATTACTTAGACGTAATGCACATCGAGAAAAATGTGTGTGAAAGCATATATGGCACATTACTTAATCAACTGGGGAAGACAAAGGATGGACTTAATACTAAAAAAGGTTTATCACATCCTGATTTGAATAACAAGTTAAATAAAGTTTCCACCACATTAGCTTATGATGACCAAAGCAAAGCCCTAACGCCTGCCCCATTAACTCTAAATAACAACAACAACATCTAAGGCTTAGTCCCAAAATGATTTGGGGTCGGCTAACATGAATTAAACTTTGAAACCGTCAATAATCGTTATATAAATAACATAAAAGGAAAAAAGAGGGAAAAAGTAGAGAAAAAAACAAATACAAAAAAGAGAATGAATGTTAAAGAAAAAAATTGAAAAATCCTGAAAAATAAATTAAAAGATAACATGAAATAAAAGAAAATAGGAATTAAAAAAAAATCAGACTCCATCCCCCATCCGTATTCTTTCCCGCCACATTTGCCTCTCCATCGCCATACTTTCTCCAATTCCAAGAAACCGCATATCATTTTCAATCATCTTTATCCAAGTTTTCTTGGGTCTTCCTCTACCTTTCACAACATTACTTGTTCCCCAACTTTCTAGCCTCCTCACTGGGGCATCAATAGGTCTTCTTCTCACATGACCAAACCATCGTAATCGATTCTCCATCATCTTGTCTTCTATAGACGCAACTCTTACCTTCTCTCTAATCACCTCATTTCTGAGCCGATCCTTTTTTGTATGACCACACATCCATCGTAGCATACGCATCTCTGCCACATTCATCTTTTGAACGTGACACTGTTTTACAGCCCAACACTCGGTGCCATATAACAGCGCAGGCCTAATTGCCGTGCGGTAAAATTTACCCTTTAATCTATGAGACATGCCAGGATCACATAAAACCCCTGTGGCACTCTTCCACTTCAACCACCCTGCCTTTATTCTGTGAGCCACATCGCCATCTAGCTCTCCATCCTTTTGGATAATAGATCCAATATACCGAAAGAAAGTGGATCCATTAACAACTTTCCTATCAAATGTGATCATCCCCGCCTCTCTCTCACTGTCTTCGCTAAACCTACACTCCATATATTCAGTCTTACTTCTGCTCAGCCTAAAGCCTCGAGCTTCCAAAGTATCCCTCCAAAGTTCCAATTTCTGTTGCACTCCAACCTTCGTTTCATCAATCAACACAATATCATCTGCGAACATCATACACCACGGAACGTCATTTTGAATTTCTCTTGTCAATTCGTCCATGACTATAGTAAAGAGAAAAGGACTAAGAGCAGATCCTTGATGCACCCCAATCGTAATAGGGAATTCTTCTGTCCTCCCAACATTAGTACGTACACTTGTACTAGCTTCCTCATACATGTCCTTTATAATGTCAATATATTTTCGCAATATACCCTTCTTTGCTAAGGCCCACCAAAGTACTTCTCTTGGTACTTTATCATATGCCTTCTCTAAATCAATAAAAACCATATGCAGATCTTTCTTTTTATCTCGATAATGTTCCATCAACTGCCGGATAAGATAAATTGCTTCCATGGTCGATCTTCCAGGCATAAATCCAAACTGATTTTCTGAATAACTCTAAATAAGAAATAAAAAAATATTTTGTGAAACTTTACAAGGTGTTAAGGTCCTTGATGGTTATAGTTCCAACTTCAGAAACCTTGTCTCAATGGATGAGTGTCGTATTAACGAGCTTAAGTAACATGACTGTCATACTCTAATGCAACGACTTCTGCTTTTTCTATATTTGATTTATTATAATTTTGGATTTATAGTTTTCTGAATGCCATGATTATAATATGGATGATCTTTCTCGATTGCGCGATGAGTGGGCTGCATGTGTTGTGAAGCTAATTGTTGCTTAAAACAACCTGGTAAAATTATAAGTTCATTTTTTCTTTAATATGAATTATTCAACAAGTATTGCACATATACATTAAATTTTCCTATTTTCATAATTACAGGCGAGCAGGGAGAAAGAAAAGGCTACTGTTAGATAGAAGCATGGACGAATTACACTTTTTTGGGAATAATATAATGATCTTTTTGTTTGTTATTTGAACATGTTAATGGTTTTGCTATGTGATATTTAGTTAAACCTTATGTACTTTGCAACTATTAAGGATGCTGCTGCTAATGGTTAATCTATTTTTTATATTAAGATTCTATTATGTAATGTTGCACCATCAAAAAGTATGTAGCATTTTCATTACATATTATTATTATGAAATTATTGATTAAATTATCAATTATTGATGCGAGAGTGTCGAGCGTTTCTTATAATAACGTGTCACAATTTACTCTTACTACTGTGTAACTATTCTGTTTCACAAATAATTTGCTTCTGACACCAAGCAAGTATCACTACAATATAAATTATATTATAAAATGCGGAAAGGACACCAAAAACTATTATTACGTACTCACATTATCATATCATTATCTACTGACATTGTGAAACGAAATAGTGACACATATAATTAATTGGAATATACTGATACTGTCGTACCGGAATTTAGTTACATTCGTGTAACAGGAACTACTGACACCAGTTTTAGTGACACCATAAAATGGTGTCACTGCGTTCTGACTACCGGATTACTGACGCAATGTCACTAAAAGTGTTAGTGGCAGTTTTTTCCTATCAGTAAAGCCCTTTTTTTAGTATTGTATATAGCCCAATGACCAACAATTCCACAGATGTTACAAGTAAGGGCGGACCTCAGACACTTGTTGTTGAAATGAACTGACTCCCCATAGTTGAAACAAGTAATCGCCGAATTGGCCACTTAGGACTGAAATCCCGCTGGTCTAGACGCCATTGGTGGCTGCTCAGAATGAGTAGGGCCAGAAGGGACCCTCTTGAATGTCGCCTGAATATCATCAGACTTATTCTGATTCTTCAGTTTCTTGCCAGAAGATGGCGGTTGCTTATTAGTAATCTCTTTCAAAGTAAGCTCAAAACAGACAGCATCGTGCAGTGGTGATTGATTAACTGCATACGCATTCTAGGCTCCAACCTCTTGCTGAAGTACTTAAATTCATCATCCTCTATTCGAACAATCGAGCGGGCAAATGGGAGAAGTTCTTGAAACTTCTCACCAATAGTCTACACGTAATCCTCATCAGTAGGATCCTGGTTACCAAATCTGGTAATTTGGCCACTCGTAGAGGGGCCATATAATACCTCTATAGCATGAGAGTCTTGAAATCATCCCAGTTACAATTACTATCAGTGGGTTTCACAAATAACCACGAAGTATGAATGCCCTTACTCAGATAGTAAGCCACTACAATAATTTTTTTATCCTCGGGACATTCGACAATGTTGAAAAGTTTCTCGAAATGCTCTAGGAAATGTACAATATCAACCAGTTCAGTGGAATACTCAAATATAGGCAGTCATTGGCGAGAGATATCGCCAATAATTCGGCTAAAACTCCGCCCATGCATCTGAGACGGTGACTAGGAGTATCTTTGTCGTTGATCATGAGATGCAGAGGCCTGTATAGTCTCCACCAGTATCATCATCTGAGTTGTTTCGACCATTATGACCTGCATCAGTAAGTAAGGGTTGCCCTTGCATCCCCTCATTCTGTTCGGTGCCTCTAGTACATCTCTCCAAATGAGAATAGTTGGCCATCGGAAAAACGGTAGCACTATAGACCGAGTAGGCGGTGTCACTGCCCGCCGAACTTCGACCCAAAGTTACATTTGCATATGTATTAGCTCATGGTATTGGTTTTCATCTCGCTACATGGCTTGGCCCATTCTGGCACGTCATCTGGTTCCTATTTCCATACTCGAAGCATAAACATCAAATTATGAGCATAGCTCAAATACGTCTCACAATCAATCAATATATGCTATCTTAATAGCATCATCGAGCATCATGCTCCAATCAAAACATCAATAAATTATCTCACAAACCATTCCAAATCTCATTGATGAGAAGTCAAAATGAATGCAGAATCAAAAGTTCAATGCGAGAATACAACGCAATGACAGTTGTAATATCCAGAATTTCTACTACATTTATTTAATATTATTTTTATCCGAGTTATATTGTACAGCGTGGAATCTGTATAATATGGATAAAATAAACGAAGGACTGAGATGTCAGCACTGGTATAATTGTCGTATTTGGTCGACAATTGCATTTGAGGATATTGTGTATCATATGGGAATATTATTGGAAGGAGTATATGTATTCAGTATGCTGTATGTCCGTATTCTGTATGTTGAGACGTTGGACAAGAATAGTTGAAAATGGCTAAGTATAGCCTTATTAGCGCACGCTAATAGTCAAGCCTAGCGCACGCTATCGTGCAGGTTTAGCGCACGCTAATGGTAAGGGATAGCAGACGCTAGTACAGACCAGATCAGAAGGAATCTACGTGTTGACCCGGCCACTTTCGGCGCATGTGCCGACGAGGTCAACGTATGTTTGCTATAAAGGATTAGCGCACGCTAAATCCTATGGTTAGCGCACGCTAACATCAGATCGGTCCAAAAGAATCTTTGCTTTGTCGGATGCTTTCGGCCTGTGGGTGTAATATCCGAAATTTCTACTACCATTGTTTAATATTATTTTATCCGAGTTATATTGTACAGTGTGGAATCTGTACAGTATAGATAAAATAAATGAAGGACTGAGATGTCAGTATTGGTATAATTGTCGTACTTGGTCGACAATTGCAATTGAGGATATTATGTATCATATGAGAATATTATGGAATTAAGTATATGTATTCAGTGTGTGAGTGGACGTATCCAGTATGTCGAGACAGACGAGAAGAGTTGGAAATAGCTAAGTATAGCCTGACTAGCGCACGCTAATGGTCAAGTATAGCGCACGCTATCGTTCATGGTTAGCGCACGCTAGAGGCAGAATGTAGCGCACGCTAGTGCAGTCAGATCAGAAGGAATCTACGTGTGGACCAGACCATTTTCGGCGCACGTTCTGGTAAGTCAACGGATGTTGTAATGTAGTGTTAGCGCACGCTAATGCATGATGGTTAGCGCACGCTAACTGTATATCGGACAAAAAGGAATCTTATCCTCGTCAGCACTTTCGGCGTGTGGACCAGTCTTCGGAGCATACAGACAAACGAGTCAACTGATGTTAGCGCACGCTAAAATGCAAGGACTTGCGTACGCTAGATGGTTTAAGTTACATACGCTAATGCATGGGCATTACGTACGTAAGCTCATGTACGAAGCCAGACAGTAGTCTCTGGACTGCGATAGCGCACACTAACAAAGGTCAGCTAGCGCACGCTAAGGCCGTAGCGCACGCTAAACATAAGATTTAGCGCACGCTAGTAATGTATTCTATATAAGGGACAGACGGGTATTATGAAGCATTTCGTCCTTTTTTTTCACCTTCAGTCGATAGAGAGAGTTTTGGGAGGTTCTTGAGGTTCCCAAACACGGTGAGGTGGTGATCTTTAACAAGATTAAGATAGAAATCATGGATTAAAGTTTTGTTCTTGAAATCATTGGTGATTCTTGGAAATGGATTCAACCTTGGAAATCAATCCATTCCTTCATAAAGGTAATCACTCTTCATCTTTGGATTTCATTTTGGATTGAATGTTGATGTTCTTGAGTTGATGATTATTACATAAACGAGTTGATAAGCATGATTATGAGATGGATTACTGGATTATGATGATGTTATTGTTGATATGAAGATATTGATATGATTCTTGTGGTTTAAATTGTGTTGTTCGTTTTCTTGAGATAAGTGGATTAATCCTTCTCCTCAGTTTCGGATGTTGATGTTATTGTCGATGATTACTCTCTGTAATGGAAGATTAAGGGAGTGTTGTTACGTTCTTGATGTTTCAAGATGTTGATATTGAGGAAGATGATATATGGATATAGGACTTGGATTATAAGTTGAATGATTGTTTGTATGTTAAAGGATATCGAATTTCGCTGTTTGATAACTATGAACATGGTTTAGAATCACTTAGTGTTCTTGATAATCGCCATGTGTTGATCGGTATATGAAATGCATGCAACTGCATGTCATTAACGCACGCTAGTGTTACTGTCTAGCGCACGCTAACGGGAACGTCTTAGCGCATGCTACGTTAAGTAATTAACGTGCGCTAAGTCAACAGGCAGGGTAGTATATTCTGTTTCGATTATGAATTCGTGATCATTTAAGTTGGCTCGATCAGACTTATGGTTAACCGAGATATTGTTGAGCCGTGGAGATTGTGAATTAGTTTTATCGATTGTTGATTGTTGTCGAACTTGTTGTTTATCGATTATTGTAATAGGTTGAGATTATTGATCGGTGTTTATAACCGTATGTTGCGGTCGTGTTCGAGTATGTTCGTGAATGGCGTTGGTTAGGGCCGAGGAGCTGGTAGACGAAGACAATGAAATTGGTAGCGGCTTCATCATCGTCGTATCGGTATCGAGTAAGTTATTACTTACTCAGTTTATAGTATTTAATGAATGGTTTCCGTTTCATTCGTTTATAATTCGTATAGCAATGTTTATAATCGTAATCACATGAGCCTTGGGATTATAAATCATATTCGAGTTTTGGGAATCCAAATCATAATGTATATGATTTACTTTTGTTATTGGTATACTTGTATATCGAGGATATATATCGTGATAAAAACGGAGATATGAACTATCTGCAATTTGTGATACTTTGGACCGTCGAGTATTGAGGATAATGGTTCGGGATGGTTTAGACATTGAGATCATTCTCGAAGGACTCGGGGCAAGTACTCTAATCATTTTTATCATTTGAGTCGATCATGTTGTGATACATTCGTATCGTTGTTGTCATGCGATTGTGCATTGTTGTTGTCGTGTATTGTGTTTGTTGTTTTGTGCGGTTGTGCATTGTTGTCATATGTCCACCTCGGGTTGGTCCGACGGATCATCGGGGGATCTATGCTAGCGCATACTGGATCGTCGGACGGGTTTTCCACCTCGGGTTGGTCTGACGGGATCATCGGGGGATCTAGGCAGTGAACGCTGGATCATCGGATTGCCATGTATTGTTGTTGTGCATATGTATATTATGGGTTTGCCATAAGTATACATTGTCATTATTGTTGTGATCATATTGACGTTGTCATATGAGTATGCATTTGTAGGTCTTGTGTTAGGACCATGTCCGTATGTTGTGTTGATCTGATCTCGGATTAGACTGACGTGATGGTAATGGTATTTTGTATCTTGAGGTATGTTCCGTATTTCCTTGGTACTTGTTTTTGATGGACAATCGATTATCGTATTGGACTTGTCGATGTTATCCGATGGATTGAATTGGCTAGAGTTGGTATAATTTCCGTATCGCGAGTTATGATAATGTTTTGAGAACCTTGAGTATTGTTGAGATACCGTACAGATATTTCGGTATTATTTTAATGTGTTGTTAAGGATGCGAATCGTGGATTCTCGTAAAGTTACGACGGTAAGAGTACACTGGTCGTATTCTTACTTAGTATTTCCATTGATATGTAATTATTGTCGAGATGTGATGGTTATCATTGTTGGATATTATGGCTGACCCCGTCGTGGGCTTTCTTTTTAGGTTCTTGGATTATCAAGTTTGTAGCGGTCGTGGAGAGATGAACTTCTCGGAGGATATTGGCAAGGGCATGTATTTGTGTTTTGAGTTTCTGATCAGTTGTTGTATTCCGCTGCTAAAGTATTTCAATTGTTTGTCTTCATCCGCTGCGTGAGTATTTTTAAATGGCCTTTTTGGTATCCGGTAACTTAGGTTACTTTGGCAATCATTTTCTAAATCTATTCTGTCGGTACGTGTAAGCGATAGCTTAACATATGTTTTTAAACTGTTGAGTTTTGGCATTTTGGGCCTTGTGGTTTCAAATGAGTTTTTACGACGGTTTGATAAACGAGCTTTATAAATCTTTGAATGTTTTTAATAGATAATACCGTCGTTAGCCTATTGGGCGTTTGTAAATATTTGCGAAAATTTCCTTCAGCCTTGTGGGTTCCATCTCGGGGCCCACGGCGCTGTAATATTCCCGGTCGGATCTGGGGGTGTTACAGAATATGGTATCAGAGCTTAGGTTGAGAAAACCTAGGCAGTCGGGTCGAGTTGGGTCGTTTCGCCGCGTCATTTGAATTGTTGATTGAAAAATATTGGAGCCGTGAGTTTTTATTGTTCACTCGGGCTTGTGTTTATGTGATTTACCAGTGTGGTACTGGGATTGTTGTAACTTTTTCAAATGGTGTTAACGTGTTTGTTCAAATAAAGCTGTGTTGTTTTCTCGAGTGAACTGAGTTTGCAAAATGTGTGTTTTGAAAATATCTGTGTCGAGTATTTTCTTGAGTCGAGACATGTGCCAGTATCACGGGGAATCGTCGGCTTCACGATCTGTAAGTATTTGGATTTTTAAATTTCATCGAGATTTATTGCCGTTCTAAGTTGATATGCTTTGAGATTCAGCAGAATATTATTCATTACAGTATAAGGTGACAGAGTTGGGATAGGATTGATGATCTTGAGAAGTTATGATTGTGGAAATCAATATGTCGATTAAGTTTTGGAACGGAGTTTTGCATTTGGGAGAAATATTGTGGATTGTTCAGGAGAACATGTAGTCATGTTAGTTCATTTTGAGATATATGAACTGTTTTTGAGCATTTGAAAATGATACTTTTCAAAATGAATGTTTTACGGATGTTTTACCGTAAATGATTTTTGGGCCGAGACCCAATAGATTTTTTTGAAATTGTTTTATAACTCAGGGCTTGGGGTCCGAAAAGAGTTTCCTACTTTTTTAAACCTCTTGTAATGCGGAACGAGATACGGCCGAGACCCTAATATTTCAAAAGACTTTTCTTTTCTTAAAAACTCCCGAGACTTGTAAAACACTTTATCAATCATTTACCTATTTCGCTTTCTCGCTGTCAGCTTTGATCTATTTGTTCAAATGAAACTTCTGGGAAGTCTTTCGCTCTGTTGATTTGTTTCAAGGCATTGCCATACCATAATTGAGGTGATCCAGATGAAAAATGGTTGACGTTGTGAGTCATATGTGGAAAAAGGAGTTTTTGTCGAGTCTATACATTGAGATTTTGGATTCTATCGTGTAGTTTTCGATGGCATATCGGTGGGATTTGTGATGAGCCGGATTGGTATATAGGAGTACGGATGTGGTCAATCATTTGCATAGTTTTCATTTTAAAACTTGAAATCGTGTGGATTCGAAGGAAATCATATCAAATACTTGGCACCTGAGCCGCTTTATTTTTCGAGAATTGATTTGGTGGTCTTACCAAAATTTATGTTTTGAGTTTTGAAATTTTTGAAAGAACTTTGAAAATTTGTCTCCTTGACAAGATTATATGATTTCAAATTGGTTTTGAAAATGTGATTGATGTACATACGCATTTAATGCATAATGCATATCGTGGTGAAGTTCTGAATGAGATTCACGAACTGGATAAGACATCAGTATGGTATGAGGAAAAGAGATTCGAACTTTAGTATGGTAGTTTGATTATCCAATGATGATCGGTTGATTTATCGGATAAGAGAAATATACTGCGTATTGCAGGTTCGGGTACATCATGTAATTTTGGAACTATGGGTTTTATGAAACCGGGACATATGTGCTATGTGATGGTAGTAGCGCGATTTTACCTGTGATTTTGAATGATTTCTTTTGTAAGTGTAGATTTAGGGATGGTGACCCCATGCTGGTTGTTTTGGATATTGAGTGTCGTTCCCACTCCATGTATGATTGGATATGTTCGTGGGTTTGTGATTGGTTTTTCGTATGCCGAGGAGTATGTTCGACAGTCAGGTGTGTTTATTGAGATCCACTGTATGTGATTGGTTTGTCGTTTTGAGAATGCTATTATTTCGTGGTTCTGTGTTGACCGTGTTGGAGTTTATCATGGTGATGACATTCTCGATTGCGTTTCGACCTTTGGATTGGTCATATTAGAGTTCATCATGTCAATGATATTCTCGATTAATTTATGGGTTGATCATTGCTGGTGATCATCCGAGCTCGATTTTGTGTTGATATTTCGGGATTCGTTGCCATTGTGTTGGGCGGTTGTTTCACCGATGTATCGTATTATTGATTTGTATCGGAATGGACTTGATTGTGTAATCAAGCACAGGATTTGAAACGGATAGATTATTTCTTCCGAAGATGTTATATTTTTGTTGAGATCCATGGAATTGTGATCGTAAGCGTGTTGAAGCTTTACGGTGGAGTCACTTGCTAGGATCTCGGGAGATCGTCGACTTTGCGCATTTGTAAGTGTCTTTGTTTCGGTTATTCGTTAATGATGATGGTGATCGTCGTCGTGATGGTTTCGGAATATCTTGGTCGAACGGTTTGTTTGTTTTTATGTGACGGATTGCAAGTTTCGAGGACGAAACTTATTTTAAGTGGTGTAGTATGTAATATCCGAAATTTCTACTACCATTGTTTAATATTATTTTATCCGAGTTATATTATGCAGTGTGGAATCATGCAGTATAGATAAAATAAATGAAGGACTGAGATGTCAGTATTGGTATAATTGTCATACTTGGTCGACAATTGCAATTGAGGATATTATGTATCATATGAGAATATTATGGAATTAAGTATATGTATTCAGTGTCTGAGTGTACGTATCCAGTATGTCGAGACAGACGAGAAGAGTTGGAAATAGCTAAGTATAGCCTGACTAGCGCGCGCTAATGGTCAAGTATAGCGCATGCTATCGTTCATGGTTAGCGCACGCTAGAGGCAGAATGTAGCGCACGCTAGTGCAGTCAGATCAGAAGGAATCTACGTGTGGACCAGACCACTTTCGGCGCACGTTCTGGTAAGTTAACGGATGTTGTAATGTAGTGTTAGCGCACGCTAATGCATGATGGTTAGCGCACGCTAACTGTATATCGGACAAAAAGGAATCTTATCCTCGTCAGCACTTTCGGCGTGTGGACCAGTCTTCGGAGCATACAGACAAACGAGTCAACTGATGTTAGCGCGCGCTAAAATGCAAGGACTTGCGTACGCTAGATGGTTTAAGTTACGTACGCTAATGCATGGGCATTACGTACGTAAGCTCATGTATGAAGCCGCGGTAGTCTCGGATCGCGATAGCGCACGCTAACAAAGGTCACTAGCGCACGCTAGGCCGTAGAGCGCACGCTAAACATAAGATTTAGCGCACGCTAGTAATGTATTCTATATAAGGGACAGACGGGTATTATGAAGCATTTCGTCCTTTTTTTCACCTTGATCGATAGAGAGAGTTTTGGGAGGTTCTTGAGGTTCCCAAACACGGTGAGGTGGTGATCTTTAACAAGATTAAGATAGAAATCATGGATTAAAGTTTTGTTCTTGAAATCATTGGTGATTCTTGGAAATGGATTCAACCTTGGAAATCAATCCATTCCTTCATAAAGGTAATCACTCTTCATCTTTGGATTTCATTTTGATTGAATGTTGATGTTCTTGAGTTGATGATTATTACATAAACGAGTTGATAAGCATGATTATGAGATGGATTACCGGATTATGATGATTTTATTGTTGATATGAAGATATTGATATGATTCTTGTGGTTTAAATTGTGTTGTTCGCTTTCTTGAGATAAGTGGATTAATCCTTCTCCTCAGTTTCGGATGTTGATGTTATTGTCGATGATTACTCTCTGTAATGGAAGATTAAGGGAGTGTTGTTACGTTCTTGATGTTTCATGATGTTGATATTGAGGAAGATGATATATGGATATAGGACTTGGATTATAAGTTGAATGATTGTTTGTATGTTAAAGGATATCGAATTTCGTTGTTTGATAACTATGAACATGGTTTAGAATCACTTAGTGTTCTTGATAATCGCCATGTGTTGATCGGTATATGAAATGCATGCAACTGCATGTCATTAACGCACGCTAGTGTTACTGTCTAGCGCACGCTAACGGGAACGTCTTAGCGCACGCTACGTTAAGTAATTAACGTGCGCTAAGTCAACAGGCAGGGTAGTATATTCTGTTTCGATTATGAATTCGTGATCATTTAAGTTGGCTCGATCAGACTTATGGTTAACCGAGATATTGTTGAGCCGTGGAGATTGTGAATTAGTTTTATCGATTGTTGATTGTTGTCGAACTTGTTGTTTATCGATTATTGTAATAGGTTGAGATTATTGATCGGTGTTTATAACCGTATGTTGCGGTCGTGTTCGAGTATGTTCGTGAATGGCATTGGTCAGGGCCGAGGAGCTGGTAGACGAAGACAATGAAATTGGTAGCGGCTTCATCATCGTCGTATCGGTATCGAGTAAGTTATTACTTACTCAGTTTATAGTATTTAATGAATGGTTTCCGTTTCATTCGTTTATAATTCGTATAGCAATGTTTATAATCGTAATCACATGAGACTTGGGATTATAAATCATATTCGAGTTTTGGGAATCTAAATCATAATGTATATGATTTACTTTTGTTATCGTATACTTGTATATCGAGGATATATATCGTGATAAAAACGGAGATATGAACTATCCGCAATGTGATACTTTGGACCGCGAGTATTGAGGACAATGGTTCGGGATGGTTTAGACATTGAGATCATTCTCGAAGGACTCGGGGCAAGTACTCTAATCATTTTTATCATTTGAGTCGATCATGTTGTGATACATTCGTATCGTTGTTGTCATGCGATTGTGCATTGTTATTGTCGTGTATTGTGTAATCGTTGTTTTGTGCGGTTGTGCATTGTTGTCATATGTCCACCTCGGGTTGGTCCGACGGATCATCGGGGATCTATGCTAGCGTCTACTTGGATCGTCGGACGGGTTTTACGTAATACCGGTTGTAATTCATTCATTTTCATTTAGTAATTATCAACAAGAATTGTCACTCGGTGTATTTTCACTCAATTATAATCATTCATCAATCATGTTCATTCACCGTGTTCACCGTTCGTATAAACTTGAGTTGAGTATCGTTATTGTTCATCGTTTCAACTTTCCTCATATGAGTTCGACTTCGTTAGATCACCATTAATTTTTGGTAACTCCAAAATTCTAAATCTTGCAATATTATAGAGCATCGAGTTAGCTTTCCAATGGTTCAAACGGTGAGTCAATCGGAGTCCTGAGAGAGTTATGGTCGTTTGATTTTGGCGATCATCGCCGACCAACTTCGGCCGTGTCGTCCGACACGCCGCGGCTGCATTTCGTCCGAAAATGCAGAAGTTTACGCCGACCAGGCTCGACCGTGTCGCCCGACACGCCCGTGCCGTACTCTTCCGGATAAGCTCGAACGATCGCCGACACGCCCGACCGTGTCCCGTGACACGGTCGAGTCATGCCGAAGTCGCCGCCGGGCGGGTCGCTGCAGGCCCTCGCCGCGACCGTGTCAATCCGACACGGTCGAGTCATGTCGGCCAATCGTCGGCCAGCTGCGTGACACGACCGTGCCGATCGGGCACGGCCGTGTCCGGCAGCACCAACCCCTATAAATTCATTTTTTCATCATTTCAGCCCATTTTCGCATTTTCTTCACCTTCAACCGAGAGTTAAGGCTTGAGGGAGGGTTTTTCCTTCACAAATCATTTGGGTGTTTGATTTTCTTCATCTCCTTTCGATCGTGAAGCCGGATAATCAATCTAACGCGTATTCTTGGATCAAGCACTTGGATCATCAAGAGGTAATTCCTTCAACACTTTGGACTTGATTTTGTGTTGAAATAGGATGTTTTGACGTTATAATCATGATATATGAAGGGATATGTATATGATTATGAGTTTGTATAAGATTCATTGGATTATTGAGGGATTATTCAAGAACACTTTGGAAATCGAGTTGGAATTGGGGATTTTCAACTAATTGTTGTTATAATCACGTTTTCGGATAATCATAACGGATTATTGATCGTATTGGAGATGTTTTGTTGATTTGAAACACTTCTTGGGGATTTGAAGTTGATATTATTGAGGTTTAGTTGTATACAATCAAAGTTGGCCTCAAAGTGTTCGATATAATGCCCGATGAACTTGGTTTAATCGTATCGACGTCTTGAGTTCGCTTTATTCGTGTTTAATTCGTTATTAATCGGATTGTTGGTAATTGTAATGAATTAAGGTTGTTCGAGCGACCGGTATCTTGGTTAGGGCGTTGTTCGTGGACGGACATTCTTCATTGTTGTTGTGTAAGTTAAATCTTACTCGGTTAAAAGGATACTCATTCCTTTCGTTGTTGATTGTTCATAATCATAATTCATTCATCATAATTATAATCATTTTGAGATTTGTAATTGTCGAATAATAATTTCATTCACGAGGTTCGACGGTTCCAAATCATTTCATTGGATTATCAATCACGTCACTATTACTTTCATAACGGTGAGTCATTTTATCCTTGTCTAATTAATTATTCATTGACGTTCATTATGGTCATTCTCGTTCTTGTGACCTTCATGGTTCATATTGCGTGGCCGGGTGTGTCTGTGTGGAATTTTTAGTCGGGCACACGATGGTTATTGTATTGGGTTCACCGATACATTAGACCGTGCACACGAGTCATATTGTCTCGTGAGACTAATTAGGTACACGGACGGGTGTTGTACACTTGCACAGAACATTACGGGCGTACTATGGTACTCCTCTTCAGCGTAATTCATAATTAAAAATGTTTCATAACTTGAGTTAATTCATGATTGTGTAATTTCAACCCTTGAGGATTGTTGTTCTGTGTAACTGACCCCGTTGGGGGATTTTGTTTTAAGGTCACGGCAAGTCAAAGGCATGGGAAGAGCATGTTGAAGGCGACGAGTCCCAGTGATACTAGTAGGTGGCCCCAATCATTTCGTTTGTTTGATCGATTTGATCATTTGTATTTTCCATTGCAAAATTCCGATTGAAATGTTTATTTATTCAGGGTGGTGTATTTTATCTTAACATAAAATATACTAGTATTCGGTATTGTCCTTGTGTGTTGTACTTAAACTCCTCATCGGAGTATTTGGTAATATAATGTGGTTCGGTACTACATTTATCTTGTGTAATTTATTCATTTTCATTTGCTGGTGGGTCCTACTGGGGATCTACGACCGTAATATCCGCCTAGTTTGGGGTGTTACAGAGTTGGTATCGGAGCGTGGTTTTGAATACTACCCTCCAAGTCATGTCTCGTTTGAAATCATCGTCATCGGACTAGTATCATTGGACTTTCGCGTCACGTGTGACTGTGCAAATGCCGAGCCAATCGGACCAAGAATCGTAAGATTTCTAATGCCATGGTATAATTTCGGCATTAATCATTCATTCATAATTCATCGATTAACAATCCTCAATCATCATTGTCACTTTGATCGAGCGGTCAGTTGACTCATTAATCACTCAATTCATTTCATTATTGATTGTTGATTTGAAAGATCAAATCATTAATCTTGTTAACTCATTCAAGATAATCATTTCAAGAACTTCATCGATAATCATGTCACGTCGCTTAATCATTCATGTATTATTTGTATTGGAGCGTGTATGCTCATTTTCATCATTTCATAATATAATCATAACATGATATTCATGGGAAATATAATCATCATGTGACTTTCCTACTTGATATGGAAAGAGCCGGGCAGAGGACGAGGAGGACGAGGCCGTGGAGCGGGCGGAATCCCGAGAACTCGTGCGAATACACGTGCAAATGCGAGAAATAATGCTAATTCATCTAGTAGCGACGCTACTCATTCACTGGGACGTGATCATTCTCTATCGTGGAGTCGTACTAGGGACACCGCTCGGTCAAGGTGTTCGGATCGATCCACTCGCCTTTATGCAGGCATGATGGCCCAGATGACTCGATGACACAACTAATGGAGACGATGCATAACTCCACTACTCAAAATCAACAGCTCCTCCGCCGCCACCTCCGAGGCAAGAGAGGAATGTGAGCAATATCATCGGCGACATCTCTCGCGAGGCCACCGACTTTCGAGGGCCTGCCTCGAGCCGGCAGATATTATTCATTGGCTCGAACATTTCGAGAAGTTGTTTGCTATGGTGGAGTGTCAGGAAGGACACAAAGTTTCTGTTGCAGACTTACTACAGGTAAGAGCGCACATTCTTGGTGGTTATCGTTGAAGCCCACCGAAGGATCTTGTACTTGGGATCGATTCAAGACTCTCATGATGGAGAGGTACTATCCGGCCCCACTCGGGAGGCCAAGTTGTCGGAATTACTCACTCCCGACCTTTCGGCGGATAATGATGTTCTCGCCATTGCCGAAAAATTTCAGGAACTTCTTCCGTTCGCCTCATCTATCATTCACTCGAAGCGGACAAGATCAAGTATTTCGGCAAGAGGTGAAACCCCGTATGAGACTTGATTACTTAATCATAATTGCACCTCGTTGGCCGAATTCATCGAGAAAGCTCTCACCTATGAGCTTCTGCTAAAGAGATTGCTAAGCGGCAACCTTCGTCTGCTAGCAAGAAATCGAAGAATCGAAATCACCAAGGCGGTCGACAACTTTCAAGAAACCCCGCATGGCTCCGCTTTTACGAACGACTCCCGTGTCGCCTAAACCCGCGGAATCACGGTCTCGAGCGGCCTCGCCATCACCGTTATAATCATGGGGAACTTGGTCACCTCGTACCAAGTGTCCGAGACAGACGATCACGTGTCATAATTGTGGGATTGCCGGGCATAAGGCCCGCTTTTGCCGTAGGGACTCCAAACCTACTCAGCGTCATCTCGTGCCCCAAACAGCCACTGCTCGTAATCAAAGCCACTCAATCGGCGTCGTTTAAAACGACAGAGCGACTAAAGGTGGAGCCTATAGTCGGCAGATGGGAGCGTCCGGTCTCGGACTAGCAAACCCGGATTTATGAGATGAAGAAGACCGATGATCCCGAGGCCCAAATGATCTCGTACACTCGATATTCTATCTCAACTTTGTGTGTACCCTTTTGATACCGTGCATCGCATTCATTCATTTCCGAATCATGTTTGAGTAGACTACGTCTGGGTAGTGCTACTAGTTGTGAGCCTTATGTCATTGGTCTACGATGGTAGACGAATCATCCAAATCGTGAGATTCAGGATTGTCCTATTCAGGCCATGGTCGTGTATGGCCAAATAACCTTATCGTCAGATTTGCCGAGAGACGACGTCATCTTGGGTATTGATTGGATGGATCGTCATGATGCCATCATTAGTGTCCGTAAGCGTATGATTACTATCATTTCGCATTTATGGGGTTGAATGTGTATTTCAGGAGGTAATCCCTACTGCTCGTAAGGTCATTAATTTGATGAAAGCGGCGATTACTCGATCGAGGATGTGTCGGTTATTGGTGCTATATGACCAAACCGAGGAATCATCAATAATGTTGTCGGATATTCCGGTAGTAAGGGAATATGCCGATGTATTTCAGACGAGTTACGGTTTGCCTCCACAGAGATGTGGAATTCACGATTGAGTTGGAGCACGGTACGTCCCCGATATCGAAGGCACCTGCATCGAATGGCCCCGATCAAATGCGAGAGTTGAAGAGTCAACTTGAGGAATTGTTCGAGAAAGGTTATATCCGACCGAGTGCGTCCTCGTGGGGAGCACGATCTGTTCGTCAAAAAGAAGGATGGTTCTTTTCGCTTGTGTATCGATTATCGGGAGTTGAATAAGGTGACAATCAAGAATAAGTATCCTTTACCCCGTATCGATGACCTTTTGGATCAACTTCAGGGAGCTTCGGTATTTTCCAAGATCGACTTAAGATCCGGATATCATCGATGGATTCGAGAGTCGGATATCGCTAGACGGCGTTTCAACACGTTATGGTCATTATGAGTTTGTGGTTATGCCGCTCGGATTGACTAATGCACTGCGTATTCATGGAGTTAATGAATCGGGTCTTCATCGACTTTACGGATCGGTTTGTTGTTGTCTTCATCGATGACATTTTGATTTATTCTCGTGACCGAGAGGAACACGAGTTTCACCTTCATCAAGTGCTCGACGTGTTGAGACGAGAACAACTTTATGGGAAGCTTTCCAAATGTGAGTTACGGATGTCCGAAGTGACGTTTCTCGGACATGTAATTTCATCGATGGAGTGCGTGTTGATCCTCGAAGACGGAGGCTATCCAGAATTGGTTACCTCCGAAGAATGTTAAGGAAATCCAAGCTTTCTGATTAGCCGGTTATTATCGGAGGTTTGTGGAAGGATTTTCCAAAATTGCTCAACCATTGACGAACCTTTTGCGGAAGGATAAGAAATACACGTGGTCCGACGCGTGTCGTGGAGTTTTGAAGAACTCAAGAGCCGTTAATGTCGCACTGTACTTTCCTTGCCGCAGGGGACGGAGGGATTTGTGGTTTATAGTGATGCGTCGGACAGGGTCTCGGATGCGTACTCATGCGTAACGGAAGGTTATTGCCTATGCTTCACGGCGATTGAGAACTTACGAGGTTAATTATCCGACACACGACCTTGAGCTAGCGTAGTGGTGTTCGCTTTGAAGATTTGGCGTCATTACCTTTATGGCGTCACTTGTCGATATTCACCGATCATAAAAGTTTAAAGTATATATTTACTCGAAGGAATTAAATATGCGATGAGGCGGTGGTTAGAACTAATCAAGGATTATGATATTGAGATCCTTTACCACCCGGCAAGGCGAACGTTGTCGCGACGCCTTGAGTCGTAAGTCCATTCGAGCATGCTTGCTCGTTTAACAATTCGAAGGAGCTCCAACAGAATTCCTTAGACCCGAGATCGAGGTCCGGCTTCAACGAGTTCGAGGACACTTTGTATGTTAGAGATTTCATCATCTCTTGAGGATGCAATCAGGGAGAATCGGGTTCGACCCACATTGTTGCGCATTCGTGAGGATGTGGCTCGGGAGAGCCTCGGATTCGTGGTCCACGAGGATGGACTTTTGAGGTTTAAGAACCGGTTGTGCGTGCCGCGAATGATGAGTTGAAAACTCGATTTTGAGAGAAGCTCATGCTACCCTTATTCTGCTCATCCGGGTCTAGCAAGATGTATAAGGACTTGAAACAAAATTATGGTGGAGTAATATGAAGCGAGAAGTCGCGAATTTGTTTCGAGATGCTTAACTTGCCAACAAGTCAAGATTGAACATCGGCCAAGTGGTATGTTGAAACCTCTCCTATTCAGTGGAAGTGGGAAGACATTTCTATGGATTTCATCACGAGTTTGCCGACGAGTCGTCGCCGTGGCATGAATACGATCCGGGTGATTGTGGACCGTTTAACTAAATCAGCTCATTTCCTTGAGATCAAGGATACGTGGGGTCCCGAGAGATCGCCCGATTATTCATCAAGGAGATAGTAAGACCGCACGGTACTCCTAAGAGTATCGTTTCCGATCGTGACGGACGATTTGTATCTCATTTTTGGAAATCAGTTCACCGTGCTATGGGAACTCAGCTCAATCTCGATCGCCTTTCATCCTCATCCGACGGACAATCGAGAGGACTATACGGACATTAGAGGACATGTTGAGGGCATGCGTCCTCGATTGGAAGGACGATTGGGAAGCCCAACTACCATTGATCGAGTTCACGTATAATAATAGTTGGCATGCTTCCATTAAGATGGCACCTTACGAGGCCTTGTACGGCCGTCGTTGTCGATCTCCCTTGTGTTGGGATGACTTGTCAGAATCAATCGGCACCGAACCCGATATGCTTATAGCCGCCCGGGAGAAGGTAGCTTTGATCAAGAGTCGTATGTTGATTTCTCAGTCGGCGAAATCATATGCGATAATCGTCGCCGACCACTAGAGTTCGAGACGGTGACCACGTCTTGGTCAAGGTATCCCAGTCGAGGTATTTTCCGTTTCGGAAAACGGGAAGTTGAGTCCGAGATTCATTGGACCGTTTGAAATTTTGGATCGAGTAGGCGAGTTAGCTTATCGATTGGCTTTACCTCCGCCCCGAGCCGAATTCATAATGTGTTTCATGTCTCTCGATTGCGAAGTATGTTGCCGACCCGAGTCACATCTGCGGTTCGACGAAATCGAGATCGCCGACGATCAATCATATGAGGAGCGTCCTATACGAGTTTTAGAGCGGCGAATCAAACAGCTTGAGAAATAAGTCGATTCCTTTGGTCAAGATTCGGTGGTCCAGGACATGGAGTCGAAGAGGCCACTTGGGAAACCGAGGAGATTATGCGGGAGAGTTATCCCGAGTTGTTTGACCCTTAGTTTCGGGGACGAAACTCTTTTTAAGGGGAGTATGTAATACCGGTTGTAATTCATTCATTTTCATTTAGTAATTATCACCAAGAATTGTCACTCAGTGTATTTTCACTCAATTATAATCATTCATCAATCATGTTCATTCACCGTGTTCACCGTTCGTATAAACTTCGAGTTGAGTATCGTTATTGTTCATCGTTTCAACTTTCCTCATATGAGTTCGACTTCGTTAGATCACCATTAATTTTTGGTAACTCCAAAAATTCTAAATCTTTGCAATATTATAGAGCATCGAGTTAGCTTTCCAATGGTTCAAGCGGTGAGTCAATCGAGTCCTGACGAGAGAGTTATGGTCGTTTGATTTTGGCGATCACCGCCGACCGAACTTCGGCGTGTCGTCCGACACGGCCCGTGCCGTACTCGTCCGGAAAATGCAGAGCCGACTGTGCTCGACCGTCGTCCGACACGGCCCGTGCCGTACTCTTCCGGATAAGCTCGAACGATCGCCGACACGCCCGACCGTGTCCCGGACACGGCCGAGTCATGCCGAAGTCGCCGGGCGGGTCGCTGCAGAGGCCCTCGGCCGCGACCGTGTCAATCCGACACGGTCGAGTCACTGTCGGCCAATCGTCGGCCAGCCGTGCGACACGACCGTGCCGATCGGCACGGCCGTGTCCGGCAGCACCAACCCCTATAAATTCATTTTTTCATCATTTCACCCATTTTCTCGCATTTTCTTCACCTTCAACCGAGAGTTAAGGCTTGAGGGAGGGTTTTTCCTTCACAAATCATTTGGGTGTTTGATTTTCTTCATCTCCTTTCGTTCGTGAAGCCCGGATAATCAATCTAACGCGTATTCTTCGGATCAAGCACTTGGATCATCAAGAGGTAATTCCTTCAACACTTTGGACTTCGATTTTGTGTTGAAATAGGATGTTTTGGACGTTATAATCATGATATATGAAGGGATATGTATATGATTATGAGTTTGTATAAGGATTCATTGGATTATTGAGGGATTATTCAAGAACACTTTGGAAATCGAGTTGGAATTGGGGATTTTCAACTAATTGTTGTTATAATCACGTTTTCGGATAATCATAACGGATTATTGATCGTATTGGAGATGTTTTGTTGATTTGAAACACTTCTTGGGGATTTGAAGTTGATATTATTGAGGTTTAGTTGTATACAATCAAAGTTGGCCTCAAAGTGTTCGATATAATGCCCCGATGAACTTGGTTTAATCGTATCGACGTCTTGAGTTCGCTTTATTCGTGTTTAATTCGTTATTAATCGGATTGTTGGTAATTGTAATGAATTAAGGTTGTTCGAGCGACCGGTATCTTGGTTAGGACGTTGTTCGTGGACGGACATTCTTCATTGTTGTTGTGTAAGTTAAATCTTACTCGGTTAAAAGGATACTCATTCCTTTCGTTGTTGATTGTTCATAATCATAATTCATTCATCATAATTATAATCATTTTGAGATTTGTAATTGTCGAATAATAATTTCATTCACGAGGAACGGTTTCCAAATCATTTCATTGGATTATCAATCACGTCACTATTACTTTCATAACGGTGAGTCATTTTATCCTTGTCTAATTAATTATTCATTGACGCTCATTATGGTCATTCTCGTTCATGTGACCTTCTCGGGTTCATATTGCGTGGCCGGTGTGTCTGTGTGGAATTTTTAGTCGGGCACACGATGGTTATTGTATTGGGTTCACCGATACATTAGGCCGTGCACACGAGTCATATTGTCTCGTGAGACTAATTAGGTACACGGACGGGTGTTGTACACTTGCACGAACATTACGGGCGTACTATGGTACTCCTCTTCAGCGTAATTCATAATTAAAAATGTTTCATAACTTGATTAATTCATGATTGTGTAATTTCAACCCTTGAGGATTGTTGTTACAGAATCGACTTCCCGTTGGGATTTTGTTTTCGTGTCACGGCAAGGCAAAGGCATGGGAAGAGCATGTTGACGGCGACGAGTCGATGATACTAGTAGGGGCCCCAATCATTTCGTTTGTTTGATCAGTTTGATCATTTGTATTTTCCATTGCAAAATTCCGTTTGAAATGTTTATTTATTCAGGGTGGTGTATTTTATCTTCACATAAAATACACTAGTATTCGGTATTGTCCTGGTGTGTTGTACTTAAACTCCTCATCGGAGTATTTGGTAATATAATGTGGTTCGGTACTACATTTATCTTGTGTAATTTATTCATTTTCATTTGCCTGGTGGGTCCCAGTCGGGGATCTACGGCACTGTAATATCCGCCTAGTTTGGGGTGTTACATTTTCCACCTCGGGTTGGTCTGACGGGATCATCGGGGGATCTAGGCAGTGAACACTGGATCATCGGATTGCCATGTATTGTTGTTGTGCATATGTATATTATGGGTTTGCCATAAGTATACATTGTCGTTATTGTTGTGATCATATTGACGTTGTCATATGAGTATGCATTTGTAGGTCTTGTGTTAGGACCATGTCCGTATGTTGTGTTGATCTGATCTCGGATTAGACTGACGTGATGGTAATGGAATTTCGTATCTTGAGGTATGTTCCGTATTTCCTTGGTACTTGTTTTTGATGGACAATCGATTATCGTATTGGAATTGTCGATGTTATCCGATGGATTGAATTGGCCAGAGTTGGTATAATTTCCGTATCGCGAGTTATGATAATGTTTTGAGAACCTTGAGTATTGTTGAGATACCGCATACGGATATTTCGGTATTATTTTAATGTGTTGTTAAGGATGCGAATCGTGGATTCTCGTAAAAATTCTGACGGTAAGAGTACCTTTGGTCGTATTCTTACTTAGTATTTCCATTGATATGTAATTATTGTCGAGATGTGATGGTTATCATTGTTGGATATTATGGTGACCGTCGTGGGCTTTCTTTTTAGGTTCTTGGATTATCAAGTTTGTAGCGGTCGTGGAGAGATGAACTTCCGGAGGATACCGGCAAGGGCATGTATTTGTGTTTTGAGTTTCGATCGGTTGTTGTATTCCTTGCTAAAGTATTTCAATTGTTTGTCTTCATCCATGCGTGAGTATTTTTAAATGGCCTTTTTGGTATCCTAACTTAGGTTACTTTGGCAATCATTTTCTAAATCTATTAGCCGATGCGTGTAGCGATAGCTTAACATATGTTTTTAAACTGTTGAGTTTTGGCATTTTGGGCCTTGTGGTTTCAAATGAGTTTTTACGACGGTTTGATAAACGAGCTTTATAAATCTTTGAATGTTTTTAATAGATAATACCGTCGTTAGCCTATTGGGCGTTTGTAAATATTTGCGAAAATTTCCTTCAGCCTTGTGGGTTCCATCTCGGGGCCCACGGCGCTGTAATATTCCCGGTCGGATCTGGGGGTGTTACAGAATATGGTATCAGAGCTTAGGTTGAGAAAACCTAGGCAGTCGGGTCGAGTTGGGTCGTGTTTCTGTCGCGTCATTTGAATTGTTGATTGAAAAATATTGGAGCCGTGAGTTTTTATTGTTCACTCGGGCTTGTGTTTATGTGATTTACCAGTGTGGTACTGGGATTGTTGTAACTTTTTCAAATGGTGTTAACGTGTTTGTTCAAATAGAGCTGTGTTGTTTTCTCGAGTGAACTGAGTTTGCAAAATGTGTGTTTTGAAAATATCTGTGTCGAGTATTTTCTTGAGTCGAGACATGTGCCGATATCACGGGAATCGTCTTCACGATCCGTAAGTATTTGATTTTTAAATTTCATCGAGATTTATTGCCGTCTAAGTTGATATGCTTTGAGATTCAAAGAATATTATTCATTACAGTATAAGGTGACAGAGTTGGGATAGGATTGATGATCTTGAGAAGTTATGATTGTGGAAATCAATATGTCGATTAAGTTTTGGAACGGAGTTTTGCATTTGGGAGAAATATTGTGGATTGTTCAGGAGAACATGTAGTCATGTTAGTTCATTTTGAGATATATGAACTGTTTTTGAGCATTTGAAAATGATACTTTTCAAAATGAATGTTTTACGGATGTTTTACCGTAAATGATTTTGGGCCGAGACCCAATAGATTTTTGAAATTGTTTTATAACTCGGGGCTTGGGGTCCGAAAAAGAGTTTCCTACTTTTTTAAACCTCTTGTAATGCGGAACGAGATACGGCCGAGACCCTAATATTTCAAAAGACTTTTCTCGTTTTCTTAAAAACTCCCGAGACTTGTAAAACACTTTATCAATCATTTACCTATTTCGTTTCACTGCCGTCAGCTTTGATCTATTTGTTCAAATGAAACTTCTCGGAAGTCTTTCGCTCTGTTGATTTGTTTCAAGGCATTGCCATACCATAATTGAGGTGATCCAGATGAAAAATGGTTGACGTTGTGAGTCATATGTGGAAAAAGGAGTTTTTGTCGAGTCTATACATTGAGATTTTGGATTCTATCGTGTAGTTTTCGATGGCATATCGGTGGGATTTGTGATGAGCCGGATTGGTATATAGGAGTACGGATGTGGTCAATCATTTGCATAGTTTTCATTTTAAAACTTGAAATCGTGTGGATTCGAAGGAAGCTGTTATCAAATACTTGGCACCAAATGAGCAGTTTATTTTTCGAGAATTGATTTGGTGGTCTTACCAAAATTTATGTTTTGAGTTTTGAAATTTTTGAAAGAACTTTCGAAAATTTGTCTCCTTGACAAGATTATATGATTTCAAATTGGTTTTGAAAATGTGATTGATGTACATACGCATTTAATGCATAATGCATATCGTGGTGAAGTTCTGAATGAGATTCACGAACTGGATAAGACATCAGTATGGTATGAGGAAAAGAGATTCGAACTTTAGTATGGTAGTTTGATTATCCAATGATGATCGGTTGATTTATCGGATAAGAGAAATATACTGCGTATTGCAGGTTCGGGTACATCATGTAAGTTTGGAACTATGGGTTTTATGAAACCGGGACATATGTGCTATGTGATGGTAGTAGCGCGATTTTACCTGTGATTTTGAATGATTTCTTTTGTAAGTGTAGATTTAGGGATGGTGACCCCATGCTGGTTGTTTTGGATATTGAGTGTCGTTCCCACTCCATGTATGATTGGATATGTTCGTGGGTTTGTGATTGGTTTTTCGTATGCCGAGGAGTATGTTCGACAGTCAGGTGTGTTTAGTGAGATCCACTGTATGTGATTGGTTTGTCGTTTTGAGAATGCTATTATTTCGTGGTTCTGTGTTGACCGTGTTGGAGTTTATCATGGTGATGACATTCTCGATTGCGTTTCGACCTTTGGATTGGTCATATTAGAGTTCATCATGTCAATGATATTCTCGATTAATTTATGGGTTGATCATTGCTGGTGATCATCTGAGCGTTCAGATTTTGTGTTGATATTTCGGGATTCGTTGCCATTGTGTTGGGCAGTTGTTTCACTGATGTATCGTGTATTATTGATTTGTATCAGGAATTGGACTTGATTGTGTAATCAAGCAGACAGGATTTGAAACGGATAGATTATTTCTTCCGAAGATGTTATATTTTTGTTGAGATCCATGGAATTGTGATCGTAAGCGTGTTGAAGCTTTACAGTGGAGTCACTTGCTAGGATCTCAGGAGATCGTCGACTTTGCGCATTTGTAAGTGTGCTGTTTCGGTTATTCGTTAATGATGACGACTGATCGTCGTCGTGATGGTTTCGGAATATCTTGGTCGAACGGTTTGTTTGTTTTTATGTGACGGATTGCAAGTTTCGAGGACGAAACTTATTTTAAGTGGTGTAGTATGTAATATCCGAAATTTCTACTACCATTGTTTAATATTATTTTATCCGAGTTATATTGTACAGTGTGGAATCTGTACAGTATAGATAAAATAAATGAAGGACTGAGATGTCAGTATTGGTATAATTGTCATACTTGGTCGACAATTGCAATTGAGGATATTATGTATCATATGAGAATATTATGGAATTAAGTATATGTATTCAGTGTCTGAGTGTACGTATCCAGTATGTCGAGACAGACGAGAAGAGTTGGAAATAGCTAAGTATAGCCTGACTAGCGCGCGCTAATGGTCAAGTATAGCGCATGCTATCGTTCATGGTTAGCGCACGCTAGAGGCAGAATGTAGCGCACGCTAGTGCAGTCAGATCAGAAGGAATCTACGTGTGGACCAGACCACTTTCGGCGCACGTTCTGGTAAGTTAACGGATGTTGTAATGTAGTGTTAGCGCACGCTAATGCATGATGGTTAGCGCACGCTAACTGTATATCGACAAAAAGGAATCTTATCCTCACAAGCACTTTCGGCGTGTGGACCGCCTTCTGAGCATACAGACAAACGAGTCAATCGATGTTAGCGCGCGCTAAAATGCAAGGACTTGCGACGCTAGATGGTTTAAGTTACGTACGCTAATGCATGGGCATTACGACGTAAGCTCATGTACGGCCGCATGAGTCTCGGATCGCGATAGCGCACGCTAACAAAGGTCAGCTAGCGCACGCTAAGGCCGTAGCGCACGCTAAACATAAGATTTAGCGCACGCTAGTAATGTATTCTATATAAGGGACAGACGGGTATTATGAAGCATTTCGTCCTTTTTTTTCACCTTCAGTCGATAGAGAGAGTTTTGGGAGGTTCTTGAGGTTCCCAAACACGGTGAGGTGGTGATCTTTAACAAGATTAAGATAGAAATCATGGATTAAAGTTTTGTTCTTGAAATCATTGGTGATTCTTGGAAATGGATTCAACCTTGGAAATCAATCCATTCCTTCATAAAGGTAATCACTCTTCATCTTTGGATTTCATTTTGGATTGAATGTTGATGTTCTTGAGTTGATGATTATTACATAAACGAGTTGATAAGCATGATTATGAGATGGATTACCGGATTATGATGATTTTATTGTTGATATGAAGATATTGATATGATTCTTGTGGTTTAAATTGTGTTGTTCGTTTTCTTGAGATAAGTGGATTAATCCTTCTCCTCAGTTTCGGATGTTGATGTTATTGTCGATGATTACTCTCTGTAATGGAAGATTAAGGGAGTGTTGTTACGTTCTTGATGTTTCATGATGTTGATATTGAGGAAGATGATATATGGATATAGGACTTGGATTATAAGTTGAATGATTGTTTGTATGTTAAAGGATATCGAATTTCGTTGTTTGATAACTATGAACATGGTTTAGAATCACTTAGTGTTCTTGATAATCGCCATGTGTTGATCGGTATATGAAATGCATGCAACTGCATGTCATTAACGCACGCTAGTGTTACTGTCTAGCGCACGCTAACGGGAACGTCTTAGCGCACGCTACGTTAAGTAATTAACGTGCGCTAAGTCAACAGGCAGGGTAGTATATTCTGTTTCGATTATGAATTCGTGATCATTTAAGTTGGCTTGATCAGACTTATGGTTAACCGAGATATTATTGAGCCGTGGAGATTGTGAATTAGTTTTATCGATTGTTGATTGTTGTCGAACTTGTTGTTTATCGATTATTGTAATAGGTTGAGATTATTGATCGGTGTTTATAACCGTATGTTGCGGTCGTGTTCGAGTATGTTCGTGAATGGCGTTGGTCAGGGCCGAGGAGCTGGTAGACGAAGACAATGAAATTGGTAGCGGCTTCATCATCGTCGTATCGGTATCGAGTAAGTTATTACTTACTCAGTTTATAGTATTTAATGAATGGTTTCCGTTTCATTCGTTTATAATTCGTATAGCAATGTTTATAATCGTAATCACATGAGACTTGGGATTATAAATCATATTCGAGTTTTGGGAATCTAAATCATAATGTATATGATTTACTTTTGTTATTGGTATACTTGTATATCGAGGATATATATCGTGATAAAAACGGAGATATGAACTATCTGCAATTCGTGATACTTTGGACCGTCGAGTATTGAGGATAATGGTTCGGGATGGTTTAGACATTGAGATCATTCTCGAAGGACTCGGGGCAAGTACTCTAATCATTTTTATCATTTGAGTCGATCATGTTGTGATACATTCGTGTATCGTTGTTGTCATGCAGTTGTGCATTGTTGTTGTCGTGTATTGTGTACTGTTGTTTTGTGCAGTTGTGCATTGTTGTCATATGTCCACCTCGGGTTGGTCCGACGGGATCATCGGGGGATCTATGCTAGCGTGCGCTGGATCGTCGGACGGGTTTTCCACCTCGGGTTGGTCTGACGGGATCATCGGGGGATCTAGGCAGTGAACGCTGGATCATCGGATTGCCATGTATTGTTGTTGTGCATATGTATATTATGGGTTTGCCATAAGTATACATTGTCGTTATTGTTGTGATCATATTGACGTTGTCATATGAGTATGCATTTGTAGGTCTTGTGTTAGGACCATGTCCGTATGTTGTGTTGATCTGATCTCGGATTAGACTGACGTGATGGTAATGGTATTTCGTATCTTGAGGTATGTTCCGTATTTCCTTGGTACTTGTTTTTGATGGACAATCGATTATCGTATTGGAATTGTCGATGTTATCCGATGGATTGAATTGGCCAGAGTTGGTATAATTTCCGTATCGCGAGTTATGATAATGTTTTGAGAACCTTGAGTATTGTTGAGATACGTCTGAGATATTTCGGTATTATTTTAATGTGTTGTTAAGGATGCGAATCGTGGATTCTCGTAAAGTTCTGACGGTAAGAGTACCTTTGGTCGTATTCTTACTTAGTATTTCCATTGATATGTAATTATTGTCGAGATGTGATGGTTATCATTGTTGGATATTATGGTGACCCGTCGTGGGCTTTCTTTTTAGGTTCTTGGATTATCAAGTTTGTAGCGGTCGTGGAGAGATGAACTTCCGGAGGATACTTGGCAAGGGCATGTATTTGTGTTTTGAGTTTCGATCGGTTGTTGTATTCCATTTGCTAAAGTATTTCAATTGTTTGTCTTCATCCGCTGCGTGAGTATTTTTAAATGGCCTTTTTGGTATCCGGTAACTTAGGTTACTTTGGCAATCATTTTCTAAATCTATTCTGTCGGTACGTGTAAGCGATAGCTTAACATATGTTTTTAAACTGTTGAGTTTTGGCATTTTGGGCCTTGTGGTTTCAAATGAGTTTTTACGACGGTTTGATAAACGAGCTTTATAAATCTTTGAATGTTTTTAATAGATAATACCGTCGTTAGCCTATTGGGCGTTTGTAAATATTTGCGAAAATTTCCTTCAGCCTTGTGGGTTCCATCTCGGGGCCCACGGCGCTGTAATATTCCCGGTCGGATCTGGGGGTGTTACACTGGGGACACGGGGGTAGGTGCAGACTGTAGCAAGTCAACTATGAGTACTGCACGCTATAGATGAAAGTTTGCGTACGCTAAATAGAGTCCTTTACATATGCTATTGCATGGGAATTGTGTACGTAAATCATTGTATGCAGTAAGGAAGTAGCCTCTGGACTACGATAGCGCACACTAAAAAAGACTGTTAGCGCAGGCAAAGCATGTAATGTACGTTAAATGAGGATGTTAGCGTACGTTGATAATGTACAGTATATATATATATATATATATATATATATATATATATATATATATATATATATATATATGCAGTTGGGCATTATTCTTCATTTCGTCCATTCCTTCCTTGCAATCGATAGAGAGAGTTCTTAGAGAGATGTTTGAGGTTCCAAACACTGGATTATGGTGGAGTTGATCGTTCCTAACAACTTGAAGCTTGGAAATGAGTGAGAATAGATTCAACCTTGGAAATCAATCCATTCCTTCAAAGAGGTAATTACTCTTCACTTTGGGATTTCGTTTTGATTGTATATGATGTCCTTGAGTTGATAATCGTCATGTATATGAGTTAACAAGTATGATTATGAGATTGGTTGCCGAGTTATATTGATGTTATTGTTGATATACGGGTATTGATATGATTTGAATGGTTTAGAATTGTGTTGTTTATCTTCAAAGAGATATGCTGACTAATGTCTTCCTTCAATTCGGGTCTTTTATGTTGTTGTTAGTATCTTCATATGATGGTGAACATGGCGATGATTATGAATTCTTGATATTTATATGTCGATATTGAGGAAGAAGATGATATATGAATATATGACTTGGATTATGAGTTGGATGATTGTTCATATGTTAAATGATATTGGATTTCATTGTTTTGATAGCTATGAACATGGTTTTGAAATCTTTTAGTATTCTTGATAATCGCCATATGTTGATCGATACTTGTAAGGCATGCATCTATACAGCATTAGCGCACGCTAAGCTTACTGGCTAGCGCACGCTAATTGAAGTGACTTAGAGCACGCTACATTAAGTAATTAACGTGCGCTAAGTGGACAAGTAGTGTATTATATCTTGTTTCGATTCTGAATTTGTGATCGTTTAACTTAGATTCATCAGACTTGTGGTTAATCGAGATATTGTTGAGCCATTGGGCTTGTGAGTTGGTTATATCGATTGTTGATTGTTATCGAACTTGTTGTTTATCGATTATTGTAATAAGTTGAGATTATTGATCGGTGATTAGAACCATGCGTTACGGTCGTGTTTGAGAATGTTCGTAAATTGCATTGATCAGGGCCGAGGGACTTGTAGATGACGGCAAGGAATTAGTAACAGCTTCATCGGCATCAAGGTAAGTTATTACTTGCTCAGTTTATAATATTTAATGAATGGTTTTCCTTTCATTCATTTATAATTCGTATAGAAATGTTTATAATCGTAATCATAGGAGATTTGGGATTATAAGTTGTATTCGAGTTTTGGGAATTATATCATAATGTATATGGCTTACTTTTGCTATTGGTATACTTGGGTACCGAGGATACATTGTGATAAAGACAAAGATATGAATTATCTACAATCCGTGATATTTTGGACCGTCGAGTATTGAGGATAATGGTTCATGATGGTTTAGACATTGAGATCGCTCTCGAAGGACTCGGGGCAAGTACTCTAATCATTTTTATCATTTGTGTCGATCATGTTGTGATACATTCGTGTATCCCTATTGTCATACATTTGTGCATTGTTGTTGTCGTGCATTGTGTACTGTTGTTTTGTGCAGTTGTGCATTGTTGTCATACGTCCACCATGCGTTGGTCCGACGGGATCAACGTGGGATATCTATAGTTGTGTGCGCTGGATTGTTGGACATGTATTTCCACCATGCGTTAGTCCGACGGGATCATCATGGGAATCTATAGCTGTGTGTGGTGGATCGTTGGATTACCATGTGTTGTTGTTGTTGTGCATATGTATATTATGGGTTTGCCATAAGTATACATTGTTGTTATTGATGTGAGCATATTGACTTTGTCATATGGGTATGCATTTGTAGGTCTTGTGTTAGGACCGTGTCCGTATGTTGTGTAGATCTGATCTTGGATTAGACTGACGTGATTTCGTAGTGGCATTTCATATCTTGAGGTATGTTCCGTATTTCCTTTGGTATTTGTCCCTGATGGACAATCGATTATCGTGTTGAGATATGATGATGTTACCCGATGGATTGGGTTTGACAGAGTTAGTGAATTTCGTAACAGTGAGTTATGATAATGTTTTGAGAACCTTGGGCATTGTTGAGATATAGTACAGATATTTCGGTATTAGCTTATTGTATTGTTAAGGATACGAATCGTGGACTTACGTAAAGTTATGGCGGTAATATTATATTGGTAGTATTCTTACTTAGTATCTTATTGGTATGTAACTATTGACGTGATGTGATGGTTATCATTGTTGGATATTAGGGCTGACCCCACCGTGGGCTTTCTTTTTAGGTTCTTGGAATATCAAGCTTGTAGCGGTCATGAAAAGATGAGCTTCTGGGAGGATATTGGCTAGGGCATGTATTTATGTATTGAGTTTCCTGATCAGTTCTTGTATTCCGCTGCTAGAGTATTTTAATTGTTTGTCTTTTTCCGCTGCGTGAGTATTTTTAAATGGACTTTTGCTATCTGGTAACTTAGGTTACTTTCGCAATCATTTCCTAAACTATTTTGTTTGTACGTGTAAGTGATAGCTTAACATATGTTTTTAAACTGTTGAGTTTTGGAATTTCGGGCCTTGTGGTTCCAAATGAGATTTTACGACGGTTTTAATAAACGGGTTTTATTAAGTCTTCGAATGTTTTTAAAGATAGTACCGTCATTCACCTCTTGGGCATTTGTAAATGTTTGCAAAAATTTCCTTTAGCTTTGTGGGTTCCATCTAGGGGCCCACGGCACTGTAATATCCCTGGATGGCTCTGGGGTGTTACAAAATATGGTATCGAAGCTTAGGTTGAAAAAACCTAGGCAGTCGGGTCGAATTAGGTCGTGTTTTTGTCGTGTCATTCGAGTTTTCAATTTGACTAATGTTAGAGCCATGGGTTTTTGTTGTTCACTCGGGCTTATGCGTTATGTGATTTACCAGTGTAGTACTGGGGTTGTTGTAAACTTTTCCAAATGGTGTTAACGTGTTTCTTCGGATAGAAATGTGTTGTGTTCTCGAGTTGAACTAAGTTTGCAAAATGTGTGTTTTTAGAATATCTGTGTCGAGTATTTTCCTGAGTCGAGACATGTGCCAGTATCACAGGGAATCGTTGGCTTCACGATCTGTAAGTATTTGGATTTTTGAATTGCATTGAGATTTATTGCCATTCTAAGTCGATATGTTTTGAGATTCAGAGAGATATTATGCGTTACAGTATAAGGTGACCGAATTGGGACATGATTGATGAATTTAGAAACTATGATTTTGGAATTCAATATGTCGGTTAAGTTTTGGAACGGAATTATGTATTCGGGAGAAGGACTGTGGATTGTTGAGAAGAACATATAGTCATGTTAATTCATTTTGTGATATATGGAACTGTTTTCGAGCATTTAAAAATGATACTTTTCAAAATGAATGTTTTACGGATGTTTTACAGAAAATGATTTTGAGCCGAGACCCAATCGATTTTGAAATAGTTTTGTAACTCAGGACTTAGAGTCCGAAAAGAGTTTTATACTTTTTAAACTTCTTGTAATATGGAACGAGATATGGGCTGAGACCCTAATGTTTCAAAAGGCTTTTTCATGGTTTCTAAAACTCCCGAAATTTGTAAAACACTTTACCAATCGTTTATCTATTTTATTACTACCTTTCGGGGTTTTGATTTACTTGTTCAAATGAGACTTCTCGGGTAGTCTTTCGTTGTGTTTGATTTATTGATCATTTAATATTTTGTCATAGCATGGTTGAGGTGATCCAGGATGGGTTAATTGTCGACGTTGCGAGCCATATGTGGAAAAGGAGTTTTTATCGGAGTCTATATATTGAGATTTTGGAACTCTATCGTGTGGTTTTCCGATGGAATGTCAGTGGATTTGGTGACAAGCTGAACTAGTATACATGACTATGGGTGTCGTCAATCATTTTCATAATTCCATTTTACTTAATCGTGTGTATTCTAAAAGGATTGTCATCGAGTACTTAACGTAAGTGAGCCGATTTAATTTTTCGAAAATTGATTTCGTGGTCTTACGAAAATTTATGTTTTGAGTTTTGAAATTCTTGAAAGAACTTACGAAAATTTGTCTTCTTGACGAGACTATATGATTTCAAACTGGTTTTGAAAATATGATTGATATACATACGCATTTAGTGCATAGTGCATATCATGGTGAAGTTATGAGTGTGACTCCCGAACTGGATAGTACAACAGTATGGTACGTTGAAAAGAGATTCAAATTTTAGTATGGTAGTTTGGTTATCTAGGGATGATCGATTGATTGATTGGATAAGAGAAATATACTGCGGGTTGTAGGTTCATGTACAGGGTGTGATTTTGGAATGTCGGGTCTTGTGAAACCGGGACATCTATGCTATGCGATTCCATTAGTATGGTAGTTGTGCGATTTTACCATAGTGATTTTTGAATGATTTCTTTGTAAGTGTAGATTTGGGGATGGTGACCCCATGCTGGTTGTTTTGGATATTGAGTGGTCGTTCCCACTCCATGTATGATTGGATATGTTCGTCGGTTTATGATTGGTTGTTCATATGCCGTGGGGTATGTTCACCAGTTGGGTATGTTTATTGAGATCCATTGTATGTGAGGTGTGTCGTTTTGAGAACTTTATTCGTTCGTATATCGGTTTCTGTGGTTCTGTGTTGATTGTATTGGATCTTACCGTGTGTAAGTATTCTTGATTATCGTTGATCGTTCGTTGGTAATATTGGAATTTATCATATTGATGATATACTCGGTTGTGTTTTGACCTTTGGATGGTCATACTAGAGTTTATCATGTTGATGATATACTTGATTGCGTTTTGACCTTTGGTTGGTCATATTGGAGTTATCATGTTGATGATATTCTCGGTCAATTTGTCGATTGATCATTGTTATTGATCGTGAGAGCGTTCGAATTTTGTGTCGATGTTTCGGGATTTTTGTCGTTGTATTGGGCAGTTGTTTCTCAGATGTATCGTGCATTATTGATTGTATCAGAATTGGGACTTGATTGTGCGATCAGGCAGACATGACTTGACACGGATAGATTATTTCATCCGAAGATGATATATTTTGTTAGGACTCATGGAATTGTGATTGTAAGCGTATTGAGGCTTTACAGTGAAGTCACTTGCTAGTATCTGAGGAGATCGTCGACTTGGCACATATGTAAGTGTACTGTTTTGGTTATTCGTTAATGATGATGATTGATCATTGTTGTGATGGTTTCGGAATATTTTGGTTGAATGGTTTGTTGGTTTTTCTATGACGAATTGCAAGTTTCGAGGACGAAACTTATTTTAAGTGGTGTAGTATGTAATATCTGGAATTTCTACTACTGTTGTTTAATATTATTTTTATCCGAGTTATATTGTACAGCGTGTAATCTATACAACATGGGTAAAATAAATAAAGGACTGAGATGCCAGTATTGGTATAATTGTCGTATTTGGTCGACAATTGCAATTGAGGATATTGTGTATCATATAGGAATATTATTGGAAGGAGTATATGTATTCAGTATGTTGTATGTTCGTATTCTGTATGTTGAGACGTTGGACAAGAATAGCTGAAAATGGCTAAATATAGCCTTATTAGCGCATGCTAATATTCAAGCCGAGTGCATGCTATCGTGCAGGTTTACCGCACGCTAATCGTAAAGGATAGCGCACCCAAGTACAGACCAGATCAGAAGGAATTTACGTGTGGACCCGGCCACTTTCGGCGCATGTGCCGACGAGGTCAACGGATGTTTGTTATGAAGGATTAGCGCACGCTAAATCCTATGGTTAGCGCACGCTAACATCAGATCAGTCCAAAGTAATATTTGATTTGTCGGGTGCTTTCGGCATGTGGGGACACGGGGGTACGTGCAGACTGTAGCAAGTCAACTATGAGTAGCGCACGTTATGGATGAAAGTTTGCGTACGCTAAATAGAGTCCTTTACATACGTTATTGCATGGGCATTGCATACGTAAATCATTGTATGCAGCAAGGCAGTAGCCTCTGGACTGCGATAGCGCATGCTAAAAAAGGCTGTTAGCGCACGCTAAGCATGTAACGTACGTTAAATGAGGATGTTAGCGTACGTTAATAATGTATAGTATATATATGTGCAGTTGGGCATTATTCTTCATTTCGTCCATTCCTTCCTTGCAACCGATAGAGAGAGTTCTTAGAGAGATATTTGAGGTTCCAAACACTGGATTATGGTGGAGTTGATCATTCCTAACAACATTTGAAGCTTGGAAATAATTGAGAATGGATTCAACCTTGGAAATCAATCCATTCCTTCAAAGAGGTCACTACTACAAAAACAACATTTAACTGCGGCATTTTAACAGCGGTTCTAAAAAACCCGCTGTTAAAATGAAACGATGGCAATTTAACAGCGGTTCCAGAAGAACCGCTGTTAAATTGTACATTAACAGGGGTTATAGGAAAACTGCTGTTAAATCTGTACATTTAACAGCGGTTTTTGTAGAACCGTTTTTAATTATGTACATTTACACGCGGTTCTCTTAGAACCGCTGTTAAACTTGTATTTTAACAGCGGTTCTTTCTAGAACCGCTGTTAAATGTGCAATATATTGAATATTAAGATATTTTGTTTTTATTACATTATATATTAAAAATTATAATACATACATATTATTTTATGAATTATATTATATCAAACGTGGAATATATTGAATATTAATATATTTTGTTATATATTAATATTAAAAATTATATTACATTATATATTAAAAATTATAATATATACATATTATTTTATGAATTATATTATATCAAATGTGGAATATATTGAATATTAATATATTTTGTTATATATTAATATTAAAAATTATATTACATTATATATTAAAAATTATAATACATACATATTATTTTATGAATTATATTATATCAAATGTGCAATATATTGAATATTAATATATTTTGTTATATATTAATATTAAAAATTATATTACATTATATATTAAAAATTATAATACATACATATTATTTTATGAATTATATTATATCAAATGTGGAATATATTGAATATTCATATATTTTGTTATATATTAATATTAAAAATTATATTACATTATATATTAAAAATTATAATACATACATATTACTTTATGAATTATATTATATCAAATGTGGAATATATTGAATATTAATATATTTTGTTATATATTAATATTAAAAATTATATTACATTATATATTAAAAATTATAATACATACATATTATTTTATGAATTATATTATATTAAATGTGCAATATATTGAATATTAATATATTTTGTTATATATTAATATTAAAAATTATATTACATTATATATTAAAAATTATAATACATACATATTATTTTATGAATTATATTATATCAAATGTGGAATATATTGCATATTAATATATTTTATTACATATTAATATTAAACATTATATTACATTATATATTAAAAATTATAATATATACATATTATTTTATGAATTATATTATATCAAATGTGGAATATATTGAATATTAATATATTTTTTATATATTAATATTTAAAATTATATTACATTATATATTAAAATATTTTGTTAAATATTAATATATTTTGAAAATAATTCTGAAAATATTAACAAACATATACATATAATATATATATCTATATTTTATATATTTATTTATATACATATATATGGTTTATTGTAAACTATAATATAATTCAATATTAGAACAACAAATGACTTTGACTCACTGGTTTGATACCCACCTCCATCTCATTGAGGTCACAGGTTCAAATCCCGTGAGTAGTGAAAATGCACATTTATACATATTATGTGCGGGTCGCGTGGGGGCGGGTGGCGGGCGGGTTTGGGCGGGCTGGGCGGGTGCGTGCATGGCGGGTGCAGGAATATGATATATTTTTTTAAAAAAAATAATATATTAAAAAAGAAATTTCAATTTATTAAAAAAAATTATTTAAAAAAATAATTAAATTTAACAGCGGTTGTTCAACAACCGCTGGTATATGGAATTTAACAATGTTCTTAGACAATCATTTAAATTTAATAATGGGACATTTAATGGCTCGAACCATTTGTTAAAAGGGCTCGAACATTGTTAAATGCTGTTTTTGTAGTAGTGGGTAATTACTCTTCACTTTGGGATTTCGTTTTGGATTGTATATGATGTCCTTGAGTTAATAATCGTCATGTATATGAGTTAACAAGTATGATTATGAGATTGGTTGTCGAGTTATGTTGATGTTATTGTTGATATACGGGTATTGATATGATTCGAATGGTTTAGAATTGTGTTGTTTATCTTCAAAGAGATATGTTGACTAATATCTTCCTTCAATTCGGGTCTTTGATTTTGTTGTTGTTGGTTTCTTCATATGATGGTGAACATGGCGATGATTATGAATTCTTGATATTCATATGTCGATATTGAGGAAGAAGATGATATATATGACTTGGATTATGAGTTGGATGATTGTTCATATGTTAAAGGATATTGGATTTCGTTGTTTTGATAGCTATGAACATAGTTTTGAAATGACTTAGTATTCTTGATAATTGACATATGTTGATCGATACTTGTAAGGCATGCATCTATATAGCATTATCGTACGCTAAGCTTACTGGCTAGCGCACGCTAATTGAGGCGACTTAGCACACGCTACGTTAAGTAATTAACGTGCGCTAAGTGGAAAGGCAGTATAGTATATCATGTTTCAGTTATGAATTCGTGATCGTTTAAGTTGGATTCATCAGACTTGTGGTTAATCGAGATATTGTTGAGCCGTTGGGTTTGTGAATTGGTTATATCGATTGTTGATTGTTATCGAACTTGTTGTTTATCGATTATTGTAATAGGTTGAAATTATTGATCGGTGATTAGAACAATGCGTTGCGGTCGTGTTTGAGAATATTCGTAAATTGCTTTGATCAGGGCCGAGGGACTTGTAAATGATAGCAAAGAATTAGTAATGGCCTCATCGGTATCGAGGCAAGTTATTGCTTGCTCAATTTATAATATTTAATGAATGGTTTCCGTTTCATTCGTTTATAATTTGTATAGGAATGTTTCTAATCGTAATCACAGGAGATTTGGGATTATAAGTTGTATTCAAGTTTTGGGAATTATATCATAATGTATATGACTTACTTTTGATATTGGTATACTTGGGTATCGAGGAGACATTGTGATAAAGACAAAGATATGAATTATCTGCAATCCGTGATATTTTGGACCGTTGAGTATTGACGATAATGGTTCGTGATGGTTTAGACATTGAGATCGCTCTCGAAGGACTCGGGGCAAGTACTCTAATCATTTTTATCATTTGTGTAGACCATGTTGTGATACATTGGTGTACCGTTGTTGTCATGCATTTGTGCATTGTTGTTGTCGTGCATTGTGTACTGTTGTTTTGTGCAGTTGTGCATTGTTGTCATATGTCCACCATGCGTTGGTCCGACGGGATCAACATGGGATATCTATAGCTGTGTGCGCTGGATCGTTGGACAGGTATTTCCACCATGTGTTGGTCCGACGGGATCATCATGGGAATCTATAGCTGTGTGCGCTGGATCGTTGGATTACCGTCTGTTGATGTTGTTGATATACGGGTATTGATATGATTCGGATGGTTTAGAATTGTGTTGTTTATCTTCAAAGAGATATGTTGATTAATATCTTCCTTCAATTCGGGTCTTTGATGTTGTTGTTGTTGGTTTCTTCATATGATGGTGAACATGGCGATGATTATGAATTCTTGATATTCATATGTCGATATTGAGGAAGAAGATGATATATATGACTTGAATTATGAGTTGGATGATTGTTCATATGTTAAAGGATATTGGATTTCGTTGTTTTGATAGCTATGAACATGGTTTTGAAATCACTTAGTATTCTTGATAATCGCTATATGTTAATCGATACTTGTAAGGCATGCATATATACAGCATTATCGTATGCTAAGCTTACTGGCTAGCGCACGCTAATTGAGGCGACTTATCACACGCTACGTTAAGTAATTAACGTGCGCTAAGTGGAAAGGCAGTATAGTATATCCTGTTTCAGTTATGAATTCGTGATCGTTTAAGTTGGATTCATCAGACTTGTGGTTAATCGAGATATTGTTGAGCCGTTGGGTTTGTGAATTGGTTATATCGATTGTTGATTGTTATCGAACTTGTTTTTTATCGATTATTGTAATAGGTTGAAATTATTGATCGGTGATTAGAACAATGCGTTGCCGTCGTGTTTGAGAATATTCATAAATTGCTTTGATCAGGGCCGAGGCACTTGTAGATGACATCAAGGAATTAGTAACGGCCTCATCGGTATCGAGGCAAGTTATTACTTGCTCAATTTATAATATTTAATGAATGGTTTCCGTTTTATTCGTTTATAATTCGTATAGGAATATTTATAATCGTAATCACAGGAGATTTGGGATTATAAGTTGTATTCGAGTTTTGGGAATTATATCATAATGTATATGACTTACTTTTGTTATTGGTATACTTGGGTATCGAGGATACATTGTGATAAAGACAAAGATATGAATTTTCTGCAATCCGTGATATTTTGGACTGTCGAGTATTGACGATAATGGTTCGTGATGGTTTAGACATTGAGATCGCTCTCGAAGGACTCGGGGCAAGTACTCTAATCATTTTTATCATTTGTGTCGATCATGTTGTGATACATTGGTGTACCGTTGTTGTCATGCATTTGTGCATTGTTGTTGTCGTGCATTGTGTACTGTTGTTTTGTGAAGTTGTGCATTGTTTTCATATGTCCACCATGCGTTGGTCCGACGGGATCAACATGGGATATCTATAGCTGTGTGCACTAGATCGTTGGACAGATATTTCCACCATGCGTTGGTCCGACGGGATCATCATGGGAATCTATAGCTGTGTGCGCTGGATCGTTGGATTACCATGTGTTGTTGTTGTTGTTGTTGTTGTGCATATGTATATTATGGGTTTGCCATAAGTATACATTGTTGTTATTGATGTGAGTATATTGAAATTGTCATATGAGTATGCATTTGTAGGTCTTGTGTTAGGACCATGTCCGTATGTTGTGTTGATCTGATCTTAGATTAGACTGACGTGATTTCATCGTGGCATTTCATATCATGAGGTATTTTCCTGTATTTCCTTTGGTATTTGTCTCTGATGGACAACCGATTATCGTGTTGATATGTGATGATGTTACCCGATGGATTGGGTTTGACAGAGTTAGTGAATTTTGTAACAGTGAGTTATGATAATGTTTTGAGAACCTTGGCCATTGTTGAGATATAGTACACATATTTCGGTATTAGCTTATTGTATTGTTAAGGAAACGAATCGTGGACTTTCATAAAGTTATGGCGGTAAGATTACATTGGTAGTATTCTTACTTAGTATCTCATTGGTATGTAACTATTGACGTGATGTGATGGTTATCATTGTTGGATATTATGGCTGACCCCGTCGTGCTATTTCTTTTTAGGATCTTGGAATATCAAGCTTGTAGCGGTCGTGGAGAGATGAGCTTCCCGGATGATACTGGCTAGGGTATGTATTTATGTATTGAGTTTCCTGTTCAGTTCTTGTATTCTGCTGCTAGAGTATTTTAATTGTTTGCCTTTTTCCGCTCTGTGAGTATTTGTAAATGGCCTTTTGGTATCTGGTAACTTAGGTTACTTCGGCAATCGTTTCCTAAACTATTTTGTTGGTACGTGTAAGCGATAGCTTAACATATGTTTTTAAGCTGTTGAGTTTTGGCATTTCGGGCCTTGTGGATCCAAATGAGATTTTACGACAGTTTTGATAAACGGTTTTATTAAGTCTTCGAACGTTTTTGAAGATAGTACCGTCGTTCGCCTCTTCAGCATTTGTAAATGTTTGCAAAAATTTCCTTTAGCTTTGTGGGTTCCATCTCGGGGCCCACGGCACTATAATATTCCTGGATGGCTCTGGGGGTGTTACAACAGTCTCCAACAATATCAACCAAGAATACCTATAAAATGATAACCTCAAATAAAATTAACAAAAGTATCGATCAATTAAAATATTAGTTCATCTTGCCAATAATTAAAATTATGGCACAAAAAATCACGTACCTACCTTCATATGTGGGTTTTATAACTTGCACAGGTCACACGAAAATCTCTTGATACTAGTCCTATCAATAATGACTCTCATGGATAAACGATTAGGACATGATGTATTAAAAAACAACTCTTCGATTCCAACTTCTGTAACACCCCAAAATAGCTGTTTATTATGGTGTCGTGAATCCCCAACTAGGATCCACTAGGTGAACCACAATATAATAATCAAATTAACAATTGTACTACTAAACCATATTATGCTGCCAAATACTCTGAGTAAGATTTTATACTCCCTCCATCCCATAAGAGTGTGCTCAATTTGCGATTTTTCGTCCGTCCCACAAGAGTTTGCCCATTCTATTTTTGGAAAATACATTTTATATATTTATTCATCTTTTCAATTTATATACAATAATACCAAGGATGACCCACCCCTTTTATTAATTGATCAACAACAATAATTAACATACCCTTACAACAAAAAGTGAGACCTTTTCTCCACTCCAAACTATCACTACCCAACTTTTATTAAAACTCGTACCTATTAAGAGTGAGCACACTCTTATTGGACAGAGAGAGTATAATATTCGGGATAACGACACCAATCAATCCAAAATTGACAAAATACAAATGAATTCCACATAAATATTGATATACAAAAAAAAATATTAATACACGAGAGTACAATGCAGCGAAAATGAATAGCATGTCTGGAAACAAGAAGACTCGGGCCCCTGACTAGTATCCTTGAGACTCTTCGTCGTCACCTTAATCTTCCTATGGCTTAGCATTCCCACGATCTAAAGTACGATAAAACATATTTCGCCCAAAACTATAAAGTCAACTACACAAGATAATAGATCTTAATATGTCGAACATACATAATCACACATGATGTATGAATGATCAAAATCATAAACCAGAATATATGCAAACACATGCTGTATAATCCCAACATAATTAGGATCTCAAATCATCGAATATATGCAATTAAACATGCTATGCAAGTCGACCAGGTTATAATCATAGCAGTTGAAAATACATGCAATCAAACATTATATGTGTATCAACCAAATTCACGGCTCATATGATGGATGCCACACTGTGCCCGGGATGGAAATGTGTTTGTGCACATGTCACCGATGTATGTGAAATCCTGATAACATATGTATGATAATGTTCCTAGTGAATCTCGCGAGCAATCTCCACCCATGTGCATAGTCAAATGTGAATCATTACGCATGACTATATGTCTCTAATATGAAAATCCTATGCACACAACCAACACGCCAGTATAACTCTGGAATATCACGATAACAATAGTGACAATAGAAAATCAATAAGGAACGACAAATCCAATAAGGAATAAATAACTCGCCGTAGTGAAATACAAATACGACGAGGATCAAAACAACTCATCGAAGTGAAACAATGACAACAAGAAGAACATGAAACCACTGTTCCTCAAATGAACGATCTACACGACCAACCACATTATCAATATGAATTGAAATTCACAAAGCATAAATGTACGTCTATATAAAAGACATATTGTCCTCATCTTCAAATTTATAATCACCATATTCCTCATCATATATTCATAAAATCCACCAGGGATAATGATAACTTCCAACAATCCATCAGTACATGAAGTAATCACTAACAATAACATACTCAGCCAATTCCAACTAGTTTTGTCTGTCGTCTCAATATACCGGATACATATACACGACATATTGAGTATATATACTCCATCGCAATCTTCCATCCTCCAAGCTTCAATCCGAGTTATGAAGCTCCAAAGTAAGTTCGGAGGGACCGATTATCACTTAGGAATGCAGGGTGTGATTTATAGAGGAAAAACCAGAAATAGATCGTGTAAAAGTGAAAGAGAAGACATGTCTTTATAATTTACGCTTTAATTTATACTTTTCCTTACGACCGCTATCCCCCTATTTAACATATGTTAATGTCCTTAGCATATGCTATCCTGCAACGTACATAACAAAATATAACGTAGGTTAAGCCTCCTCCATTGCGTACGCTAAGCCCTACATGGTTGCATGTGCAATCACTGTAGACTCGCATGTCTCAATCAAGCTGAAAGTTTAATACCCGAGATCTTTATTCCGGATTCGTTGAGTTTTCTGGGTTTTATCGGATTGCTATTGTCCTTATCATTGGAATTTTGTGCCATATTTTAGGTGTGCCTTGTTGGGACATGTGTTTGGAGGCATTTCGGATCACTATATGCGTTTTTGGGTTTTTGTGGTGTAGCGCACGTTAACGCTTGTGGTCTAGCGTGCGCTACTGTGTTATGGTTAGCGCACGCTACCGGATGTGTAGCGCACATTAACTGGCAGTCCATAAGCAGTCCAGGAGCTACTAGACTGGGACTGGAGTCTCGTTAGCGCACGCTATAGTTGGTTGATAGCGCACTCTATCGTCTTCCTATCGCACGCTAATTGTTCTTACTAGCGCACGCTACCTGATAGGTGCAGACCAGTCCAGGAGCTACTGGACTGGATCCGTGACTAGTTAGCGCACGTTATGCATATTAGCTAGCGCACGCTAATTGTGTTACAGGCGGGTTGTTTTGAGGCGTTGACCCCGTTAGCGTGCGCTAATGAGTATGCTTAGCGCACGCTAATAACTGTCCAGTATAAATACTGGACAACAACGTTTAATCATCATTTCTCACCATTCTTCATCCCTTTCCGACGGGAGTGTGCTCCAAAGGTGATTTTGAGCGACCTTCTTCCTCAAGCTTCATCTTTGGGTGGATTTATGCATATCTAGCACCATCTAATCATCTTCTTGCTCCAAATCAAGGTAATATCTACTTAAAATCCTAGTTTCTTGAATTTGGGGGTTTTCCTAGGATTTGTGATTCTTACCCGATCTTATCCGATCGGTTGTGTATTCTTGATTTTAGTGGCCGTGATCTTCAGATTTTGTAAACCGTTCATCGATTTTTATCACTCGAATCAATGATTCTTGAATTCCTTGAGAACACTTAGATCCTTGTTGTTTTTAGGATCATTTCGGATTGTGATTAGTGTTATTGATTCATGGTGATGTTATTTTTCGTAGTATTCGTGGGATTGCCGGATCCTTGGTCGTTTGTGGTAGCTCGAGAACTATCCGACTTTGTCCATTCGTTATTTAGTTGCTCGTGGTATCGAGGCAAGTACCTTTCCCATACACTTCGTGTTTCGTAGATGTGATAGTTGGTACTTGGTTATATGTGGAACTTGAATGTTTTAATGAACCTTCTAAAGGATCGGTATATTCTCGATGAAAAGGGTTCCCTTCAAGATAACTCGTATGAATCGCGGATAAATGTGTATTTGGAATATGTAAGTATGTGTTGGATGTGGATAGATGCTATAACCATACTTTGTGAATATAATAGACCGTAATCACTTGTCGAGGATTGTGTATCGAATCGTATACTTTTTCGGTGGGTATTTGACATGTTGTGATATTAATTGCTACTCATTTGAAAGGAGGCTGTGATGCTTAATGATGTTTGACGTGTTAATTTCTTATTGATGCGTGATTGTTGTAAGTGATTGTGCCACCGGGTAAGATTGTTGAATCTACGGGATTCATACTTGCTAGTATGGGTCGGACGGAACCGTAGGTTATCATCGGGTATGTCTTGCGGGGACTCCGAGGTTCATGGATTGGTAGTTCGATGTAGGGATAACTTGTGGGGTTATCATCGGGTATGTCTTGCAGGGACTCCGAGGTTCGTATCTTGTTAGTGCGATGCCAGGATAACTTATGGTTGTGATTTGGTTGTGATGCACGTGTCATGAGTTGTCCAATCGGGTATGTCTCGTGGAGGCTCCGAGGCTCTTAGCTTGTTAGTGCGGTGCCAGGATATTTATGAACGTATGTACGATGATGGTTTTGTGACTGTTGTCACGGAGACAAATGATTTAATGTGGTTCCCTTTTGGGTTATTCACTCAGGTATGTTCCGCGGGAGCATTCGAGGTTTGTGGCTTGTTAGCACGGGATACGAATAAGCCCTGGGAATATGCTGATATGTATGATTGGGTCGTGGACCCCAAGGTTTTGACCGAAATGGTGTGATTGGGTCATGGACCCCGGGTGTTGTTATCATAATTGTATTTTGGGAAAATGACTTTTGGGCTGTGCCCCTAAATGGGTTAGAAAGGCTTGAGAATTCTTAAATACCAAATGTTTTCAAAACTCCTGAGATCGTAGAATGTTTTTCAAGATGTATATCGGGTTTACCTCTATCTTTCGATTGAACTGTTTTGATCAAGTGATTTAGCTCGGGAAGTATGTTTCATGATTATTATGTTTTGGGGTATGATACGTATGGCTTGTATTTGTATTTTATACTTGCACTAGCAAAACAGTGGAGTTTGCTAACCCCCGAGTATTGGGGGGGTGGATGTCTGTATTGCATCCAGGTACTTGCAGGTTGCTAGGGAGCGAATCACAAAATCGGTAAGAAGGATGATGTAAGACGATGATACTAATCACATGAAGACCAGTTGTGTTTTGGTAGAACCTTATTGTTTGGTTCCCTGTTGTGTGGTTCTCCCGTTTTACGGGCATGTTGATATATTCCAACCCCTGCGTGGGTATGTGTTTTGAAGAAGAGTTATGTATATTTGATGTGTGTGTTGTGGAGAAGACCAAATCGGTCTAATGAGTTGTTATTAGCCATGTTGGCATGTATCTATATATTGTGTTTTCCGCTTTTAGCCTGGTAGATCCTCACGGAGAGGGTTTGCAGCGCTGTAATATTCCCGAGTGGTTTGGGGGTGTTATAGAATATGGTATCAGAGCTGAGGTTGGGGATACCTAGGCTGTCGGGTCGAGTTATGTACTGTCGAGTCTTGTTTTGTCAGACTTTCTCTGACTGAGTCATGTCGCGACGCGTCGTCTGGAGGTCGGTCGTGATTAGTATCGAGGTGCAGCCATCATCTTCGTGCGATTTGTGGATACCAGTATCCCACTATATTGTTGTGTCTTGTGTTACACGAGCTTGTGTGATATTTGTGTTTTGATGTGGAGTTAATTGTGAATCGTGAATACGTACTCCATGTTCGCTTGATTTTTGTAATGTGCCGGTGTATATGTATATATGTATATACGTATCCTTGTATAAACCATTTTTACAGGAGTAATATTTTGGTGTGGTTACGCAAAGAAAGTTTGGCAATGTGATGTTTTAAAGCTGTAAAATTTTGGGAGTCACGTAAATTTTATTTTAAAACATCCTTCAAGAAAGGAAAAAATTTGATTTTCGTGTGATGACCTCGAGACCGAAAATTTTGGGAATTCCAACAACTACTTATATCTTATTTCCATCCTGTATTACAAGTTCTCAAAAAAATTGATTTTAAAACTCAAATGAGGTCTACCAAAAATTTATTTGAAAACGTGACTCTCGCTTTTAACTTTTCAGTGATGAATCTCGGTTAATGGGTAAGTAGTGAAGATATTGTTGTTGTTCAGCTGTAGCGCTCCGAGTTGTGACTAAAGTTGTGGTGTGAACGCTGAGTCGTTCGGTATGCACTTGTTGAAATAGTATTCTTGACCGAGAGATGGGATTTCGATTTGAATGTTAATTAATGCCTGATGGTTATTTGTGTAAGGTCATAATTATGCGAACCGTTGGCATTTGAATTTGTATGTTGTTGTTTATTTGTAACCTCCGGTATAGTACCATTGATAGGTGAGTATGAATGTGTTGCCAAGCCATCTTTGTTGTGGAGCGCGCTTTCTGGATAGGCATAAGTTATGGGACTGTATTTTGGCCGTCGGGCCTAATATTTGCAGTCGATCATCTATGAATGGATTCTATGTGTGATTATGTGATTTGCGTTGCGTTAGGTTGCTGCTTGTTAGTATACCGAGGGGCAGAGGTCGTGGTCATAACCGTGGTACTGATGGCCACGGGGATCAGATGCGGAATCGAGAAGATAATGTCGGGAATGATATTAGTATTGGTTTTGCTACTATATTGCAACAAGTAGCAGCACATATGACTCAGTTGACCCAGGCGGTTCAACGCAACACTGACGCGACTCAGAACGTCAGTGTAAATCAATGGCTTCGAGAGGTAGTTCGTATGAATCTCCCTCGATTCGCTAGTGCTGTGGATGCATTGGGCTGGGATGGTTGGATTTTCTAGTTGGGAAAGATTTTCGAGTCTGTCGATTGTCCCGAAGAGCGGAAGGTACCCATCGCTCAGTACCTTCTTGACAAAGATGCTGCTAATTGGTGGGAAGCTGTTAAACCTCGTGATAGTGATGTCACGTGGGCAGAGTTCCAAGCATTTATGAAAGCTGAGTTCTGTCCGAAACCGATTAGAGAGCAGAGAATTCGTGAATTCTATTTGGCAGAACCGCAAGATATATCGGTGTCTCAGGCCATCATCGACTACAGTAAACAACTCAGTTTTGTGCGAGATCAGTGAGGACCGAAAAAGAGAATATCCTTCATTTTTACAGACGGATGAAGTTGTAGATTCGCCAGTATATGATGGGATTCACTTGCACTTCGTTGAGGGATTATCAGGATCGATCCTTGGCTTACGTACTGGCTTCATTATCGTCGGAGTGTGTGCAAGAGCCGAAGAAACGGAGGATGTCCGATGACCTTATGGACAGTACGGGAGTTGGTGTCTCTAGATTGCAGCGTCATAATCTTTCTGCTGTGAGGATCCATCGTTCGATGCGTGGGACTGAGAGTTCCAAATCGTCAGCTTTGACTCCTGGTAAGGCCAGGAGGTGTTTCAACTGTAATGTGTCAGGCCATGTTCGTGCACATTGCCCTTCGCCGCCAGTAATGTGTTACAAGTGCGGACTCGTGGGACACCGAGTTCAGTTTTGCGAGTTAGTCACCGAGTCTTATGAGGCGCGGACGTGAGCACTGATATCAGGGCTGACTCTGAGGAGTCCCTGAGAATATAGTCTACCAGTTGTATGCCGTGATATTTCTTTCTTGCTTTGTTGTTCGAATATTTGGGATAAACTTCTTTCATTAGAAGTGGATTGGATTGTTGAACTTCTGTATTTCTAGTCATGTCGACTCGTTTGTACTCGCCGATATTTTCTGAACTCGTACTATCCTTCATTTTTCAGTGTTGGACGAGTTGTGGTATTGTTTCGGAGAAATTCGTTTGTTGGGTTGTGACTTTTTCCGGATTTGGCTCCACCCCTATGAATCTTATATAAATGCATATATTGTCATCCTTACTAGACTGTCTATTGTCTCGAGTTGAGTTGTGGACTTCGGAGTTGTTATTTGATTTTTCTTGTTCGCCGTGATTCGAACATGGTTATTCGACTGTTGTTGTCTCGATCGTTTGATTGTTCAGTTTTGTTGGTCTCGTATCGTTATTGTTGAGCGTTCAGAGTCCTTCGTAATTTCCTTGAATTCGGGATATTAGCTTCGTTGTCGATCTTCCTACCCTCCGATGGTAGAATTTTGTATTTGCTTAGCGTTTAGCTTGCGTTTTGACTAACGTACTGTTCGGATTGGTCAACCATATTAATTTTTGTTTGTTGCATTTTGTTATCGTTCTGGCATAGCGATATGGATGTTAGCAGCCTCGTGCTGCATGTGATTCGTTGCAGGTCATCGGCAATGAATAGCGTGTGTAATTTGAGATTGTTTTGCGTTAATTGTTTTATGTTTTAAGTTTCGGGGCCGAAATTTCTTTTAAAGGGGGTAGAATATAATAGCCGAGATCTTTGTTCTGTATTCGTTGAGTTTTCTAGGTTTTATCGGATTGTTATTGTCCTCATCGTTGGAATTTTGTGCCATGGTTTGGGTGTGCCTTGTTGGGACATGTGTTTGGAGGAGTTTCGGATCACTATGTGAGTTTTTGGGTTTTTGTGGTGTAACGCATGCTGACGCTTCTGGTGTAGCGCGCGCTACTGTGTTGTGGTTAGCACACACTACCGGATGTGTAGCGCACGCTAACTGGTAGTCCGGAGGCAGTCCAGGAGCTACTGGACTGGAACTAGAGTCTCGTTAGCGCATGCTATGGTTGGTTGATAGCGCACTCTATCGTCTGCCTAGCGCACGCTAATTGTTCTTACTAGCGCACGCTACCTAGTAGGTGCAGACCAGTCCAGGAGCTACTGGACTGGATCAGTGACTCGTTAGCGCACGCTATGCATATTGGCTAGCGCACGCTAACTGTGTTACAGGCAGTTGTTTTGAGGCGTTGATCCCGTTAGCGCGCGCTAATGAGTATGCTTAGCGCACGCTAATAACTGTCCAGTATAAATACTGGACAGCAACGTTTAATCATCATTTCTCACCCTTCTTCATCCCTTTCCGACGAGAGTGAGCTCCAGAGGCGATTTTGAGCGACCTTCTTCCTCAAGCTTCATCTTTGGGTGGATTTATGCATATGTAGCATCATCTATTCATCTTCTTGCTCCAAATCAAGGTAATCCCTTCTTAGAACCCTAGTTTCTTGAATTTGTGGGTTTTCCTTGGATTTGTGATTCTTACCTGATCTCATCCGATCGGTTGTGTATTCTTGATTGTCTTGGCCGTGATCTTTGGATTTTGTAAACCGTCATCAATTTTTATCACCCGAATCAATGATTCTTGAATTCCTTGTGAAGACTTCGATCCTTGTTGTTTTTAGGATCGTTGCGAATTCCGATTAGTGTTATTGATTCGTGGTGGTGTTATTTTTCGTAGTATTCGTGGGATTTCCGGATCCTTGGTCGTTTGTGGTAGCTCGAGAACTATCCGACCGTGTCCGTTCGTTGTTCGGTTGCTCGTGGTATCGAGGCAAGTATCTAGCCCATACACTTCGTGTTTCGTAGACGTGATAGTTGGTAATTGGTTATATGTGGAACTTGAATATTTTAATGAACCTTCTAAAGGATTGGTATATTCTCGATGAAAAGGGTTCCCTTCAAGATAACTCGTATGAATCGTGGATAAATGTGTATTTGGAATATGTAACTATGTGTTGGATGTGGATAGATTCTATAACCATACTTCGTGAATATAATAGACCGTAATCACTTGCCGAGGATTGTGTATCGAATCGTATACTTGTTCGGTGGATATTTGACATGTTGTGATATTAATTCCTACTCCTTTGAAAGGAGGTTGTGATGCTTAATGTTGTTTTGTGTTAATTGCTTATTGATGCGTGATTGTTGTAAGTGATTGTGCCACCGGGTAAGATTGTTGAATCTCCGGGATTCATACTTGCAAGTATGGGTCGGGCAGAACCGTAGGGTTATCATCGGGACTCCGAGGTTCGTGGCTTGCTAGCCCGATGCCGGGATAACTTGTGGGGTTATCATCGGGTATGTCTTGCGGGGACTCCGAGGTTCGTAGCTTGTTAGTGCGATATCGGGATAACTTATGGTTGTGATTTGGTTGTGATGTACGCGTCATGAGTTGTGCAATCGAGTATGTCTCGTGGAGGCTACGGGGCTCGTAGCTTGTTAGTGCGGTGCCAGGATATTTATGAACGTATGTACGATGATGGTTTTGTGACTGTTGTCACGGAGACATATGCTTTGATGTGGTTCCCTTTTGGGTTATTCACTCGGGTATGTTCCGTGAGAGCATCCGAGGTCCGTGGCTTGTTAGAACGGGACGCGAATATGCCCTGGGAATATGTTGATACGTATGATTGGGTCGTGGACCCCGAGCTTTTGACCGGAATGGTGTGATTGGGTCGTGGACCCCGTGTGTTGTTATCATAATTGTATTTTGGGAAAATAGCTTTTGGGCTGTGCCCCTAAATGGGTTCGAAAGGCTTGAGAATTCTTAAATCCCAAATATTTTCAAAACTCCCGAGATCGTAAAATGTTTTTCAAGATGTATATCGAGTTTACCCCTATCTTTCGATTGAATCGTTTTGATCAAGTGATTTAGCTTGGGAAGTATGTTTCATGATTATTATGTTTAAGAGTATGATATGGATGGCATGTATTTGTATTTTATACTTGCACTAGCAAAATAGTGGAGTTTTGCTAACCCCCGAGTATTCGGGGGGTGGATGTCTGTATTGCGTCCAGATACTCGCAGGTTGCTGGGGAGCGAATCACAGAATCGGTACGAAGGATGATGGAAGACGACGATACTAATCACATGAAGACCAGTTGTGTTTTGGTAGAACCTTATTGTTTGGTTCCTTGTTGTGTGGTTCTCCCGTTTTACGGCCATGTTGATATATTCCAACCCCTGCATGGGTATGTGTTTTGAATAAGAGTTATGTATATTTGATGTGTGTTGTGGAGAAGACCAAATCGGTCTAATGACTTGTTATTAGCCATGTTGGCATGTATCTATATATTGTGTTTGCGTGGTAGATCCTCACGGAGAGGGTATTCCCCAGTGGTTTTGGGGGTGTTACAGAAAGAACTCAATCGTACATGCCGAAAGGTGATCCGATCTGATTTCCATCATTACATACATAACCGCTAGCTACTTCACATACCGTACGCTACAACTAATACACCTAGCCAAAAACACAACTCACCATGCAACGTCCAATATCGGTGATGAACATAAAAAGTTCGATTCCATCATAATTCATCCAATATACACTGTATAAATTAAAATCCAATACAATATCACTTATACCATTCAAACTGAAGGCCAACAAGACAACAAAACAAAAAATAAAAATTACAGCCAGATCTTACAAGGGAGACAATCTTGTTTCCGAAAAAGGATATTTGTTGTTTATTTATTCTCTATTGGGCCGAGACGTATAGTCCATTGGAAGCATTCGGCCGATTCAAAGAAATCTTTGGGCTTTTTGGATAGACAATTTTTTACCTGTACAATGTGTTTGACTTTGACTGAAATATTTGCAAATACGAAAAATCTCTCGTCTTTGTTACAAAATTTCTAACCAAATTTCTTAAATCATGTTGTTTTTTTTAAAATTGAGTAGGTATTAAACAATTTTATTCAAAATGATATAGAAAATTTCTAAAAACAAAGAAACGATATTCAGAAATTATTTTCAGGATTTATACCTTCTTTGAAGTGTTTATTCTTTTCATGAGCTGGTCTCCATATTATTTCATATTCCACAAATTGTCTATATTATTTCATGATTTAAGGTTGGTGTTTCATTTATTTTTATGTTTTACGGGCCTGTGACTACTATTTTCACATTTTAATCTTGTTCCATTATTCTTATAGTTTAGGGTCTGTTTCTCTATTTCAAATCATTTTTCACAGCTTATTGTTAGTGTATGTGCTTCATTCTTCAAATTTATTTTTATTTCTGTCATATGTTTATTTATTTCATGTTTTATGACAAGTTTTTGGGATTTTATCATATATTTTAAAAATCTAAATCATTGTTTTGGACAATTTTCAATGAATCAACAAAAATTATAAATATAACTCACCTGGATTGATTTAGTGGTACAATGGAGTAAGGAAATGAAATTAATATCAAGATGAACACGAGAATGTAACAAGGAAAGCCCTTGAACAATAGTTCGCCGGCACAAAACCTCGGGATGTTTAAGGTAACCTACTTAAAACCAAAAATGCACTATGTATTCTGGAGTGACTACAAGTCGGATAGTATATGAGAGAGTTTACAGAGAGCTAGTGAATGTATCGCGTGTGTAAATTTGACCTATACTCTCTTTTATATCCCTTAAATGATAAAAGAAAGGTAAATATCATCCCAAAAAACTAGGAGGGAATATCGCCAAATATGGAGACCATGGCCGTTAGTTGATGAAGCTGGTGTTTGCCATTGACTGGGTCTACCAACCACATCAAGGACTTCGCAAAAGACTGAGTCACCAATATCTCCACGGTTCCTAAAAAATAGGGATGCTGTTAATAGTTACCAGGTTGTCACGGATCAAGATATTACAACTAGAATGTTGTTGTTACCCAAAATATTATCCGGAGATGATATTGCTCCAATGGTCGAGTAACAAACTAATGCGAGAACACTTCCGTGGGAAAGTAAATAACACAATATTTGCCGGGGTTGTTAGTCCCGGGCTTGAATGCTCTCGCGAGATGTTATTAATATGAATACTAGGGAGTACAAATATTAATGTTAGAATACTATTACAATGAGTGTAAAGATTCTAGTTATCTCAGCTATTGAGCGTGGAGATTGCCGGAAGAACCAGATATGATGCTCTGTGAGTTCTTACTTTTTTATGTTCTATGTGATTGAAATATTCTGTCAAGTAATTTCACTGTGTATGTGTATGTCGCTTGGATTTTTTCGTCCTCAGGCCACTATTGGAGGCCTTCTATTTATGGAAGAAGAGGTTGTTAGGTCCTCCCCGACGATCACGGGCGACCGCCGTTTTCTATATTAAAATAAGGTGAGCGATCGTCCCATCACGTGGGACTGTTTCCTTAAAGTCCGAGGCTGCTGCTGGCAGCCAGATGTGCGAGCCAATGAGAAATCCACACGCATCATGAGTCGCTGTCAGGGGAGGACCCACTTTGTACCTTTCGGCGGGCCTGTCGGTAGGTGTGAAGGCGGTGACAGGCTGGAGTCAAAAGGCCTTATCTTGTGGCGCCTTTTGCGGATCTGCACGTGGGTCTTCATCCGAGATTCGGTCTTCGACGACTCTGACGGATGCCGGATTCATACGTGGTACGGGACGATCGTCTACAGTCAGACATTATAGACGATCGCCTTGGAATCCGATCACTGGGTGCTTGCCCAGCATCTATCTTCTTTGGCTGGCTCTTGACCATTATGCCGATCGCCATCGAGGCGTATAAATCGCCGCACAACAATTGCCCCCCGGCTCGCTCCGATGTTGAAAATGTGGGGTGATGTGGCTTTGTTAGCGATCGCCTGTTTTAGACGATTGACTCATCTGTTTGTGACAAGGACGATCGTCGTCTGGATGATCTGATTTCGAATCCGGACGATCTCCTTATGCGCTGGAAATAGCGGGAAGTGGAGGCGGGCTCTCGAAACGTTGCAGGGACACGCGTCGCGCTCCCGTTGGGGGAGTCCGACGGTTTTGTCAGACCTGTCGGCTGGCGTGCCCTCGAAACGATGCGTACGCGGGTTTCGAGGGCTGCATTTAATGTGCCCCCCCGACGGTTGCACTTCAGCCCTCGGGATTCCGCCTATTTGCACAGAGGTCCTTGTACTCGCCTATAAAAGGGCTAGGGCCATCTCAGTTTATCTCTTTATGAGTCATTGCCTTTTAGACGAGACTCTGTCGAATTTCTTTGAAGATTCTTGTGCCGACTGACTTTCTCTCTAGGTAAGAACAGAAATTCTCTCCCCCCCTTTATTCTTCGAAACATGTCTGGAGGAGGATCTAAAGCTTATGAAGCCAGAAGCTCTTCTGCCGCCGTGACGTCGCCTGTCCGGGAAGAGACCTCCGCGGTTCTCCATATGGAGACGGCCGTCGAGGCCATTCGTGCGGGAATCACACCCGTGGAGGTTGAAGAGCTCTTCAACGAGGCCGACGTGGTGAGATCAGCGGCGGCGGGGCAGAAGGGCTCGCCGGTGGATGACGATGAGGCGGTGAGGCTGTACTGGGAGTAGAACAGAGTGTTCGGCCCTGCCTTCTTGGAGTTCGCTAAGCTCATGGAAAGGATTGCAGGACCACGTCCCCAGTTTGACTTCGGGGCATACTCTGCCGCCCACCCTTATGATCCCGTGAAACGGACGGCGTTTCAGGTCGCGGACCGCTCCCTGTGGACCCTCGGTCAGATTCGGAGTTCGGCGACCAGGAAAGACTTGAGTCGTTGGAGGGCGAAATTTCATATCCCTTATGACATCTCGTTGTATTTGCCCTCAGAGAATGAACGTGCCGATCAACCTCCCGAGGGTTTGGTTGCTATCAACGAAATGATCCTGGAGGCCGGATTGCGGTTCCCATTGCCATTTGCCGTGTCATATTTGCTGATCGCCTGGAATGTGGCGCCGCTCCAGTTGACGTCGAATGCCTGGCTGCAGATTATTAGCACCATGACACTTTTTGGCGGTCATCGATTGTTTCGTCTACCTACTGCGCTTGAAATGAACTATCTTTTCAAGTTGACTGCGCAGAAGGGATCGGTCGGTGGCTACCACATTCAGGGTCGCATGGGTCGGGTGGTCCTTGGGGTGCCGAACAAAACTCGCAGCGACCTGGCAAAATGGTGCTGGGTCTGCGGAGCGTGGAGGTCGGCATCGAGCGATAAACGGGAGGAAGAGTTGGATATCCCCACCAGTTTTCGGGAGAGGAATCCGAGTAAGGGTTTTAACTTTCCCTTTATTCGGATACACCTTGAACTGATCTAATTTGGTTTCCTTTTTGCAGGCTCCCTTGTTCCAGCAATCGGCGATCTCCCTTTTGATTTCTTGATCGTCTGGGAGCGAATTCACGGTCTGCCGGATTCTTACCTCGACGTTCGCACAGTCAACGATGAACCTCATTGGTCGGGAGCTCGTTTGTTTCGCTTCCCTCGCCACCTGAAGGTTCCATGTATAAATTTTTGCTTCCTATTCCTTGCTTGACGATCGTCTGATTGAAAGAGGTGTTTAACTTGTCTAAATTTCATCTTTGACAGAGATCGATTTTCCCCGCTACACTGAGCCCCCGAGAGAGATTCTGATGTCGAACCCCGGTCTTTTGGGTCGTCTCCACCAGGGAAAGAAGACGGGTCGTGCCCCTGCAACGACGTCCCATCCCGTCCCCGAGGTGAGGCCTACTATAGTGCCGGTCGTTGAGCCGGAAGCTCGGGAGGAGGAGCAGCTCCAGCGCAACCGCAAGAGGCGGAGGCCGGAGGAGCCCCTGCCGGCTGCTGATGCAGAGGTATCCATTTTGGAGCCGCCGGTTGCCGCGCCACCTATCTCTGTTGTTCCAATGGCGGAGGGGTCTAGGCCCTCAACGGCCTTCTTGAAAACTGCGGCGATCGCCGAAGCTGAGATTCCGAGGGGCAAGCCCTTTTTCGTCCGCGACCCCGAGTTGGTCACCAGGTAAGACAGGTTTGATCTCTCTGAGTTAGGCTATTTGTGTAGGATGTATACTAACTCCCTTATTTCTTTTTGTTTGTGTTGCAGGGTCCGTCTTGCCGATCCGGACGTCTCGCTGATGGTGCTGGATTTCTTGGCGAGCAAGTCTACGCGCCAGTCCCTCGATGTTCCTTCTTATGTCTCCCGGGCCATCAACTCTCTTCCTAAGGCTTGGACGACCGATCTCGACGCGATGGCTCGTCGGCAGTCTGGATATGCCATGCAGGCGACACTCGCCCTGACTCTCCAGGCGGCGACGATGGCCGCCCAAGCCGTTAAGGATTATGAGGGGCGACCCTCTACTGCTCGCCTCCATCAAGATCTTGAGGCCGCTCGGAACCATACTGCCGATTTCGCTAATTGGATAGTGGCCATGTAGAAGGAGCACCTGGAGACGGCCAAGCAAGCCAGACAGGACCTTAACTGGATGAAGGAAGAGTTTGGCCTGAGTGAGGCTGGAGTTTGTTTTGTTTTCCTTTGTTTTGTAATTTCCAGTTTTCTCTTGTATTGCCTTCGGGCTTGTATGTACGATCGTTTTGAATGGAATAAAATACTTCTTCTTCGCATCTGATTCTTTATCTGTACGATCGTCTCTTCTGAATGTTTGCTTATGAATTTATACAAGTGTTTACACAATTGAACCTGATGTAATGTTTGTACGATCGATTGTCTGAATATTCCGCATCGCTTCGACTTTATGTATTGGTATACTTGAAAATTCTTACTTGTAAACTTCTTGAACGAGACCGATCGTCGTGTGTGTGTCTGAACAAAGCCGATCGTGTATGGTCCCTTCCTCCCGATCGCATTTAGGAATAGCCCCACTTTGCCCCTTGTTTTTGTTTACTTAGTATAAGTAAGGGAACGAAAATAGTATGTTTGGTGAGTATATTTAGTTTTGCCGATTCTTCGAGTGAGGACGATTGTGCACACGGTCACAGAGTTCGATGGACCGACCTCCGTAACCGTGTCTTTATGTGCGAGGGACATTCCATCCATAGGTCTATCCCACGACTCACTTTATTGTTGGGGGTCCTCCATTAGGCTGCGCCCACCTTGTATTTAAATGAAAGGCTAGCGGTCTTGGTCTGGAGGGGTCCTTGCATGGGGCGTCGTCGGTTTATTCGACTCCACGTCTGCGGCTTGTTAGCACTTTTCTACATCGGGTCGGCATGTTAGATGGCGACCCTCGACGGTATACGTTGTGATGGGGTAGGGACGCGTCTCCTTGTCCGGGTACATCATGATAGATGATGTACTTTTGAGGGCGCGTGAGTGTGTCCACGGATTTAATTGGAGGGTCCTTCGGCTATGCTCGCCTCGTATTTAAACGAAGGACGAGCGATCGCAGCCCAAAGGAACCTTGCATGGACGAAGCTGTTGGTTCCATCGACCTCCAGGACCATGGATGCACTTTTCTACCTCGGATCGCCATGTTAGATGACGACCCTCGACGGTATACGTTGTGCTTGGAGGGGCGATCGCTTGCATAGGTCTGTCAGGTTAGATGACGACCTCTTGTATGGCGAGCGAGTCGTCCTTTTTTTATTTGTTTGTTTTCATAGAGGCGAATCATATATAGGGGATTGAAGATTCTCATTAAAATCTGCGTACATTGGGTAACTGAATACAACGTTTTTAAAGGTAGCATTTCTTCAAATGCACGGCGTTCCAGGGATATTGATCCGGAGTGCTGTCTGGTTGTTCGAGTTCATAGGCTCCCCTAGTTAGCCACTTAGATATCCTGAAGGGGCCTTCCCAATTCGGGCCAAAGACTCCCGTGTGAGTCTGGACCTTTTTGAGGACTAGGTCGCCCACTTGGAACCATCTTTCCTTGACCTTCGAGTTGAAGAATTTATCGGATCTCCTTTTGTAGATTGTGTTCTTCATTTCTGAGGTCAGTCGCCGTTCTTCGAGCATGTCCAAGTCGATCCATCGGGCCACATCATTGTCTGTCGTCATCTCTTGATCAGTTCGGTGGCTGAGGACGGCGATCTCCGAAAGGATCACTGCTTCTGTTCCGAAGGCTAGGGCGAACGGGGTCTCACCAGTTGAGTTTCGGGTCATTGTTCGGTAGGACCACAAAACATCCAGGAGCTCGCTCGCCCATCGTCCTTGCTTGGATTCGAGTCGTGCTTTGATCGTGTGTTTGAGCATCTTATTCTGACCTCTACACCGTTAAATGCGAGGGTGGTAGGGGGCCGAGAACAACTTTTTGATTCCCCATTTTTTGCAGAATTGCATAACTTCCAAGCCGTCGAACTGCTTTCCGTTTTCGTAGATGATAGCCTGGGGTAGACCGAACCGGCATATGATGTTCTTCCAAATGAACTTAATTACTTGTTCTTGGCCGATCTTGTTGAGTGGCTCGGCCTCAGCCCATTTTGTGAAGTAATCGACCCCTACGATGGCAAATTTACATCCCCCTGGCGCCGTCGGCAAGGGACCGATGAGGTCGATGCCCCATTGGGCGAACGGCCATGGGCTGTACATAGAAGTGAGTTGCCCGGGGGAGAACTTGATGTTTGGGCCCATTACTTGACATCTGTGACACGATCGAGCGTAGGCGATCGCGTCTTTTTGCATTGTAGGCCAGAAAAAACCTTGCCTGGTCGTCTTATGTATGAGAGCTCGTCCTCCAGCATGATTTCCACAGATCCCGTCATAGATCTCGGCCAAAACGAGTCGGCCTTCCTCCAGCGTAATGCACTTGAGGAGAGGAAGGCTGAAGGCTCTCTTGTAAAGCCGGTCATCCAATAGGGTGTATCTGGTTGCACGGAGCTGAAGTTGGCGAGCTTTGATACGGTCGTCGGGGACCGTTCCGTCCTTCAAGTATTTAATGAACGGAGTCATCCAGTTCTCTTCGGCGACGGCAACTGTGGTAATCAGGCTTCTGTCGATCGCCGGCTTTATTGATTTCGTGATTTGGATGTTAGAGAAATTGGCCGCCCCATCTGAAGATGTTAGTTTGGATAGGGCATCGGCCTGGGAGTTGTGCTCTCTCGGGACTTGTTCGATCAGCACTTCTTCAAATTTCGTGCACATTTCGGCGACTAATTCTTGGTATTTGATCATTTGTTCGCCGCGCTCCTCATATTCTCCCTTGACTTGGTTCACGACCAAGAGGGAGTCCATGAAAATGTGGAGACGGCGAACATCCAGGGCGAGGGCTAGATTGAGCCCGCCTACCAAGATTTCGTACTCGGCTTCATTGTTGGTCGCTCGAAACCCGAAACGCACAGCATTTGTGAAACTTTGGCCATCGAGGCTGATGAGAACAATCCCTGCTCCTGCTCGCGAGTTGGTTGCCGAGCCATCCACGTACAACTTCCACGCAGGGCGACCGATCTGGGTCGGACTGGGTGGGAATGTTAATTCCACCACGAAGTCCGCCAGGGCTTAGCCTTTGATCGCCGTGCGAGGAGCGTACGTGATACCGTATTGGGCGATCTCCAGTGACCACTTGAGGAGTCGCCCGTTGGTGTCTGGCCGGTGCAGAACTTGCCTTAAGGGGAGAGTCGTCAGAACCTCCACTTGATGTTCGAAGAAGTAGGCCCTTAGCTTGCGAACACTCATGACCAGAGCGTAGGCGATCTTCTCCAGGGGCGTGTATCGCGTTTCCCTGTCATGGAGTGCTTGGCTAACGAAGTAGATCGGCAATTGGGCTTGCCTCTCTGCTCACACTAAAACAGCACTCAGCGCGACCTCCGAGGCCGCCAGGTAAAGGAATAGCTTTTCGCCGGGGATCGGCTTCACTAAGATCTGGGGATTCGATAGATACTCCTTGATTTTGGCGAACGCTATTTGACTCTCCTTTGTCCATGCGAACTTCTTGTTCTTTATGGTCGCGAAGAATGGCTTGCTTTTATCCCCGAGCCGAGAGATAAAACGGTTGAGGGCAGCTAGACAACCTGTGAGGCGTTGCACCTGTTTGATATTCCGTGGCTCCTGCATGTCGAGGATCGCCTAGATCTTAGTGGGGTTTGCATCGATCCCTCTTTGGCTCACTATGTGCCCCAGGAACTTACCCTGAAGTTGCATTTCTTGGGGTTTAGCTTCATATTGAACTTCTCGAGGATGGCGAACGTCTCGGTAAGGTCATTGAGGTGATCTTCCTTTCTGAGGCTTTTGACCACGATGTCGTCAATGTAGACCTCCATGGTCTTGCCGATCTGATTGGCGAACATCCCGTTGACTAGTCGCTAGTAGGTTGCCCCTGCATTCTTCAGGCCGAATGGCATTCAGACCCAAAAATAGATGTGAGATGTGAGATGTCGTCCTCTGAGTTGGGCTGGTACGAGGTGCTTGGCTCGTCGATCTCCATAGGTTGATTGTCGATCGTCTCAATGTTAAAAATAGTATGGGAAGTGTTGAAAGAAGTTACGACACAGGAGTAATTCAAACATTTCTTAGCCATTAGTTGGTCTCCTTTTACTGTACCGACCGTCCCATCGGCAGTGGGGAATTTGATACAGTAAAAGAAAGAAGAGGCGACCGCCTCGAAGGTTTCTAGAAATGGGCGACCTAGGAAGCCATTATAGATATTGGGCCTATCTATGATTACAAAATTTAGGTTCCTAGTAATCCTAACCTTGGGATCGTAATAACATGTTAGCTCGACAGAGAGCTTGATCCTTCCATAGGCTTGGACTGTGTTGTCGCCGAACCCTTGAAGCACGGTGTCAAACGGCTTGATGAACTTGGTCAGGTTGCTGAGCTGGTCAAGAGCAGATTTGAATATGATATTGCAAAAGCTCCCATTGTCAACCAGCATGCCATTGACCATTTTCCCAAGGATACATGCAGAGATTACCAATGCATCCTCTTTGGGGCATTGCACTCCCTCCCTATCCTTGTTGGAGAAGGTGATGAGCACATCTTTGGAGATGGTCGGCTCTGGGGGTACCACGATATGGACACCGGCGAACGCCCTCAATTCGGCCTTTCGCTTTATGTTCGACATGGTGGAAACCGGGGAAAGACCTCTGAGGTTTCCACCTACCGCCTGAAGCATATTGATCCGGCCTCCAGGATTAATCGGAGGGATTGATTCGTCAGAGTACTCCGGCTCATTCTACTCGATCCTGGCGACCGGATTTGGAGAGATTCCGTCATTCTGGCGGAGATCGCGCTCCCCGTCCTTTCTGCCCGGGGTTCTGGCTTGGTAACCAAGTTATCCAACTTGCCTTCCTCAAACAGTCTCCAGAGTTCTCTGAGGAGGTCGCGACACTGGCTGGTGTTGTGGCCGGGACTCTTGTGGTAGGCACAAAATTTGCTGCGGTCTAGATGACCGTTGTCCCTTATCGGCTTTGGTTTGTTAAGCCACTCGCGCCCCTTGATGGCGTTAAAGATGTGGGCCGGAGATAGATTGAGGTTACGGAGGAGGTGAACCTCCACATCCTCGAAGGCTTTGAATTCACTGGGCGGCTTTGCGACCGCCTTCTTCTGGATGTGGGATGGCGCCTTCCCTTCTCCGGCAGATCCCTCGCCTAAGCGGAGGGTGATCATCCCCTGCCTAGCCAGAAAATCAGCGGCCCTGACGCGGAAGATCGCGTAGGTCGGGGGGATGTCCTTTGTAAGGTGCCTGAACATGGGCGAGTGGCCATAGAATCCCCCTAGGACCGAGTAAAAAGCGAGCTCATCGCTAATGGGCTCACCGATGAGGACTATTTCATCCACCCGGTCGATGTAGTCTTCATCGGGCTCGTTCTTCCCCTGCCTGATTTTTATCATGCGGTGGGGGCCTTTTGGCCGAACAAGTTTAGCGGCGAAATACGACGTGAAGTTGTTTGCCAACTTCTCAAAACTATTGATCGAGCGAGGTGGCAGTGAGATGTACCACCTATGGGCGAGATCGCCCAATGTCAATGGGAACATTCGGTACTTCGTCACATCCGATGCTCCATATCCGGTCATGTAAATCCAGAATTTGCTCAAATGGGTCTCAGGATCCGATCTCCCCTTGTATAGAGGAGTTTGAGGGGAAGCGATCTTCGGTTGAACTGGGGCGAGCTCGATCTGGGCCGCGAGTGGCTCACTCGGTCCAGCGATCGACCTCTTGGCGCCTGCCCTAGTTTCTAGGAGCGCCTTCATTTCCTCGAGCTGGCGCTGCATGGCGGCCATCGCCGTAGCCTGACTGCTCGCTGATTGGCTCTCGGAGCGTGAGCTAAGGCGATCATGTACTGATCTCCTGGACCCATGGTAGGTGATGAGTTCTCCGCCACCGGGTTCAGTTCTTGGGCGAGCGGGGGCCCGTTGGCCGGCTTGTCTTCTGGGAGTGGGGTATGCCGAACTCCTGGTGATGGATTTGGTCTCCGATGTTTACCGGATGGGTCCCGAGTGCCCGGGTCGCCATGAGGGATCACTCCCTAGGCGGCTGAAGACGGATTCGTCCCGCCTTACGAGCGCCTTTCCCTGCGGCTCGGGGTTTTCTGACGATTTCTCGACATATTGCCCCTTGAGCTTCCGCTTGCCTGCACGACGGATGGCTGATGGAGTAATGGTGGGCGAGTCGCTTGCCCTCTGTCGCTCCCTGAGGATGGCCATAGCCTCCTCGATCTGTTCCGCGGTTTGGAACTGATCGAGTGAGAGGCTGGGACCGTCCCTCGGGGGCGGGAGTGAGAGCTTAGCATCGCCGCGGTCTCCTTCCGCCGTAGGTTGGGATTCGGTCTGGGCCGGAATGATATGTCCGGCAGATTGCAGGGTGGCTCTTTTAGAGGTCGTAGCTAACGTCATGTTTCTAAAAGTTTTCTTTGAAGAACAATGAGTGTTTCTTCAAGTATATGCCCTGGAGAACAGTGAGTGCTCTTCGAGACGGTCGGAATAAGAATGAAGGCTAAGATATGCCCCCTTCTTCTAGCGCTAATTATTGTTACCCAAAATATTATCTTGAGATGATATTGCTGGAATGGTCGAGTAACAAACAAATGCGAGAACACTTCCGTGGGAAAGTAAATAACATAAGATTTGCCGGGGTTGTTAGTCCCGGGCTTGAATTCTCTCGCGAGATGTTATTAATATGAATACTAGGGAGTATAAATATTAATGTTAGAAAACTATTACAATGAGTGTAAAGATTCTAGTTATCTGAGCTATTGAGTGTGGAGATTACCGGAAGAACCAGATATGATGCTCTGTGAGTTCTTGCTTTTTTATGTTCTGTGTGATTGAAATATTCTGTCAAGTAATTTCACTATGTATGTGTATGTCGCTTGGATTTTTCCGTCCTCAGGCCACTGTTGGAGGCCTTCTATTTATGGAAGAAGAGGTTGCTAGGTTCTCCTCGGCGATCGCGGGCGACCGCCGTTTTCTATATTAAAATAAGGTGGGCGATCATCCCATCACATGGGACTGTTTCCTTAAAGTCCGAGGCTGCTGCTGGCAGCCATATGTCCGAGCCAATGAGAAATCCACACGTGTCCTGAGTCGCTGTCAGGGGAGGACCCACTTTGTACCTTTCGGCGGGCCTGTCGGTAGGTGTGAAGGCGGTGACAGGCTGGGGTCAAAAGGCCTTATCTTGTGGCGCCTTTTGCGGATATGCACATGGGTCTTCATCCAAGATTCGGTCTTCGACGACTCTGACGGATGCCGGATTCATACGTGGTACGGGACGATCGTCTACAGTCGGACATTATAGACGATCGCCTTGATAGCCGATCGCTAGGTTCTTGCCCACCATCTATCTTATTTGGCTAGATCTTGACCATTATGCCGATCGCCATCGAGGCGTATAAATCGCCGCACAACAGATATTAAATTCAGGATGTCAACATGTAGTGACCCAAATTTTTTTTAAACCTAAGACAAAGAAAGGGTTAAAATTTTTGAATTAAACTTATCCACTAGCGGGAGATATTGAGCGGATGAGGCTTCCTCGATAGTTAGGTCCCATTAAAACTCACTAACCGCCCCTTCTGTAACACCCCCAGATCATATGGGAATATTACATGCCATAAACCCTCTCCACGAGGACCTACCAGGCTAAACAACATAGAAAACACCAAAACTTGACCGACCGAAGACAATTACTATAACAATTGTGACCATTAGGGTCAATTACAACACAACCACACAGACCAATGAGGTCATACGACCAGCCAAACGAGACAAAATACAACCATTTACAATAAATACCCACGCATGGGTAAAGATACACAACAGCGGAGATCTGACCATAACTTGGTCGACACAACATAACCCGACCAAACTCTCCACTCTTGATTAGTATCGTAGCTCGTCACTTCCTGCGCCAATCCTGCGACTACTCCCTCGAACCAGCAAATATCAGGACGCAAAACAGACATCCACCCCCCGATTACTCGGGGGTTAGTAAAACTCCATTGTTTTGCTAGTGCAAGTATAATAGCATACGAAATGTATCAATTAGAAGGCAATCACGAATCAGATAACACAATCAATTGTCAAAATATTCCTGAGAGGTTTTATTAATCAGAAAACAAGTTATGAAGTTTTAAGAATTAAAACTCGGCATCTCGGGAGTTTTTAAAACATAATTTCCTTTGGGACCTCGAGTCCTAATTTACAAAACCTATTTCGAAAATCACCAAGGCCTCAGACCGGTTCTTGTTTCAAAACACAATAGTGAAATATCATCACATGTCCGTGATTTTAACATCAAAATATTATCCACGCAATCCCTGTTCGTACTCCTCAAGTAACGAACTCCGGAAGTCATGACGGACCGTACCCGGTTCCACACATTCACTGTTCGTACACATCATGTACCGAACTCCAAAGGTCCCACTGACCATACCTGGAACACACACTATTCGTACACCTCATGTACCGAACTCCAGAGGTCCCACGGACTGTACCTGGACCACACACACTGTTCGTACACCTCATGTACCGAACTCCAGAGGCCCTACGGACCGTAGATGGACCACACACACTATTCGTACACCTCATGTACCGAACTCCAGAGGTCCCACGGACCGTACCTGGACCATACACACACATTTCCCAAACACATACCAAACAACGCAACACATCACCACGAACAACATCTTAAAAACAAACATGTTCGAACATCCAATCATACACCGAAATTACATGTCCAAATGTGTAGTCAATCCAACATGATAATCATAATCATCATCATACCTCAAACCCAAGCAATCAAGCCCAATACGAATCATGCAACTAACATGACCAACACAACTTCACAAGGTTAAACAAGCAACAACATCATTAATACCAGCAAACATTCAAATAATCAAAACGCATGAATCATATCCACAAAGATAAACCAAATCATCGTAAATACAATATATAAACTTATCTACAAGATACAGATCATAGAAATAGAATACTTGCCTCAATAATTTATACCGAACATTCCGAAGAACACAGTTCAACCGGGAAACTCGGACCCCAAAGAAGACAATGAACGGAAGGGTTCCGGCTAGAGTTCATCACAAGGATTTCGTTCCTAAGACATATCAACAATAAATCAATGATTGTACGAGGAATAATAATCGCATAATGCCTGAATCCCCCTCAACGACCTCTAATCGGACACCTTCAAGGCGTCAATAAGGAGTTCAACAAAACGACGAATCCTTGACAATCTAACCATGGAATAACAAGGTAAATGACAGAATACATCCTAATAATCATCGATCCGCCACAAATCTAAGTTATTTCGGGTTAAATCGGACAAAACCAATCAAAACCCCTAATTTCCCAAAACTAAGATTTCCAGGAAATCTAACCCGATTCCCGTGATCAAAGGATGTTATAGAAGGATTAATCAATGATATGAACTCTAGAACTTCATGGATTCATCACCTGACAACATGCCTTCGACCTCTTCAAGCATCCAGTCGCGGACAGAAAAGAAAGGAAATGAAAAACGAGTGAAAATATGACTGCTCAGTCATATTTATACTGGCGCATTCCTAGCGTGCGCTATCCTTCCGGACTAGCATGCGCTATCGGCCAGTATCGGCCAGTATCGGCCTAGAACCTTTGGTCGGGGCCCGCACGACTCGGTACTGCTGACCCAACCTGCCGACCAAAACCTGCCTGCCCGACCACGATATCGCGTGCTGCGCGGACACTAGCGTGCGCTAGCCGGTCCATCCAGATCTCTCTGGTCTAAACTGCTTTCCCAGGTAACGTGCGCTGGTCGGCCGACAGCATGCGCTACACCTGCCGATTAGCGCACGCTACAACCGACAGTAGCATGCACTACCTGTCGATCTACCCCAAGTCCAGAACCTCAGAAACCTCTCTGCCCAGCCAGGTAGCGTGCGCTGGCCGACCGATAGCGTGCGCTATGCCTGCCGATTAGCGCGCGCTGCCATCCGACAGTAGAGTGCGCTATGCCAATACCTATCAGTTCCTGCCGCAACTGTCCGGCCAGTACCCAGCCGCCCTGCCAGTTCCTGCCGCAACCGTCTGACCAGTGCCCAAATGCTAAGACCTGGCGACTCGATTTCAGATAACGCACGGAACGAACATGAAGAAATGCTCGTGGACAACATCAACGATCCGAAACGAAATACCATGCAACAAATAATCACACGTGACCATAAGAACACAAAAATTAATCATCGAGAAAACTAATACCGATACTCGGCAACCGAGAAATATCCGGAAAAATACAAAATAACCGGAACAAAAATCTCAGGTATTACATTCTCCCCACTAAAAATAAGTTTCGTCCCGAAACTTAACACAAAGACATCACAGTGTTATCAAAACGCCATGCTCAAACATACAAACATCAACTCAGGACCCCGCGACCTACTGTCGCGTGTCCCCATTGTAACACCCCCAAATCCTATTGGGTTATTACAGTGCCGTGGACCCCACGCCAGGAGATCCACCAGGCGAACATGACTAAAATACATTAAATTAAACAACAAGGGAAAATCATAGTCCCTACCATGATATCCGACACAATATTCCGATAAGGAATTTCAACGACAAAAGTGGCCTACATGGCCAAAATGAAATACAACAGCATCCACGAACATCTGTTCGGGTAATACAACACGACAACAACTGACAAGACTGTAGTACACTCCAACTGACTGACCAACAATGAACAACTCGGACTAGTATCGCTCGTATGCCTCGTCGCCATCGTCATGCCCCTGTGCCTCAACTCTCTCCTCGCAAGCACCTAAAACATGAAAACATGTTCCGCCCCTACGGTCGATCATCAGAATAATGAACATCAAATACATGTATAACATGATATGTATCCAAAGGCAGAATGAAACGGTATAATGATGATAATAATACGAGATGCTCACAAACCAAGGTAAGAACCGAGCATTCGTGAAATACTATGCCCACGGCATACTATTAATACCTGTTCGACAGGTTAGAACATAAGTGCCCAACGGCGAATCATAATCACAGAATACCGCAATGAATTACACGACATGAACCAAACCAGAACAGGATTAAATATGAATCACAATGCCCGGAGGCTCCAATGAAATTAACAAGACAATCACAAGGCCTAAAAACAGCCGAAAACTGTCAAATATCACAATCGCGTGAAGCCGAAACGGACCGAAGCTGTTAGTGATTAGGGCGAAGCCACGGCATGAAAGCCGTATCACAATTAGGGCGAAGCCACGGCATGAAAGCCGTATCACAATTAGGGCCGAAGCCACGGCATGAAAGCCGTATCACAATTAGGGCCGAAGCCACGGCATGAAAGCCGTATCACAATTAGGGCCGAAGCCACGGCATGAAAGCCGTATCACAATTAGGGCCGAAGCCACGACATGAAAGCCGTATCACAATTAGGGATGGTATGCTGTCTTGAGTCGGCCAGCACCATCCTCGACAGTCCCAACTCAACACCTCGATTGCCTTAGAACGGCTAACCGATGACAATGATGCAGCAGATGATTCCATGAATGCTTGAGCGCTTCGATTTCCTTATAATGGCTAATCGATATGAACGATATGATGAATGATTGAATACCTCGATTGCCTTAGAACGGTCAATCGAGACAATGATATAGTGAATGATTGAATATTTCGATTTGTCTGCGAACGGAAATTCGATAACAATGATATGAAGGATGCCTCGGTACCTTTAATCGGTTACCGACGACGAAGGTGAGAAATGAATAAGCCAATGCCTTTAATCGGCGTGTACAGTTTTAATGACAATCCAAAAAGGAATAACAATAAATATTTGCAAAATTGCCGAAAGGTATCGTATCGAACGATCTCTTAATATCAATGAATTCATGAAGAGACTAAGTCTCGGAATGATACAACACATTTATACACATATATGATGACATTAATCTCATTGACTAGTACAAGTATAAAACTTGCCTCAAACCGAAGGCGAGAAGGTACTTCCACGATCAACGTCCTTAATGAAATTATCGGCCGCTCGAACAACCTTGAACAACATAAATACCAACAATTCTCTTAATACACGAATCAAGCATGATCACAACCAACTCAAAAGTCGATACAACAATACCCGAAACTCATTGGGGCATTAAAACAAACGCGTTGTAAACAATCTCCAATTGTTTACAACCAAAACTCAATTACATCCGAAACCAACTTCCAATGAATGATTCAAACCCACAAAACCCCATGAATACTATCAATAATCCAAAATGAATATCCGAAAACGTGATTATAACGACAATTAATCGAAAACCCCCAATTTCAACTCGATATTCAAAGTGTTCTTGAATAATCCCTCAATAATCCAATGAATCCTTATATAAACTCATAATCATATACATGTCCCTTCATATAACATGATTATAACGTCCAAAACATCATATCTTAACATAGAATCGACATCCAAGGTGTTGAAGAATATTACCTTTGAAGATCCAAGTACTTTAATCCGAAGAACACGCGTTAAATTGATTATCCGGGCTTCACGATCGAAAGGAGATGAAGAAAATCAAACACCCAAATGATTTGTGAAGGAAAAACCTTCCCTCAAGCTTACTCTCTCGGTTGAAGGTGAAGAAAAGGGGAAAAAATGGCTGAAATGCTGAAAAAAAACGAATTTAAGGGAGTTGACTACCTGCCGGACACGGCCCGTGCCGATCGGCACGGTCGTGTCACGCATACCGGCCGATTGGTCGACAGGACTCGACCGTGTCTGCATGACACGGTCGCGCGCTGGAGGGCCTCCCGACAGTGACCGTCCGGCTGACTCGGCATGACTCGACCGTGCCAGACGACATGGTCGGGCGTGTCGGCAGTCGCTTCTGGCTTATCCGGAAGGGTTCGACTCGGCCGTGCCAGACGACACGGTGGGGTCCTGAGGCAGACACTTCGGCACTTTCCGGACGAGTACGGCACGGGCCGTGTCGGACGACACGGCCGAGTTCGTTCGGCAGTGATCGGCCAAAACTGAAAAATGAGCGGTTGAGCTAAAACGATCATAACTCTCTCGTCCGGACTCCGATTGACTCACCGTTCGAACCATTAAAAAGCTAACTCGATGCTCTATAATATTGCAAAGATTTAGAATTTTTGGAGTTACCAAAAATTAATGGTGATCTAACAAAGTCGAACTCATATGAGGAAAGTTGAAACAATGAACAATAACGATACACAACTCGAAGTTTTTCCGAACGGTGAACACGGTGAATGAATATGATTGATGAATGATTATAAATGAGTGAAAATCCACTGAGTGACAATCACCGAATGAAATTACTGAATGATAATGACTGAATTACAACCGGGTATTACATACACCCCCCCTTAAAAGAGTTTCGTCCCCGAAACTAAGGGTCAAACAACTCGGGATAATTCTCCCGCATACTATCCTCGGTTTCCCAAGTAGCCTCTTCGAATCCGTGTCTAGACCACTGAATCTTGACCAAAGGAATCGACTTATTCCTCAACTGTTTGATTCGCCGCTCCAACACTCGTACAGGACGCTCCTCGTACGAATGATCATCCGCGATCTCGATTTCGTCGAACTGAAGTATGTGACTCGGGTCGGCAACATACTTCCGCAATCGAGAGGCGTGAAACACATTATGAATTCGGCTCAATGCCGAGGCAAAGCCAATCGATAAGCTAACTCGCCTACTCGATCCAAAATTTCAAACGGTCCAATGAATCTCGGACTCAACTTCCCCGTCTTCGAAACGGAAAATACCTCGTCTTTGTACCTAATCGATTAGAGGTTTATCCGACGATGAACTCGCCGCTAACTATGATCTCAGAAGGTCACGAGAATGAAAGTGACTAAAATGAATGATGAATGATAATTGACTATAAATCCGACCAGGATTAAGAATGGCTCACCAAGGTGAATTAATAACGTCATGAGTGATAATTCAAGTGAAATTATTGGAACCGTTGTTCCTCGTGAATTAAATGATTAATTTCATGATGACAAGTCTCAACATGATTGATATATGATGAATGACTTAAGTGAATGAATGAACGACAATGAAATGAATGATTATCCTATTACCGAACATGAATTAACTTGCTCAAAACCGATGATGGATGTCATATTGTATCACAGTTAAAGTAAACAACAGTCGAACTCGTCGTCTGAGATGAAGATGCTCTTCCAGCACGAAGACGACTAGAAAATGATCCCTTGGACGTCGGAGTCCGATGTTCCTCTGACAGCTCTTTCCATACCGAGGCAGGAAAGTCACGTGATAATTACAGATCTCGTATGAAGATCGCATTATGATTATGATACGGAATGATAACAATGAGCATACATGCTCTAACACAATGAATGCATTAATAATGCGTAAAATGATCGTCCACATGACACCGGAATATGATGAGATCGCATGAAAGATCAAATGAGGTAACATGATTACCTGATGAAATTCCTGAAATGATTACCTTGAACAAGTTAACAAGGTTGAAAATTCAATCCACATGATCAACAACTGAACAATGAGATGGACTGGATGATTAATGAATTGACTGAGCAATGAGTGAGTGATGAATGAACTAACTAAGCAATGAGATTGAATAAGTGATTAATGATTAACTGAGTAATGAGATAGACTGAGTGAAGAATGAATTAATTGAGTAATGAGATTGACTGAGTGATGAATGAATTAATTGAGCAATGAGATTACCGGGTGATGAATGAATTAAGCTGAATAATGAGATTGAGTGAGTCTTGAATGAATTACTTGAGTAATGAGATTGGTGAGTGGTGAATGAATTAATCGAGCGATGAGATTAAGCGAGTGATTAATGAATTAATGAACAATGAGATTAATCGAGTGATGAATGAATTGGTGAACAATGAGATTGGTTGAGTGATTAATGAATTAATCGAACAATGAGATTAATCGAGTGATGAATGAATTGGTGAACAATGAGATTGATGAGTGATTAATGAATTAATCGAACAATGAGATTAAGCGAGTGATGAATGAATTGGTGAACAATGAGATTGATGAGTGATTAATGAATTAATCGAACAATGAGATTAATCGAGTGATGAATGAATTGGTGAACAATGAGATTGATGAGTGATTAATGAATTAATCAACAATGAGATTGACTAAGTGATGAAGGAATTAATCGAGTGATGAATGAATTAATTGAGTGATGAATGAATTAACTGAGTGATGAATGATATTGACTGAGTGATGAATGAATTAACCGAGTGATGAATGAATTATCTGAGTAATGATATTGACTGAGTGATGAACGAATTAACCGAGTGATGAATGAATTATCTGAGTAATGATATTGACTGAGTGATGAACGAATTAACTGAGTGATGAATGATATTGACTGAGTGATGAATGAATTAATTGAACGATGAGATTAACAGAGTGATGAATGAATTAACATGATCGACAAGATCAAAATGGTGATTGAGGATTATTAACTGGTGAATGAGTTGATCCTTAGCACTTACACAGGTCACACGTGCTCCAAAACAATTAGTCATCAATCAATCGTAACACTAATATCACATATATGTTTCAACAAACATGAAAAATTAATAACATGATGAATATATGAACACAAAGAGAATCGAGTCCTTACACAGGTCATACGAAGCTTCGAGGTCTCGCGATACTAGTCTTCACTGACGACGACTCGATGAATGAATGACTCATGCAGTCGCACTAATATTACGACTCACAAAACCTGACTGACTAGATTGTCATAACCTGACAATCCCACTTCTACCACGATGGTAGGACCACATAACTCATATCTCAGGGTATTACACAACCCAAAGCTCTGATACCATTTCTGTAACACCCCCAAATCCTATTGGGTTATTACAGTGCCGTGGACCCCACGCCAGGAGATCCACCAGGCGAACATGACTAAAATACATTAAATTAAACAACAAGGGAAAATCATAGTCCCTACCATGATATCCGACACAATATTCCGATAAGGAATTTCAACGACAAAAGTGGCCTACATGGCCAAAATGAAATACAACAGCATCCACGAACATCTGTTCGGGTAATACAACATGACAACAACTGACAAGACTGGAGTACACTCCAACTGACTGACCAACAATGAACAACTCGGACTAGTATCGCTCGTATGCCTCGTCGCCATCGTCATGCCCCTGTGCCTCAACTCTCTCCTCGCAAGCACCTAAAACATGAAAACATGTTCCGCCCCCACGGGGTCAGTCATCCAGATAATGAACATCAAATACATGTATAACATGATATGCATCCAAAGGCAGAATGAAACGGTATAATGATGATAATAATACGAGATGCTCACAAACCAAGGTAAGAACCGAGCATTCGTGAAATACTATGCCCACGGCATACTATTAATACATTGCTCGACATGTTAGAACATAAGTGCCCAACGGCGAATCATAATCACGAGAATACCACAATGAATTACACGACATGAACCAAACCGAGCAGGATTAAATATGAATCACAATGCCGGAGGCTCCAATGAAATTAACAAGACAATCACAAGGCCTAAAAGCACCAAAAGCGTCAACTATCACAATCGCGTGAAGTCAAACGACCGAAGGCCATTATTGATTAGGGCAAGCCACGGCATGAAAGCCGTATCACAATTAGGGCGGCCACGGCATGAAAGCCGTATCACAATTAGGGCGAAGCCACGGCATGAAAGCCGTATCACAATTAGGGCGAAGCCACGGCATGAAAGCCGTATCAATTAGTTAGGGCCGAAGCCACGGCATGAAAGCCGTATCACAATTAGGGCGAAGCCACGGCATGAAAGCCGTATCACAATTAGGGATGGTATCTTTGTCTTGAGTCGGCCAGCACCATCCTCGACAGTCCCAACTCAACACCTCGATTGACTTAGAATGGCTAACCGATGACAATGATGCAGCGGATGATTCCATGAATGCTTGAGCGCTTCGATTTCCTTATAATGGCTAATCGATATGAACGATATGATGAATGATTGAATACCTCGATTGCCTTAGAACGGTCAATCGAGACAATGATATAGTGAATGATTGAATATTTCGATTTGTCTGCGAACGGCAATTCGATAACAATGATATGAAGGATGCCTCGGTACCTTTAATCGGTTCTGCAAACGAAGGTGAGAAATGAATAAGCCAATGCCTTTAATCGGCGTATGCGGTTTTAATGACAATCAAAAGGAATAACAATAAATATTTGGCAAAATTGCGAAAGGTATCGTATCGAACGATCTCTTAATATCAATGAATTCATGAAGAGACTAAGTCTCGGAATGATACAACACATTTATACACATATATGATGACATTAATCTCATTGACTAGTACAAGTATAAAACTTGCCTCAAACCGAAGGCGAGAAGGTACTTCCACGATCAACGTCCTTAATGAAATTATCGGCCGCTCGAACAACCTTGAACAACATAAATACCAACAATTCTCTTAATACACGAATCAAGCATGATCACAACCAACTCAAAAGTCGATACAACAATACCCGAAACTCATTGGGGCATTAAAACAAACGCGTTGTAAACAATCTCCAATTGTTTACAACCAAAACTCAATTACATCCGAAACCAACTTCCAATGAATGATTCAAACCCACAAAACCCCATGAATACTATCAATAATCCAAAATGAATATCCGAAAACGTGATTATAACGACAATTAATCGAAAACCCCAATTTCAACTCGATATTCAAAGTGTTCTTGAATAATCCTCAATAATCCAATGAATCCTTATATAAACTCATAATCATATACATGTCCCTTCATATAACATGATTATAACGTCCAAAACATCATATCTTAACATAGAATCGACATCCAAGGTGTTGAAGAATATTACCTTTGAAGATCCAAGTACTTTAATCCGAAGAACACGCGTTAAATTGATTATCCGGGCTTCACGATCGAAAGGAGATGAAGAAAATCAAACACCCAAATGATTTGTGAAGGAAAAACCTTCCCTCAAGCTTACTCTCTCGGTTGAAGGTGAAGAAAAGGGGAAAAATGGTGAAATCTTTGAAAAAAGCGAATTTAAGGAGTTGATGCTGCCGGACGGCACGTGCCGATCGGCACGGTCGTGTCGCATACCGGCCGACATTGGCGACAGGGACTTGACCGTGTCTGCATGACACGGTCGCGGCGCGAGGGCCTCCCGCAGATGACCCGTCCGACAGCCGACTCGGCATGACTCGGCCGTGCAGGGCGACACGGTCGGGCGTGTCGGCATCGCTTCGCTTATCCGGAAGGGTTCGACTCGGCCGTGCCGACGACGGTCGGGTCTGAGGCGACACTTCGCACTTTCCGGACGAGTACGGCACGGGCCGTGTCGGACGACACGGCCGAGTTCGTTCGGCGATGATCGCCAAAATCAAAATGAGCGGTTGAGCTAAAAAGACCATAACTCTCTCGTCCGGACTCCGATTGACTCACCGTTCGAACCATTGGAAAGCTAACTCGATGCTCTATAATATTGCAAAGATTTAGAATTTTTGGAGTTACCAAAAATTAATGGTGATCTAACAAAGTCGAACTCATATGAGGAAAGTTGAAACAATGAACAATAACGATACACAACTCGAAGTTTTTCCGAACGTTGAACACGGTGAATGAATATGATTGATGAATGATTATAAATGAGTGAAAATCCACTGAGTGACAATCACCGAATGAAATTACTGAATGATAATGACTGAATTACAACCGGGTATTACACCCATAGGGTTAACAACCCACACGGATTGAGTCAAAGTAGTACATCAACATCAATTATGCTCGTGACCCCGTGATCTCCTGTCACGTGTCTCCATAGGTTCAACAACGCACACGTATTGAGCTAAGCAACAATCACAATAAACATGCTCGTGACCCCGTGATCTCTTGCCACGTGTCTCCGTAGGTTCAACAACCCACACGGATTGAGCTAAAACATTCATCACAACAATTCACACGAAAATATTCAAACTAGAACATTAGATATCAAGTACCATTCATCAAACATCACATATCAAGTCTACACACAAGATAAAATCCATAAGACCAACATAAAATACTATCACTGGGCACACTAGGCCCTCCAGGAGTAGGAACGGAATTCTGGTTCACTGTCATCTTAGCAACGGTCTCGCAATACTGGTCTCGATGCCCTTTGCATCCACAACTATAACAAGTTACCAGCGATTTCTTACAACTCGCACGCTCGTCGCCCAGTACATTACAGTTGAAACATCTTGGGGCACTGCCTGAAATCAAAGACGCCGACCTGGGTATTTTAGACTCTTTAGCTGATCCAGAAGGTCCCATACTCATCTGATACGAGGCTTGTGATTTTAAAATCCCAATTTCCTTACTTCCCAAGGCGTCACCAGAAATCCTCTGTTTCTTCGCTACAGATACCGGCTCGGTAGACAACACAGCCATTTCAAATGCTAAGGCTCGATCTTGATAATCCTTCAACGTGGTACACATAAAAGGAGCCATACATTGCCGAACATGAGGTTTCATATGCATATCGAAATAATGAAACTTATCTGGCTCATTTCTCACTTGATCTCGCACATAACATAACTGCCGATAATAATCGACTATCGCCTGAGATATCGACACATTTTGGGGCGTCGCCGAGAAAAACTCGACAATCCTACGCTCTTTAACAGGCGGCGAACAATACTTGGCCTCCATGGCAGTCTTGAATTCAGTGCAAGTAGTTATCCGATCACTAGGCGCTATGGCCTCCCACCAGTCTGCAGCTTCCTTATCGAGCAGGTATTTAGCAATAGGTACTCTCCTTTCGTCCGGACAGGCTACAACATCAAATGTTCTGTCCAACTGGAAGAGCCGGTTTTCCCAACCTAACGAGTCCGAAGATCCTACAAAACGTGGCGGGTGCATTCTCATCACAACTCGTAACCACTTACTAGCTCCATTATCCCCATCTAGGTTCTCATCCGGGTGCACGTTCTGATTCATCTGTGCCAACTGATCAACCACCTGACGAAGGATGGTGGTGGCGCCAACGTCAACATTACCGCTGGCTGATTGCCCCTGATAACGCGACTGGTCATCTCGACCATCTGTACTGAGCTGATTGGCACTCGACAACGAGCGAGTCGCCCTCTCATGCTCCTGATTACGACCACTACCAAAACCACATCCTCTGCCTCGACCTCTCGGCATACTGAACGGACAACCATTCAGAATAACACAAGAAAACAAACATCACAGAATCAACATAGGACAACAAACAGCAGCCCAATAAAATATTCTCTCCGAATCATTATACGAATACGCGAACTAACACTACAACAATTTAAATTTATAAGTAATCTACATGGACACATAAACAGAATGCACGACCTTAAGTAAAACAAACACGGTCAAAATCACATACATATCATTGGGGTCAAACATTTGTACCATTCTTTTAAAAGAAATAAAATTTTCCGAGGTATTCGTTTAAATGATAATATTTTAAAATTTTTGAGTTTGAAAGATTTTGCTGAAATGAAATTTTTGAAAAATACTTTTAATACCTCGGTAGTTCAATCAAAACCATGATTCCATTATCATAATTATTTCGTTTTGAAGTCATTTGCAAAGCAACATTTCGAAATATCAAATCTACTTGATAACCGATATCGTCAAAATGGCCTACAGGGTAACCACATGTTACCATGCCACACCATCACTAATAACAACGTACATGATAATCTGTGACCATGCCCCTTAGCATCGACCCCCAGAGGTTTTGCCAAACCATTCCCGGGTGGAAAACCGCTTGTACTAGCACTAATCATTACCATAGATCAACTATCCCATTAGGGTGACATCATAGAGTAATACAATTAAAACATACCTTGCAGTCACAACACCTAAGTGTACAACCAAAATTCACTAACAATAGAGGTAGCAGATAATAACCCTTCAATAATATCCATGGAATCAAACGATTGACAAAGAGCACAAATATCCCTGTAATAACTAAATTACTGTCGTAACAGTCACAAGCTGACGACTGTAATAACATGCAGTTTACGGCCGTAACATCTAGGATCTTACGACCGTAACACCTAAGAGCTCACTGCCGTAATGGTTAATATCTTACGGCCGTAATCACTAGCTGCAGGACAGCAGAATTGTCCTATCAGTCCCGAAACAGTTCCGAAGGTTAAGGTTTGACTCCTAACAATATATCCCGACGTTTAGAAGCATTACAAAATTCCCCGACGAGCATACCGACTTAACAAACTTGTCGCAATGACTTAGCCCCAATACGAACACATAACGTTTTAACTTCCGAAAATCAAAGTCGTTTTGCAAGGTAAAATTTTTTTCCAAAATCCTTTCGATCTTATCCAAAAATGATGGAAACAATTTGCAATGTCCGAAATATTTCAAAACTCATTTTTTTTATATTGTCCGAAGGAGTCATTTGAAAATACATGACTTGTTCATCAAAGTTCAACCGATTTCAAAATTCATGCAAAATTGTTGTTTATCCCCGGCATCGAAAAATTTTCAAAAAAAAAAATGACTCTTTTACGAACATACTCAAGCTCATAAAATCCTTTTAGAGAATCATTTTAAACCTTCACACAATGGACGTAATTAAAATAATCAAACATGAAACCACGTGCCAAATCGGCAAACAAGATTACAATTTTAATCAAATACGATTCGTGAACACTAGGTTCAAACGTACGTCAAAACCATTCATATGAGTTCCTCACGAACTCTGCCGTCGATACACCCTCGGGATCACACTAAAGTTCCAGTTTTTCACACCGCAGTGTACCCCTCGGTGTCCAACCATCAATATATTCAATTCAACACACAAATGGCGTACCACGAATATCAAATATGGATTCCATTTCACAACACCATGCAAAAGAAATTATGCACCACAATCATCGCACATAAATGAAATCACAAAACAGCGATACCTCGCATAAAAGAGGAAACTTACATCCAGAGGCTGCACAGAGGTGACAGCTGCCCACGATACTAATCTCGCCCGACAATACATATGACACGTTGTGACCATGCACAACTCAACTTATCACCCGACAACTCGAATGACATGATGTCATATTACTCGACAAACTACGACTTGACTTGAACCAACAGCCTAGGTTTCTACAACCTAAGCTCTGATACCATAACTGTAACACCCCCAGACCATATGGGAATATTACATGCCGTAAACCCTCTCCACGAGGACCTACTAGGCTAAACAACACAGAAAACACCAAAAATTGACCGACCGAAGACAATTACTACAATAATTGTGACCATTAGGGTCAATTACAACACAACCACACGGACCAATGAGGTCATACTACCAGCGCAAACGAGACAAAATACAACCCTTTACACAACAACGGAAGTCTGACCATAACTTGGTCGACACAACATAACCCGACCAAACTCTAAACTCTTGATTAGTATCGTAGCTCATCACTTCCTGCGCCAATCCTGCGACTGCTCCCTCGAACCAGCAAATTCCTGGACGCAAAATAGACATCCACCCCCCGATTACTCGGGCGTTAGTAAAACTCCATTGTTTTGCTAGTGCAAGTATAATAGCATACAAAATATATCAATTAGAAGGCAATCACGAATTAGATAACACAATCAGTTGTCAAAATATTCCCGAAAGGTTTTATAAATCAGAAAACAAGTTATGAAGTTTTAAGAAATAAAACTCGGCATTTCGGGAGTTTTTAGAATATAATTTCTTTTGGGACCTCGAGTCCCAATTTACAAAACCTTTTTCGAAAATCACCAAGGCCTAAGACCGGTTCTTATTTCAAAACACATTAGTGAAATATCATCACGTGTCCGTGATTTTAACATCAAAATATTATCTACACAATCACTGTTCGTACTCCTCAAGTAACGAACTCCGGAGGTCACGACGGACCATACCCGGTTCCACACATTCACTGTTCATACACATCATGTACAGAACTCTAGAGGTCCCATGGACCGTACCTGGAACAGACACACTGTTCGTACACCTCATGTACCGAACTCCAGAGGTCCCACGAACCGTACCTAGACCACACACTGTTCATACACCTCATGTACCGAACTCTAGAGGTCCCACGGACTGTACCTGGACCACACACACTGTTCGTACACCTCATTTACCGAACTCCAGAGGTCCCACGGACCGTACCTGGACCATACACACACATTTCCCAAACACATACCAAATAACGCAACACATCACCACGAACAACACCTTAAAAAAAACATGTTCGAACATCCAATCATACACCGAAATTACATGTCCAAATGTGTAGTCAATCCAACATGATAATCATAATCATCATCATACCTCAAACCCAAGCAATCAAGCCCAACACGAATCACGCAACTAACATGACCAACACAACTTCACAAGGTTAAACAAGAAACAATATCTTAATACCAACAAACATTCAAATAATCAAACCGCACGAGTCATATCCATGAAGATAAACCAAATCATCGTAAATATAATATCTAAACTCATCCACAAGATACAGATCATATAAATAGAATACCTGCCTCAATAATTGATACCGAACACTCCGAAGAACACGGTTCAACCGGGAATCTTGGACCCCGAAGAAGACAATGAACGGAAGGGTTCCGGCTCGAGTTCTTCACAAGGATTTCGTTCTTAAGACATATCAACAATAAATCAATGATCGTACGAGGAATAATAATCGCATAACGCCCGAATCCCCCTCAACGACCTCTAATCGGACACCTTCCAGGCGTCAATAAGGAGTTCAACAAAAAGACAAATCCTTGACAATCCAACCATGGAATAACAAGGGAAATGATAGAATACATCCTAATAATCCTCGATCCGCCACAAATATAAGTTATTTCGGTTTAAATTGGGCAAAACCAAGCAAAACCCCTAATTTCCAAAAATGCACGGAACGAACACAACGAAACGCTCGTGGACAACATCAACGATCCGAAACGAAACTCCATGAAACAAATAATCACACGCGACCATAAGAACACAAAAATCAATCATCGAGAAAACTAATAACAATACTCGGCAACTGAGAAATATCCGGAAAAATCCAAAATAACCGGAACGAAAATCTCGGGTATTACACCTTCACCATGCACATATACAGTCCAGGGAAACTGTTTGACCTCAAAATTTTACAAGTGCGGAGGGATCTCTCGGATGCAATTTCGGATTTGATATGGTGAGTTCTTGCTTTCTTTATATTTGATTTCTGATTTCCGATGGCCAAGGATAAGAAAGTAGTTCAAGCCCATGTTCTTCCTGAAGGTTTTAATTACTTAAGGTTTATTGACCATCCTGAGAGTGAGATGTGCTTGCTTACCGAATCTCAAATTGACGTTCTTAAGAAAATAAAGCTTTTCCTGAAAACACAAACCTTAGGGCCCCTGATTCAAAGTTTACCTCGTATTGTGTATCGAATCAATGAGTGTGCTTTCTTGAATACCCATTCTTGATTGGCTTGAAATTCCCTTTTCCTCCTCTGATATCTAGATTCTTTGAGGCCATTGAACTAGAATACACTCAATTGATGCCCTAGGGATGGAGAGTCTTACTAACCCTAGAGAAAATTAGGAAGGAATCAGGTCTGGACGTCGGTTTGGAGGAATTAGCCTTTTGCTGTGATATTAGGTCACATGGTTCAAATAGGTATTGCTTTAGGGTAAAAACCAGGTCTGATGCTTTGGTGTTAAAGTTTATGGCTAATGATAGAGGATGGAAGAATAGTTTTTTCTATGTGAGGAGGGATTCTTTGGAAGGAGGAGACAAGACTATCACAGTGTGGAAGGATAAAGATATGTACTTGGCTTTTCTTGTCATTTTTAACTTTCAATTATTTCTTGATCCTAACTCTTTTGACACGAACTTTTTTTTGCAATGACCCCATTGAGTGAATTGTTCCCTCAAAAACCGAATACCCCATATCTAGCAGAAAAAGTTTGGGAATTTCTTCAAGAGGTTCGGACCTATCAAGCTATTCCAGTAGAATTTGCTGTGGAAAGTACGGAAGTTGTTGAAGTTAAGGAAAATACCAAGGTCTCACGTGAAACTAGTACAACCAAGATGTCAACTGGTATGATTTCTGTTTATCAATCTTTCATAATTTGATGATTCACACTTATTAACCTGAAAATGCTTGAATGTAGTCACCCGATCCAAGTCTGGTTTTAACGTGAGCGATGTATTTTCAAAGATTCAAGCGAAAATAGTGAAAAAGGAGGATGTAAAATCTTCTCTTACAAAAGTAGAGACATCATCATCCAGAGCAACAAGGCCCGATATAGAAGGAATGGAATCAAAGAAGAGCAAACTCGAAGAAGTCGAGATTTTAGACTTAGCTAAATTGAGGGTTGGCAAGTCAAGAAAGCAAAGGAAGTGTACCAGGGGCTATCTGACAAGGTAAAATTTTGGAAATATGCCTTAAATTTCAGTATTTATCCGCTTAACATCATGAATTTGTTTTACAGGTTGGAAGTTTGGTTGATTTTCTAGTGACTGAGGTGGAACTGAGGGAAGACATGATCAAGGTATTAACTCAGAAAGTCAACATTGAAGGAGTAAGGGCCAATAAAGCAGAGAAAGAGGCCAAAGATCCTGCGACCGAAGTTAGGATGAAGGCTAGATAATTGGAAGAACAGGTTGCCAAGATGGCAGTGATTGAAGCTGAACATGTCAGAGAATTAAGTGAGGCCAAAGAGACTTTCATGCTGGATGCTGAGAGGACCATGATAGAGTCCAGGATTCAAATGATGGAGGATTCCAAGACGGGTCTTCATGTTGGATGGGATATTGAAGAAGAGTGTGCTAGGTAGGAATTTGGTTAGAGAAAAATAGGATGTTGACGAGGTTACTTCCGCCACCAGGAAGGTGATTCAAGATAAAGGTAAAGAGAATCAGGTTGTCGAAGTTGTCGAAGACAAGGACATAACCCAAGACAAAATGGCGAAGGAAATCAAAGAGACTGGTACAATTGAGGCTGCGGGCCAGGAGTGAAGGATTTTGGTTGTTGGTCTAAAAATAATTTTTATTTATGTTTTGATTTGAATGAGGGGTGTCCTCATAAACAACTTTATTATGTTTTGTAATGTTTTGATATGCCTATGTTGGCATGTATACTTAGTTTTCTGTCTGTTGGCATGCAAACAAGACATTAAGTACTTTAGTATTTTGATGTGCCTTGGTTTGGCACATAAACTTTTGATGCAGTCTATGCGTGTTTGCTTATACTAAATATAATTTAGTATGGATGTTTTGTTTTTGCTTATGAATTGTCGTAGAGTTTGATAAAAACTTTTCCTTTGAAAACTTTTGAGAGAATGAAAATTCTCTAACCTTTAAGAAGGTGTTTACCTTCTAAACTTCTGTAAAACGGGTGCCATTGAGTAACACATCGTGTTATAACCTTTGAAATTTAAACTTAGTTCGACACTTAGAAAAGAACAAGAAGTCTTACAGTATATATAATGCTACATACTGGTCCCCTTATTACTTAACTAAGCACAAAAATTATGTGCCCAGGCGAAAGTGTCAATAACCTTAATAACTTAGAAATGATGTATAATCTTTTAAACCATTGGAAGGTGTGTACCTTGAACTTTCGGAGACGGCTTGAAATTTCAAACGTCAGACATGTTGATCTTTGTCATCTTAATGCTCCAATATGTTATTCACATCTTGCAAGATAGAAACATGTTAGGATTGGGTGTTAGATTAACTAACACCCCCCGATGCTTAAATCAGTACAGTTTTATTGAGGATAAATATAAAAAAGAAAAAACTTGAATTTAAAATAAATTGAAATGAAACGTACTTGGATTAAGTATTATCGAAGACAACTTGAACTTGCGTGTAGTGGGATCTAAAGTGCACTGCGTTCCAACTTCTTGGAATTCTCTCACCACCCAAGGTTGACAACCAGTATGATCTTTTTCCTGCTTCTGCATCAATGAGGTATGGACCTTCCCATTTTGATCCTAACTTTCCTGTATTGAGCTCCTTGGTATTCTGAAATACACTTCTTAGAACCATGTCTCCTACCGGAACCTTCTAATTCTGACATTCTTGTTATAGGACTAGGCAATTCTTTGCTGATAAGCTGCCATCCTGATTCTTGCTAAGTCTCTAAATTTGTCCATGGTGTCAAGGTCCTGAGCTAACATCTCTGAGTTTCTTTCTGGGGTAGCGAAACCATATCTAGATATTGGGATTAATACTTCTATTGGCAGGATAGATTCAGTTCCAAAGACCAAAGAATAAGGGGTTTGGCCGGTTGCATTCTTACTAGAAGTCCTATCCGGCCAAAGTACAAGCGGTAACTGTTCTGCCCATCTTCCTTTCTTCCTATCAAGACGCTTCTTCAGGTTGTTCACGATCAGCTTGTTACTAGACTCAGTTTGTCCATTAGCTTGAGGATGGACAGGAGTTGACATGATCAACTTGATTCCCCACCTTGCACAGAAATTCCTTCTCTTACTGCTTATGATGTGAGAACCATTATCACATATAATTTTGGATGGGATACCAAATATACTAATAATGTTGTTCTTAATGAGATGACTTCTTGATCCCTAACTTGAACACAGACTTCGACTTCTATCCACTTAGATAAATAACCCGTTATTGCTGACATGAACAAATTTCCAGTAGGAGACTTTGGCAGCTTGCCCATGATGTCCATTCCCCACTGCATGAAGGGCCAAGATGATACAATTGGACACAAAAGCTCTGCAGGCTGATGCAGGATGTTGCCATGCCTCTGACATGAATCACACTTCTGGACATAAGCTAGAGCATCTTGACGAAGGGTAGGCCCGAAGTAACCGGGTTTGAGAGCTTTAGATGCAAGATATTTTCCCCCATCATGGTTGCCACACTCTCCATTATGCAGATCTTTCAAGATGTCCACGACCCTATCCGACTCTATGCACCTTAGGTATATATACCTGCAAAAGATTTTTTGAATCAGACATTTTTGATTTTTACAAATCTAGATACCTTTGTCCTGAATGCTCGAGGATTTTTGACATCTTGAGGTATGGTGCCATCTTGAAGTTATTTTAGGAAAGGTTGAATCCAAGATGTCACTCTTTCTCCACTAGATGACGGTGGTTCTGAATCACCAATTTGGGAATATATATCAGGTTGCTCAATTGCTGGGTATTTGACATATATGATTGGAAGGGTTGAGATTAACAGGGATTTGCATGCTGATCCTAAGTTGGCCAAGGCGTCCGCTTCTGCATTTTCTTCTTGAGGAACTTGCTAGAAGGTGAACTCTGCAAACTGTCATGCTAAAACTTTGACATGCTGGAGATACGCAGACATATTGGGGTTCTTTGCTATATAAGACCCATTGAAGTGGTTGTCCAATTACAGTGTCGCTGAAAACATGTAGATGGGTGACATTCAGGTCCAAGGCAGTTGTGAGACCCATAATCAACACTTCATACTCTGCCTCATTGTTCGTAGCCCTGAACTCGCATGCCACGGCCTGAGGTATTAGATCACCTTGGGGAGACTTTAATACAATGCCAAGACTGGTTCCTCTCACATTGGATACACTATCTGTAAATAAGGTCCAAAACCTAAGACGATTGGTCCCTTCAAGCTGTTGCACTTCCCATTCTACCACAGGTTGCAGGCTAGGACTGAAATCAGCTACAAATTCTGCTAATACCTGCGACTTGATTGCTGTTCTTGGTTCATAACTCACATCGTAAGTACTAAGTTGCGCGAACCATTTTGCCATCCTTCCTGACATTTCTGTAGTTCTCATAACATTATTAATAGGATAGTTAGTTTTAACATGTATATGATGAATTTCAAAGTAATGACGTAATTTACTAGAAGCGGTTATTAAAACAAGTATGAGTTTTTCTAGATGGGAGTACCTGGTTTCCGCATCTAGTAGAGATTTACTTACATAGTACATAGGTTGTTGAACGCTTTGATGTTCTCTTACCAGGACCGCACTGACTGCATTTTCTGAGATGCCTAGATATAGATAAAGTGGCTCACCTTGTTCTGGTTTGGACAATAGAGGTGGAGTTGCTAGATAATCTTTCAGGTTGGTGAAGGCTTCCTCATGCTCTGGAGTCCATTGGAACGTCTTGTTCTTTCTCAGGATGTCATAGAATAATCTGCATCTGTCGGAAGATTTAGAAGTAAACCACTTCAGAGCAGCTACTCGTCCTGTCAGTCTCTGAACGTCCTTAGTGGTCTTGGGACACTCCAGGTTGATGATGGCTTTAATTTTCTCTGGGCTAGCTTCTATCCCCTCTTGATGACCATATATCCTAGAAACTTTCCTGCCCTCACACCAAAATTTTACTTTGATGGATTAAGTTTCATATTGAAGACCTCCAAGATGTTGAAATCTTCGGCTAAATGCTGCACATGATCCTTCATGTCCTTTGGTTTAACCACCATATCATCTATGTAAACTTCTATCGTATTGCCTAACTGGTCCTTAAACATCTTTTTAACCAAACGCGGATGGGTTGCACCTGCATTCTTGAGCCCGAAGGGCATGGCTATGTAGCATTAAATTCGTTCAGGAGTCATGAAAGTTGTATCTTCCTGGTCTGACGGCTCCATTTGGATTTTCTAAAATCCTGACGAGGCATATGTCATGCCCTGCAGTTGCGTCAACTATGGCATCAATATGCGGAAGAGGAAATGGGTCGTTCAGGCAGGCCTTATTTAGATCAGTAAAGTCCACGCAAACTCGTCACTTTCCATTCTTCTTCTCTACAACAACTACATTGGCTAGCGATCTAGGATAGTTAACCTCATAGACCATCTTCGATTTCAAGAGCCTTTATACTTCTTCTTTGATGATCTGGTTACGCTCCTGAGCAAACTTCTTACGCTTCTGATGGATAGGCTTAAAACACGGATCAATATTGAGCTTGTGAGTGATGATATCCTTGCTGATTGCGGTCATGTCATCGTGTTTCCAGGCAAAACAAGATAATCTTGACATAATAAACTGAGTCAACTCTTCCTCGACCTCAAGAGGCATATTAGAACCAACTAGAAGTTTTATTTCAAGATTAGAGTCATCTAGGAATACTTTCTTCACTTCATGCTAGACAGCTTCCAAGACGTCTCTAATCGGTTTCTTAAATTTCAATGCTTGCTGAGGCTGAGTGGAAGCTTTCATGGAAGTCTTGTAACATTCCTTACCTGTTTGCTGATCTCCCTTCAGGCTGACCACTCCCCAGGGTGTCGACAGCTTAAGGCACTGATGATAAGTTGACGGAATTGCTCTCATGTTGTGAATCCAAGGTCGGCCGATGATGACATTGTAAAATGAGGGACAGTCAATGATGCAGAATCTTTCCATAGAATTGACACCCTCGATGTAGATAGGCAACTTGATTTCTCCCACAGTATGCTTGGTCTCTCACTTATACCAACTGGAACTACGGAATCTTGACAATCTCTGACTCCGGGATCTGCATCTCCTTTAAGGTTGACAGCATGATAAGGTTGACAGATCTTCCATTGTCAATCAGGATCCTCTTGATCATATAGTTGGCAATTTGCATAGTGACTACGAGGCTGTCATGATGTGGATCCATGACACCCGGCTTATCATCTTCATCAAAGGTGATTGACACGTCTGATACCTTGGCAAGATGTCTAACTGGGGCCTTAAATATGTCTTCTTTCGAATCCTTGGCATGTCTTTTCACTGCGGAATAAGTGGTCCCACAGATATATGAACCTCCAGAGATAACATTGATGGTTTTTGTGGCAGGGGGTGGAGGTGCTGGCTTGTCATCTACAGCTTCTTTTTCTTCCACACGCCTTCTACCTTTGCCCAACAACTCTCTAAGATGCTCCTTGGAAAAAAGATGGTTGATTTCCTTCTTCAAAGCAATACAATTATCAGTAGAATGCCCAAAATCCTCATGGTGGGCACACCACTTAGATTTGTCCTTTCATACAGATGGCTTATCAATTTTCTTAGGCCATCTAGGTTTTTCTCCCAGTTTGTCCATGGCATTCAAGACTCCTGCAACATCAATAAAAAAATAGTAATCGTCAATTTTAGGATAATCGATGCCATCATCTTCATCAACATCATATAAAATGAATTTTAGAGAGTTCGGGTTTAGAGTAGGGTTTTCCCCTATTTGGTTTATGATGAGATGATTCGGATTTGCTGTCAGGATGGTCATATAAGGATGGCTGCTTGGTTGTCTTTTCTTGCACGAACTTGTCCTCCTCTAGGTGAATGAACCAGATTGCTCTTGTGTGGATATCTTCTAACTTATGGGCAGGTGTCATAGCCAAGTCATCATAAAAGGGAGAATCCTTCTTCAGGCCCATCTTAAACGCCTCAGTGGCAATTGACATGTCTAGATCAGGAATTCCAACTGCTTTCTTGCTGAACTTGCTCAAGTAGTCCTTTAAGGATTCGTCAGGTTGTTGGACCACCCTGTAAAGGTCACTTGTTAGCTTCTCAAATATTCTATTACAATAAAACTAATTAGTGAACAAATTAACAAGTTGAGCGAAAGATCCAATAGAAGTTATTAGTTGGCCCTTTATCCATTTCAAGGCGGCTCCGATCAAGGTGGATCCAAAATCCTGCATAAACAAGCCTCTCTAAGATGGTTAGGAATATGGATTATGTCCATCTTCTCTTGATAAGAAGCAACATGGGCTACTGGATCACTAGTGCCGTCATATTACTTCATGTTGGGCACCATGAATCTCTTCGGGGTCTCCACATTGGCAATAGCTGGAACCAAGCGTGAATCCTTGTAACAGATTGGCGAAGCTTGATATGTTGGCATTGTAAATCCAGGGACATTCATCATGATGTTTTTCAATTCCTGAAGTTGCCTGAAAAGCAATTGTTCAACAGTGGTGACAACATGAATGTTAGTTTCAATAGGAGTGCTAGTATGTGAAGTGTTATTAATTAAAGGAAAAATCTCTGCTAGCCCATTGAAGGTGTCAAAGGGCTAGAAAAAGGTGCAAATGCATCCTGGCTGGGCGCCATGACCACACTGTCTGTCCGCACGACACCCGACATTGGCAAATAGTCTTGGTTGCCCCTAGAACCTGAACCGGACTCGAAGAAGAAATGCTTAGACTGGAGAGGGGTGATGGGCGAGACACCGAGAGTTGATATAGGAGGTAGCAATGCAGAACGTTCACTCTGGAGCATGCCAATAGCACTCATCAGCATGTCGTTGGTGAATTTATGGCCGTTCATTTGATCTTGAAGGCTCTGCATCATGATGGCTAAATTCTACACCACCTTGATAGAGATTCCAGGCAGCGTCAAATCTTCGACGTCCTGAGTTGCCGAGAGAAGAGGAGTGGATTTCATTGTCTCAGCAGCACTCGTTCAATCACCTCCAGAAGTTCTTGGTGCCTTATCCTTGTTCTTGGTGGCCATTGCAACAGAGACTCCTGGAACATTCTGGGCACTGGATTTATTGCTCATCTTAACACTTTCGATTTCCAAAAAACCAATGGTCCACGGATGGCGCCAAATTGTTTTGGACAATTTTCGATGAACCAATAAAAATTATAAATATAACTCACGTGGAATGATTTAGTGGTATAATGGAGTAAGGAAATGAAATTAATATCAAGATGAAGACGAGAGTGTAACGAGGAAAGCCCTTGAACAATAGTTCACCGGAACAAAACCTCGGGAGGTTTAAGGTAACCTACCTAAAACCAAAAATGCACTATGTATTCTGGAGTGAGTACAAGTCGAATAGTATATGAGATAGTGTACAGAGATCTAGTGAATGTATCGTGTGTGTAAATGTGACCTATACTCTCTTTTATACCCCTTAAATGATAAAAATAAAGGTAAATAACATCCCTAAAAACTAGGATGGAATATCGCCAAATATGGAGATCATGGCCGTTAGTTGATGAAGCTGGTGTTTGCCATTGAGTGGGTCTTCTAACCACAACAAGGACTTCGCAAAAGACTGAGTCTCCAATATCTCCACGGTTCCTGAAAAATAGGGATGCTGTTAACAGTTACTAGGTTGTCACGGATCAAGATGTTACAACCAGGATGCTAAATTCAGGATGTCGACATGTAGTGAGAAATTTATCCCAAACAATCATGATTATGGAGTGTTTTGCACTAGGACCGGGAATTTTCAATCCAAAATCCATGGAATCGAGCGACATCGGACTAAAATTCTCGTTTCAGTTCGATTCGGTTCGTAGTATTGAAAAATTGCCGTTCTTTTTAACCAAACCCGAATTTAAAAATTTGGTTCGGGTTCGAATATAGTAAAAAATAATTATAAAAACCCACAAATTACAAAAAACCAAAATTAAAAAGTATATGTATTTCAATTTTTTCCTATCTTAATTCTACTATTGCGCATAATCAATTGTATTTTCTACTCTTCATTAAATTAATTCATCATTTATTAGGAGTGAATTTTAGCAAATTAAAATTTTATTAATTTGTGTGCATAAGATAAAAATAATATATATTTTTAATAGAAGAGAGCACTTATTAGGTATATAAAAAAAATACTTCTGTAGATATTTAAACTACTAATTTCTATTTTGAATGGTCAATCACCGAATGTCGTCGAACCATAAAATGCTAAAAGCCAAAATATATATTGTAATAGAAATCAACTTGAAATTAGGGATAGTTTTAACTACGCCTATAATTTATACTTTGAATCTGCGTCCATGGTACATTATGAACTCGAGGTACTTATAATGATATATTTATCAATCACTTGGATATGCATCACTCATGATAAATATACAAGTGACATTCGATGAACATACATAAGAGAAGAGAGATGATTTAAGATGTTATTCGGCATCCATAGTAGAAATATGAATATACAACTATCGATGATGAATATAGAAGAGAAGAGTAATGAATATTAAGATGATATACGTCACTTATCTGGGTTCTTTACATATTGATATAATATTAATAAATTAATTTCACAAATCTAACATAAAAAAATAATAACAAAATTGACGCATTAGATACTTGCACTTGGCAGTTTGTTTACTGAAACATTGCATTTGGATACCAGTCATTTGAATATTCAATGTTCAACATATAATGAAGTGAAAATATCGTTGGATACTTACCATTAGTAGTTTAGTTACCGAAATATTATATTTCGATATCAACACAAGTTGTTATTCTTGTAATTATTTTCATTTTATGTGATATTTGTAATTCTTTTATAAAATATATTATGACGTGTAATTTACCCCACTTATTTCTAGTAAATTCATCATAGGCCCACGTTGAATGATGGATTAAGTTCTGAAAGATGAATTTCTACATCTAGACCGACTTTTTATTTTGGTGCAACAAAGTATAAAGAGATCTTGCCCGTTAACTCAATTGACTTTTTCTTTTTCACAAATAACATAATTTCTCCGTCTCACTTGAAGAATGTAATTTAGTTAAAGTATAATATATTATAAATCATCAATTTTCACTTTAAAAAAATTCAATCAACATATATTATAATTTATATGAATATTGTATACCTTAAATTAAATGAATATATATATTAAAATTTTATTTTGAAAATTATTGGAATCATTAATGAATTTTATTTTATTTTGTGAAATTAAATATCATAGGATCGATCTACGTTCCGAGTAGATGATCGTGGTATATTCACTTTCTCTAAACCGATCTGCGTGAGTGAGAAATAGTGAATTAAAGTTTATCACTTAATTGTAAATAAATGAGGGATGACTATCCCACATTGATTAATGAGCTATCATTATTTAAGTTTATAAGGAGTTTTCATTATTCAGGTATTAATTAAAGACACATGTGAATGGGCTTGAAGCCCACACGCGCGCGCCGCCGCCACCCCCCGCCCGCCTCGCCTCGGCCGCGGCCTCGTGCCGTGGACCTTGGACTTTGGACCATGGACTTGGATCTTGGATCTTGGGTGGTCTTTGGGCTGTTCTTTGGGCTTGGTCGTGGGCTAGGCCTTGGCTTGCCTAAAGAATTTTTGGACTCGCTCAACAATGTAGTTGGACTCGTATGTGCATATAAGGATGTCCAGGTACATCCCTCGAGCGGTTAAGGAGCTGAATACATTCCAGATACATCCGGACTGTTCAAATTCAGCCAGAATACGGTTGCAACCTCACAGGTGTAATGAGGAGGAGTAAATGTGCGATTTGAAATCTGTAACCTCCGCCCTTTTGAATTTCGAAACTCCTGAGATCAATGCAGCATGAATGCCTGCATTGATAAGAGCCATTAGTGACTATGTTTAATCCCTGTCGAGTGAGATGGCCTATAAATAGGCATGCATCTCATTTGCATCTGACACACGAAAATTGAAAAGCTTTCTGCATACTATACTCTGCATTTCATAAGTCAGCTTTGACGTCACCTTATTCCAGTTCGTCGGAGCTTATAGGTTTGTGGTGCTACTACCTCCGAGATGATGTCGTTTTATCTTTAGGGACGATACGTCAGAACCAAGAGTACTACCGGGGCGTACTTCGTCTTGCGGATAGAGGACTCCTCGACTCGGCAATAGTTTACGGTTTTACTATATTTCTTGTAATTTTAATTTTGTTTTCCACGTTTTGTATTTCTGTTTTACGAGTCTTGTAAGTTCTAGTTTTTCGAGTTGTAATTTCATTTTCAGTTATAATTTGTTTTCGCCCGGCATGTTTCACGAAATAATTCATAACAAGCGCAAGACGAAATAATACTTGCTGTTTTCTACTAAATCTCACAACAGGAGATGTCGACTGCTGCTTCCACCGACTCAACCACCACCGTTGCCTTTGCCTCTGCCACTGCATCAACCATGAAGAATACTATTGCTGCGACTATGTCCAACCTGATGACCTCAACCACCTCAGCAACAATTCCATGGGTGTTTTCGAATCCCTTTCTTACAACCGGTGGATCCACCTCGAGTGGCACCATTTGTAATATCCGGATTTATTACTGTGTATTTTACCTGTATTCGAACCCTGTATTATTCGGATTTGTGGTTTTGATTATTGGAGTATGATATTTCTTGCATTGGCATCCTTGTACTTGAGTATAACATCATGCAAATTTTCTCATACAAACTCGTGATAGCGTACGCTAAGAATGTAGCTTAACGCGCGCTATCGGCTATTACTAGCGCACGCTACGTATGTAGGAGTTGCGTGCGCTAGACACTGAATTATTGAGGTAGGTGGCTAGCATATGCGCCAGCCGGGACATGGGTCCGGGTAAGATTCCCGCGGACGAACCTGGACAATTTTGGAGTCAACTCTTATTAGCGCGCGCTAAGGAATGCTTAGTAGCGTGCGCTATTTAGTTAAAGTGCAGAATATTATAAATAAGACAACCACCCATTTTGGCTTACATTTCCTTCGTCCATTCTTCATTCTTGAGAGGCCAGAGAGCTTTAATCATCCCTCTAATGTTGGGATTCCGAAAATAAAACGAAATACGCAGCGGAAATAAATACGAATCCCAAACAGGATCGATCAAGTAACGTATATACGAAAAATAAATACGAAGAAAGGTAAAGATTCATACCCTTGAAGCCTTTGAAATAAATCTTCGTAAAGTGTAGACGATGATCACGATCCCGTCCCGAACACGAAATCCCTTCGTTCCAAGCACCGAAAATTCGAAGCCTCTACTTCACACGCGTCTAAGTTGCCCTAAAATCTACAACACTCCGTCTATGAAGAACACGGCTAGAAGTATTTTAGGAATTTTTCTCTCTTAATTTTTCTTACTTCTTTTCACCTCAAAGATGAACAAAATGAAGAAGAAAAATTTTCTCTCTCCTCACTCAAAGAACTCACTACCGGCAAAGATACATGAATGAGTATGAATTGTTTTTTTGTTATCTCATCTCATCTCATATATAATGTAATGATATATATATTATAAAGGAATAATTATTCCTTTACAACTATCATTCACAATTATGTGGGAATCTCAACTCTAAGTGAGTTCCCACACACATGCAAGATGATGCCATGCCATGAGGAGTGGGTGGCCACAAGGAAGTTTCTAGAAAACGAGCCGAGCCACTCGGCTCGTGTACGACGTCACCAAACGACTCCGTTAAATACACTCCTTTTAATCATCAATGTATTTATATTAATTAATTAATCTAATTAATTAATTATATCAAATACAAATATATATTTCTCAAAGAAATATAATTTATGAATTAAATTAATTACCCAGAACTTAATTTAAATTCATAAGACCGATATTTGATTTATCCAATAAATCATAATTAGATATCCAATATCTAATATTAATAGAGAGATAATAAATTCACATTTATCCGTCAACGCTCCCGATGCGCGACTCAGAGGTCCGTCTCGGCCGGCATTGGGAGGAACCAATGAGTGCAGCAAGACTTAGCCACTTAGCGGGCCGCATCGTAAACTCCCGATCGAGAACGAATGAAGGGATCATTCCGTAACCATTATGTCGTGAATACTATATACGTATAGACCCTTCATCGATGTCCCGGCCAAGTCTTCGGTCACGGTAAAGTCAAACCCTACTGTTGACTAAACTCTATACATGTGTTAATGCAAATCAAACCGATCGATTAATAGTGTATCTAATACGACTATATCGTAATGCTTTGGCCAAAGACTTATGATCTTATTTGCCATTAACCGTATAGGACATTCGCCGCTCACTAACAGAGATAGAATCCTTTCTTGGCGTACAAGAAGATCGCTACCCGCCCGTATAGTCCGCACTTCGAGGTCGACTCAAGAATTAAGCAAATGAGTCTAACTACTCTAATGACAAACTAAACGTCACAGCACATCTTCTCGAACCCTCAAGTCAAAGGTCCACGTATACTATCACAACCTTTCGATTCGTCATCGAATCTCCGAGAGTGAATACCGTGTGATCGAATCGAGTATGAGTCGTGTTCGAGTATACTGGTCCCACTAATATACTTATAACTATGCTATCAAGACGTGCACACGTCCTAGCATCGCTTATACAAGTCATATTAAAACTTAATGCCCATTTTAAGTTTATTGACTTGCGAACAATTTACGTAAATAAACTTTAAACACTTCCAGGACATTTTCTCTTATCCCATAACGAGAATGGAATGTTCGATTTATTTACATGGACTTCACTTCAATGTTTACCAAGTCAAGAATGCAATTGAAATACAATAAACAGTGAATGAATCGTATTGCCTTTTTATTAATTATTCCATAATTACAAGTATAATGCCCTTACTCTCTCATCCCCGAGTGGCATTCGAGGGCATATTCCTAACAATCTCCCACTTGCACTCAATGCCACACATCATGGTATCCAATACCCATGCTCTTGAGATGTCTTTCTAAGACGGCTGAGATAATGGCTTAGTCAATGGGTCGAGACATTGTCTTCTCGAGTCTACTCTTTCCAATGAAACATATCCTTTTTCCACCATCTCTCGAACGATGTGGTACTTTCTCTCTATATGCTTGGTGTTGTGGTGAGCCCTCGGCTCCTTGGCTTGGGCGACGGCTCCATCATTATCACAGAATAGTGATATAGGCAACTCCGCGTTAGGCACCACTTGAAGTTCTTGTATAAACTTCGCATCCAAAATGCTTCTTTGCTAGCCTCCGAGGCAGCTTGATACTCGCTTGGCAGGTGGAATCTGCAGAGCGGTTTGCTTGGAGCTTCTCCAAGATCGCTCCTCCATTGAGAGTAAATAAATACCTGGATGTCGACTTAGAGTCGTCATTGTCTCCTTAAAAATCGAATCGGTGAATCCAATCACCTTCGTTCTCCACCACCATAAGTAAGAACTAAATCTCTAGTTCTTCTTAAGTACTTAAGAATGTTCTTTACGGCGGTCAATGTTCCCTTCCCGGTTTGCTTGAAATCGACTTACCATACTCACAGCGTAGGCTAAGTCTGGTCTCGTACACAACATAGCGTACATGAGGCTACCCACCGCCGAGGCATAGGGTACCTTACTCATCTCTCTCTTGTCTTCCTCACTTTGAGGACACATTTTCGTGGTGAGATGAATTCCATGTCGCATGGGAAGGAACCCTCTCTTAGATTCATCCATCTTGAATCTTCTCAGATTTTATCGATATAAAGGGCTTGGGAAAGTCCTATCATTCTTCGCGGTCTATCTCTCGTAAAGACGGATCCCTAGAATATAGGAAGCTTCTCCCAAGTCTTTCATGGAGAACGCTTTAGAAAGCCAAGCTTTCAAAGGTCGAGCATTGCTATGTTATTTCCTATAAGTAGAATATCATCTACATATAGTACTAAGAACGCAATGTTGCTCCCACCGATCTTTTTGTAAACACACGGTTCCTCCTCATTTCGCTCAAGTCAAAGTCCTTAATCGCTTCACAAATCGAAGGTTCCAACTCCGAGAAGCTTGCTTGGACCATAAATGGCTCGTTGCGGCTTACACACTTTATGAATATTAGCTTTGGACACAAAACCTTTAGTCGCGTTCCATATAGATTTCCTCCTCGAGGTATCCATTTAGAAAAGTTTTGACATCCATTTGCCATATTTCATAATCATAATAGGCAAGAATGGCAAGCATCATGCGAATCGACTTTATCATAGCTACGGGCGAGAAGGTATCATGATAATCGATTCCTTCCCTTTGGGTATAACCCTTTGCCACAAGCCCGGCCTTATAGGCATCAACCTTGCCATCCCCATCGCCTTTCTCTTATAGATCCATTTATTTCCAATAGTCCTCATGCCGCTTGGAAGATCTACTAGAGTCCAGACTGATTGGTATGCATCGAGTCTATCTCGACTTCCATTGCTTCTTTCCATTTATCGTAGTCTACATCCACTATCGCTTGGTCATAGGTGACAGGTCGTTTTCACTGCTATCGTGTGTGTCGTGGAGACCCGGTTCCTCGACATGTGTATAGCCATACCTCTCGAGTAAGTGAGATACCCTATCGGACCTTCGAAGTGGAGGTTGTGTTACAATAGGTTCGGTTCTTGATCCCCGATCGATGTCTCCTTAGGAGTTTCATTATGCTCTTCCAAAGAGATATTTCTACCCGAGCCACCTTCCCGAATGAATTCATCCTCAAGGAAGTGCGCTTGTAATGCCACAACGACCCTATGGTCTTCTCGGCATGTAGAATAGATAACCCATCGAGTCCTCTGGGTATCCTATGAAACGCCCTTTTATGGACCTCGCTTCAGTTTGTCCACCTTAGCCTTTTTGACATAAATTTGGACATCCCCAGATCCTTATGTGATTAAGGCTTGGTTTCTTACCCTTCCACATCTCATGCGGAGTGATAGGAACAGATTTGGAAGGACATCTATTTAGGATATAGGCAATGTTAGTAAGGCATACCCCACTGTAAATAGGTAAATCGGTGTAATTTAACATGGAGCGAACCATGTCCAACAAAGTCCGATTTCTCCTTTCTGAAACACCATTTAACCGTGGGGTTCCCGGAGGCGTGAATTGTGAAACTATTCCATGTTCCTTAAGGAACTCATCAAACTCGATGCTCATATATTCGCCACCTCGGTCCGACCGAAGTGTTTTGATATGACATCCAGTTTGTTTTTCAACTAGGGCCTTAAATTCTTTGAATTTAGCAAAGGCTTCGATTTATGTTTCATTAAGTACACAATCCCATACCTAGTATGATCATCTGTGAACGTTATGAAATATTGATATCCGTCTCTGCTACTTCTAAAGCACCACAAACATCGGTATGCACCAATCCAAGTTTATCGGCAGCCCTTTCAAAAGTCCCCGTGAAGGGGAACTTAGTCATTTTGCCTCTAAGGCAAGATTCACAAGTTGGATAGGGTTCTACACCCAATGGACTTAAAAGTCCATCTTTCTCCATTTTCCGAACCTTGGTCCGACCAACATGACCAAGTCTAAGGTGCCATTTAAGAGCTTGATTAGTATCTTGCCTACCACGTTTCCTAGTTATAGTGTTCACTGCTGTTTTATTTTGCATGTTCGGATGATATAAACCATTCAACAATGTAGTGCTCCAACCAATTTATTTCGAAAATAAATTTTACAACCGCCATTGCCAATGAAGAAACAAAATCCTTTCCGGTCCAAGACTGAATGGATACAATGTTTTATGCCCCTTGGGCAAAACAAGTACTTCATCTAATGTCAAAATAAAACCGATTCTAAACCCGGAAGGATTGATCCAATATCGGTTGCCTCGACACTTTGTCCGCTTCAATGTTGATCATTATTTCCCGACTTCAAGTTTTCTACTGCGTTCAGATCCCGATTCATAGTACAAATGTGAGAAGTGGCACTGAATCGAGAATCCATGAAGCGTAATATACAAGAGCGGAACAATTAGTTTCAAAAACAAAAGTTCCGTGCACTGATGCGCCATTAATCTTGGGACAAGTCCTTCGCCAAAGGGCCCACTCGCCGCATTCAAGGCATTTGTCCGTAGGTTTTGGACCGCCTACCTTTTGAACCTTTCGGCCTTGCCCTTTCCTTTGCACCCCTTTCTTGGGTTTGTCCGCTCGTAGGTCTTTTTCTTCTTGTTCTTGGACCTCTTAGGCCCAGAAGAAATCACAAGAGCAGCCTCTCTCGGTTTAGTCTTCATGTTAGATCGTGCCGTCACCAGTTTATTCATTAGCCCGGCTAATGTGCATGTAATTTCATTACAGTTGAAATTCATTACAAATCGCGTGAAAGAGTCGGTAGAGATTGAAGGATGAGATCAATTTGAAGGGATAAATCCATATTAAAGTTGAGCACCTCGAGCCTCTCAATCATAGAGATCATCTTAAGGACGTGGTCTCCCACTTTCTCCCCTTCTTTCATCCTAAGACCGAACAACCGCTTTGATATCTCATATCTAGCATCCTACTGCTCTCCATAAAGTTCGGTCAAGTGTGCGAGAATCGCCAGCGAAGTCATTTTCTCGTGCGCTCTCGCAGCCTCATTAGTCATTGAGCCCATCATAAAACCACGAACTAGAACATCATCCTTGACCCATTTTTCATGGACGTCAATGTCTTCCCGATTACCCCTAGTCCGGATTGGAGTCGGTGGAATGTCCGCCTCCAAGACGTATCCCGAGACTCCATCGAGTACAATCATCGATTCCGCAACTACCAACAAAGTTAGGGCCATTAGGAGATTCTTTTCAAGTAGTATTGCAAGTGGGTTTTTAGCCATTTTAGAGAGATTCAATTTTGTTTTCTGCAAAGATTTAGACAAGATTAAATTAGTGACTTGTTTAATTATGACCGAGTATAGAACTTAAGGGCTTGTATAATTCTTGTCTCGGCTCCCACTAATTTTATCTAATTATACACTCCCATGTTATAATCCGAAATCAAGGATAGATCGACTTCTTAGTGGTGATCAAGTTCTTTACAAATTTTAACAGACGCAACCTATCAGGTTTCTTGCCAATTAATTTTTGTAAAGTGGTGTCTAACACCAACCCGTCTGACGGATGATTTGATCTTCTTTTACCCCTAGTCTTCATGCCCTCAACCTATCAGGTTTCTTGGCAATCCAGACTATCTAAGTTGTTGACCATCAACGTCTATCAGTTTGACTATTGAATCTCACCCGGCAACCTATCAGGTTTCTAGGCGAAATTTATCACCAACCGAAGGCATCTAATGCACTCAAGAATTTTTCAACCTCTACCAAATGTACTACCCCGATAACTCGGAAGCATAGCACACCACTGGTATCAATTTTCTACGAGTTTGATGGAGGGTAGGAAACCTCGTAACCTTTTCAAACTTAGTCCTGTTTGTAGTCGGAGAATTTCGCGATTAATGTTACACTTTGCACATTAATTCAATTATACGCGTTTGTATGTTTGTCAATCATTCAAAATGAAAATGTAAAATAGTAACCTAGTTACTACCAACATATAGCTCATGGACCTAATTCCTAAGTACTGGGCCAAGCGAATGACCCAATAAATAAAAAAAAATACAGTCTTCGATTCTTCGTCTTCTCGGTCGGTTGTCTTCGGTCTTCGTCATACCCAAAATAATACTTACATCATTGAAAAAATGCATCCTATACAAATTTTCTAGTAAAAATAAATAGGCTCAAAACGGCCTTTACAACCCAATCGAATCGAACAAATCAAAAACTAAGTCCACGAGCTATATCACCATCACATAAGGATTCCATACAACATGTAATGGCAACGAAATTAAACAATTAATTTTAATATAAATTAATCTATTCAATTTCTACTATATTAATCCAATTAATATAAAGTGGCATTAAAATTAAATAATCAATTAATATATTAATCCAATCAATATAAAATTAATCTATTCAATTTTAATGATATTAATCAAATTAATACTAATAATCATCATTTTAATTGCTCAAGTAATCCGCCAAAAATAATATTCTCGTTTAATTTATTTCCTTAACTCAAAAATATTCCAAATATTAATTTAGTCAAATTAAAATCCAATTTAAAATTCGGGAAATAATTACAACGAAATATAAACTTAAAACGGAGTCCCGGACAATCCGATTTTAGGCCCAGCCCGCGGCCCGATTCAAAATCGGGCCAAAAACCGAGGGCTGCCTGGCCGAGCCACTGCTCGGCAGACTGGCCGATCATGCTCGGCCCCCTGGCCGAGCACTCTCAGCTCCTGGCCGAGTCATGGCCGAGCACGCTCGGCAGCCTGGGCAGGCAGCCCAGGCAGTGCTGCCGGCACCACTGCCAGCAGCCCCGTTTCTTCGTTTTTCGGCCCGTTTCCAAAAACGTGATGCTACAACGAACAATTTAAAATCTAAAATTATTCCAAATATGATTCTAAATCATAATCATCATCCAAAAGCATTCAAAATGCACAAATAATCGTATATACGATATCATTGACCTCGCTCCGATACCACTGTTGGAAGCGGACAAAGTGTCGAGGCAACCGATATTGGATCAATCCTTCTGGGTTTAGAATCTGGTTTTATTTTGACATTAGATGAAGTACTTGTTTTGCCCAAGGGGCATAAAAACATTGTATCCATTCCAGTCTTGGACCGGAAAGGATTTTGTTTCTTCATTGGCAATGGCAGTTGTAAAATTTATTTTCGAAATAAATTGGTTGGAACAGCTACATTGTTGAATGGTTTATATCATCTGAACATGCAAAATAAAACAGCAGTGAACACTATAACTAGGAAACGTGGTAGGCAAGATACTAATCAAGCTCTTAAATGGCACCTTAGACTTGGTCATGTTGGTCAGACCAAGGTTCAGAAAATGGAGAAAGATGGACTTTTAAGTCCATTGGGTGTAGAACCCTATCCAACTTGTGAATCTTGCCTTAGAGGCAAAATGACTAAGTTCCCCTTCACAGGGACTTTTGAAAGGGCTGCCGATAAACTTTGTCCGCTTCCAACAGTGGTATCGGAGCGAGGTCAATGATATCGTATATACGATTATTTGTGCATTTTGAATGCTTTTGGATGATGATTATGATTTAGAATCATATTTGGAATAATTTTAGATTTTAAATTGTTCGTTGTAGCATCACGTTTTTGGAAACGGCCGAAAACGAAGAAACGGTCAGCTGGTGCGGCAAAGATCGGCCTGCATGTGTCCAAGGATCAAAACCGACTGATTAATAGTGTATCTAATACGACTATATCAGAATGCTTTGGCCAAAGACTTATGATCTTATTTGCCATTAACCGTATAGGACATTCGCCTGCTCACTAACAGGAGATAGAATCCTTTCTTGGCGTACAGTAAAGACTGCTACACCGCCCGTATAGTCCGCACTTCGAGGTCGACTCAGCAATTAAGCAAATGAGTCTAACTACTCTAATGACAAACTAAACGTCACAGGCACATCTTCTACTGAACCCTCAAGTCAAAGGTCCACGTATACTATCACAACCTTTCGATTCGTCATCGAATCTCCGAGAGTGAATACCGTGTGACTGAATCGAGTATGAGTCGTGTTCGAGTATACTGGTCCCACCAATATACTTATAACTATGCTATCAAGACGTGCACACGTCCTAGCATCAGTTATACAAGTCATATTAAAACTTAATGCCCATTTTAAGTTTATTGACTTGCGAACAATTTACGTAAATAAACTTTAAACACTTCCAGTACATTTTCTCTTATCCCATAACGAGAATGGAATGTTCGATTTATTTACATGGACTTCACTTCAATGTTTACCAAGTCAAGAATGCAATTGAAATACAATAAACAGTGAATGAATCGTATTGCCTTTTTATTAATTATTCCATAATTACAAGTATAATGCCCTTACTCTCTCATCCCCTGAGTGGCATTCGAGGGCATATTCCTAACATCTAACACACTTAGAACATATCTTAGTGATCCTTGAATATTGGTTATCACTTGTGAGTGATCATTGAAGAGAAGTAACACCTTGGAGTGGCACATAACCAACCGGAGTCGGATTCTACCTTGTGGTTCAGTGATTTCGGCATATTAAGGTATGTTCAATCTATCACCAGCCTTAGATTTGGATTCCAAGGGATTAGATGATCATGCTAACGTGATATTGAATTTCATTGGTGAATTATTCAACAAACATCATGTTTTAAGATTGGAATGTCTATGCTTATGATATTATCATTGGAACCTCGTAGTTGGAATCCTAGTACTTCAAGTGATAAGAGAACATTCTGAAGTTATTATCCGTATGATTTATGTTATCTTAGTGATCATAAATTGGAGGTGGTATTATTTTCGGTTATAAGGACTTAAGGGAAGAATCGTCTTATGATATATTCTTTTGTATAAGTTGGAATTGTTAGTTCACCTCCAGATGAAGTCTGAATATGTATAATGATAGTAGAATCTAATACATCAACCGGAGATCACCAACTTCGCATGAGAATTGAAATCAAGACGGATTATAGTGTTATGATGATTATACGTATACTTGCACCTCGAAGTTGTTAGTATCCATGAGATCATTCATAAAGGTTATGATCATAACATGAAGCCGGATAACAAACATTAATGACTGAGGGATTCGCTTACTTCATCACCATTTGTATAATTTGCTGCCCTCCAGTGAACTACCATGCACTCTTAGCGTGCGCTAAGCTACGAGAATTAACACGCGCTATCGAGTACGTTTAGCGTACGCAACGATTGGGACTTAGCGTGCGTTAAGTCTTCAGCTGAGTCAGTCGGCTGATCAGTGAGGCACTGACCACGCCTGATTAGCGTACGCTAGGTTGTGTGTTCTGCATGCGCTAACGAGTAGCATTAACGTACGCTACATAGGATTCGTAGCGTGCGTTAAGCTATCCAGGCAGATTGCATATTAAGGACTTTCTACCGAAATTGTTGAATTGTTAGACGTTCATTCGACATGAAATGAATTCTATGCTATTTGTTTTGTTAAGGTTCGAGCTTAACACGTGATTGATCGAAGGGGACGACCTTCGAGTATTTTGATATTCGTGGAAGTTAATTCTTGTCAACGAACCGAGGCAAGTACTCTAATTAGAATTGTTTATATTATGAGAATTATGATGTGATTGTATCGTGTAAATATGTTGTGATTATATGTCCACCATGCGTTGATCCGACGGGAATCATCATGGGAATCTATAGCTGTGTACGCTGGATCGTCGGACAGGTAGTTCCACCATGTGTTGGTCCGACGGGATCATCATGGGAATCTATAGCTGTGTGCGCTGGATCGTTGGAATACCATTAATATGTTGAAACTGTTATGATATGATATGTGTTGTGAATATTTCTCGTTGGAGAAACTTGTTAAGATATAATTGTTGATTATATCACTGTTTTATGATTATTGTACTTGTACTAGCATCGTTGTGCTAACCCCTTCAGGGGTGAATATTTGTGTATGTTCAGGATCCAGGAGAGCGGGGAAACAACCACTGGAGATGCATGACGATGAGGGTGCAGAGTGATGTTCCAGTCGGGTTTACTGTCTGTTGTTTGTTGGTTATTTCAATAAGTACTCGAGTACGTCGTCGATTTATAATGTTTGGATTTTAGTGATGTAATAATAACTCTTCATGGGATATTTGTAATTTCGGTTTTGAACAAGTCGGTTGAATTTTATTTTAGAAATTTCATAAATTGGTATCTATTATTGTCATTTCCTTTATTCAGCCTTGTAAATTCTTATGTAAAGGATTTACGGCGCTGTAATATTCCTGAATATATCGGGGGTGTTACACCATTGGTTCCACTTTTAGTGGTACCGTAGGATCCATGTTAGGATCTACTGTTGGAGCCTACGGCTTCAACACAAGTGGTTCCTTTTTAGAACAACCTCGGGGACTAGGATGATGCCTACCGCCGAGAAGTCGCCAAATTTTGGTGGAGTTGACTTTAAAATGTGGCAACAAAAGATGTTTTTCTATTTGACAACATTGGGCTTTGCAAATTTCCTTAAGAAAGACGAGCCACCAGTGCCAAGTGCAAAAGAGACAAGTTTCACTGTCCTAGCTGCCTATGACAACTGGCACAATGGAGATTATCTTTGTAAAAACTTTATTCTAAATTCTTTAGAGGATAGTTTTTACAATGTATACTCTGTTTTAAACACATCAAAAGCAATGTGGGATGCACTTGAAAAGAAGTACCCTAGTGATGTTGCAGGTGCGAAGAAGTTTGTTGTCGCCAAGTATTTGGACTACAAGATGGTTGATTCAAGGCCAATTATGGAACAAGTGTAAGAGTTCCAACTCATTATTCATGACGTTAATGCCGAGGGGATGGTCCTGTCGGACTCTTTTACTGTTGCAACTATGATCGAGAAGTTTCCCCCCAGTTGGAAAGACTTCAAGAGCTACCTCAAGCACAAGCGAAAGAAGATGACTCTTGAAGACTTGATTGTGAAATTCCGCATCGAGTCTGACGTGCGCAAGAATGATCATAAACCAAAAGGCCTGATCGATGTTAAGGCCAATCTGTTGGAGCAAGGCGGTCCCTCCAGCAAACGAGCTCGCCCAAGTGTCCAAAACAAGAACAAAGGGAAGATACCAGCCAAGAAGTTTGATGGTGATTGCTTCAACTGTGGCAAACATGGGCACGTGGCGAAGGACTGCCTAAAGCCGATGGCTAACAAGAAGAAGAAACATGTCGCTAACATCACTGACATTGACAGCGTGTGGAAAGAGGCTGATCTTGCTTCTGTGGTCACCAATGAGGTCAACCACATTGAGAACCAAGGTGTTTGGTACGTCGACACCGGTACGACCGCCCACGTTGGTGCCTATAGAAGCCACTTTAAGAACTATCAAGCTGTTGAGGGGAGGAAGCTCAATATGGGGAATCCATCTTCATCTAAGATTATCGGAGTTGGAGAAGTGACCCTCAAACTAACGTCTGGACAAACACTCACCTTGAAGAATGTGCTTCATGTTCCTGATATTAGGAAGAATTTGATATCGGGATCCATACTAGTTAGTAAGGGGTTTAAACTAGTGTTTGAGTCAGATAGAGTTATCATAAAGAAGTTTGATAAGTTTCTAGGTAAGGGTTACCTCATGGAGGGGCTCTTTAAACTTAATACTTTGGTTATGCACCATGTAATCAAACCTGTTAATGATAATGAAAATGTTACTGCTTCTTCTTATTTAACCGAGTGTTCTGATTTATGGCATTGTAGATTAGGTCATGTGAATCTAAATACTATAAAAAGATTAGTAAACTTAAATTTACTAAAATTAAATGAAGTCAATTCTCAAAACAAATGTGAGATTTGTGTTGAGGCAGAAATGACGAAGCTACCATTTCATTCGGTAAAACGGAACACAAAATCTATTGAATTAATTAACACAAACGTGTGTGAATTAAAGTTTGTGCAAACTAGAGGTGGTAAGAAGTACTTTATCACTTTCATCGATGACTACACAAGATATTGTTATCTTAATCTTTTGAGAAGTAAAGATGAGGCTATTGAAGCCTTTAAAACTTCAAGAATGAAGCCGAAACCCAACTAGGTTGTCGTATCAAGATGGTTCGAAGCGAAAGAGGAGGCAAATATGTAGCCCCGTTTGAGAATTATGAAACGAGAGTGGTATAATTCATCAAACAACAGCTCCATATGCACCACAATCTAATGGCATTGTTGAATGTAAGAATCGAACACTTAAAGATATGATGAATGCCCTATTAATTAGTTTAGGGTTGCCCCAGTACATGTGGGGGGATGCTGTCTTGACAGCCCACTACATACTGAACAAGATTCCACGCAAAGGTAAGGATGTTACTCCTTATGAGTTATGGAAAGGTAGGAAACCATCATACAAATATCTCAAAGTGTGGGGGTGTTTGGCTAAGGTTGAGGTGCCTCTACCTAAAGAAGTTAAAATTGGTCCTAAAATGGTCGATTGTATCTTTATTGGGTATGCACTGAATAGCAGCGTTTATAGGTTTGTTATCCACAAGTCAGAAGTACCTGATATGACTTTGGGAACAACAATTGAATCAAGGAATGCTATATTCTTTGAAAACATATATCCTTATAAGGACAATGATAATGTTGAGAACAATTCTAGCAATAGAGTTGAAGATGAAGCAACAAGTTTAAAATCTGCGGATGTAGATCCAAAGTCATGTAAGCGATCTAGATCTAATTTGGAAGATGTAGGACTAAGACGTGGTAGTAGGGTTAGGGCACCAAAGACATTTGGACATGACTACATAGCATTCATGTTGGATGAAGAACCAACATAGATTAAAGTAGCTTATGATAGACCAGACAGATTATTCTGTAAAGAAGTTGTTCAGAGTGAAATTGACTCAATTATGCAAAACCAAACTTGTATTAATTGATTTACCTGAAGGTTTGCATTAGGATGCAAATGGATCCTTAAAAGGGAGTACAAGGCAGATGGGTCAATGGATAAGTATAAAGCTCGTTTAGTAGTCAAAGGTTTCAAGCAGAAGGAAGGGTAAGATTTTTTCGATACCTATTCACCTGTAATGAGGATTACATCTATTTGAGTGCTTTTCGCGATTGCTGCTTTGCATGATCTTGAGATTCATCAAATGGATGTTAAGATCATTTTTCTGATTGTTAATCTGGATGAAGAGATCTATATGGAACAACCTGAAGGGTTTGTAGTACCTGGGCAAGAGAAAAAGGTCTGCAAACTGGTTAAGTCTCTATATGGATTGAAACAAGCTCCACTACAGTGGCACTTGAAATTTGATAATGTAATGTTTTCAACTGGTTTTAAAATAAACGAGTGTGATAAATGTGTTTATATTAAGAACACTAATAATGGCTATGTTATTATGTGTATTTATATAGATGACATGTTAATCATGGGTAGCAATATACGAGTGATTAACAACACTAAAAACATGTTAAAAAGAAATTTTGACATGAAAGACATGGGGATAGCCGATGTGAGGAATGAAAATTTTGAGAAAATCTGATGGAATCATCTTGACACAATCTCACTATGCCGAGAAAGTTCTCAAGAAGTTTAATGCTTTGATAGCTTGTCGGCTAAGACCCCAATAGAGTTAAATGTTCACTTGATCAAAAATCGAGTGGAGCCCGTTGCACAAGAAGAATATGCACGAGTCATTGGGTGTTTAATGTATCTCACAAATTGCACTCGATCCTACTTAGCTTGCGCTGTGAACAAATTGAGTTGGTATACGAGTAATCCAAGCAAAGAGCATTGGAAAGATCTTGTTAGAGTTTTGAGGTACTTAAAGTATACTCAAAACTTTGGGTTACACTATTCGAGATACCCCTGGTACTTGAAGGGTACTGTGATGCGAATTGGATACCCGGTACGAAGAGTTCATTTTTCTACAAGTGGTTACATGTTTACCATTAGGGGTGGAGCTGTCTCGTGGAAGTCCGCCAAACAAACATGTATAGCCCGATCCACCATGGAATTGGAATTTATAGCTTTGGACAAAGCTGGTGAAGAAGCCGAGTGGCTCAGAAACTTTCTAGAAGATATTCCATATTGGTCAAAGCCAGTGCCTGCAATGATGTTAGACTGCGATATCCAAGCTGTTATTGGTAGGGCAAGAAGTAACGTGTATAACGGAAAGTCTCGACATATTCGTCGATGCCATTATACCGTGATACATTTGATAAAAAGTGGGGTTATCTCTATTGACTGTGTGAGGTCATTCGATAATCTAGCGGATCCGCTAACCAAAGGGTTAAACCATGATTAAATGAATAAATTGCTAGAGGGAATGAGTTTAAAATCCATAAATTGAGAATTATCATAGTGATAACCCAGCCAAGATGACTGGAGATCCCAAGAACTTAGTTCAATGGTAAAACTAAGCTATGAGAGTTCGTGTGAAACACTCATTTAAGTTTATTCCGTATAGAGCAATTGAGTGTTGAAAGCTTGCATAGTGGTGAGGTTAAGTCTATGACATTTAATGATTCCTAAAGACCTCGAGGAGGTAGAGTATGGCAAGATACTCGGTAAAGAATCACCTATATAAGTGAGAAGTGAGGGCCGCTTTATGAAATACACTTACGAATCCAAAGGGATCTCCAAGGCCCGCAAATGACACAAAATATGAGAAAATATGAGGTTGAGGTGTTTAAGTGTTAGCACCATTGTATCGGTGCATGCCGTGGGGGAATAGTTTAAAGCATCACGCTAATAATCCGCTTGTGTACCCGATGGTGTTAACTATGGAAGCTTCAAATCCACAAACTACCTATCCTTATACTTTAACACCTCTTGAGGACTGAGCTTGTGTCTGTACATTGCATTTGGTTATTCTCACTCATGTGGGGGATTGTTGGAATCTTTAATGAACTTAATTTTATTTGTGAAATTAAATATCATAGGATCGATCTACGTTCCGAGTATATGATCGTGGTATATTCACTTTCTCTAAACCAATTCCCATTGAGTGAGATGTAGTGAATTAAAGTTTGTTAATTAATTATGAATAAATGAGGGATGACTATCCCACATTGATTAATGAGCTATCATTATTCAAGTTTATAAGGAATTTTCGTTATTCATGTATTAATTAATAGCACATGTGAATAGGCTTGAATCCCTCATGCGCGCACACGCGCGCGCCACCGCCGCCCACCCTCCTCGTCTCGACCTCGGCCGCGGCCGCGAGCCACGTGCCGTAGACCGTGGACCTTGGACCTTGACCTTAGACTTGGATCTTGGATCTTGGCAATTGGTCTTTGGGTGGTCTTGGGCTGTTCTTTAGGCCTGGTCGTGGGCTAGGCCTTAGCTTGCCTAAAGAATTTTTGGACTAGCTCAACAATGTAGTTGGGCTCGTATGTGCATATAAGGATGTCCAGGTATATCCCTCGAGCGGTTAAGGAACTGAATACTGTCCAAATACATCCTGACTGTTCAAATTCAGCCAGAACACAGCTGTAACCTCCCAGGTGTAATGAGGAGGAGTAAATGGGCGATTTGAAATATGTTACCTCTGTCCTTTTGAATTTCAAAACTACTAAGATCAATGCAGCATGAATGCCTGCATTGATAACAACCATTAGTGGCTGTGTTTAATCCCTGCAGAGTGAGATGTCCTATAAATAGGCATGCATCTCATTTACATCTGACACACAAAAATCGAAAAGCTTTCTGCATACTATACTCTGCATTTCACAAGTCAGCTTTGTCCTCACCTTATTCCAGTTCGTCAGAGCTCGTAGGTTTGTGGTGCTACTACCTCCGAGATGTAATACCCGAGATTTTTATTCCAGTTGCCTTGAACTATTTATCGTTTGGTGTCGGTTATTTAGTTTTGTTATGATTATGTGAAATTCTTTTTTCTGTAAAGAACGGTATGATATATTTTGTTGTAGTGTTCGTCGAGTGAGACTTGTTGTTGCGTGTGTCTCTATGATTAAATGTGTGCTTGTGGTGTGGTGTGTTATGTTTCATAATTTGCTCGTTATTATTTTGAATCATAGGCGGTGCGTTAGTGTGACCGAGATGTTGTAGAACGTCTAACCGGACTGTCGAAATGGCCGAGTTTCGACCGTAAGTCCTAGCCAAGTTATGGACGTAAGGCACGGTCGATTAGGACCGTAAGGCATAGTTGGTTATGGCAGCAATGCGTGGTCGAGTAACGGCCGCCAGGCATGGCCTAGTTACGGCCGTAACGCCTTGCCGGTTACAGTCGTTATGTACTACACATTTTTGGGCAGTAGGCCTGTGGACCAGGTTACGACCGTAAAGAGTGGTTGGGTACGGCCGTAATGCCGTATTACGGCCAAAATGCTTTGCCTGGTAACGGCCGTAATAGACCCGAGCGTGTTGGGCATTGGCCTGGGAGGTGCCGGTTACGTCCGTAAGGAGTTGTCGATTACGTCCGTAAGGGCCGAGTTACAGCCATAAGGTACTGCATGTTACGGTCGTAACGTATTCGGCTATATATAGCCTGGGCGACGAGTTTTATGCCATTTTCTTCCCTTTCTCTCTTCCTCTCATGGCTGACGGACGGGAGAGAATGGGACTTTGATTCCTGGTTGATTCTACTCAATTCCAAGGTGTTTTGGTAGGCTTTTGTCGATTATATCATCATCTAATCCTTGTTCTTCATCGGATCGAGGTAATTTCTTGAAATCTCCTAGGGTTGACTTTCGGGATTTTTTTTCTTGCTTTTTGTTGTTCGTCCGATTTTGATGAATCGGTTGATGTTATTGAGTATTGTTAATCATGTTCTATGGATTGTATATCCATATTTCGAGTTTGTTTAACTCGATTTACGATTTGAATGTTCTTGGGAGTTATTGAACATTTAATGTTCGATTAAATGTCTCAATAGTTTCCATTCGATAGTTTGGTGGGATTTCCGTTATCCTTTGTCATGATTCTCGTTGTAATCATATTTTCGTTATTTTCGCCTGGAGGATTGTAGGTGTTCGAGGTTTCCCGATTGAGCCGTGTTCGTCGGAGTGTTCGGTAGTGGTTAATGAGGCAAGTATCTTGTTGTACGATTTGTGTCTTATGAATAGAGACTTCGTGTTGGGTTTACGATGATTTGGTTTACCTTCGTGAATATGCTTCGTGTGAATGGATTATGAATTGATTATTGCGAACGTTTGATGGTAGTGATGATATCCTTACTTGTTTAACGTTGTGGAATTTTGTTGGTTGTGTTAATCATATGGTTTGTGTCGTGCGTGATTGGTCATGATTGAGTTATTGTGATGATTATGATATTTGTGCCAGTTTGATTACATACTTGAATATGTATTGCGGTGTATTGTTGAATGATTTGACATATTGGTAATAATGTGTGTTGTTCGTGGTAATATGTTGAGTTGATCAATATGAGTCGTGACGTGTCAATTTATGTGATCCAGGTAGGGTCCGTCGATGCCTCTGGAGTTCGGTACATTATGTGTACGAACAGTGTGTGTGTTCTGGGTAGGGTCCGTCGAGGCCTCTGGAGTTCGGTACATGATGTGTAGGAACAACGTGTGTTTCGGGTAGGCTCCATCGAGGCCTCTGGAGTTCAGTACATGATGTGTACGAACAACGGGTGTGTATCGGGTAGGGCCTGTCGAGACCTCTGGAGTTCGGTACATGATGTGTATGAACAGTGATCGTGTAACAGAGATTGATTGGATAACATTTTGAAGTTGGATCACGGACCCATGATGATATCATAACTAATGTGTTTTGAAATGAGAACCGGGTTGAGGCCCTAACGATTTCGAAAAAGGTTTTGTAAATTGGGACTCGAAGTCCAAAAGAATTTCTACTTTTAAAATTCCCAATATGATTAGTTTATTTTCAAATACTTCCTTGCTCGAATTCGAAATTCTAAAACCTCTCGGGAATTTTTTGATAGTTGATTGCCGTATCTGATTCGTGGTTGTTATTCGCTTGTTACATTTCCTATAATATCATACTTGCACTAGCAAAATAGTGGGATTTTGCTAACCCCCTAGTAATCGGGGTGTGGATGTATTTTTTGCGTCCAGGTACTCACAGGCTCGTGGGATCAGTCATAGGATTGGCACAGGGAGTGACGAGCTACGATACTAATCAAGAGTTGACAGTTGGTAGAGTTATGTTGTATTGTCAGAGTTGTAATCAGTCTTCTGTTATATTGTCCTTCGTCCCATGCATGGGTGATGTTGTATAAAGTTAGTTTTTGTTGATTGAGTTGTGCGACCTCATCGATCCGTGTAGTTACTTGTAACTGACCTTAACGGTCTGTATTATCATATTGTTTGACCCTGGCCGGGCAAGCATTTGGTCGATCTGGGATGTTTATCCTGGTAGATCCTTGTGGAAAGGTTTTACGGTATGTAATATTCCCATATGGTTTTGGGGGTGTTACATTTACGGTATCAGAGCGCTTAGGTTGTGAAAACCTAGGCTGTCGGGTCAAGTGGAGTCGTGGTTTGTCGAGTAATATGATGTCATGTCATTCGAGTTGCCGAGTGACAAGTTGAGTTGTGCATGGTAACAATGTGTCGTATGTGTTGTCGGATGAGATTAGTATCATGGGCGACCGTCATCTCCGTGTGGCCTGTGGACGTAAGTCTCCTCTTTTATGTGAGGTATCGGTGTTTCATGATTTCATTTATGTGCGATATTTGTGATGCATAATTTTGTTTGCACGGTGTTGCGTAATGGAGTTTGTATTCGATACTTGGAGTTTGTATTCGATACTTGTGATACACTGTATATGCATAGAACTGGAAGTACTGATGGTTTGACTTTGAACCACCGCGTGGGGTGGTATGATGTGAAAGCTGTAAACCTTGATGTGTTTCATAAAAGGGTATCGACGGTAGAGTTGTGAGAAACTCAGATAAATGGTTTTGTTGTGTGTTTAAACTTGACGTCCACGAGATGTATTTGATTGAATTGGTGATCCTATATGCCGTTTGGGCATGTGGTTTTAAGTTCAATTATTTTTGTATTGTTGTAATTATGCCCGCTGTGGGTAGGTTTGAAAACGTTTTTCTAAAAGACTTTATGGGTTTGAGTATTTTTGTGGAAATCGATTTTTGAAAATATTTTGATGGTGCGGTTAAACAACGATTTCGTATGGATTTTGAAACTGATTGAATTTTAACAAGTTGGTCATGTATTTTCAAATGAGGCCATCAGACGGTACTTGAAAGATGTGTTTTGAAGTACTTCGGACATTGCAATATATTACCGTAATTTTTGGTTATAACCGAAAGGATTTTGGAAAATTTTTATTTTGCAAAACGATTTTGATTTTCGGAATTTAAAACATTATGTGTTTGTGTGTTGGGACCAAGTCGTTGCAACAAGTTTGTTATGTGGTTATGCTCGTCGGAGAATTTTTCAGTGTTTCTAAATGTCGGGATACATTGTTAGGAGTCGATCCTTAACCTTCAGAGCCGTTTCGGGGCTGCTGAGACAATTCTGTTGTCTTGCAGCTAGTGGTTATGGCCGTAAGATGTTCTCCATCACGACCGTAAGCTGGTAGATGTTACGTCCGTAGGAAGTTAGTGTTACGGCCGTAAACTCCTAGTTGTTACGGTTGTAAACTGCATGTTGTTATGGCCGTAAGCTTTTGACTGACTCGGTGATAATCTTGTTGTTACAGTTGTACTTGTGCCCTTTTACTGATCATTTGATTTATGTTGATATATTCGTATGGTCCGCCAGTGACGACTGTGAACTTTAACTATTGTATCGGTAATGTCGCACTCGGTTGGTTACCCAGTGTGTCGTTTACTATGGTGATGCTATATATTGATAAGGTTATTTTGATGACATCGTTATCGAGAAGGTTTGATATTTCAAAAATGTTGTTTTGTAAATGACTCCAAAACAAAACAGTTATGATAATGGGTTCATGGTTCTGATTAAACGACCGAGGTATTAAAAGTATTTTTCAAAAATTTCATCTCAGTAAAATCTTTCAAACTCACGAATTTTGGAATATTATCATTTGAACTAATACCTCGGAAAATTTTATTTTTTTTTAGAATATTACCCATGTTTGACCACAATGGTACGTACAATGTTTTGACTGTGATTGTTTTGGTAAAGGTCGTACATCTCTGTTGATGTGACCGTATGAATTACTCATTAATTTAGGTTTTATTATTGCAGCGATGGTTCGTGTATTCGTGTTATAACTCCGAGTGAATATTTTATTGTACTGCTGTTTGTTGTCCTATGTTGATTATGTGATGTTTGTTTTGTTATGTTATTCTGAATGGTTGTCCGTTCAGTATGCCGAGAGGTCGAGGCCGAGGACTTGGTCGTGGTAGTGGTCGTAATCGGGAGCATGAGTGGGTGACTCGCTCGTTGTCGAGTGCCAATCAGCTCAGTAAAGATGGTCGAGATGACCAGCCGCGTGATCAGGGGCAATCAGCCAAAGGTAATGTTGACATTGGCGCTGCCACCGTCCTTCGTCAGGTGGTTGACCAGTTAGCGCAGATGAATCAGACTGTGCACCGGGATGAGATCCCAGGTGGGGATAACGGAGCTAGTAAGTGGTTATAAGATGCGATGAGAATGCACCCTCCCCGTTTTGTAGGTCCTTCGGACTCGTTAGGTTGGGAGAACTGGATCTTCCAGTTGGACAGAACATTTGATGTTGTAGCTTGTCCTGATGAAAGAAGATTACCAATTGCTCAATACCTGGTCGACAAGGAAGCTGCAGACTGGTGGGAGGCCATAGCGCCTAGTGATCGTACAACTACTTGGGCTGAATTAAAGACTACTGTGGAGGCCGAGTATTGTCCGCCGCCTGTTAAAGAGCATAGGATTGCGAGTTTTTCTAGGCTATGCCCCAAGATGTGTCGATATCTCAGGCAGTAGTCGACTATAATCGACAGCTGTGTTATGTTCGGGATCAAGTGAGAAGTGAGGCAGATAAGGTTCGTTATTTCGATATGCGTATGAAACCTCATGTTCAGAAGTGTATGGCTCCTTTTATGTGTACCAGATTGAAGGATTATCAGGATCGAGCCTTAGCCATTGAAATGGCTATAATGTCTACACAGTCTGTATCTGCGGCAAAGAAACAAAAGATTGCTGATGACGCATCGAGAAGTAAGGGAATTGGGATTTCTAAACCCCAACCCCCGTATCAGTTGAGTATGGGACCTTCTCGATCGACTGGAGAATCTAAAATACCCAAGCCGTTGTCTTTGGGTTATGGTAGTGCTCCAAGGTGTTTCAACTATAATGTTCTGGCCCATGAACGTGCGCATTGTAAGAAACAGTCGGTGACTTGTTATAATTGTGGATGTGAGGGGCATCGAGTTCAGTACTGCGAGATCGTTGCTAAGATGGTAGGGAACCGGAGTTCCATTCCTACTTCGGGAGGGCCCAGTGATGTCCAGTGATAGTATTTTGTGCTCATATTACGGATTGTTTCTCGTGTGGAGATATATTATGTGATGTTTTTATGTTTGGAGCATGATGACTGATATTTTGTTTTGAATTAGTTCCGTGTGGATTGTTGAACCTATGGAGACACGTGACAGTAGACCACGGGGTCATGAATTTGGTATTTTATATGTGTCGTTGTGTTTTGTTTTGTAGCACTTTGATGACCTTGTTTTAAGTTCCGGGACGAAACTTATTTTTAGAGGGGTAGAATATAATACCCGAGATTTTTATTCCGGTTGCCTTGAACTATTTGTCGTTTGGTGTTGGTTATTTCGTTTCATTATGATTATGTGAAATTCATTTCTTCTGTCATGAATGGTACGATATATTCTGTTGTAGTGTTCGTCGAGTGAGACTTGTTGTTGCGTGGGTCTCTATGATTAAATGTGTGCTTGTGGTGTGGTATGTTATGCTTCGTAATTTACTCGTTATTGTTTTGAATCATAGCTGGTACGTTAGTGTGACCGAGACTTGTCGAACGTCTAACCAGAGGGTCGAAGTGGCCGAGTTTCGACCGTAAGGCCTGGCCGAGTTACGGCCGTAATGCATGATCAGTTTCGGCCGTAAGGCATAGTCGGTTATGGCCGCAATGCATGGCGGCTTTACGGTCGCAAGGCATGGCCTAGTTACGGCCGTAACGCCTTGCCGTTTACGGCTGTTATGTACAGCACATTTTTAGGCAGTAGGCATGTGACCAGGTTATGGGCGTAATGAGTGGCCGGGTACGACCGTAATTCCGTGTTACGCCCGCAATGCTTTGCCTGGTAATGGCCGTAATAGGCCCGGGCATGTTGGGCAGTGGCCTAGGAGGTGTCGGTTACATCCGTAATATAACACCCCGTGATTTACGAAGATATTACAGCTGTTAGGAGTATGCCCTCGAATGCCACTCAGAGGTTGTTGAGTGAGGGTATTGTACTTGAAATTATGTAAACCATTTATATAAGGCAAATGAATGTTTCTTTATTTACTGGTAGTTACTGGCATTCCTAACTTGTAAATAAATATATAGAAACTAGTCCATGTATTTGAGAGCAAAACGTTCCACTCCTTATTGGATAAGGGGGACGGCACTGGAGAGGTTATAGCTCAAATACTTAATCGTTCGCAAGTCGATGAAACTTGACTGGGCGTTAAGTTTATGTGAAGACTTGTATGACGTGTTCTTTGACATGGAGAGTGCATGTCGAACACTAATGGTTAGTGGGAGCACACATTATAGGTATGCTAATTGGATTAGTATACTCGAACCGACTCACCCTCGATTCGTCACATGGATTTCACTCTGGGATAGTCAATCACGGAATCGAAAGGTTGTGATAGGTATTCGTGAACCTTCGACTTGAGGATTTAGTAGGTATGTGCTTGTGACGTCAAGATTTTCATTAGAGTAGTTCGACCCTGTAAACCGGAAGGCGGGGGTCAACCTCGACCTCCATCTTCACGGGCAAGTAGCAGGTCCTACTGAATACCAAGATAGAATTCTTTCTCCCGTTAGTGAGCGGGTTATGTGTCCTATGCGGTTATTAGCAGATGAGATCATAAGTCTTTGGCCAAAGCATTGGAGCTAGCTGTATTAGATACACGAGAGCTCGATGATCTCGGTTTGCATTAACGCATGCATAGCGTCAAGTACAGATGGGGTTTGACTGACCGTGACCCCATAACTTGATCGGGACATTTGAAAGAAGGGTTTATACGTTTATTGGTATTCACGACAGAATGGTTCTTGAATGATCCCAATCATTCGTTCTCAGTCGGGGTACAGTGTAGGCCACCAGGCTGACTAGGTGGTGCTACTACTCTTTGGTTCCTCCCATTGCTGACTGAGACGGACCTACCGAGTCGCGCATTAAAATTGACGACGGAATGAATCGAGCTTAATCTCTCATTATAAATATTAGATATTGGATATCTAATTTATTGGACATTGGATGTCTAATTGATTTTGGGACATTGGATGTCTAAATTGATTTATTGGATAAATTAATTTACGGCCTAATGAATTAAATATATTACTGGGTGATTAATTTAATTCATGAATATAATTATTTCCTGGAGAAATTAATTATGTTATAATGTATTTGATATGATTAATTAATTGGATTAATTAATTGATATAAATACATCGGAACGGAATCAGAGTTTATCTGTTTGGACTCACGGCAGTCTGAAACGAACTGAACTCGTCCCGGCTCCTTCTAGATGGCCGCCCCATACCTAACCCCTCCCTTGGTCTTGGTCTTCTCCTTGTTAGGTGGAAGACATATGGCCACCAAGGGGACAATATCATATTATATATGATATTAGGTGATTTGGTCCAAAAGTGAGAAGAATAAAAGGAAGACAATCTCTCCCATCACATTATTGATTTCCAACGTGAGATAAGGCTTTCAAGGGAGAGAGAAAAACTTCTTCATCTTGTTCTTCTTCTTTATGTGTTCTTGAGAGTTTTTCTTAGAGAAAAAATATCAAGAGATAAAATTGAGAGATAAATTATACACTTAGAGTGTAGTAATAAAAGCTTCATCACTTGATTCTAGCCGTAACTTTAGAGGTTAATCAAGTGTTGTTATTCCGGTCGTTTTTCCGGCGCGTGGCGAGTAGAGACGCAGTGCTTTCGGCGTTGGATCGTTCAAGGGCTTGGAGCGGATTAAACTCGTAGAGATCAAACAAAAGCTTGGGGAATAGCTCAAGAGAAGGTTACCATTTAATCAACGGACTTCGAGGGTTAGTTTCTTATGACTGTTGCTTTTCGTTTATATATTCGTATATACGTAGCTCGATCGATCCTCGTAGGGATTCGGATCGAATTAATTTTCGTTTTACCGCTTCCGCTGGGCCTTCGTTTTAGGCACCGAATCCCAACAGTGGTATCGGAGCGTAGGTCTTGCGATCGTATATACGATATTGGCATTTGGAATGCTCGATTAGATGGTGAATGATTTGGAATCATTTTAGTCATAATCGTGGTACATGTTTTACGTTCGTTATAGTTATATTTTTCGTAAGTTTATGTCTAAATATAAATCTTAAATTTCTGGGAAATATGATTTATATTGAAGATATGAATGTTGAAAAATATTTATATTGGATATCCGGTCGAAAATCGAGCTCTGAATCGTCGTCGGACGACTTTTCGGATAAAGGGCGGAAAGTCGCCCGGGGGTGACTCGGCCGTGTGCGGTGACACGGGCCGTGTCCGCGATCTGGCGAGCCAGCATCGGGCGGACCCGACCGTGTCAGGCGACACGGGCCGTGTCTGGCCGTCAGCTTCCGGAAGTGACTCGACCGTGTCAGGTGACACGGCCGAGTCTGGCAGGAAGGTCTAGGACACTGCCGGCACGACCCGACCGTGCCATTCGGCACGGGCCGTGTCTGGCCGGCAGTGACTCGGCCAGGCAGGCCAAATTTTCACCCGGCTCAATTTTTTCATGTATTCTTGAAAATTAATCTCCCGCATGTTAAATTGGATTTAATATGATTAAAATGATTTATGGAATTTCATTTTATAAGGGAAATTTGACTAATTGGAATATTTATGGTCGACCGAATTATTTTGAACGTTATCATATTACCGATTGTGTGAATCGATTGGATCGGTTCGTATTGTTGATTAGATCAATGTATCTCTACGCTTTGCATTTATATAGTATTTATTGGATGAATGCTTTTGAATGTGGATGTGGTTCGTGGACTTAGTTTTGAATCGTTCGTTTTATTCGATTGGGTTGTAAAGGCCATTTTGAGCCTATTTATTTTACTAGAAATGTTTGTATCTAGGATGCAATTTTCGATGTAAAATTTATATGTAATGACAAAGACCGGAGGAAGATCCATTTCGAGAAGACGAAGATTCAAGACGAAGACTTGTAATTAGATTACGGAGTTTTTGTTTTCTAGGAACGGTCCATGAACCACATGTTGGTAGCAACTAGGTTGTGAATGATTTTTTCATATTGTATGAATACCACAAACACGCTAATATGATTAATGTGCAAAGTGTAACGTTAATCGCGAAAATTCTCCCACGACAAATTATTAAGTTTATAAGGTTTCAAGGTTTTCCTTCCCTCCATCGAGCTTTCGGGAAATTGAAATCCAAACCGGATGTGCTATGCTTCCGAGTTATCGGGGTAGTCGTTCGGGGAGGACGAATAAATTACCGGGAGCGCATTGGATGCCTTTGGTTGGAGCAAATTTTATCCCTAGAAACCTGATAGGTTGCCGGATAAGATTCAATTGTGAAACTGATTTGCGTCGATGGTATAAACTTAAATTGTTCACGAACCATAGAAACCGTATAGGTTGAGGGGAGTGAACAAGGGGAAAAAGAAGATCGAATCATCCATTAGATGGGTTGGTGTTGGACACCACTTTATGAAAATTAATAGACTAGAAACCTGTTCGGTTGCCCTCTATTAAGATTTATAAAGAACTCGATCACCACTATGAAGTAGAGCGACGATACTTCCGGATTTCACATGGGAGTGTGTTATTCCGATAAAAATAGTGGGAGTTGGGTAACAAGAATAGAAAAGACCTTAATTCTATACTCAGAACATAATTGAATGAGTCACTAATTAATCTATCGTACTTAATGTAGACTTAAATCTCAATATGACAATGAATCCACTCGCAATTCTGCTCGAAAAGAACACCTTAATGGGACCTAACTTTGTGGATTGGCTCCGCAATCTGATGATTGTCCTCAGTATAGAGGCACTAGGATACGTCTTGGAGACGGACATTCCGGCGCCTCCTGTGCGGACCCGAGCCAATCAGCAAGAGATTGAAAACCACGAAAAGTGGGTTAAGGATGACGTGAAAGTCCGTGCTTATATGATGGCTTCCATGTCTAATGAGCTTCAGAGATCTCATGAGAAAATGACTTCTGCTAGGCAGATTCTATCTCACTTAACCGAGCTTTATGGTGAGCACGTGAGCGCTAGATATGAGATATCCAAGCAAGCTGTTCGGTGAAAGGATGAAGGAAGGTGAGAAGGTTGGGAACACGTCCTCAAAATGATATCCATGATCGAGAGATTGGAGGCTCTTGATTTTAAAATGGATACTTCTCTCCAAACCGACCTTATCCTACAGTCTCTCCCGATTCCTTCTCACGGTTTGTTATGAACTTCAACTGCAATGAGATTGCATGTAACTTAGTGGGCTAATGAACAAGCGGTGACCGCTCGGTCTCGGATGAAGACCCCGAGATGAAGGAGTGCACTTGTGATTTCTTCGACTTGAAGTCTAAGAATAAGAAGAAAAAGACCAAGAAGCGGTGGACCACAAGCTAAGGACCTTAAGGGTAAGGGCAAGGCCGATGGTTCCAAAGAACAAGAAGAAGAAGAAGGATGCTTGTCTCAAGTGCGGTGGTGGGCCTGGGCTAGAGACTGTCCGATTCTTCATGGCACTTCAGTCTGAGAACTTTTAGTTTTGGAAACAAATTGTTACGCTCTTGTATTTTCTACTTCTGAATCTTGGATTAAGTGCTAGTTCTCATATTTGTACCGTGAATCGGGATGCGGAACAAAGTAGGAAGCTTGAAGGCTGGAGAAGTTATGATCACGGTCGGAAGCGGGCATAGTGTCGAGGCGACCGACATAGGATCACTTCTTTTGGGTTTAGAATCCGGCTTTGTTTTGACTTTAGAAGATGTACTTGTTTTGCCCAAGGGGCACAAAAACATTGTATCCATTAGGTCATGGACCGAAAAGGCTTTTCATTTTTCATTGGTGATGGTTCTGCAAAATTTATTTTAGAAATAAACTAGTGGATCTTGCTACATTGTTGAATGGATTGTATCATCTAAATCTCAGCAACAAAGTAGTTGTGAATACTATGACTAGAAAACGTGGTAGGGATGAAACCAATCAAGTTTTGAAATGGCATCTTAGACTTGGTCATGTTGGTCAGACCAAGTTTTACAAGATGGAAAAATATGGACTTATGGGTCCATTGGGATCGGATCCCTTTCCTACTTGTGAATCTTGCCTTAAAGGAAAAATGACTAAGTCCCCCTTCACAGGGACTTTTGAAAGAGCCGCTGATAAACTGGGATTAATCCATACTGACGTTTGTGGTGCTTTAGAAGCAGCACGTGACGGATATCAATATTTCATTACATTTACAGATGATCATATTAGGTATGGTTATGTATACTTAATGAAACATAAATCCGAGGCCTTTGAGAAATTCCAGGAATTCAAGGCCTAGTCGAAACAAGCGGTAATCATATCAAAGCACTTGGTCGGATCGAGGTGGCGAGTATATGAGTACGGAGTTTGTGAGTTCCTTAAAGAACATGGAATAGTTTCACAACTAACACCTCCAGGTACTCCTCGGTTAAATGGTGTGTCGGAAAGAAGGAACCGGACCTGTTGAACATGGTCCGTTCCATCTTGAGCTATCTTGACTTGCCGATTTACTGTGGGGTATGCACTCTTCGCCGCGTATATCTTGAACAGATGTACTTCCAAATCCGTTCCTAAAACTCCACATGAGATGTGGGAAGGAAGGAAACCAAGTCTTAATCATATTAGGATTTAGGGATGTCCCGCTTATGTCAAGAAGACTAAGGTGGAAAAGTTGGAAGCTAGGTCTGCGAAGGGACGTTTCATTGGATTCCCGTCTGGGACGATGGGATATCTATTCTACATGCCCGAAGATCGAAGGATCGTTTTTGCTTTACAAGCACACTTCCTGGAAGATGAGTTCATTCAGGAAGGCGGAGCAGGTAGAAGTATTTCTTTAGAAGAATACAATGAAACTCCTCGAGAGACACCTGTGCAAGAAACTGGAACCGAACTTTTTGAAACACAAGTACAACCACCTCGTAGGTCTAGTAGGGTGTCTCATTTACCTGAGAGGTATGGGCTTGTGCACTTGGAGGAGCTGGGTCTCCATGAGGTTCCAAGTGATAGCCAAGAGACTGACCCGATGACCTATGACCAAGCGATAGTGGATGTATACTCCGCAAAATGGTGTGAAGCTATGGAAGCTGAGATAGACTCGATGCATGTAAATCAGGTCTGGACTCTAGTAGACCGCCCCAAGGGCATAGTGCCCATTGGGAATAAGTGGATCTACAAGAGAAAGACTGATGGTGATGGCAAGGTTGACGCCTATAAGGCCAGGCTTGTGGCAAAGGGTTATACCCAAAAGGAAGGGATCGATTACCACGATACCTTCTCGCCTGTAGCCATGATCAAGTCTATTCGCATGATGCTTGCTATAGCCGCCTACCACGATTATGAGATATGGCAAATGGACGTAAAGACGGCTTTACTTAATGGATTCCTCGAGGAGGAAATCTATATGGAGCAGCCTAAAGGCTTTGTGTCCGAAGTTGATATTCAGAAAGTGTGCAAGCTTCAGCGTTCCATTTATGGACTGAAGCAAGCGTCACGTAGTTGGAACCTTCGTTTTGATGAAGCAGTCAAAGAGTTTGACTTCGTGAAAAATGAAGAGGAACCTTGTGTATACAAGAAGGTTAGTGGGATCAAGATCGCATTCTTAGTACTATATGTAGATGACATTCTACTAGTAGGAAATGATGTGGGAATGCTCAGTTCTGTGAAAGCTTGGCTTTCGAGTAATTTCTCCATGAAAGACTTGGGAGAAGCTACCTATATTCTTGGTATTCGACTCTACCGGGATAGAGCTAAGAGAACAATAGGTCTTTCCCAAGCCCTCTATATAGATAAAATCTTAAAGCGATTTAAGATGGATGATTCTAAAAGAGGGTTCCTACCGATGCAACATGGAATAAAACTCTCCTTGAAGATGTGTCCTCAAAGTGAGGAACAACGAAAGGAAATGAGTAATATACCATATGCTTCGGCCGTGGGTAGCCTTATGTATGTTATGTTGTGTACGAGACCTGACATTGCGCATGCTGTAAGCGTGGTGAGTAGGTTTCAGGCAAACCCAGGTAGGGAACATTGGACTGTCGTAAAGAACGTTCTCTAAGTACTTGAGAAGGACTAGAGATATGGTTCTGATGTATGGCGGTGGAGATTTGGATGTGGTGGGATTCACTGATTCGGACTTCCAAGGACTGAAAGACGACTCGATGTCTACTTCTGGCTACATATTTACTCTTAATGGAGGAGCAGTATCTTGGCGTAGCGCCAAGCAAAGCGCGACTGCTGATTCCACCTGTCAGGCTGAGTATCAAGCAGCCTCGGAGGCTTCCAAGGAAGGGTTCTGGATTAAGAAGTTTCTGGGAGAACTTCAAATGATACCATGTGCTGAGTTGCCTGTTCCGCTGTACTGCGACAATGACGGAGCTGTAGCGCAGGCCAAGGAGCCGAGGTTTTACAACAGCACCAAACATATTGAGAGGAAGTATCATCTCGTAAGAGAATTTGTTTGCAAGGGATACATTGTGCTGCACAGAGTAGACTCGGCCGACAACATCGCCGATCAAGTAACCAAGTCACTTTTTCAGACTAGCTTGGAGCATCATCTGGAGAACATGGGTATTAGATACCATAGTGTGTGGCATTGAGTGCAAGTGGGAGATTGTTAGGAGTATGCCCTCGAATGCCACTCAGAGGTTGTTGAGTGAGGGCATTGTACTTGAAATTATGTAAAGCATTTATATAAGGCAAATGAACGTTTCTTTATTTACTGGTAGTTACTGGCATTCCTAACTCGTAAATAAATATATAGAAACTAGTCCATGTATTTGAGAGCAAAATGTTCCACTCCTTATTGGATAAGGGGGACGGCTCTGGAAAGGTTATAGCTCAAATACTTAATCGTTTGCAAGTCGATGAAACTTGACTGGACATTAAGTTTATGTGAAGACTTGTATGACGTGTTCTTTGACATGGAGAGTGCATGTCGAACACTAATGGTTAGTGGGAGCACACGTTATAGGTATGCTAATTGGATTAGTATACTCGAACCGACTCACCCTCGATTCGTCAGACGGATTTCACTCCGGGACAGTCAATGACGGAATCGAAAGGTTGTGATAGGTATTCGTGAACCTTCGACTTGAGGATTTAGTAGGGATGTGCTTGTGACGTCAAGATTTTCATTAGAGTAGTTCGACCCTGTAAACCGGAAGGCGGGGGTCAACCTCGACCTGCATCTTGACGGGCAAGTAGCAGGTCCTACTGAATACCAAGATAGAATTCTTTCTCCCGTTAGTGAGCGGGTTATATGTCCTATGTGGTTATTAGCAGATGAGATCATAAGTCTTTGGCCAAAGCATTGGAGCTAGCTGTATTAGATACACGAGAGCTCGATGATCTCGGTTTGCATTAACACATGCATATGGTCAAGTACAGATGGGGTTTGACTGACCGTGACCCCATAACTTGATCAGGACATTTGAAAGAAGGGTTTATACGTTTAATGGTATTCACGACAGAATGGTTCTTGAATGATCCCAATCATTCGTTCTCAGTCGGGGTACAGTGTAGGCCACCAGGCTGGCTAGGTGGTGCTACTACTCTTTGGTTCCTCCCATTGCTGACTGAGACGGACCTACCGAGTCGCGCATTAGGATTGACGACGGAATGAATCGAGCTTAATCTCTCATTATAAATATTAGATATTGGATATCTAATTTATTGGACATTGGATGTCTAATTGATTTTGGGACATTGGATGTCTAAATTGATTTATTGGATAAATTAATTTACGGCCTAATGAATTAAATATATTACTGGGTGATTAATTTAATTCATGAATATAATTATTTCCTGGAGAAATTAATTATGTTATAATGTATTTGATATGATTAATTAATTGGATTAATTAATTGATATAAATACATCGGAACGGAATCAGAGTTTATCTGTTTGGACTCACGGCAGTCTGAAACGAACCGAACTCGTCCCGGCTCCTTCTAGATGGCCGCCCCATACCTAACCCCTCCCTTGGTCTTGGTCTTATCCTTGTTAGGTGGAAGACATATGGCCACCAAGGGGACAATATCATATTTTATATGATATTAGGTGATTTGGCCCAAAAGTGAGAAGAATAAAAGGAAGACAATCTCTCCCATCACATTATTGATTTCCAACGTGAGATAAGACTTTCAAGGGAGAGAGAAAAACTTCTTCATCTTGTTCTTCTTCTTTATGTGTTCTTGAGAGTTTTTCTTAGAGAAAAAATATCAAGAGATAAAATTGAGAGATAAATTATACACTTAGAGTGTAGTAATAAAAGCTTCATCACTTGATTCTAGCCGTAACCTTAGAGGTTAATCAAGTGTTGTTATTCCGGTCGTTTTTCCAGCGTGTGGCGAGTAGAGACGCGGTGCTTTCGGAGTTGGATCGTTCAAGGGCTTGGAGCGGATTAAACTCGTAGAGATCAAACAAAAGCTTGGGGAATAGCTCAAGAGAAGGTTACCATTTAATCAACGGACTTCGAGGGTTAGTTTCTTATGACTCTTGCTTTTCGTTTATATATTCGTATATACGTAGCTCGATCGATCCTCGTAGGGATTCAGATCGAATTAATTTTCGTTTTACCGCTTCCGCTGGGCCTTCGTTTTAGGCACCGAATCCCAACAACAGCGCCGTAGATTCCTTTTGGGGAACCCACCAGGCTTTGACCAACATAAGACACATTAACAAACAACAAACTGAGACATTAACTCATATAAAACAAACAACACCCTCAATACGACATACATCACAGGATAGTACATTACATAATCCCGTTGGATCGCAACAAACACAACAACTCAAATTGATCCAACCACAACATCACCAACCATCATTAAACACAAATTACATCACGTGACAGTACCCGCGCGAGTACCAAATTAAAACTCGACTATGACCATGACCATACGACCACCGATTCAAAATAATGAACGATATCAATGCTGCCCACCAAGCTCATGTGCGCCCTATGCTGGTTCTCCTACTGGACCTGTAACTAAATACACAAAAGTATATCCACCCCCGAAGGGGTCAGTAAGAAACCTGTGCAAGTACAATGATTCCAGAACATGTACAACAAGTGAATAAACAATAAAAATCACGGTGCCATCACATATATTCCGGAATACAATACCATAATCATCATCAAAAAAACAACCTCCCGAGCTATACTGGCCCTGTACCTCTCGAGCAAGATATACACCCTAGGGACACCTCATCAGGCCCTCCCTGGTGTATAGCCCAACCGAGTAATCCACAAAACTCGAAGTTTAATGGATCCCAGGGGACCCTTGCTGGTTTTACTCGGCTCAAACACACTAAATAAACACAAGGCACAATTCACATTTTTACAAAATCACATTTTCACATATTCACACGAAGTACAATGAACGTAATCAGAGTACTTGCCTCAATTCGAACGACACGGGAAACAACAAACGGGTGAACGTACGGTCCGAGTACTTTCAACAGTTTGACCCTAACACATCAAAATGCCGAATTAAACACAACACCACGGAAACGGAAGGATTTACCCTAAGCTCTACCCCTAGAGACATTTAATCGAACACTACGGAGGCGACAAAGGTCGAACCCAATAACGGATTTAAAACTTGGAATTTAGTCCATAAACTTTGAGGGAAAACAAAGGAACAAGATTACAACATCATAATCTAACATAATTCAAAGCCAAAACGAACTTGAATCAAGAATTCCCAACAAACCCCGAAATTCTTTGAACGGACTTGAAGAACTTCAAACCACATACCTTAATTCAACAAAGAAATGGATAATTCTTCAATAATGGACTTGATATCTTGATTCTATAGTGTTTGGAACATGTTTATGGCCTGATTTTGGAGTTTAAGCTGAAGGATTCTAGGTGGAGGATGAAGGGGGCTTGAGGGAAGGTGCTAGAATGCCCAAAAAATCGACCAAAGGCTATATATTGCTCCCAAAGTCGGTTTTCAACATTTCTACACTTCCCGGCCGTGTCAAATGACACGGTTGAGTCAGGGGTCGTGTCACCCATCCAGAAGACTTTTGCCTATCCGTAATAGCTTGACACAGCCCGCGTCAAATGACACGGCCGTGTCACTGCACCAGGATCCACTATTTCGACCATAACTCCTTCGTCAGGGCATCGATTGACTGTTTGAACCATTGGAAAGTTAACTCAATTCTATACAGTGCTGTCAAATTTTAGAATTTTTGGGTTTTTCTGGAATTTATGATGATCGATCGAAGTCAGCCCTTGTGCATATCACTACTCGTAAATATCTACTCTTATTCTATTAACACCCTTTTGGTAATACAATCATATCTTACGGCCATAACTATCGTGTCACCACTTCGATATTCCGGTCAGAACAAACATACTCCGAAAATCACAAAACTCGACAATTACCAACCATAAACATTCCAATTCCGATCGTCACAACACACGGTTCCAAATAACCACAATACAACATGGAAATTGCAAATAAATTCTCAACTAAATACGTCCGAACAACACACACACAAATACTAAAATACACGGATATTACTCCCTTACCCTTTAAAAAGAAGTTTCATCCCGAAACTTAAGATTCAAAAAGGTCAGGGTATCGGGCTCCATATTATCCTTGGTTTCCCACGTGGCCTCCTCAATTCCATGCTTAGACCATTGGACCTTTACTAACGGAATTACTTTCCATCTCAATTGTTTCACTCGTCGCTCTAATATGGTTACCGGTTGCTCTTCGTACGTAGCATCATCATTAACCTCAATCTCTTGATAATCAATAACATGGCCGGGATCGGGAACATATTTATGCGGTTGTGAAACATGAAACACGTTATCGACATGACTAAGCGTCGGAGGTAACGCCAGTCGATTGGCTACAGCACCTACCTTGTCCAGGATCTCGAAGGGACCAATATAACGAGGACTAAGATTCCCCTTCTTACCAAACCGAAGAACTCCACGAGTCGGTGATACTTTCAGCAACACATGATCTCCTGCCTGAATCTCTAACGGTCGATGTCAAACGTTCGGCATATGACTATTGTCGACTCTGGGCGGTCAACAGCCTTTGTCGAATAACTTCGACTTTCTCCCATGTTTGAATCATCAAGTCTGGTTCTACTCCAAGTAATTCGTACGGTTCTTCCCAACAAATTGGGGATCTACACTGTCTTCCATATAATGCTTCAAATGGATCCACTCCAATCGAACCATGCCAACTATTATTATACGCAAATTCGATCAATGCTAAATGAACCTCCCAATCTTGTTTCCAATCCAACGCACAAACCCTCAACATGTCTTCCAAAGTCTGGATGGTTCTCTCCGACTGCCCATCCGTCTAAGGATGATAAGCAGTGCTGAAATTCAGTTTGGTACCGAGTGCTGGATGTATTGCCTTCCAGAAATGTGACACAAAACGACCATCGCGGTCCGAAACAATACTCTTTGGGGTACCATGGAGTCTCACAATTTCTGCAATAAACAAATGAGCAAATCTCTATGGTCCCCAAGTATCTCTAATGCCCAGAAAATGTGCTGATTTGGTTAGTCGATCAACGATTACCCAAATCATACTCATCCCAGTTCGCGCCCTTGGTACTAAAAATCCATCGCAATGTCTTCCCACTTCCATTCCGGAATTGGTAACGGTTGCAACTTCCCATTAGGTCTTTGATGCTCAGCTTTAACCTGCTAACAAGTTAAGTATTTTGACATGAACTCCATTACATCTTTCTTCATATTTGGCCACCAATTTTTTTTTTCAAATCTTTATACATTTTACTCGTACCCGGATGAATCGAGTATGGAGTAGAATGTGCTTCATTCAAAATCACTTGTTTACGATCATCCTGATTCAGTACACAAATACTACCTTGAAATTGAAGAACACCATCATCGTGTATCATGAATCCAGGTGCCTTTCCTTTAATAACATCTTCTCGAAGCTGCACTAACAAAGGATCATCTAACTGTTTGGACTTAATGTCCTCAATCACGGAGGGTGTGACCTCAAGGAAACGTAATTGGCCTTGAGTCACTTGAGGCCAAATTTCAATCTCGAAATCTAATAATTCTCACCTGAGCTTCGGTTGAATGGTGAGTAATTCCAATTTATGCAACACGACTAACCTACGGCTCAAAGTATCAGCAACGACATTCGCTTTACCTGGATGGTAAAGGATGTAAAGATCATAATATTTAATCAATTCCAACCATCGCTGATGGCGCATATTAAGCTCCTTCTGCGTGAATATATACTTCAAGCTCTTATGATCCGTATACACCCGACAAGAAGAACTATATAAATAGTGCCTCCAAATCTTCAATGCAAACACTACAGCGATTAACTCAAGATCATGGGTAGGATAATTCATCTCATATAGCTTTAATTGCCGAGATGCATAAGCCACTACTATCTCGTCTTGCATCAATACATATCCCAATTCTTGTTTCACTATAAATAACGAAACCTTCTATTCCTTGTGGTAGGGCTAGGACCAGAGACGTTGTCAGCCTCTTCTTCAATTCATCAAAACTCCTCTGACACTCGTCACTCCATTCGAATTTCTGAGTTTTCTGTAATAATTGGGTGAGCGGTCGAGCAATTTTTAAGAATCCCTCGACAAATCGACGATAATAACCGGATAATCCCAAAAAACTCCAGACTTTCTTAACATTCTGTGGGGGATCCCAAGCTAAGACTGCTTCAACCTTCTGAGGGTCTACTCGAACACCATCGGAGGATATAATGTGACCTAGAAAAGCAACTTCTTTCAGCCAGAATTCGCACTTACAGAACTTAGCATAAAGCTTATCAGCCCTCAAAATACTCAACACAATTCTCAAGTGTTCGGCATGCTCCATTTCGTTCTTGGAATAGATTAAGATATCATCAATAAACACCACCACAAATTTATCAAGATATTCGATAAACGTTTTGTTCATAAGTTGCATGAATGCCACCGGAGCATTCGTCAAACCAAAAGGCATGACTACAAATTCATAATGCCCATACCTTGTTCGGAATGCCGTTTTTGGAATATCCGAATCCCGAATTTGCAGTTCATAATATCCCGATCTTAAGTCAATCTTAGAGAAAATCGTAGCCCCTTGCAATTGATTAAATAGATAATCGATTCTAGAAAATGGATATTTGTTCTTGATAGTGAGTTTATTCAACTCACGATAGTCAATGCATAACCGCAAAGATCCGTCTTTCTTCCGTCAAACAATACAGGTGCACCCCATGGAGACGCACTAGGCCGAATATAATCTTTGTCCAGCAGTTCACCCAATTATTTCTTCAACTCTTGCATTTCTGATGGGTCCATTCTGTATGGTGCCTTGGATATTGGCGCCGCATTAGGCTCTAGTTCGATAATGAACTCCACCTTGCAATGTGGCAGTAATCCTGGCAAATCATCCAGAAATACATCTGGAAATTCATTCACAACTGGGATAGAAGATAACTGCACTCCGCCAGCTTCTGTCTTCATTGCATAACACCAATAACTGGTACAACTTTGGTTCAACAATTTCATAGCCTTCATGGCTCGGATTTCCATAAGTACCAGGTTTCTGCCCTGCAAAAACATATTCAGTACCATCTTGATTAATGATCGAGATTATCCTTCGACGATAATCCATTACTGCCTCATAACGATCTAACCAATTATCACCGAGAATTAAACCTTCTCCCTTCATATTAATCACAATCAAATCGGATGACCAATATCTACCACCGATGGTTACAGGAAAATTGACAATCTCTCGATCCCTAACTATCCTTTCCCCACTCGGCAGTCCAATAATAAAAGGTTCGCATGCAGAAAGACCGTCAAGACCCAAACGATTCACACAAGACAATGATAAAAAAGAATTAGTAGCTCCAGAATCAAACAATACATCTATCGGGTGCATAGAAATATAAACAATACCTGACGTAGTTGCAGCCCCTACGTCATCAGTCCGCCTCATCTCATACAATCGGGGTGGGGCTGATCCAGTGCTACGTGTATTCTTATGCTCAGTTTTGCCTCTACCACTGCCATGTCCAACACTCGGAGTTGGCTGACCTGTAACTGTTCTTGCCAGAGTAGGAGGTCGTTTGAAAGGATTCCACTCGCTTACTCATAATAGGATGCCCAATATCCCTGTTTCCCGCACGTAAAATAAGTAACAGGGCGCAAGGAACAATAAGAACTAACATGCCCAGGAACTCCACAATTAAAACAACTCTCGGCGCTCCTCCACTGGGTTAAGGGGAACCAATGGAAGACTGCGCCGAAGCTTGAGGCCTACGCGATCCACTTCTTCGAAAACTACCATAAAATTTCAGCTTCTTTGAACTAGGAGCCGTCTGAACTGGCACTGTTACCATCTCATAAGCTAGCACTCTGTCTTGATATTCTCTCAATGTAGCACATCCAAGACCAGCCATATACTTTCGGACCTCAGGTTTTATTTTCACATCAAAATGAAGTATTTTATCCGCTTCATCCCTGACTCGGTCCTGAACATATACTAACTGCATGTTGTACTTCTTAATTGCCTCTGCGATAGGGACATCTTCGGGCTGAGCTCTAAAGAATTCACTAATCCTGGCTAATTGTACTGGCACGGGACAATATCGCGCCTCCATTAACTCTTTAAATTCTTCCCAAGTGACATCAAGATCCTTGGGTCTAACAGCCCACCACCAGTTAAACGCGTCATCAGTAGTCAAATACTGTGCAATCAGAACCTTCTTGGCCTCAGGGCAGCCAATACCATCGAATATCTTTTCTAGCTCAACCAACCAATGATCCCAGTTGTTTGCATCGCCAGAACCATCAAATCTAGGAGGATTCATTTTCATCACTTCTTGAAGACACCAACCCTAAACTCTCCTGCCAGTATTAATGTTCTGCACCACCTGAGCTAATTGGTGCACTTGGGTCACAACTTGCTGGAGGACATTAGGCACTTCGACCTCTGCACTCCCACTTGCACCTCCCAAAGGAATCGGGTCTGATCTAGCTGCAGAACAGGATGCCGAGTCTGAAACGGACATCTCGGACTCGGATAAGGCTACTCTGCCACGGCCTCGTCCGTGTTGATGGATAGCTCTACCTCTCGGCATACTGGAGAATAAGAATGGTTCAACAAGGAAACGATTACAACAATAGATTACACAATGACAAAGATAATTACTCCCAAAGGAAAGAAATAACCAATATCCAACGAGTCTTTCAGCACAGGCAGCATGGGATGGTAGCACGTCAATGATATCATGGACAACAACCGACTCACTTTAACATACCCAAAAACACTAACATTCTAGGTATCCATAAACCTAATCTCTAATACCATATTCTGTAACACCCCCATGATTTACAGAGATATTGCAGCGCCGCAGATTCCTTTTGGGGAACCTACCAGGCTTTGACCAACATAAGACACATTAACAAACAACAAACTGAGACATTAACACGTATAAAACAAACAACACCCTCAGTACGACATACATCACAAGATAGTACATTACATAATCCCGTTGGATCGCAACAAACACAACAACTCAAATTGATCCAAACACAACACCAACAACCATCATTAAACATAAATTACATTACGTGACAGTACCCGCGTGAGTACAAAATCAAAACTCCACTATGACCATGACCATACGACCACCGACTCAAAATAGTGCACGATATCCGTGCTGCCCACCAAGCTCGTGTCCGCCCTGTACTGGTTCTCCTACTGGACCTGTACCTGAATACACAAAAGTATATCCACCCCCGAAGGGGTCAGTAAGAAGTCGGTGCAAGTACAACGATTCTAGAATATGTACAACAAGTGAATAAACAACAAAAATCACGGTGCCATCACATATATTCCGAAATACAATACCATAATCATTATCAAAAAACAACCTCCCGAGCTATACTGGCCCTGTACCTCTCGAGCAAGGTACACACCCCAGGGACACCTCATCAGGACCTCCCTGGTGTATGTAGGTCACAAGTCGTCCAGAAATAAGTCTAGAGGGGGTGTGAATAGACTTATTGAAACTCTTTTCCACAAAGGATGAGTTTCTAAGCTGATGGTACAGATGACTTAGAGTCGTCTGTAGTTAATGTAAGTACGGAAGTCAGCTGATGACGAACACAGAAATAATCAATGGAACACTTAAGTATGAATGCAGCAGTTAAGTATGATGATGAAAGCAGTAAAACACGCAGGCAGTTATAGTGGTCTCAGAGGTGGGATAATCCTCTACTAATCCACTTTTTTCCAAACCAGTTGGAGATGAATTCACTATAATTCCCAACCAGTGATAAATATTACAATGATTCAACCAATTACAATAGCTTCCAACCAGTGGAATTCCTTTCCGTTGCAACTCCCTTTGACTGCCTTGCACCTATTGATCTATGATCCTTGGATACCTTTACAGTCTCTCGGACTTCAACCAGTGAAGTACCCCAAACTCAGGTTTTAAAGACACGAGTGATTGTCTTCTCCAACTAAGAGCTTTCTTCAAGTATGAACTTAGAGTACGGCTATTTCACGATGCTATAGTTCGCTTTTATTGCTTTGTTTGTTTTGATTGCTTATAAGTGTTGTTCGCATCGTATTGCTCAAGTTCAAATCTTCGGATATATATAGGTGTCGATCCTTGAGCATTTCTTCATAGCCATTGCAAATCTGTAACAAATCCGTCTGTTGGAGAGATAGACTTCTGTGTTTTTTCTTTTTGAACGTTGCAAGGCTGGATTCCCATATTTTAATCCAATATCCGACTGTTGTGAAGACTTCCATGTGAATGCCCTAAATCTTTTGATTTTAATATGCTTAAAGTCTCCAGTGGTAGATCTGGATGAATTACTTAATTCATATCCTTTCCGAAAATCTCTCCAGTCTGTCTCTAGTCACCCGCATGTGACTTTCCATAAATATTGACTATTCAACGCATGCTGACGTGGACTGGAGTACTTGGCTGATCACTTAACTGGTCTCTCTGTGGTCAACCTATCTGATGTGCAGTCAACTTTCTCTGCTGTCGACTTCTCTGATGTGCCGATTTGTCTGTAGTCTTCCGACCTGATTGAACTTGACTGATCTGATAGTCTGACTTCAGACGACTTGACTTTCCGTCTTGACTGCAGTCTGGTCTAACTTCGCTGATTAATTCGTTGACCAGAACTTCTCTGATGAAGGTTGCCTGATAAAGCTTGTCTGAGGTCAACCTTATCTGAACAGGTGAGTTGACCAAGACTCGGCTGATGGATACTTATCTGATTTGAACTTAGTCGATTTTTTAACACCTAACTTATGTCGCCTATAGAAGACACTCATTTGGTTCTTCTTTTCATTTTGCCAAGTATTTAACTTATGACAGTCTTGGCCTATGGAAGATACTCATTTGGTTCTTCCTTACATTTTGCCAAGTAATAGATTTACATTTGAACATATAATGATGACATCATCAAAATCTAATAAGTATTCCTAACAAATTCCCCCTATTTTGATGATGGCAAAACTTTAAGCAATTATTCAAATGCACAGGTCTGCACATAAGTGCAAGACACAAACTAAAATCAGTCTTGTTTTGAGACAACTAAAGGTTGCATTCAAATGACTGTTTATATTAAATTTCTGTTTTTTTTACAAGTACATCATCTTTGAATGAACAAACAAATACAGAAAAATTACAAGTCTTTCAAAATAAAAATTACAAGAAAAATACAAGAACAAAACAAGTCCTATCTGCCTCTGCCTCTGCGGACAGTTTGCTTGGGAGGCCTAAAAATCTATGCACCGATTGGTCTTTTCTTGATAGGGGCTAGGCCATACTTCCTCCTGATAACTAGAGCGGCAAAATCTTGTTCTTCTTTGGAAGAGAACTTATGCTCTTCACACAACTTCCTTATCTCATTTAGCAATGCTAGCTCATCTAATTCGTTGTTTTGCAAAGTCGGAGGATCTTCAGGTCTGAAGGGAGGAACCATGGGGTATGCATTCCATGCCTTTGCATGTTTTACTAAGATGGCCCAGAGAGTTGGATGTGTTGATTCCATAAAGTTAATAAAAGTCTGCTGTGGGGAGCAATTTTTCTCCTGGAGTAACTCCCAGATATAAAATTTTTCAATGAACTGCTTCTTTGCAGTTCCCCACGTTGGACCGGCTTCGATAGGTAGGAAATCCTCAACAAACCACAACTCTTTGCCTTCCCATTCTAATGTAGGCTCTTCTCCAAGTCTGGTCCTCCTTCTCTTGGCTGCAGGCTGATCATCAGTCTGCTCTGGATCAGCTTTTTCCTTCCTCTTTGCAGTTGATGCCTCAGCTTCAAGTAATTGGACATCTTGCCTCTTCCTCATTCTAAGCTCATGAACCTGACCTTATCTAACTTCCCCCTGCTCTCCTTCCCCCTTTTTGCCAGCATCAACCAATATGGTCAATTGCTGTTCTACTCGATGCATCCAGTCAGACATGCCAAGGGGCATTCTGGAATTGTTGGGATGATGAGGTTGAGGAGCATTCCTCTGCAGTAGGGTGTCAATCTTGGCATTTATGGTCTGCAGGTCAGGTGAGATTCTTGCGGCAAGCAGCTCTTCCAAGGATTCTTTAACTATGATGTGGATCAGCTTAGTCATCACAGGGGAGATAGGTGATGGCTGAGGTGAGTGCTCACCGATGCTTTCTATGCCTGCAGGTAGGTTTGCAGTTGACCTACCTATTTGCAGACTCCTGTCTGCAGGCAGCTGATCAGGTGGGGTCTGATCTGGGGTCCCCGACCTATCATCAAAATCTCCATCTAGGCTGGTGTAACGGGTAGGAGCCCTAGCCTCTTCTTTTTCTTCTCTTTCTTCAGCCTCTTTCACTTCCTCTTCTTTGTCTTTCTCCTCTTTCTTCTTCCTCTTTCTCTTCTTCCTTCTCTTCCTCCTCTTCTTCCTTCTCTTCTCCTTCCTTTTCTTCCTCATCATCCTTTTTCTCTTCTCTATTATCAGCATTATCATCATCATCAACATTATTTTCTTGTTCAACTTCTTCTCCTTCTTCCTCATCTTCTTCTACCAATTCTTCAGTCTTTTCCACTTCTTCAGTTTGTTTTTCTTCTACTATGATATTTTCTTCTTTTTCTTCTTTCTCTTCCTCCTGCCTCTCTTCTTCTTCCTAATTTTCAACTAATATTTTTTCTTCTTCTTCCTCCACTACCTCCTCAATTCTTATTTCTGTTTCAACTACTTCTCCTTCTTCATTAAGGGTTACATCAAAAACACTACTCATTATCATGTGGATGAGCTGGTCCATGTTTGTTTTAAAATTGGACATGAACCAGTCTTCCTGGAGTATTAAAATTAGATCTGACTCATTGCAAAAATGGATGAGTAGATCCTCTGTTGCCTAGGGATATTCCCAGCTACTCCCTTCAATAAAAGCTTGAATTTAAGTGAATGGAACAGATTTAAGCGATTTCCATTCCTCAAAAATGTCAATAAAAGAATGTTTAAGGACGTGTTGCTTTACCAGAAGAAGTTGCTCTACAGACAGGTTGAAAGAATTGTGTTCAAGCAGGTTAAACGAATAATTAGCTTCTGAAATGTGAATAATCAGACCTGCTTCTTCTTCTTCTGATATGAAATAAGGGTTGAGGACAGGAACCATCTGAGTTTCCATGCTGGTAGGAGCAGGCTGATCCTCCACGTGTTCTGGTGTAGGTGTAGATAAGTACTCTGGCTCCTCCTCCTTTGCAAAGTCTAGACGCCTGGGTCTCTTAGGGGATGGTTTTGGAGAGGATTCGATTATTAATGGCTCTCCAGGGGCTGTTCCCCTTCTCTTGAAGCGGACGGATATAGGGGTATCGTCTGAGTCTGAGTCAGACCTGGCTGCAGGTTGATCCCTGGCTACAGCTTGATCTTCGGATGAGTCGCCTGAGCTCGAAGGGCATCTGTAGGGAGTTCGCTCTACAGACATTTACCTTAGCAACTCAGATACTTTCCTCTCACCTCCTAGCCTCCTCAGGGTCTCTTGGTCTAAGTGACCAAGCCTCTTGTTGATGTGGAAGGGGTCACGGTTTCCCTTCGCCACACCAAGCTGCTCCAAAATCCAACTGAGCTGCGTTCCAAATGCCAGGTTGTTTTTAAATCTTTTCTCATCGTCCAGCCACTGGGCTTTGTTCACCTCACGTACTAATTGTCTAAAGATATAGTAAGACCAATCAATTGGTTGATCTTGGATAAGGGCCCCCAGAACCATAAATTTGGTTGACGACAGTTGATCATAACTCCCAGCCATACCCATCACTATCTTGTTGGTGATGTCCAACACATAGCGATATTCTTTCCGAATCTCATTCCTCTTCGCGGTTAGCTTCAACTTTTCCGGCTGGTCAACAACCTTGATTTTCAGCCACGTGTCGGCTGTGTTCTGCTTCAGGGCTTTGACAGCCATTCCATGAGACTTCATCCCAAAGATTTTCCCGATCGATTCTGGAGTGATATCCACTTGGACACCACAAATTGAGCTCCTTATTCCTGATTCGATAACTCGGGCTTCTCTGTAAAAAGCGATAACAGCCTCTTTGAAAAGGTATTTAGGGCTGATATCCAGAAATGGGTCTATCCCATTTGCCTTCATCGATCTGATGAGATGTCGTACGTCGTTGTCTAGGTTTGCCTCAAGCAATCCTTCGAAATCGACGACCAAGGAGAAAATAATCTGGTCCTTCACCGCTTTTAGATTAACTCCGTTGAAGTATGCTTCCATTTCTGCGCACGAAGAATTCTCTGAGTGTATGAAAATTCGAAAGGATTTTTGCTTTGTGGAAATTATGGTTCGTAAGCGTAAAGAAGGTAAAGTGAAATGTCTTTTCATATTTAAAAGGAAATTGAAGCGACGTTTAGAATATTAAATTAATTTTTGAGTCGGTTCAAATTTGAATTAGTGGGTCGTGTGAACGTGTAAGAGTGCTAGCTTGTCATTGTGGAATCGTGTAAACGTGAGATTTCCATGCGTAGATAAATAATAATAAAATATTCAGGGGTCGGTCAAAATTAGAAAACTTAGCTGATTGACCGTTGACTGTTTGACTGTTCTGCATCAGGTAACTCTCCTTCTCTGCTTCAGGTAGGTTCTGATGCCTGTGGTCAGCTTAGTCCGTCCTTCGTCTTTTCGTCTGGTCTGACCAGGTAACTTCCTTTGCTCGACTGATCTGGTCTTCAGGTAGATTTCTCGTCTGTACTAGATTCCCAATCTAGTAATCCATGTTACCTGCTCAGCTCCAAAAAACTTTCTTCGGGTAAAGGTTTGGTGAAAATGTCAGCAATTTGATATTCTGTGCTAACTCTTTCAACTCTGACTCTCTTATTAAGCACATGGTCTCTTATGAAATGATGCTTAACATCAATTTGCTTCGTCCTTGAGTGCAATACTGGATTGTTGATGATTGCAATTGCACTATTCTTGTCGCACCAAATTGGGACTTCATTTGCAATAATGTTGTAATCCCTTAGCTGTTGTCTGATCCACAAGATCTGGGCACAACAGCTACCTGCAGCTAGATATTCTGACTCTGTTGCTGAGATAGAGTTAGATATCTGATTTTTGCTAAACAAGGATATCAGTCTAGTTCCTAGGAATTGGCACGTTCCACTGGTGCTTGTCCTATTGATTTTACAACCTGCAAAATCTGCATCTGAATATCCTGACAGCTCAAAGTTGTCATCTTTAGAATACCATAAACCGACATTAATGGTAGGCTTAAGATATTTGATGATCCTCTTAGCTGCTTCCAGGTGTGACTGCTTGGGTTTAGACTGGAATCATGCACATACTCCTACAGCAGATGAAATGTCTGGCCTGCTTGCAGTCAGGTAAAGAAGCGATCCAATGTGTCCTCTGTAGTGGGTTGAGTCCACTGATATGCCTTCTTCATCTGCTTCAAGGTGTGTACTTGTGCTCATATGAATTCTTGCTGTCTTGGCCGATTCCATTCAAAATCTCTTGATTAGGTCTCTGGTGTATTTGGCTTGGTTGATGAAAATTCCATTTTCCGTCTGCTTAACTTGCAGTCCTAGAAAGAAATTAAGCTTTCCCATCAAACCAGGGGGTTGCTCCACATAGACTTCTTCTTCTAGAATTCCATTGAGGAAGGCACTCTTCACATCCCTCTGGTAGACTATGAAATCTTTGAATGCAGCATATGCAAGGAATAGTTTGATGGCTTCTAGTCTTGCAACTGGTGCATAGGTTTCATCAAAATCTATCCCTTCGCATTGTGTATACCCTTTAGCAACAAGTCTGGCTTTATTCCTAACAACAGCTCCATCTTCATCGCATTTGTTCTTATACACCTATTTGGTGCCAATAACCTTCTTATGATCTGGTCTCTCTGTTAGTTTCCAAACATTGTTCATTTCCATCTGATTAAGCTCTTCTTTCATAGCATTGATCCAAGAATAGTCTTCCAGGGCTTGCTCTGTTGTTTTAGGTTCAATTTGAGACATAAAGCATGAAAACATTGCCATTCCTACGGGTAGAGTAGACTGTCTTGTCTTGACTCCATCAGTTAGCTTCCCAACTAACTTAGGAATGTCTTCTTCTTCAGGGTCTGTTCTCCCTGTAGATTTACTTTGGTAAGTTTCTTCTCTCTCTGGATCAGCTTGGTTCTGGCCTTCTTGGTCTAAAACTGGCTCAGCTACCATCTTGTCATCTGCAGATGGGATTCCTGTCTGATCTGCAGATGAGTATTTATCAGCTACAGATAGGTCTTCATCAGCAGCAACTGGATCAGGTAGGTTTTGTGATCCTATATGATCTGTAGTTGGATATTCAGCAGCTACAGATGGGTCTTCAGACTGATCTGCAGGTGAGTCCACCATTCCTGTGTCATGGACAATGACTTCTTCCAGGGTGGCAGATTTGAGCTTATTCTCTATCAGCTCCACCTTTTTTCCTGTACTCCGCAGTAGTTTCATCAAATACAACATGAGGTGTTTCTTCCACAACTAAGGTTCTTTTATTAAAGACTCTATATGCCTTGCTTCTTTGTGAGTATCCCACAAAGAGACCGTCATCAGTTTTAGCATCAAAGGCATTTAGTTGGGTTTTACCATTGTTGTGGATGAAACACTTACAACCAAAAATATGAAAATATGCAACAGTTGGTGTTCTGCCATTCCAAACCTCATTGGGAGTTTTGCCATGTCTCCCTACTATCATACTCCTATTCTAAGAGTGACATGATGCGTTGACAGCTTCAGCCCAGAACCTCTTGGGCAGGTCAGCTTCTGCAATCATGGACCTGGCAGCTTCCTTCAAGGTTATGTTCCTTCTTTCAGCAACACCATTATGCTGAGGGGTCCTGTCTACAGAGACTTCATGCTGGATCCCATTCTGATCACTGTAATCAGTGATTGCCTTGTTGAGAAATTCTTCTCCTCTATCTGATCTGATCTTGATGATTGAAAGAGATTTCTCATTCTGGATCCTCCTTAGCATCTCAGGTAACTTGGTTAGTGTTTTTCTCTTTTTATAGAGAAAAACAACCCATGTGTATCTTGAGTAGTCATCTACTACTACTAGAGCATGCTTTCTGCCACTTAAGGTCCTTGGCTTGATGGGACCAAATAGATCCAAGTGAAGTAGATCTAAAATCCTTGTTGTAAGAGTGGTAGGTTGAACTGGCTTGAATGATGCTCTGGTCTGCTTCCCTTTCTGACATGCATCACAGAGAGCTTCCTTCTTGAATACTTCTTATCGAAGTCCTATGACCAGCTTCTGAGAACTAATCTTGTTGATAGCTTTGAAATTTAGGTAACATAGTCTCTTGTGCCACAACCACCCATTCTCAGCTATTATCTTAGATAGAAAAAAGGTATTAGGAGTTTCTGTGTTCCAATCTATCATATAGACATCCCTTCTTCTGAATCCTTGTAGCTTCACTTCTCTAGATATGATATCTATCACCATTAGTTTCCAGATGGTGAAGACTACTAGGTTCTTATCATCACAAAACTGACTTATGCTTAAAAGATTATACTTGAGTCCCTTGACATAACGAACTTTGGATATGGTGATGTTTCCTCTGTGCAGCTCTCCAAAACCTTTAGTCTGCCCTCTAGAGCTATCTCCAAAGGTTACATCTGGACCTCTTTCTTTGGTATAATTTGATAGCACCTTCTTGTTCCCGGTCATGTGCCTTGAGCATCCGGAATCTACAAACTTTTATTCACCTCCTATATTTGAATTTGTAGAGATGTTGTAGTAGTCCTTTCATCTTTTCTGCAATCAGACAAGCAGAGATTTAGGTATCCAAATCTGTGTGGGTCCTCGGGGGTTAGATGGTTTCCTGGAGAACTGGTTTCTCCTGGGATTGTGAAAGTTTCTGTTATTACCCCTATAAGGTGTGTAAGGTCTGGGCCTTTATCCTCGGTTAGGATTGTGTACCGGATATGCCTCATAAAATTGATGTGTGCCATTTCTAAATCTAGGCTAAGACCATTTATGGAATCTTTGGGGTCTCCACGTCTGTTCATTTTGAAAATTAGGATAACCTTGAGGTTTCCACTTGCCCCTCCCATTTTGAAATCTATTTCTGGGGAGTCTTTGATAATAATGGGCATGTTGTCTGGGCTGCTGCTTCTGCCTTGGCCATTGCCTAGTCTCATGTCTAGGTGGTTGTGTGGTGTATCTTTGCTGCATCCTAGACCTGTGACTTGGTTGTTGCCTATTTTGAAATACAAGTTTATATATTGGCTCAGCAGATGAGACAATTATTTCTCCCTTGATGAAAGTGGTTTTAGAACTAGAGGGAGTGTGGGGGTCATATCCAAGGCCTGATCTGGAATATAATGGCCTTTCATTCGTACACAATTCGTCCAGGGTTAGAGATGCCTTAAGGGAGGTTATTTCCTTCGCCTGAGTTTTAGTTAGCTGAGTCAGTTTAGTAAACTCAGCTTTGACATGAGCAAGTGCAGCTGGTTTTTCACTATTCAAAATAGTTAAAGAGTTGACTGCAGCCTGTTTTTCAAGATCAGCTTTGGTTTTATTCAGTTCTAGGCTGAGTTTTTCGAAATCATTTTTCAGCTTCCCATTCCCATCTTGCAGTTGGGTTCTCTCGGCTAATACAGTTTGGTGTGCAGATTTTAATCTCTCAAAATCTTTGAGAAGCTGATTTACAGACTCGTGTAAGTCCATGTCTTGTGACATGTCTGAGCTGTTATTATTTGAAACTGAGGGTTTAGATGTTACCTCTTCATCATTTAGGTTGGCCATCAGGAAATCATATTCTTCATCATCATCAGAGAAGAACCTGCTGCTTGATTCTACTCGCTCTTGGTCTTCTCCAACGAGGGCCTTCCTTCGGTCTTCTTTTCTGCTTACCTGCTTCTTGATCTCGTCCTTCTTTAGATCAGGACAGTTGATTTGAATGTGTCTTATCTTGTGACAATTATAACACTCCACCTTCCCGCTAACAGCCTTTTGATTTCTCCTGGGGTTCTCTTTATAATTCTTCTTGTACTTGGAGTAATTCTTTCTAAAGTTGCTGAACCTTTGCATTATGAATGCCATCTCTTCCTCAAAATCAAGTGGATTTTGAGGTTTGACATCAGATAAGTTCTTGGTGGGGGATTCAGCTGCAAACGCTATTCCCTTCTCTGCAGGCTCGGTTGATGATGAACTTGGAAGCTCAAACTCATAAGCCTTTAGATCAGAGAACAGCTCTTGGATCTTTATTTTATTAAGATCATTGGATTCTCTCATGGCCACTGCCTTCATATTCCATTCTGGGTTGAGAGATCTTAGAACCTTCAATGTCATTTCCCTGCTGCCATATTTTTTCCCCAGAGAGTTGATTTCATTAATAATCTCTGTGAATATTATGTCTACTTGGTTGATAGACTCTCCATTCTTCATTTTGAAGTTGTCAAACTTTTGGGTAGCGATTGACAACTTGTTCTCTTTTATCAGCTCCGTTCCCTCACACATTAAGACTAATGTGTCCCAGATTTCTTTTGCATTCTTGCAATTCTTGATCTTGACCATTGTTGATTTGTTAAGAGTTTGGTACAGCATGTCTCTGGCCCGGTTGTCAAGGTTGGCCAACTTTCTTTCTTCTATGGTCAGCTTCGTCCTCTTCTTTGGAATCTTTTCTGGCTTCCCGGCTGCAATCTCCTCAGGAGTGTTGTCCTTCTCGAATATGAAAGGACCATCTTCGATAATGCACCACATGTCATCATGGATAGAAGATAAGTGTGCCTGCATCCTCATCTTACAAAGATCATACTCGTCAACTAAAAACACAGGTAATCTAGAATGCATGTGCTCTATTTCTAAAATAAGCTTAAAATATATCCTCGATATATGGACCTGGTTCTTAAAATATTGAACCAACCACTCTGATACCACTTGTAGGTCACAAGTCGTCCAGGAATAAGTCTAGTGGGTGAATAGACTTATTGAAACTCTTTTCCACAAAGGATGAGTTTCTCAGCTGATGGTACAGATGACTTAGAGTCGTCTATAGTTTATGTAAGTGCGGAAGTCGGCTGATGACGAACACATAAATAATCAATGGAACATTTAAGTATGAATGCAGCAGTTAAGTATGATGATGAAAGCAGTAAAACACGCAGGCAATTATAGTGGTCTCAGAGGTGGGGTAATCCTATACTAATCTACTTTTCTCCAAACCAGTTGGAGATGAATTCACTATAATTCTCAACCAGTGATAAATATTACAGTGATTCAACCAATTACAACAGCTTCCGACCAGTGGAATTCCTTGCCATTGCAACTCCCTTTGACTGTCTTGCACCTCTTGATCTACGATCCTTGGATGCCTTTACAGTCTCTCGAACCTCAACCAGGGAAGTACCCCGAACTTAGGTTTTAAAGATACGAGTGATTGTCTTCTCCAACTAAGAGATTTCTTCAAGTATGAACTTAGAGTACTGCTCTTTCACGATGCTATAGTTCACTTTTATTGCTTTGTTTGCTTTAATTACTTGTAAGTGTTGTTCGCATCGTATTGCTCAACTTCAAATCTTTGGATATATATAGGTGTCGATCCTTGAGCATTTCTTCATAGTCATTGCAAATCTGTAACAAATCCGTCTGTTGGAGAGATAGACTTCTTTGTTTTTTTATTTTGAACGTTGCAAGGCTGGATTCCCATATTTTAATCCAATACCTGACCGTTGTGAAGACTTCCATGTGAATGCGCCGAATCTTTTGATTTTAATATGCTTAAAGTCTCCAGTGGCGGGTCTGGATGAATTACTTAATTCATATCCTTTTCGGGAATCTCTCCAGTCTGTCTCTAATCGCCCGCATGTGACTTTCCATAAATATTGACTATTCAACGCATGCTGACGTGGACTAGAGTACTTGGCTGATCACTTAACTGGTCTCTCTGTGGTCAACCTATCTGATGTGAAGTCAACCTTCTCTGCTGTCGACTTCTCTGATGTGCCGATTTGTCTGTAGTCTTCTGACCTAATTGAACTTGACTGATCTGATGGCCAGACTTCAGACGACTTGACTTTCCGTCTTGACTGCAGTCTGGTCTAAATTCGCTGATTAATTCGTTGACCAGAACTTCTCTGATGAAGGTTGCCTGATAAAGCTTGTCTGAGGTCAACCTTATCTGAACAGGTGAGTTGACCAAGACTCGGCTGATGGATACTTATCTGATTTGAACTTAGCCGATTTTTTAACGCCTAACTTATATGGCCTATAGAAGACACTCATTTGGTTCTTCTTTTCATTTTGCCAAGTATTTAACTTATCACAGTTTTGGCCTATCGAAGATACTCATTTGGTTCTTCCTTACATTTTGCCAAGTAATAGATTTACATTTGAACATATAATGATGACATCATCAAAATCTAATAAGTATTCCTAACAGTGTATAGCCCAACCGAGTGATCCACAGAACTCAAAGTCCAACGGATCCCAGAGGACCCTCGCTGGTTTTACTCGGTCCGCACACACTCAATAAACACAAGGCACAATTCACATTTTTACAACATCACATTTTCACATATTCACACAAAGTACAATAAACGTAATCAGAGTACTTGCTTCAATTCGAACGACACTGGAAACAACAAACGGGTGAACGTACGGTCTGAGTACTTTCAAATATTCGACCCTAACACATCGAAATACCGAATTAAACACAACACAACGGAAACGGAAGGATTTACCCTAAGTTCTACCCTTAGAGACATTTAATCGAACACTACGGAGGCGGCAAAGGTCGAACCCAAGAACGGATTAAAAACTTGGAATTTAATCCATAAAATTTGAGGGAAAATAAAGGAACATGATTACAACATCATAATCTAACATAATTCAAAGCCAAAACGAACTTGAATCAAGAATTCCCAACAAACCCCAAAATTCTTTGAAAGGACTTGAAGAACTTCAAACCACATACCTTAATTCAACAAAGAAATGGATAGTTCTTCAATAATAGACTTGATATCTTGATTCTATAGTATTTGGAACATGTTTATGGCCTGATTTTGGAGTTTAAGAGGAAGGATTCTATGAGGATGAAGGAGACTTGAGGGAAGGTGCTAGAATGCCCAAAAAATCGACCAAAGGCTATATATAGCTCCCGAAGTCGGTTTCAACATTTCTGCACTTCCCGGCCGTGTCAAATGACATGTTCGAGTCAGGGGTCGTGTCACCCGTCCAGAAGACTTTTGCTTATCCGCAATAGCTTGACACAGCCCGCGTCAAATGACACGGCCGTGTCACTGCACTAGGTCCGCTATTTCAACCATAACTCCTTTGTTATGGTTCCGATTGACTCACTGTTTGAACCATTGAAAAGCTAACTCAATTCTCTACAAAGTTGTCAAATTTTAGAATTTTTGGATTTTTCTAGAATTTATGATGATCGGTCGAAGTCAGACCTTGTGCATATCACTACTCGGAAATATCTATTCTTATTCTATTAACACCCTTTTGGTAATACAATCATATCTTATGGCCATAACTCTCGTGTCACCACTTAGACATTCCGGCCAGAACAAACATACTCTGGAAATCACAAAACTCGACAATTACCAACCATAAACATTCCAATTCCGATCGTCACAACACACGGTTCCAAATAACCACAATACAACATGGAAATTATAAATAAATTCTCAACTAAATACGTCCGAACAACACACACACGAATACTAAAATACATGGATATTACACGTAAGGAGTTGCCGATTACCGCCGTAAGGTCCGTGTTACGGCCGTAAGGTACTGCATGTTACGGCCATAACGTACTCGGCTATATATAGCCTGGGCGATGGGTTTTGTGCCATTTTCTTCCCTTCCTCTCTTCCTCTCGCGGTTGACGGACAGATGAGATGGGAACTTTGATTCCTGGTAGATTCTACTCAATTCCAAGGTGTTTTGATAGGCTTTTGTCGATTATATCATCATCTATTCCTTGTTCTTTGTCGGATTGAGGAATTACTTGAAATCTCCTAGGGTTGACTTTCGGGATTTCCTTCTTGATTTTCGTTGTTCGTCTGATTTTGATGAATAGGTTGATGTTATTGAGTATTACTAATTGTGTTCTATGGATTTTATATCCATATTTCTATTTTGTTTAACTCGATTGATGATTTGAATGTTCTTGGGAGTTATTGAACATTTAATGTTCGATTAAATGTCTCAATGAGTTTCCATTCGATAGTTTGGTGGGATTTACGTTATCCTTTGATTCTCGTTGTAATCGTGTTTTTGTTGTTTTCGCCCGGAGGATTGTAGGTGTTCGAGGTTTCCCAGTTGAGCCTTGTTCGTCGGAGTGTTTGGTAGTGATTAATGAGGCAAGTATCTTGCTATACGATTTGTGTCTTGTGAATAGAGACTTTGCTGGGTTTACGATGATTTGGTTTATCTTCGTGAATATGCTTCGTGTGAATTGATTATGAATTGATTATGGCGAACGTTGGATGGTACTGATGATATCCTTACTTGGTTAACGTTGTGGAATTGTGTTGGTTGTGTTAATAATATGGTTTGTGTCGTGCGTGATTGGTCATGATTGAGTTATTGTGATTACGATCACTACGCCATAAGTGTTCATAGGCAATGCTTGTTTATTATTGCAGAAGACACGAAAAGTGTTGCTTTGGGCCAAAGGTAACACCAAACTCTTGTTGTCAATACGGCTGTTGCCTTTGACACCTAAGGCAACACTTTTAGTCTCTACTGCAACTATGGAAAAGTATTGCATTACACCTATAATGCAACAACATAACCAAGGCAACAAGGTGTTGCCTAAGATTTCAAAAAAAAAAAAATAGAACATGGGATCCACATGTGCCACGTCATCAGTGGGTCCCACCTTTGTGCCACGTCATCAGTGGGGCCCATCTTGATGACACGTCATCGGTGGGACCCACATTATGCCACGTCAGCAATTTTTTTTGGTTTTGTAATACTACTTTTATAAAATACAACAGCTAAAGTAAAAGACAACACTTCATACAAATATTTTGAAACAACCATTTTATTTTTACATCAACCCATCCAAAATAAACCACGACAGCCAAAAACCAACAAGGCTGCCAATATAAAATACAAAGTCCTAAATTTATACAAAGCAACAAACCAACAATTTAACTTCAAAAGTACCAAAACCAAGCAACACCACCACCTAACTTAAAAAGTACGAAATTACAAACTCTAAATACAAGTGATCGAAATTTATCAGTGTCCATTTTTTCATTATCAGCAGTTCCTTCAAACTGCAAAACAAAAAAAATAAAGTATCAAAATGAGTAAAAGTTAGTTTCAGATATCAACAAATGCCTCGATCTTTGAAAGGAGGGTGGTTTTTTTACACAAAGCAACAAACAGTTCATAAGTAAATAAAAGGTAGCTGTCTTAGTTCATATTTTCAACTACTTGGACTCTAAGAAGGAATGTAGAAAGGAACTATTAGGTCAAAATAGGCCACTTCAGCATGCCTATCTAATAGACACTTATGCATACATTATTTTAAACAAATACTATTATAATTACGAATAAAAAGCCCTAGGTTGACATTACATGAACAGTGCATCAGTTATCTTCATCATACAGGTCAAGAAATAAGCAGAATCACCCTTACTTCCATTTTTCTGAAGATCTATAATCATTTGATGACCAGTTTGTCACACGCAATCATGAAAACATAGTTCAAAAGCACTCATTTCCGGAAATGCCATAATCAAATCACATTTGCAAAATGCACCACAATTAACCGTGAGCCCACCCCTCCGTAGACCCCTACCGAGACCCCATTGGATCTAACCCGTAGTGGTTAAGATCAAGCTCGCGGACCCACCCCTCCGTGGACCCCTATCGAGACCCTATCGGATCTAACCCGTAGCGAGCATACACACACATCCTTCACTCATGCAATACTAATATATTAAGAATGTAAGTTCATTAAGAATACTCACTAGAGATGGCCACTTACCCGACACCGTTATCATACTCATCACAACACAACAACACAATTAACACGGAATACCCGATTCCATAATTTTAAACAAGCATGGGTATCATTAAGGCCCTCAACGTTCAAGATAATCAAATCATAATCAACTCACACAAATCATATTCACGAGGGTAAACCAACTATCATAAATCCAACATGTAAACTCTATTTGCAGGACACAAATCGTATAAGAAAATACTTGCCTCGAACCGACGATCGAAACGAGACGATGAATGAGATGTGGTTGTACAGCCCCGAACTCCTGAACACAATAGAGAACACGATAGCACCGCAAACACCATATTGGAAAACAAAACTATCTTTTTAAAACGGATGGAAATAGCATGTTGCTGGACTAGAAAGAGTCCACGGTTAAAACTCGTCTTTCGTTGGAGACGTCTGAAAACGTATTTCATCACAATAATAGGGGTATTACGATTTTTCAGTTTTATGTGGCATATACCAATCATCATAAACGAATATAACACATCCGACTAAAGCCTTAAATCAGGTTCAGGCCATCGGCGGATTCTGATCGACCGCCGGGGAACTACCAAACTTTATGAGCTCACGACGCAATTGAAACTATTGTGACAAAGTTTCTCAAGTTTTGCCCTTTTTGAAAAAAAAGAAAAGTGAATATCATAAACATATTTGCCTATTAAATTTGTACAAAAAAAAAACATTTGCCTATTAATTAATATAAAATATTGAAAAGTAATTCCATAATTAATCCCTTCACTTGAGTGCAATTAGAGATGTTAAACGGGCTAGCCCTAGCGGTTTCGGGCTAGCCCTAGCGGGCTTCGGGCTAAACGATCCGGGCTAAAAAAGCCCGGATTTAAACGGGCTAGGAAATATTGGCCCTAACCCTAACCCTAACGGGTTTCGGGCTAAACGGGCTAAATATTTAAAAAATCTATTTTTTATTTTTTTATAAGTAAAAAAAAAAACAATAACAATATATTTTATATATATAGTAACAACTATACTATAATAAATATAACAAAAAATACACTTTTATGTGTATATATATATATATACACTATATTAACAAATACAGTAATAATATATATTATATAATATTAATATATATTTTATATATATAATATTAATATAGTGTATATATATATATACATATATGTATATATATATATATATATATCGGGCTTCGGGCTAGCCCTAACGGGTTTCGAACTAAACGGTCCGGGCCAAAAAAGCCCGAATTTAAACGGGCTAGGAAATATCGGCCCTAAATCAGTTTTTTGGCGGGTTAAACGGGCCAGCCCTTCCTGATCCCGTTTAACATATCTACATGGGGTGACTAAAGTATGGAGTTGACCTCCAAAACCCTCTTCCCGGATATACAAAAAAAAAAAAAAAAAATGGAAGCTAGCTAAGATGGCCGCGCTACGCCGCGCTGCACACGGTCGTGCGGCCTCGAAACCCACTAGAGATGTTAAACGGGCTAGCCCTAGCGGTTCCGGGCTAGCCCTAGCGGGCTTCGGGCTAAACGGTCCGGGCTAAAAAAGCCCGAATTTAAACGGGCTAGGAAATATTGGCCCTAAGCCTAACCCTAACGGGTTTCGGGCTAAACGGGCTAAACGGGCTAAATATTTAAAAAATCTATTTTTTATTTTTTATAAGTAAAAAAAAAAACAATAACAATATATTTTATATATATAGTAACAACTATACTATAATAAATATAACAAAAAATACACTTTTATGTATATATATATATATTGTTGTAAACTTGAGAAAAAAAGAGAGAAATTGGAAGAGAAGAAGAATAATGTGTGTATTCTTATGAGGGCCAAATGCCTTTATTTATAGGTACACATCTAGGGTTTCAGGGGTATAAAGGTCATTCATTAGTAAATACATTAATTACAATATTCCCCCTTGAATGACCTTTAATACATGCTGCCTCATTAAAACCTTGTCGGGAAAACCCAGTGGGAAAAAATCCGATCGAAGGAAAAAGAGTACAGCTACTCCCCCTGAAATCGATTACATAAGATCTTTGAGTTAACGCATTCCGATCTTGTGTACTAGTCTTCTGAATGTTGACATCGGCAACGTTTTTGTGAATAAGTTCGCCAATTAATCACTTAAGTGAATATTTGATGTATCTACCTTTGAGATACAAGTGATATCGTCTTCATACAATACTTCCTCTTGAATATTATGATGTTCATGCCTCATCAAAACTCCTTCGGAAAAACCCTGTGGGAAAAAACCGATAGAGAAAAAGAGTACACAGTATAAATTTGCTCATGTGTTGCATTGGTTGCCTCGTTAAAAACCTTAACTAAGAAAACCCGGTGGGAAAAAACTTAGAAAGGGAAAAAGAGTACAACCATTTGGTCTTCAGGACCTTTTGACCTTCATGGTCGACATAATCTTCAAGCTAATTTAAAAGTTATCACTTCTCCCCCTCAAGATAACAATCTTGCACTCCAATACCATGAATATAATTTTCAGACATGGAGAGATTTAGTAAATAAATCTACTAGATTATCATTATTGCTCTTCTGAAGCTCGTGTGGAAATAAGTTTCATCTTACTTGCCCAAACATTATATGCAACACATAAATGGAAAATATTTATCATCATAATAAATAGGCAGTATGAGAACAAATATGAAATCATTGTAATATCCGCAATTTTCGATTTTTGGTAAATTTCTTTTTTCGGCCGGAGTCCGTTTTGACGGCTCGCTCATGACCGTTTCGTCATTCTGAGAATGATTAATTCTAGACTTTTTGTCATCCGAGTTCGTTTGGGTGTTGTTTTGTTGAGTTCTGTGCTTTTTAGCGACTTTTTCGCACTTGAGTTCGATTCTTGCGAATCTCGTCCGAAACTGCTGTTTCGAATTTTCCCGCAAGTTCGTTTAACTTTGTTAGATGTGTTGTGAACTTCGGTTTGGTTATTCGATCACGTATCGTGATTTCCGGGCGTTTTGGGCCATTTTGTAATTTCTTGAAAGTTACGGGTATCCATATCTGTATTTGTCATCTTGACCCTTTTCTTGGTCGCGTATGATTAATTATTGCATTACGTTTCATCTCGAGTCGTTGATGTCGTCCGCGAACTTTTCGTCGTGTTCGTTCCGTGCGTTTTCGGAAATCGAGGCATCTGGTCGTGGCGAGTGGCGGTGGCCGGACCGGTGCGGCCTTTGTCGGAATCTTGAGCCGAGCAGCGAGCCGATGTATTATGTCGAACAAAGCATCTTGTGTGCGCGGCACACCCATCCGTGCCGCGGCACGGTGCCGAGCGATCTGCGGCACACCTATCCGTCCGCGGCACACTCGTGTGTCTTCCGCGACCTAAACTTGTCAGACTGGGTGCCGCGGCTGCGTAAGCCGCTTGTGACACCGCCGAAACACAGGCGTATTTTCTTGGCTGTGCGCGGCACACTTCAGGTGTGCCGCGGCTGCAAGCGATCATGTGCGGCTCGCCTTTATTAGACGAAATCGGCCGATTTCTCCCCATTTCCACCGCATCGCGAGAGAGTGAGCGAGAGGGGTTGGGTTCTTCATCTATATCTATTGGGGGGTTGATTTTCACCATCTTTCTTCGGTAGTAGAGCCCGGGCAATCAATCTAACGCGTGTTCTACGGATCTTGGTACTTGAATCTCCTAAGGTAATATTCTAAAACCCTATTTTCGATTAATTTGGGGTTTTGGGATTTTCTTCCGATTAGTTCCGCTTTTGTTGGTGGATTCATGATGTATACGATTAATATTGTTAGTATCTTTAGTTTTCCTACGGATTCATGGATATTTTGTGGATTTTTACGGAATCGAGAGGGTTTGGTTGTGGTCCGCCCTCGTTGTTATTTTGGTATGAATATACATGAATCGTAGGCGGGGTTCCGGGTGTATTCCATTTTCGTAATCGTCTAGAGTTGGTTGTGATTGTGTTATCCGAATCGTTAGGTTCATTCCGCCGGTTCCTTGCGGTCGTGTTCAACTCTTCCGTTCCGTTCGTGTCATCGTCTATTTAATCGAGGCAAGTATCCTTATGAACTTACAATCTTGACATAGTAGTTTTGTATGAGAAATTGTGTGTGTGTGTATGCTCACTACGGGTTAGACTCGACGGGGTCTCGGTAGGGGTCCACGGAGGTGTGGATCGACGAGCTTTGCTTTTAACCACTACGGGTTAGATCCTACGGGGTCTCGGTAGGGGTCCACGGAGGTGTGGATCGACGGTTAATTGTGGTGAATTTTGCAACTGTGATTTGATATTGGCATTTCCGGAAATGAGTATTTTGGAACTATGTTTTCTTTATTGCATGCATTACTATATGTGTAAGATGTAAGTTGTTCATCTGGTTACTTGTACTAGCGTAATTGCTAACCCCTCTGGGGACCCGTTGTCGGGGAAATTCTTGTTATGGATTTCAGGTTATGTTCAGTCAGACGAGCGGGCGCTGGGATGGTACGAGGATGTCGGCCAAGGTTGTTGACATGTGCGGTGAGTCTTGTTATTTCCTACTGTCTCTTTTGATGTGGATGTTTTCCAAATTGTAAACTCATAGATTGTACTCGCGAGTACTTAGGCTTTTCCTCTCAGATTGTGATTGGTCTTTGTTGGAGTTACTGTATTTGTCGGTTGATGTTTATTATGCCGGTTGTGCCGGACGTGTTGTTTTATGTTCTTGGTGTTAATAATTGTTTCCTTGCTAACCGAGATGGTTAGTCGAGTAGTGTTTTCTTGTGTTAGCCTGGTGGGTCCCATGTAGGGGTCCACGGCACTGTAATACACCTCGAATATCTTGGGGGTGTTACAGAAAATGGTATCAGAGCTCTAGGTTTATGGATACCTAGGCTTGTTGGTTATTTGGGTCTAGTTGTGTTTTGTTTTGCACATTGTCACACCGCGCTAGGCATCTCAAGACATCCGGTGCTCGTAAGTTCTCCTTACTCGATTCTCTTGTTTTCTCGTATTGAAATTCCACTTATTGAACTGTGATTGCCTCTCTCGTACTTATCGTCGGGTTGTTTCTCGATCCATCCGGTTTGTGTACTTTTGATTCTAGTATTGCGCCGTCCTTTGTCTCTCTGGAGTATGTGCGCCGTTCTGGGCTTGACCGTTTGTCGTTTTGCGAACCTTCCATCGCTAAACTTCCTAGCATTGGTGGGATCGTTGGTGATCGAAAGATCCGAGTTTTGCTCCGTGGTATATTGTGAGAGGGCTTGACTCTCTAGTATTTTGTTGTATGATGGAATCTGTGTTGGTAATTGCGATATACTAAATGTATGTTGAGCCGAATGTACCGATGAGTTGGACACCGAAGGGTGCGGTATAATGTAGAAGTTTTGAACATTGATATGTTCCGGTATAGGTATTGATGGCAGAGTTTGTTGAGAAACTCACATAGCTGGTTTCGACATACGTCCAAATCGGTGATCTTTGGTTACGTTGTTAAACTTGAAGAGATAGTTTGACATATGCTTGGAATTAGTATTTCCGAGTTGCGCTTTTTGAACTGGTGATTTTTGAATGTCGTATATGAGTGTGTCCGGGAATTGTTGGTACTTGGCTAATTATTGTTATTTACAACCAATGTGTTTCTATTAATAATAATACATGCGGCGTGCATGCTTGAAAATTTCATAGACTTGATCGTATTGTGGGTTTTTGAAAAGTGACATGAATTTGGGCGAGCCAGCCTTGAATTTTCAAATAAAACCTCGTGTCGGTATTTAAAGGTTGTGTTTAAAAAGTGTTTTAGGACATTTTATAAAATGCTACCGCTGTTAAGCCCTTATCGTGGTTGAAGGGGTCTTGAAAACGATTTTTAACTTATTGGTTTTATTTTCGAATAACTAGAGTATACGATTTTAAAATCAGATTAGCCTGGGGAAACCTAGGTTGTCGAGTCAAGTTGTGTTTGTTGAGTTTTGTCTGTCGGATTTTGTCTGACTTAGTCACATCGCGACGCGTCGTTTGAGATCATTGGTCGTGATTAGTATCGAGTGGTGGTCGTCACTTACGTGCGACCTATGGGTGTTGAACTCCCTTCCTTGTGTTGTGCCTCGCGTGACACGAGTTAATTGTACGATTAGTCGTTGAATGATGGAATCCTTCTGTGGATTTTGATTTCACGATATGTGTTTATTAGACTCTCGTATTTGGTTTATATGAGGAGTGTCGTCACTGCTGATGTATTTTCGAACCGCATTTTATCCGCTGTGTGAGTTCTTTCAAAACGGCTTTCGGTATTTTGCAAACTGAGTTTTATTTCGTAAAACCGATTCCTTGAATCAAGTTTTGGCATTTTGGCCTTGAATATTTCATGATGGTTTGACAAATGATTTTGTGAGCTTTGGGAAAATATTACCGTCATTGGTCTTTTTAGCATTTTCGAAATGACATGGGAAATTGTGCTTAGCCCGGTAAATCCTTGTGAGAAAGGTTTACGGCTGTAATTTTATGATGAGTTACATTGTTGTCTCTGTGGGTCGTTAGCGCACGCTACGCTGCGGCTAAGCGCGCGCAAGAGTGCGTTGGTGGCACGCTAAGGGGAGGATAGCGCACGCTACACAGTAGTTCGGGGCGATCCGGGAGCTCCGGTGGGCACAAGTTCTCGTTAGCGCACGCTAACGGTGTATTTTTGGCCGGGAGTTTTGTTTGGTACCGTGATAGCGCACGCTAACCTTAATGATTAGCGCACGCTAATTGTGTCGATATAAATCTTGGACACCGGTCTAAGTTGCATTTTCTTCATTTCTTCTCCTTCCTCCATGAGTTTGAGACGTAGCGACTCGGTTTCGCATCTGGCTGATTTTTCTTCCATCCAAAGGTGTTTTGGAGTATCCTAGATGATTTTTAACATCATCTAATCCATTGTTCTTCGCCGAATCTAGGTATTTTCTTGAATCCCTAGAGTTGACTCTTTGGAGTTTTGTTCTTGATATCGTTTTCCATCCAGTTTTGATAAACCGATTGTTGTTTTAACGATGTTGTTAAACATATCCTGAGGATTGTATATTACTGTCGTGATTTTGAGCGATTTGATGCGTGTGATATGATGTGTTTAAGTGAATGTTGATACGTGCGAATTTTGGGCATTTTGGCCTATTGTACTTCTGAAAAACCTTGAGTATCTTAGAAAATAAAACTCGAGACGTACTTTTAAAATGAATTATTTTCTCACAGTGCTCTCAAGATGCCTACTAGTGCTACGCTATGTTTCAAAATTATTCTACTTTGAGGATCAAAATATTTTGAGATATTTCTAATGATTTAGAAACGCATTCGTTTAGACCCGAAGGTCGAAATAGCTGAAAAGTTTTAATTTAACGAAAGGTGTCTTCATTTTTTTTTAATGCAAGATGACTTCTTTTAAAAGTCTCGATGACGATGTTTGTACTACTTTTTGATATATGATACTCAAGTTCAACTGTTGCTTGCAAGTTATTTTCAAACGATGGTTTTCGTTTTTAAAACCTATCATTCCTATTTGTGGTCCGGGAAGATATGTGTGATGTTCGTGCTCTTGTTAGGGTGTTAACCCCCGAGTTGTTGTTGAGTTGGTGGTGTGAGCGTTGAGTCGTTCGCCACACAGTTGTCATGGTAGCCTCTGCGAGGGGTGTGATATTGGTATTGGATGTTGTCGCCTCGTAGCGGTTTATGCGTTATCGCATATATGCGAGCTGTTAGAGATCGGGTTGGTATGATTGTGTGCATCGGTGATTGTTCCGCGTCGTGTCGATTGCTTATTATATTGTTACCTTGGTTCCGTTGTTGTGAGTTTCGGGAGCGAGGTCAAAAGTAATACCCGTACTATTTTGACTTCTATATCTTCTCTTTCTCCGATCTATCGATTCGCTCGTGTTCATTGATACCTTCGAACTTGTTACGTATCTTGGTTTCATCGTTCGAGCAGTAATGTCGATTTTGAGTCGATCTGGTTATCGCTGTGACTTTTCCGAATTCGGTTCGATTCTTGTGAACCTTGTTCGGAAGTAACATCATTTGGTTCTACTAGTCCTTTTATTCGAAGGGATCGGATTTTGAACTTCTGTATATTCTACTTTGTCGACTCATTTATGTTCGTTGACATTTCTGAACTTTCCCTATACCTTGCTTTTGTTGATCGAACGAGGGTGGTATTGTTTCGGAATGACTCGTTTGTCGTTGTGACTTTTCAATCGCTATTCCCTTTCCTGTGGATCTTATGGGGATGCACGTCTTGCTGTTCTCACCAGGTTATCCTGGGAGTTGTTGTTTGAATTTTATTACCCTACGTGTTTCGGACATGATCGTTCGATTTTTGTTGTCTTAATCGTTTGTGTGTTCAGTTTTTGTTCCCGTTCGTGATTGTTGAGCGTTTAGGCTCCTTCGTAATTCCCTTAAGCTCGGGAAATTAGTCTCGTTTTCGATCTTCCAATCTTTAGGCGGTGGAATTCCGTATTTATTCAGCGTTTGGCTCGCATTTTGATTGATGAACCGTTGGGTTGGTCAATCATATTGATTTTCGTTCGTTGTGTTTTGTGATTGCTCGGATAATTGACTTGATTGTATTATCCGTTTAATGACGCTTGTCACTCGTTGATTTTATTATGTCTCTACCGGTGACGTCGTGTTAGTCGCCCTAGAGCGTATTTTCTCGCCATATGTCTCTTTGCGTTCCTTGCAGCGTTTCACTATCGGGCGCGAGTCTTCGGTTTTTGTATCTCGTCGAGTTTTCTTGGCAAGGGATATTGCTCCTCCCTACTTATTTTAAGTTTCGGGACGAAACTTCTTTTAAGGAGGGTAGAATGTAATATCCGCAATTTTCGATTTTTGGTAAATTTCTTTTTTCGGCCGGAGTCCGTTTTGACGCCTCGCTCATGACCGTTTCGTCATTCTGAGAATGATTAATTCTAGACTTTTTGTCATCCGAGTTCGTTTGGGTGTTGTTTTGTTGAGTTCTGTGCTTTTTAGCGACTTTTTCGCACTTGAGTTCGATTCTTGCGAATCTCGTCCGAAACTATTGCTTGAATTTTCCATAAGTTCGTTTAACTTTGTTAGACGTGTTGTGAACTTCGGTTTGGTTATTCGATCACGTATCGTGATTTCCGGGCGTTTTGGGCCATTTTGTAATTTCTTGAAAGTTACGGGTATCCATATCTGTATTTGTCATCTTGACCCTTTTCTTGGTCGCGTATGATTAATTATTGCATTACGTTTCATCTCGAGTCGTTGATGTCGTCCGCGAACTTTTCGCCGTGTTCGTTCGTGCGTTTTGAAATCGAGGCATCGGGTCGTGGCGGTGGCAGTGGCCGGACCAAGGCGGCATCGGAAGTCTTGGGCATCGCCGAGCAGTCCAGTGTATTATGTCGAACAAAGCATGCGTGCCGCGGCACACCCATCCGGCGCCGCCACGCTGTGCCAGGCTGCGGCACACCTATCCGTGCCGCGGAACACTCGTGTGTCTTCCGCGACCTAAACTTGTTCAGACTGGTGCCGCGGCACACGTAAGCCGTGCCGCGGCACACCGCCAAACACCGGGCGTATTTTCTTGGCTCGTGCCGCGCACACTTCACCGTGCCGCACACGAAGCGGTCAATGTGCGGCTCGCCTTTATTAGACGAAATCGGCCGATTTCTCCCCATTTCCACCGCATCGCGAGAGAGAGTGAGAGAGAGGGGATGGGTTCTTCATCTATATCTATTGGGGGTTGATTTTCACCATCTTTCTTCTAGTAGAGCCCGGCAATCAATCTAACGCGTGTTCTACGGATCTTGGTACTTGAATCTCCTAAGGTAATATTCTAAAACCCTATTTTCGATTAATTTGGGGTTTTGGGATTTTCTTCCGATTAGTTCCGTTTTGTTGGTGGATTCATGATGTATACGATTAATATTGTTAGTATCTTTAGTTTTCCTACGGATTCATGGATATTTTGTGGATTTTTACGGAATCGAGAGGGTTTGGTTGTGGTCCGCCCTCGTTGTTATTTTGGTATGAATATACATGAATCGTAGGCGGGGTTCCGGGTGTATTCCATTTTCGTAATCGTCTAGAGTTGGTTGTGATTGTGTTATCCGAATCGTTAGGTTCATTCCGCCGGTTCCTTGCGGTCGTGTTCAACTCTTCCGTTCCGTTCGTGTCGTCGTCTATTTAATCGAGGCAAGTATCCTTATGAACTTACAATCTTGACATAGTAGTTTTGTATGAGAAATTGTGTGTGTGTGTATGCTCACTACGGGTTAGACTCGACGGGGTCTCGGTAGGGGTCCACGGAGGTGTGGATCGACGAGCTTTGCTTTTAACCACTACGGGTTAGATCCGACGGGGTCTCGGTAGGGGTCCACGGAGGTGTGGATCGACGGTTAATTGTGGTGAATTTTGCAACTGTGATTTGATATTGGCATTTCCGGAAATGAGTATTTTGGAACTATGTTTTCTTTATTGCATGCATTACTATATGTGTAAGATGTAAGTTGTTGATCTGGTTACTTGTACTAGCGTAATTGCTAACCCCTCTGGGGACCCGTTGTCGGGGAAATTCTTGTTATGGATTTCAGGTTATGTTCAGTCAGACGAGCGGGCGCTGGGATGGTACGAGGATGTCGGCCAAGGTTGTTGACATGTGCAATTGAGTCTTGTTATTTCCTACTGTCTCTTTTGATGTGGATGTTTTCCAAATTGTAAACTCATAGATTGTACTCGCGAGTACTTAGGCTTTTCCTCTCAGATTGTGATTGGTCTTTGTTGGAGTTACTGTATTTGTCGGTTGATGTTTATTATGCCGGTTGTGCCGGACGTGTTGTTTTATGTTCTTGGTGTTAATAATTGTTTCCTTGCTAACCGAGATGGTTAGTCGAGTAGTGTTTTCTTGTGTTAGCCTGGTGGGTCCCATGTAGGGGTCCACGGCACTGTAATACACCTCGAATATCTTGGGGGTGTTACAATCATAATCCTTAATAGCCACCAATATCGAATCTCGATCTCTTTCATGTAATAAACCAATATGGTTAACACCATTCCACATTCTCCTTCTTGGAGAAATATTAAATTTTGCTAGCATGTTAACTTTAATTTGTATATCAGGCCTGATGATGTAATGCTTCAATAGCATACAAGTACGGAACTTCTGTTCCTCTTATATCTTTGTTATTTTCTTGAGATCTATATGAGTCGGTATCCACTTTAAGTGGTAAGACAACCTTAGGTAGCTAAATAGATAAAAACTTTCCATCATATATGCTCGATCTACAAGTCGAGACAATACTAATACTTAGTTTTATCTAAGTTTTTCATTTTGAACTTGTATTTAGACACGAGTTCAAATAATTCACATATATCCTCTTCAGGAGGAATTCACTTAGTCGGTTGATCCACCAGACTATTTCAAAATGTATAAATATTTATAACTCAAAATAGTACATGTTGCGAATTTCACGTTCCTATTACTTTAGGAACCTCAAGTCCGTCGGGGACTTTCATATAGATATTCACGTCCAATGACCAATAGAAAAATGTGGTGATAACATCACTAATTGAATATCTATATTCATAATAATTGTCATATGTATATTAAATGACGAAATTTAGTGCCAACGGGAGAATATGTTTTGGGTATGCGCTTAAACCCTTGATATAGTAATCTCGCTTATCTTTCACCACTTTATTTTATTTTACGAGTTAAGCTTTGTCTCAATTGCTTATATTTTATTTGGTGCTTCAGGCACTCCACTAGCAATTGTTGAGACACAAAGTGTTGTCGACAACTATCATTCTTATAAACAATTCTCCCATATTCACAAAGTCAATGACAACTTCAACAAAATCAAATATTCAACATTTCCCATAACATTTGATTTGGTCGTCCCATAATCCAATACTGTAATTATTTAGTGCACGTGCAAATTAAGGTATTGAGATTATCATCTTCGGGACGATCCTCTTCAGGAGGTTTTTGAAGTGATGTTATAGTTTAATCTATTTGTATTCCGTGGATTTTATCTTTAATACCAATAAAGAATACGTCTCTCACGCTCAAGGCCGAGGAGTATCAACAAATATATTTCGTTCACATTCGACTTTAATTCTTTATGGTACATATACAACTGGTATATGAGATTTCATCACTCCTTTGGCAATCAATAACTTGTTGAACTTCGAGTTCATAGTGCGTAAATTTAAATATCCAACTCAACGAGAATTTTCCGACTTTCTCTTATTTATATTTTATATCTAATTGGATTATAAAATCAATCCCTTCAGGAGGTGCACTAATAACAGAGGGCGTGACCCAAATATTGTGCCTTTGATATGGATACTTGAATTTGAAATTCATCGCAACATGATCATTAGATAAAATATTATATCGCTTATAATTAATTCGATACTCATTGAATAAAGCTCCTTTTAGACCGACAATAAGAATATTGCCATATGAAATTATACCAATCCTTCGGGGATTATCTTTCCATTCCTCTAGTAGAAATTGAACAAATCAATATGACATAAAGTTATGTATTTTTCATTTGAAATAAATACATGTAACTTCAAATGTAAATTGCTCTCGAGGAGCATGTATTTTTCTTCAAAAATATTAATTGTGCTAACTCAGGAGCAACAATTTAAATCAAAGATAATCATATATTACCGAAAATATGAAGTACTCATCAAGAGTATGTGATATTTTTCAAAAGTATCAATTATGCTACCTTGGGAGCAACAATTCATAAGCATATAACACCCAAAATATAAATTACTCTAAAGAGTATGTAAATATTAATTAAAAGTATTAATTATGCTACGTCATGAGCAACAATTTAGATCAATGTGGTGATAATAAAAGCAATTCAATAACACAAGGCCATATAGAAAATATTCAAAATAATGCCTTTTTTTTGTTTAATATTCTTCAGGAATATTAACTTTAATTGATGTGTTTATCATAAATACTATCATAAAAATATGACTATATATCGTTGTGTTTTATGAAGAACATCAACAATTTCTTTTTACTAATCTTCTGGATTATTAAAATTACAAATTCATGTTTCTTCAGGAAACCATGAAAATATATTAATGTAATGTATTAAAAGAATCATTACAAATAATTTTATATCAATGATACAAGTATCATCATCAATATAATATGTAATAACTATCGTTATTACTCTTCTTCCAGAAGAAAGTGCAATAATTATTATGCAATTAATCCAACATCTATAAGATGTTGATGAAAATTGGTCAACTCAAAATAATACAATTTTAAGTGTATAAATGTACTTCATGATATTTACTAGTAATTTGTGATATTTAGCATACAATATGTGTGAATTTGTATTAATATATCTTCAAGATATATATCATAAACATATAGTTAAATAATATATAAAGATAATATAAATAGACTTTAACACCAAACACGTAAATTTAAACATGTAAATATTGAAAGTATTGGGATTAATAGACTTTTGGTCTAATAAGTGGTGAATATTATTTACATTGATATTTTTTCTAATACCAATTTCTTTTCTTCAGAAATTGTATATGTCATTTGTATCACTTGTTATCGCGGAATCATACATATTTCAAGCGATAGTTTAGAAATCCATAGATTTATCGATACTTAGAAGATAATAGTGCAAAATCTTCGACCCTGTAGGAAGAAATTTAGTGGTTCTTCATGAACTGTCAATAAATTTAGCACTACCTTTTTTTTCCATACGAAAAGTATCATTCTAAAGATATCATGCATATTTGCACTTTGATGAGACAATAAATTATGACCACTATTTAATCCCAATAACTTGGCATTCTATTCACAAAAAGAAGAAACAAGATAAGCCAAGAATTTGAATGATACAAATATCTTCAGGATATTTGACCCTTTTATCACTAATTATAAAGCAACGATCAATTCAAATCATACTCCAGGTATGACATCATATCTTATATTGATAAAAACTCACAATATATCATAAGAGATAATAAAATATTAAACTACACAATATATAAGATTATATATTGACATATAATCTTAAGATTATCATTTTCGTGTCCTTATCATTAGCCGTTGATATATCAACTCCACGAGATAAAATTTATAAATAATTATCTCCTACAAGGATAAACTCTAAATTTTATCTACTTCGGGAGATAAAATTTGAGCCATGTAATATTGAAGTCTTTAATTTAATATTGTTCACTTCCGGGAACAACTTGATAGTAATATTCGACCACTCACTAATCTTGCTATCATTGGAGCACAGTCGGATTATGATTATGGCGTATATCATATCTTGTACAATGAGGATATTCTCAAATCATATTAATATTTTTTATTTGAGATATAAGTTATATTTTCCTTCAGGGATAATATCATGCTACATCAAGAGCATAATGATTTAATTATGCTATTATATTTATAAGTGACAAATCAATATTCTTCAGGAATATTGTATTATCACATAATTCATGTATAAATAAGAATTATTCATTCAGAATAGTAATATTCTTCAAGAATATTACAATTAATTGCGCTACTTCGGGAGCAATAATTTTAAGATCCATAATCGAATATACAAAGAGAAGAAAAAAAAATAGTACGAGAATTAATCAAGGCTCGAAATAACTAAACTAAAATAGTTGCTTCTTCAAAAGCACTTACAATATTCTTCAGGAATATTATTTTGTATTTTTCATTAGGAATTGCACAAATTATTAGATCTCATAGTGTTCTTCATGAACACATCATATTCAACTAGAATATGACGAGATAACATTGTCCTTCTTGAAGGACTACAACAAATCTTTTATCTTAATAATCTTCTGGATTATTAAGTATTGTTGAATCGTGTTTCTTCCGGAAACAAAGAGGAATATGATTTGATAATAAATTTTGAGGTCATCATATATATTATTTATATATGATGCACACAAAAATATAAAATTTAATAACTAAATATAATATATTTTTTCTCAAAATCATCATATGCAAGAAGTTTTTGAAGGAGTAAATAGAATTAATACCTTTCACCAATGTAAAAAAAAAGACTATTTCTGTTCGGACTTTTTTTTTTATGCATGCAATACGTTTTAGAATCCGATCTCCACCGTTGAATTTATAGATCTGCTTGTCAGGAAGATACTGTAAAAATTTCATGATGATCCGACGGTTAACAAAACGGGAATCGCGATTTTAGCGCGATCTCGCAGTGCAGAAAAGTTGCTCGCGTTTTTTTTTTTTCTTTCTTTCTTTTTTTTTTTTTTTGATTTCGAAAATCGGAGAGAAAAAAAATTTACTCGTAGAGTATCGTGCTGATAACGTGTTGTAAACTTGAGAAAAAAAGAGAGAAATTGGAAGAGAAGAAGAATAATGTGTGTATTCTTATGAGGGCCAAATGCCTTTATTTATAGGTACACATCTAGGGTTTCAGGGGTATAAAGGTCATTCATTAGTAAATACATTAATTACAATATATATATATATACACACTATATTAACAAATACAGTAATAATATTATTATATATAATATTAATATATATTATATATATAATATTAATGTAGTGTGTATATATATATATATATATATATATATCAGGCTTCGGGCTAGCCCTAGCGGGCTTCGGGCTAGCCCTAACGGGCTTCGGGCTAAACGGTCCGGGCCAAAAAAGCCCGGATTTAAACGGGCTATGAAATATCGGCCCTAACCCGGTTTTTTGGCGGGTTAAACGGGCCAGCCCTACGGGCCCGAGCCCGTTTAACATCTCTAAAACCCACCACCAACAAAACAGAATTTTGAGAGGGCGTGGGTTGAAATCCCACTTCTGACATTTTAACCAAATGCCTTGGCGCAGTTGGCCACCTGACCTTCAATTTAGTTGGAGGTCAGGGGTTCAATTCCTAGTGGCAACACTTTGGAATTGAATTTCTCATGGCCCAATGATCCCTTAGTTTTTGACTAAGGGTTAGGGCCTAGCCCTCCGGGGTACGCTTGTGGAACAATTAAATATTGAGGGCTTCAAGCGGCAGTGTGGGAGGCCAGATCTCGGTGGGAACCTGCGGTTGGATTTGGGGGGGTCCAGCATGGAGCAATCACTTGGGGGGACGACTCCTTGTGCGCGGTAGTTGAGGATATTTAAGAACCTGGGAGCCAGATACACATCTCGCGATTTAACTTGTAGCAGTACTGTGGGGCCGGGGCTGTTATCCCGAGGACTAGTCAGGTGTAAGCTTGGAACCTCGGTATCAAAAAAAAAAAAAAAAAAAAAGAATTTCTAGCGTGCGCTAGTACCTGTTAGCGTGCGGTAACGGTACTCCAGTACCTATTGAAGTGAATTTGATCTTTGTTAGCGTACGCTAATTTCTGCCTTGAGCGTGCGCTAACGGATCTGAATCCGACTACTGACCTCAGGCCCTATTACTCGATAGTGTGCGTTAAGGAGATCCCTTAGCGTGCGCTAATGCACCCAGAACTACAATAGTTATGCTCTCAAAATGGGTTACAACAACGGACTCCTCAAATAGAAATGTCAAGTACAAGATACGCAAGGTAAGCTCCAGAATAAGATCATACTAAGAGCTTGAACTACAATCAAATTCACACACGACCATGAAAAGGATCAAGACAACAAATACGAATGCGGTACCCACAACTTTGGGAAATTATAAAATGGCACAAAATGCCTGAAAATCACGATACGTGATCGAATAACCAAACCAAAGTTCACAACACATCTAACAAAGTTATACGGATTTACTGAAAACTTGAAACAACGGTTTTGATCGAGATTCGCAGGCATCGGACTCAAGCGCGGAAAAGTCGGTTAAGAATACGGGACTCAACAAAACGATATCAGAACGAGCTCGGATGTCAAAAAGTGCAGAATTAATCATTCTCATAATGATGAAAAGGTCCCAAGCAAGCCGTCAAAATGGACTCCCGCCAAAAAAAAGAAAATTATCAGAAATCGAAATTTGCGGATATTACATACTACCCTCCTTAAAAGAAGTTTCGTCCTGAAACATAAAATAAGTAGGGAGGAGCAATATCCCAATAGGAATATATCAACGAAACACACAGAAACCGAATAACTCGCGCCCAAAGGTGAAACGCCACAAGAACGCAAAAGAACATACGGCGTGGGAACACGCTCAACGACGACCATCATAATGCCACCATCAAAGACATAATGAAACCAACAAGTGTCAAGCATTTCCAGACAGATAGCACAATCAATCAATTATCCGAACAATCAAGAAACAAAAGGCACATATTACAAGGAATCATGCACAGTCGAAACTAGAAATTAAACGCACCACGATCCGCAAACGTAACACGAAGAACTCTGACCACGCCGAAATTTGTTGTGAGGAAATCCCTCACACTATGCCGCAAGTGCACAGTGTCAACAAGTAATAAAGTGATAAGTAAGATATCGTTCCCTCGAGGACTGATTTCACTAAGTACCAAAATATAGTCGACTCACAATTTTATTTGAAGAACAATTATATGGAATTTATATCTAAACTAATTCCCTGCTCTGGCGGGATTGGGTTTGTTGTTGTTGTTGTATATCTAAACTAATTGTAGAAAAATAAATAATAATAGTAATAATAATAATAAGGGTGTAGGATTATGATTTTCACCTCAAACAATCAGGAATGATTTTTATTCAATTCACTTTTATTCAATTGATTGTAAGCCAGGAATTCCTAAATTATTCTAAAGCCTTTCCCAAGGTCGATAGAAAATACTACGAATTATTAACTCGATATATCCCTATTCGAATTAGATAATTAATAGCTAAAACAGTTAAAGAATTCCCACAATAAATAGGCTTCACAATTCCCATGAGTATATCCCTATCTCACGAAAATCATGATTATTCTCACAAGAACTATGCCTAAATTTCATCTCCCGAATCCATAAAGACATTCAAAACAATTCAACTGTTGGCCAGATAATTAAAAAGCATTAAGAACAATGAGAAAAATCCAACTCAATACGAATAACGAGTAAACTGAAATAGAAATAAATAAATCAAACCGTCATGTAATCGGCTACAATCACAATCCTACTCAAACAGATCTAGAAATTCAGATGCGGAAAAATTAAGAAAAACCGTAAGGGATCCGTGGTCTTGTCGTCGCCCCACAAATCTCCTCCTTGTGTTCTTCGATCCCGTCCGCGATGTCTTCCTGATCGATCTCCCCCGGATGATCCTCTTTTTGTGACCTCCAATACTTATTTATAGTTATCCTTAGCCTCCAAAACGCGTCCGGGAATTAGGCTGGGAACAGGCTCCAAAAACGGCCCAGAATCGCGGCCAACACCTCAAAACCGCCTCGTGGGCCGCGACTCACTTAATCTGTGCCGCGGCCCCTATCCTTCAGTGCCGGATGCCTGGACGCATTTTTCTTCCTGGGCCGCGGCTCAGCATCCTTGTGTCGCGACTCAGGGTACAGTGTGCTCGGCGCTTTCTGGACATCTTCGTGTGCCGCAGCTCACTTGGTTTGTGCCGCGGCCCCAGGCCAAAAATCGTCGTTTTCACCCGTTTTTCATCGATCGAGTTTCCGGACTCCAATTTCCTGCCAAACATAAAATAATAGTGCATTAAAGGCTCATTTATGCATTTTTAGGCTCAGAATGGATATAAACTAATGATAAATAAGCGCATAAAAATACGCCTAACAAATACCCCCAAACTTGAGCCTTTGCTTGTCCTCAAGCAAAAATTATCGATTTCAAACAAAAAGTATCGTGAATAATCGTGCAAGCCCATAGTGCTCAACTTAATCAATACTACCCTGAAAATCTCAAAGAATAATACAAGTATCGTAATAGTGAGTCACGTCCAGGACACTGATTCCACAAAGCAACCAATTTCAGTCCTAATCAATCGTTCATGAAGAAAATCAAGCTCAAAGATTAACAAGCGTGAATTTAACCGACCACCAATATGAAGGGTTAAAATAAACAAGCTAACTCGCCCAGTCCCACAGTCTAATGGCAAACATTTTATAGTTTCATCGTTAAAAATAACCCTCGGACATCATTCCCTTATATATATGATCAATAAGATGATTCGAGTTAACCACTAGGTTCGGATCTCGGGATGTTTCATCGGGATAATCCTAGGGTGAATTCCATTCTCATGTCTTGGGGAACCGTTTGACGTAAAAGACACTCATGGGGCACATGGATGCTTCTAGTTATTAAGTTCCCCTCCACAGCGGAGAAACAACTCGAATAGCTATTCCCGCATGTCTGATTCAAGGTTGCTGTTTTACGTGAGAGTAAACAACGGGTCACGCGAATACCCCCGGTTACTAGGCTCCCCATCATCGGCACATGCGAAATCTCTAAACCACTAGTCTAATAAAGCCATCAACAGCATGCAAGGACAAAAAGCAATCGCAATTTATAACCAAGAAAAATTAAGAAAATATCGCATGCTTCAATTTATTCCACTACACATAGAATCATCGACAATAAAACTCATGTGAAAATAAAAGAGGTAAGGAAAAGTGAAACTTATTCCAAATGTCTTGTTGAAAGCCAGCACATGTCTGAGTGAAATCATCTGTTAATCCATACTTCAAGTAATGCTCCACATCACCGGGAACCCCCAAACTTAGTCTCTAGTCATGAAATAACTAAAGACATTAAGTCAAGAAAGACTAGAATATGAAGAATAATAACTCATTGGGGTTAAAAAAATATTAGAGACATAAGGCCCACAAGAATACACGAATCCAAACGAAATAGCAAAACAAAGAAAAATTTAACGAAAAATCAAATAAAAACAACTAACTAGAAAGCAAGTAATAATGATGGGTTGCCTCCCATCAAGCGCTCTATTTTACGTCTTGAGCACGACGTGGCAAATAGAAAATTAACGTGGCTTCTTTCTAGGGAGATTGCCAAATACCCCCTTCTTACAATCTATAAGCCTCTTATTCCACAAGGGAGGCTTTGGTTCATGCCTGGTTGCCAAAATTAGTGAGTAAGAATAATTATGCGGACAACCAAAAAACAGTGGAAGAATATAATAATGATAAGGCATGAAAAAATAAGCAGAGTTCGAATGGGTAGATAATAAAGACTTATCATGAATAACCTCATTAGAACTCAAAGAATCATCCTCAACAAAATCACAAGTAATGGGGTCAATCTCTCCCATTATGGATTTAGGAAAAACTATGCGTGGCACCGTTAATAAAATTTTAGGCACAAAAGTGTTCACCTTATTATTCGAAGTTTGATGACAATTTAATGAAATTTCTTTGGAAACATCATCAATGGTAACTTCTTCTACAAGCTCATCACACTTTGTGTAATTATCAGGTGCTGGGGGATCGACCCTAAAACTCAGCATGTCTTTCTTCTCAACCTCCCCCTCTACTTCACTACTAAAGCGATGAGGTGGAAAATAACCATAGTGAATCTCAAGACCACGACTTGCACATTCTCGCTCAAGAGGGGTACTATCAGGATTTTTGAGAGCGTCTACACATTGTTCAAGCATGGTCTTTTGTTTCGGGGGAGGGGGCTGACTGACCCTATTAGGCAAATTATTAAGATCATCGAAATTTATGAAATGCCAAGGGTCACGATAATCAAAGGGAAACATAATGAAAAAATAAAAATATAGAGACTAAAGAAAAAAAAACTTCAAATTAAAATTACAGTCGCTTGGTAATGATATTAGCGAAAAATCAGTCTCCGGCAACGGCGCCAAAAACTTGTTGTGAGGAAATCCCTCACACTATGCCGCAAGTGCACGGTGTCAACAAGTAATAAAGTGATAAGTAAGATATCATTCCCTCGAGGACTGATTTCACTAAGTACCAAAATATAGTCGACTCACAATTTTATTTGAAGAACAATTATATGGAATTTATATCTAAACTAATTGCAGAAAAATATATAATAATAGTAGTAATAATAATAATAATAATAATAATAATAAGGGTGTAGGATTATGATTTTCACCTCAAACAATCAGGAATGATTTTTATTCAATTCAATTCACTTTTATTCAATTGATTGTAAGCCAGGAATTCCTAAATTATTCTAAAGCCTTTCCCAAGGTCGATAGAAAATACTACGAATTATTAACTCGATATATCTCTATTCGAATTAGATAATTAATAGCTAAAACAGTTCAAGAATTCCCACAATAAATAGGCTTCACAATTCCCATGAGTATATCCCTATCTCACGAAAATCATGATTATTCTCACAAGAACTATGCCTAAATTTCATCTCCCGAATCCATAAAGACATTCAAAACAATTCAACTGTTGGCCAGGCAATTAAAAAGCATTAAGAACAATGAGAAAAATCCAACTCAATACGAATAACGAGTAAATTGAAATAGAAATAAATAAATCAAACCGTCATATAATCGGCTACAATCACAATCCTACTCAAACAGATCTAGAAAATCAGATGCGAAAAAATTAAGAAAAAACGTAAGGGATCCGTGGTCTTGTCGTCGCCCCACAAATCTCCTCCTTGTGTTCTTCGATCCCATCCGTGATGTCTTCCTGATCGATCTCCCCCCGGATGATCCTCTTTTTCTGACCTCCAATACTTATTTATAGCTGTCCTTAGCCTCCAAAACGCGTCCGGGAATTAGGTTGGGAACAGGCTCCAAAAACGGCCCAGAATCGCAGCCAACACCTCAAAACCGCCTCGTGGGCCGCGGCTCACTTAATATGTGCCGCGACCCCTATTCTTCAGTGCCGGATGCCTGGGCGCATTTTTCTTCCTGGTCCGCGGCTCAGCATCCTTGTGTCGCGGCTCAGGGTACAGTGTGCTCGGCGCTTTCTGGACATCTTCGTGTGCCGCGGCCCCAGGCCAAAAATCGCCATTTTCGCCCATCGTTCGAGCTTCCGGACTCCAATGTCCTGCCAAACATAAAATAATAGTGCATTAAAGGCTCATTTATGCATTTTTAGGCTAAAAATGGATATAAACTAATGATAAATAAGCGCATAAAGATACGCCTAACAAAATTCTCGAAAACCACACTAGGCATCTCTGTGTCCCTTCGCAGCAGAGACGCAAACTCGATCCTCCAACCTCTCCACTACCATCTCGCAGTGCACGACTCGGTGGCCCACCTGGATGCACTCGAAACAGCTGACTAATGGGGAACGATAATCCTCCGTCGTACGAGATCAGGCAACAACAGTCAGACAACCGCGATCGAATAACAATGATTGAAGAACAATAATCGAACAACAATGATCGAACAACAACAATTGAATGACAACGGTCGAACAATGACTCCGAAGTTCACACTTCAACTCAAGACATACAAAGAGCTGGTAGAAACTAAAAGATGTTACTTTCGAACACAAGAATCGAACGGAACTCGGAAAAGTCACAGCAATAACCAGATCGATCCAAACCAAGATCACGGCTCGTTCGAATGATAAAAATCGAAATACAGAACAAGTTCAGAATGTATCAACGAACACGAGCGAGTAGATAGAATTGAGAAAGAGAAAATGCAGAAGTCAAAAATAATATGGGTATTACATTCGACCTCTTCTACAAGAAGTGTCGTCCCCGAAACTCACAACAACAGAAGTAAGGTAACAATACAACAAGCAATCGACACATTACGGAAAAATCACAGATGCACACAATCATACAAACCCAAGCTCTAACATTTCGCACATGTGCGATAATGCACAAATCACCACGAGGCAACAACATTCAATACCAACATCACACCTCTCACAGAGAGCTAACACAATAAATGTGTGGCGAACGACTCAACGCTCACACCACCAACTCAATCACAACTCAGAGGGACAACACCCTAACGACAATGCTAACGTTACACACATTCCCCGACCGTAACAGGAAATGATAGGTTTTAATAACGAAAACCACCTTTTGAAAATAATTTGGAAACACCAGTTGATCTTGAGTATCATATATCAAAAAAAGTAGTACAAACATCGTCATCGAGACTCTGAAAAACCATCTTGCGTTTAATAAAAAAATTGAGGACACCTTTCTTTAAATTTAAAATTTCTCAAAATTATTCGACCTTCGGGTCTAAGCAAATGCGTTTCTAAATCATTTGAAATATCTCAAAATATTTTGGTCCTCAAAGTGGAATAATTTTGAAACATAGTGTGGCACTAGTAGGCACCTTGAAGGTACCGCGAGAAAATAATCTATTTTAAAAGTACATCTCGATATTTATTTTCTAAGTTATTCAAGGTTTTTCAGAAATCCAATAGGCCAGAATGCACAGAATTCACACGTATCGACATTCGCTTAAACACCTCATAGTACACGCATCAAATCGTTCAAAATCAGGACAATACATGTCTTATACCGGAAAACAAACAGTAAAATATCATAGTCGAAAACCGCCTAGGATCGGGGCGAAACCACTGAACCCATTCGAGGCCCTAAGGGCCCTCCCGAACTGGCTAGCGAACAAGCTCGTGAATCCGGAGTTGTAACACCCCCAAGTTATTCAGGGTATATTACAGCGCCGTGAACCCCGCCGTGGGACCCACAAGGCTAAACATACGCGGAACTATAAACTTGACCGAGAAGGTCTACATACAATGGAAAGAAAGACGATACAAATGGTGTTTAAAACCATAACCAATGAAACCATATACATCACTGCACAAATCACTACCTCGGCAACACAGGCCGGAACACCAAGGAAACTGAAATACAATACTCGAGTATTTAAAAATCCATTCCAGTACAACAACCTGAATGGAGGAATCCAAGAAAATAACCGGAGACAAAACACAGTATCACACTTGCCCATCATCTTCATGCCGACCCGGTACCCACCTGTCCGCTCTCTTGGAACCTGAAATACATGAAACGTATTTCCCCCATAAAGGGGTTAGCCGTCGAATAGCTAGTGCAAGTATAACAGTATGAATCATAATACTTATCGACAATAAAGTAAATGTAATCCGTCAATTCATCAATATCCGTCAATTCATCAATTTAAGACTAGTATTCCGGAATGACTAAAATCTCAAGACGTATGTGAATGCCGTAAAAACGGTTCGTTCATATCATACGCCGTTACATGTAGGAATGCCGTCAAAACGGTTCGTTCATTACATGCCAATATTATTTCATATGAATGCCGTAGAAACGGTTCGTTCATATCAACCATGGAATCGCACCAGAGGCTACGAAACCCTCAGAGGACCATAGGCCCGTCCCGGAGTGGCTAGAAATAATCATATCATCAATATTTCATACTTTCAAAGTCGAGAACGTACAATCATAAATGTATACTTGCCTTTGAGACATCGAGAAATCGAACGGAGGAAAGGTATGAGTTCGGTAGGTCCGAGAACGCGCTTCCGGCACCTAAACGATTCGCAAGGAATATGATAATCAATTATCCGTATTCAAATTACACGAAGAAATCCCCGAAACCCGTCTACGATTCATAAAAATATACGGATAATCAACTAGAGGTTGGAAAAATCATCCAAATCTCACAAGTCCGAAAACGACATAATCTAACCCGTAAAATCGGAAGAAAACACTCATACGGTATAGATATATATCAAAATCTCAAGGTTCTCAAGCTTCAATCGGACAAAACGGACGAATCTACGAAAACCCCCAAAAACCAACACAAATTCAAAGTGTTCTTGAATAATCTTTCAAAAAATCCGATGAATACTCAATCATGTCCATCATCACGCATATATCACCTCATACACCATGATTTTATCATCCAAAACGTCAATACCCACACAAAATCGAGAAGTCAAGATGTCGAATAAATTACCTCTTGAATATCCAAGCTCTATGATCCAAGGAATACGCGATAGATCGACTATCCGGGCTTCCCAACCGATTGAAAGTGGTAAATCTTCAACACCCAAGTGATAGCTATGAAAAGAGCTCCTCCCTCAACTCTCTCTCTCGCCAGCGGAAGGAAGAAATGAAGGAAAAGGCTGAAATCTCGCTTAAAAAGCCGAATTATGCAGTTGACCGCATTGTGTGCCGCGGCTCAGCATAGGTGTGCCGCGGCACAGGCCTAAAAATTGTTCCCAGGTTTCGGCAGTGTGCCGCGGCTCAGCTCAGGTGTGCCGCGGCACCGGGTACAGGCGGGTTTTGGGTGAGAATGCCACACCAGTGTGCCGCGGCTCAACGTAGGTGTGCCGCGGAAATGACTCGGCAGTGTGCCGCGGCTCAGCTCATGGGTGCCGCGGCACCGGGTACAGCCTGCTCGGCCAAATATAGGAAATGTGTGTGACTTAGCTATTTCGATCATAACTCCCTCGTCTGGACTCCGATTGACTCACCGTTTGAACCATTGAAAAGCTAACTCGATGCTTTATAATAGTGCAAGGATTCAGAATTTTTGGAGTTTCCAAGAATTTATGGTGATTTAACAAAGTCGAACTTAAACGTGGAAAAGTCGCTAAAGAACACGGAATTCAACAGAACGATGCCGAAACGAACTCGGATGACAAAAAGTGTAGAATTAAACATTCTCAGGATGACGAAACGGTCCCAAGCAATTCGTCAAAATAGACTTCCGTCAAAAATAGAAAATTTCCGGGGATCAAAATTACGGGTATTACATTCTACCCTCCTTAAAAGAAGTTTCGTCCCGAAACTTAAAACAGGTAGGGAGAAGAAATATTTCGCCAGGAAAACTCAACGAGATGCACAAGAACCGAAACTTACGTTACCCGAAGGTAAATCAATCCAACGCTGAAATAAATAAGGATCACAATGCCCGAAGGCTCAAACGGAAATACCGATACATCACAATGGCCTGAAAGCCCTCGGTAGCCGCCAAAATATCACGATGGCACGAAGCGAACGGCCGAAGCTGTAAATCATCACAATACAGATCTCAAAGAAACAAACATGACTGTCGAACATACCCCTCAGGCGTATGAACGCTCAGTCACAAAACGTCAAACTCATCCAATACTATGGACGATCAAAGTTTATGGCTCAAAAGATGGACATCACAGTACGCCCGATCCGGAAATGTGTCCGTGCACATGTCCGCCCCGTATATGGAATCCAGAATATACGTGGGACAATGTACCTAATTAGCCTCACAAAACTACGTCCCGCGTGCACAGTCAAATGCAGAATAATATCCACCAATGACAATATGTGCCTGGCTAAAAATCCTACACAATAACCAATCGGAACGCAGATTTGATTCCGGATATGTCACGATACAACATGACAACGAAACTCAAAGGGTAACACATCTAATACAAATCATACGACTCACCAAGTGAACGATGACACACGAAAAATGAAAGATCGACACGACCGACAATATTCGAAACAACCATCCTGGGATCAAAATCCCTAAGGACCAATTAACACGAGCAACGATCACAACACAACAGTTCGGGAAAATCCTCAACCTTCAACGATCACAAAATTACCGAGTTCACAAGAATAATAGTGTGCTGCCTTGAATCGGTCAACACGACAATAATAATTCAACGGATGGGAATTATCGTTGATAATCCCAATTCAATACTTCGATTACCGTAGAATGGTCAATCGATAACAATTATACAATGGATGGGAATTATCTTTTTGACAACGGGTGGAAATTATATTTGATAATCCCAATTCAATATATCGATTACCGTTAGAGCGGACAATCGATAATCAATGATACGATAGAATAGATGTCCCGGTGTCTTAAACCGGCCACCGAAACGGAGATGACAAAAGGATATATCAAACGTCCCAATTCGGTTAACGCAACATCATAGCAACGGTTTCAATTCGACAACAAAGATTCAACGATGTCTCAGGACGACATTAATCGCGAACAATAATAATCGATACATCGATACCGCGAACCGGCTATCGACAGCAACTTTACCAACAAGTATCGTAATGCCTTGAACCGGCCATTTACACCCAACAGTAACATTTGGCATAATTTGTCGACGGGCGTCGTGTCAACCAATCCCCTGATATCAATACAATCATAAAGAGGCCGAGTCTTGAAATGATACACACATTCGTACACCTACACGATAACATTAATCTCATTGATTAGTACAAGTATAAAACTTGCCTCGATATCAATACATCGAACTGTTACCAATTCAGTTGATTTCGTCTTACAAGTTCCTCAGTCCCGACCAAGTTAATCTACGAACCCTTCAACCTTAACCGCAACACAACAGTCATAATCTATGATCAAACATCATATCCTACTGTAAAACGAAGGATTGATAATCAACCGGTTCGATGATGACCAATATCAATACCACCAAACCACGAACTCAATGGTTTTACCATATCTCGACTAATCACAGTCTGAACAATCCAACTCAGACACTTACAAATCCTGTCCACAATACGAGTCGAAATATGATGATCATATCAGCAACCAATTCGGACCAATAATAAGGGTCTAAATGTTCCAAGCTCAATTCTTAAATACGAATTGACAAGGTTCCCTTCTCATAAATCCATCGTTAAAATTTACTTATGACCGCTATCAATTCGAATCATCCGACTGGTTCAAAACAATAGATAATCATATTAAAATGGTTATCAAACAATCCAATCATTCGATTTGAATATTTGCTCCATACGTATGGGCTTCCAAATCCAGAGATGAATAATAGACTCATCAAACTCATAATCACATTCGTATTTCCTATACGAATATTATTTCCAACACATAGTTTAGCTCTAGATATGAATATTCCATATTCATTTTCAAAACATCAACACTTCTAAAAAAAAAATATTTTTCATCACCTCGTATAATTCAAGAGTTCTTCAAGAACATGAAATATCCGAAATCACGTTTCAGAACAACATATCCGAGGTATATATCTCCATGTTACCATTTTCTTCATCATGTCATTCATACAATCTCAAGAATCGCAACAAAACCCTTATCACCGTATGAAGAAGATCTCAATGATCATATCAACATCCGAAATCTCTTATTACAATTCCAATAAATCTCGTATAACATTATCACATGATACCATAATTGTAACACCCCAGATCCTCCTGGGAATATTACACGCCGTAAACCTTTCTCACAAGGATTTACCAGGCTAAGCACAATTTCCACGTCATTTCAAAAATTCCAAAAAGACCGATGACGGTAATATTTTTCAAATACTAAAAAAAATCATTTTCCAAATACCGTCAAAACGATCAAGGCTAAAATGCCAAAAATTCAGTTTAGGGAATCGGTTTTACAAAATAAAATTTCAGTTGGCAAAATACCAAAATCCATTTCAAAAATACTCACGCAGCGGATAAAAGTACAGTCCAATTTATGCATTTTCATTGAAATAAGACGAACATCAAAATACACGATTCCCAACATACTCCCTCCCAAGTAGTAATCCAAAAAGAAAAAATGAGCCACTATCAAAGGGATACGAGGATTACCTTGTATGGACGAACCACGAAGAAAGAATAATTGAACTCCATTCCAAGAATCATTAAATCATCATAGTCATCATATGGCCTCAAGAACATCAAGATCTCTATGATTCCATAATCATAATCAACATATTCAAAGCATATCATTATCTTCCTTCGACATAAACCTCATAGAATATGGATAACACAAGAAATCACTTCAAGAATCAACAATAGTTCCATAACCAAGCTCTAATTCCATGATTCCAAGCTCACAATCATGTTAAAAGTGTTTAGAACACTCTTAAAAGTGAAGAGGAACGAGTTTTGGAGAGAAATATCTCAAAGGATCGTGAGAGAAATGAAAGGCAACACTTCAATATATAAATTGCACTCTCATTACGTACGTAAGTGTCCTTTCTTAACGTACATAACAACTTTAACGTACATAATCCAATATCCATAACGTACGTAACCAACTCACTGTCTCATTCCGTGCAGTCTATTACGTACGTAACCCATACCATATAACGTACGTAGTATACCAGTTAACTTGCTACAGTACAATGGTTGTGTCACGTACGTAACACGTCTTGTATAACGTACGTAACACGTACGTTGACTCAGCTGTCAACATCCTCCGCCGAAAGTTGCCGAAACAGGGTCCCACCTGCCTCACAGGACTCGGTTCTGTCCGATGCCTTTGTTACGTACGTAATACCTTAGCCTTAACGTACGTAACCATGCCAATCTTACGTATGTAATCTCACCTTATTAACGTACGTAATAATTCCATACTTAGCCAATTTCAACAATTCCTGTCCAAAGTCATGACATACCAAATACGAGCATACAACAAAATCAATACGTATACTCAATTCAATCACATTATCAAACGTTCACAACGTCCTCGAGCATAATCAACCATCCACGATATCCAATATATAAACGAAAAAAGAAAAAAAAATATCCGAAAAATCGGAGTATTACACTCTACCCCCCTTAAAAATAAGTTTCGTCCTCGAAACTTACAATCACTCGTACAAACAACATTTCAATGGGAATTCAATTTCACCAAGAATTATCGAATAATTCGAATAACATACTTACAAGTCTGCGAAGTCGAAGATCTCCCGTGATACTAGCATGCGACTCCTAAACAAAGTCTCAACATAATATCGATACACACCATTATCGCAATTAGCAACTTAACAAAATCTCAAGTAAGAGTTCGCGTCCATGACCACGGCCACGATTCTTCCTACTTTCAGCCAACATTCTGAAGGGCACATCCGTGCGTAAGTATAATCCGAATCGCACATTCTCGACGTGACCAAATCCCAAGAATACCAAGCTATAAACGAAACGATTAAGAAAAATACAAGAAGAGTGAGAGGACTTACAAGTACCGGTCGATCTGTGATGATGGCAGAGTAGTGATACTGTGGGCAAATGCCGACTCAATCGACCCAAAAGACCGACAGCCTAGGTATCCATAAACCTAAGCTCCGATACCATATTCTGTAACACCCCCAAGTTATTCAGGGTATATTACAGCGCCGTGAACCCCGCCGTGGGACCCACAAGGCTAAACATACGCGGAACTATAAACTTGACCGAGAAGGTCTACATACAATGGAAAGAAAGACGATACAAATGGTGTTTAAAACTATAACCAATGAAACCATATACATCACTGCACAAATCACTACCTCGGCAACACAGGCCGGAACACCAAGGAAACTGAAATACAATACTCGAGTATTTAAAAATCCATTCCAGTACAACAACCTGAATGGAGGAATCCAAGAAAATAACCGGAGACAAAACACAGTATCACACTTGCCCATCATCTTCATGCCGACCCGGTACCCACTGTCCGCTCTCCCGGAACTCGAAATACATGAAACGTATTTCCCCCATAAAGGGGTTAGCCGTCGAATAGCTAGTGCAAGTATAACAGTATGAAACATAATACTTCTCGACAATAAAGTAAATGTAATCCGTCAATTCATCAATATCCGTCAATTCATCAATTTAAGACTAGTATTCCGGAATGACTAAAATCTCAAGACGTATGTGAATGCCGTAAAAACGGTTCGTTCATATCATACGCCGTTACATGTAGGAATGCCGTCAAAGCGGTTCGTTCATTACATGCCAATATTATTTCATATGAATGCCGTAGAAACGGTTCGTTCATATCAACCATGGAATCGCACGAGAGGCTACGAAACCCTCGAGAGGACCATAGGCCCGTCCGGAGTGGCTAGAAATAATCATATCATCAATATTTCATACTTTCAAAGTCGAGAACGTACAATCATAAATGTATACTTGCCTTTGAGACATCGAGAAATCGAACGGAGGAAAGGTATGAGTTCGGTAGGTCCGAGAACGCGCTTGGCACCTAAGCGATTCGCAAGGAATATGATAATCAATTATCCGTATTCAAATTACACGAAGAAATCCCGAAACCCGTCTACGATTCATAAAAATATACGGATAATCAACTAGAGGTTGGAAAAATCGTCGAATCTCACAAGTCCGAAAACGACATAATCTAACCCGTAAAATCGGAAGAAAACACTCATACGGTATAGATATATATCAAAATCTCAAGGTTCTCAAGCTTCAATCGGACAAAACGGACGAATCTACGAAAACCCCCAAAAACCAACACAAATTCAAAGTGTTCTTGAATAATCTTTCAAAAATCCGATGAATACTCAATCATGTCCATCATCACGCATATATCACCTCATACACCATGATTTTATCATCCAAAACGTTAATACCCACACAAAATCGAGAAGTCAAGATGTCGAATAAATTACCTCTTGAATATCCAAGCTCTATGATCCAAGGAATACGCGATAGATCGACTATCCGGGCTTCCCAACCGATTGAAAGTGGTAAATCTTCAACACCCAAGTGATAGCTATGAAAAGAGCTCCTCCCTCAACTCTCTCTCTCGCCAGCGGAAGGAAGAAATGAAGGAAAAGGCTGAAATCTCGCTTAAAAAGCCGAATTATGCAGTTGACCGCATTGTGTGCCGCGGCACAGGCCTAAAAATTGTTCCCAGGTTTCGGCAGTGTGCCGCGGCTCAGCTCAGGTGTGCCGCGGCACCGGGTACAGGCGGGTTTTGGGTGAGAATGCCACACCAGTGTGCCGCGGCTCAACGTAGGTGTGCCGCGGCAATGACTCGGCAGTGTGCCGCGGCTCAGCTCATGGGTGCCGCGGCACCGGGTACAGCCTGCTCGGCCAAATATAGGAAATGTGTGTGACTTAGCTATTTCGATCATAACTCCCTCGTCTGGACTCCGATTGACTCACCGTTTGAACCATTGAAAAGCTAACTCGATGCTTTATAATAGTGCAAGGATTCAGAATTTTTGGAGTGTCCAAGAATTTATGGTGATTTAACAAAGTCGAACTTAAACGTGGAAAAGTCGCTAAAGAACACGGAATTCAACAGAACGATGCCGAAACGAACTCGGATGACAAAAAGTGTAGAATTAAACATTCTCAGGATGACGAAACGGTCCCAAGCAAATCGTCAAAATAGACTTCCGTCAAAAATAGAAAATTTCCGGGGATCAAAATTACGGGTATTACAGGAGTGAAGTCACGAATTCCCTCGAGGCCTCTTCGGACCCTCCCGGAGTGAGAAAATCGAACACGTATAAGCACAAAGGTTTCACAAGAATACTTGCAAAGCGAGCAAATCAATTTGAAAATCATTAGCTGTGGACAAAAACAACAGTCGAAAAGACATAAGTAGCGACAACACTCCTCGTATAAACTAAATACGAGAATCAAATAAACACAAATCACGAAATCAAAATCCACAGAAGGATTCCATCACTTAACAAATAATCATACAAATAGCTCGTGTCACACGAGGCACAATACAATGAAGGGAGACTTACATCCACAGGTCGCACGAAGATGGTGATCGCCCCACGATACTAATCACGACCAACAAACTCAGACGACGCATCGCGATACGACTCAGTCAGATAAAATCCGACGAGACAAAACTCAATAAACATAACTTGACCCGAAAGCCTAGGTTTCCACAACCTAAGCTTTGATACCATTTATGTAACACCCCCAATCCACTCAGGGATGTTACACGCCGTAGACCCTTTCCTAAAGGATCTACCAGGCTGGTAACTAAAATCAAACATCTAAACATCGCCTTTAAGGCTAAAATGACTCGGTTAACCGATTTGGTCTTTTAATTAATACATACAACTAAATCTCAATACATGCCCATGCAGGGGTCAAAATACAACACACTCTCGTGCAATGGGGAAAATACTGCCGCGGAAGTAAAGTACAACCAAACCAATACGACATCGTATGGATCCTCATATGATTAGTATCGATCATCTTTCATCATCCTTCATGCCAACCCTGTGTTATGCTCCCCAAAACCTGAATGCAATACAAACATCCACCCCCCAATTACTCGGGGGTTAGCAAAATCCCACTATTTTGCTAGCGTGAGTACATAATCATGCGAAATGTAACAAATAAATAGAAATCACAGATCGGATACGACAATTAACTACCAAAGCCTTCCCGAGAGGTTTTATTAATTAGGAAGCAATCAATGAAGTGCTTGAAAATAAATTCCTCATCTCGGGGATTTTAAAAGTAGAAACCTTATTGGACCTCAACTCCTTAGTTGAAAATAACCATTTCAAGACGAATGGGTCTCGGCCCAAAAATCACTTTCCGTAAAACGACCTTTACAAAACCGTTGGGATCTCATCCCATATCTCATCAAATCACAATACCTGAGGACAATAACAAGGTCCGTTTTCCAACATCAAAACCCCACAATTAAAGGACTAAAACACATACGATAAAATACTCTAGTGCCATCGTAGCTAAGTAACCAAAATGAACAACTTACCTCTTACACACTTAGTCAATGCATGCAATCATGAAGACATGGTTCAAAAGCACTCATTTCCGGAAATGCCATAATCAAATCACATTTGAAAAATGCACCACAATTAACCACGGACCCACCCCTTCGCGGACCCCTACCGAGACCCCGTCGGATCTAACCTGTAGTGATTAAAAGCAAGATCACGGACCCACCCCTCCATGGACCCCTACCGAGACCCCGTCGGATCTAACCCGTAGTGAGCATACACAGACACCCATCACACATGCAATATTAATATGCTAAGAATGTAAGTTCATTAAGAATACTCACTAGAGATGGCCACTTACCCAATACCGTTATCATACTCATCACAACACAATTAACACGGAATACCTGATTCCATAATTTTAAACAAGTAGGGGTATGATTAAGGCCCTCAATGTAAAAGATAATCAAATCATAATCAACTCACACAAATTATATTCACGAGGGTAAACCAACCATCATAAATCCAACATGTAAACTCTATTTGCAGGACACAAATCGTATAAGAAAATACTTGCCTCGAAACGACGATCGAAACAAGACGATGAATGAGATGCGGTCGGACAGCCCCGAACTCCTGAACACAATCGAGAAAACGATAGCACCGCGAACACCATAATGGAAAACATAACTATCTTTTTAAGACGGATGGAAATAGCATGCTGCTGGACTAGAAAGAGTCCACGGTTAAAACTCGTCTTTCGTTGGAGACGTCTGAAAACTTATTCCATCACAATAATAGGGGTATTATGATTTTGCAGCTGTATGTGGCATATACCAATCATCATAAATGAATATAACACATCCGACTAAAGCCTTAAATCAGGTTCAAGCCATCGGTGGATTCTGATCGACCGCCGGGGAACTACAACCAACCAATCTGGGCCATAGATGAATGTCGCCGGTGCTGGTACATCCCTCAAATGGAATCTGCTAAAAATAATTTGTTGGACTAAAATAGGGTCGTCGGTGCTGCCCGAACTGAAGAAGAAAAGGAGAAGGAGAGCAGCGAACCTCAATGCTAGAATTCTAGCTCGCCGGAAATCAAGCCTGGACCACCGCCATCGCACATATGTCGCCGGAGCTGCCGCCAGCTACTTCTAGATCCGCATGGAAAACCCAATCGGGCCGAACCTCCCTCTGCCCGCTCGAAACCCAATCCGACCAGCCGCAAAGAAATCCCGACCTTGACCAATCCACCATCGATTCAAAGAATGAAGAAGTTGATTGATGGTGGTTGTTGTTCATCCGTGCGTGGGTAGGGGTTGGTGGCAAGAGAAATGAAAAAAAAAGGAAAGGAGATGGAGGAACGTGGGTGGGGAAGCGGGTGACTAAAGTATGGAGTTGATCTCCAAAGCCCTCTTCCCGGATATACATACATGAATTACTAGCGTGCACTAGTACATGTTAGCGTGGCTAATGGGGTACTCCAGTACCTACTGGACTGAATCTGATCTTTGTTAGCATATGCTAATTTTTGCCTTTAGCGTGCGCTAACGGGTCTGAATCCAGCCACTGACCTCAGGCCATGTTACTCGATAGCGTGCGCTAAGTAGATCCCTTAGCGTGCGCTAATGCACCTAGAACTACAACAGTTGTGCTCTCAAAATAGGTTACAACAACGGACTCCTCAGATCGAAATGCCAAGTTCAAGATACGCACGGTAAGCTCCAGAATAAGGTCATACTAAGAGCTTGAAATACAATCAAATTCACACGCGACCATGAAAAGGATCAAGACAATAAATTCGAATGCGGATACCCACAACTTTAGGAAATTACAAAATAGCCTAAAATGCCCCGAAAATCACGATACGTGATCGAATAGCCAAACCAAAGTTCACAACACGTCTAACAATGTTAGACGGACTTACGGAAAACTCGAAACAACAGTTTCGAACGAGATTCGCAAGAATCGAACTCAAGCGCGGAAAAGTCTCTTAAGAATACGGGACTCAAAAAAACGACACCGGAACGAACTTGAATGTCAAAAAGTGCAGAATTAATCATTCGCAGAATGATGAAACGGTCCCAAGCAAGCTGTCAAAATGGACTCTCGCCAAAAAAAGAAAATTACTGGAAATCAAAATTTGCGGAGATTACAGTTGTAACCTCCAATGAGTAGTAGGGAGTGTGCTCAAAGTTCGCATATTAATGGCCCTCGGGCAATCACCAGGTTTAGGCATGTCATATCTACTTGACAACATGTATGTATTTAAATTTAACAAAGCGTTCCCTCATCATTGAGCAAGTTGAAAGCTCACCCTATTATTTAAACCTTTCAGGTTGAAGAGTCTGACGTGGCGGGAATAGTCGTGGCGTGATAATATTATTTATCGGCTTTTTCATTTATTTCGTTCAATTTAAAATTTTAACTTTGACTTCAATGTCATGGTTTTGGATATTATGGATATTTTGAAATGTTGGGAATTTATTTTATATTTACTTGCGAAATGGTCGACTTTATTTCAATTCCCACTGCAATTATTCAATTATTTTTCTTAAGGATATTTAATCTCCCTTGAAATTATTTTAGAATGACAGTTTGAAAAGTGGTAGCTACATAAGTGGTGTCGGAGCGGGTTTACGGTTCTGTAGACTGGTTAAAATAATTTCTTTTTCAAACTAAATTTTCCTTTACACAAGTTGTTAAAACTTTAATGGCATCTATGATTATTATCAGCCACCTTCGCCGCTCCACGTCAACTCCAAGGTACACATTTCAAGTTATGTTTATGTTGTAATCGTAACAAAATTTTATGGTTATGAGATTCAACTCATTTTTGAATCATGTTCCAATACCATGTTTATATTTTAGAGATGATCTGCTATTGAGATTTATAATAAATATTGGACATGTATGTGCTTTCTTATAAATTTATAAACACATGTAGATGCGTTAGTATAGCACTGCTAGAATGTCTATTGGGAGCAATTAACCCTTAGACACGATGTATACTTTTATTTTGATCCCTTATGAGGAGATTACTCATGAGTCATTGGCTGTAATGCACCTTAGGACTGTGGCAACTCATGTACGTGGACGCCCAACTAACTGAGGTGCTGATAATCTCGGTGGTCAGAATGCCAACCCTAGTGCTGGAGCTGGTGGTGATGGTAACGGAGGTCAAGATAACCACAATAATAATGTGCCAGCTCCTACCCAGGCACAAGTTATGCAGCAGTTCTGATGTTTCACACCACCATCATTCAACGTTCGAGAAGGACCAAATTTTGTCGATGAATGGCTGATGTCACTGGAGCGTACCCTTGAGCTCATTGGGTGCACCGATGCGCAAAAGATTCTTTGCGCCCAGTATCAAATGGTGGAGGATGCTGGACGCTGGTGGATGAGCTATTAGCGTTTGAGGCCGGTAGCCGAGCGTGCTGCATTAACTTGGGATCAGTTCAAAGAACTATTGATGGAACAGTACTATCTATAGCACTCCCGAGAGAAGATGGAGAGAGATTTATGGAACCTTGAGCAAGGGAGCTTATCGGTTGAAGAACATGAGAGAAAATTCAACCAAATCAGCATCTTTGTGGAGCACATGGTGGATACTAACCGCAACAGATCCCTTAAGTTCCGGAGTGGTTTACGCCCGCATATTCGGCACATTTTGGATGGTCATGGGGTGCTACTGTATATCGAGACAGTGTTCAGAGATCAAGAGTTTGAAGCTAGTCAGAACTTGAGTCCTCAACCAGCTGCTAAGTCATCTTCTGGGAAGAGAGGTTGGAATGGTAATCAATCTAATTCGGCGGCTTCTAATAAGCAGTAGAAGGGATATGAGAAATCTGGACCTGGTCCGCCAATCACTAGGCCTGCATGCCCAAAGTGTGGTAAGAATCATGGCGGGGTGTGTTTGTATGGAAATGGTGTCTTTGTAATTACCAGGATTTTAGCTTCCGGACATCTCGAATTTTTTTTATACCGATTCAAGCGGATGTAAGCTGTGCGTGTTTACGTGATAGTATGTCGTGCTTTGTTATTTGCTTGATTTCGATTTGGATCGTTGGTGTTGTCCGTTACTATTTCGTTGCATGTTGAATGATCATTGTTTTGTCGAGGAGTATCGTTGTTGTGCATTTGGTAGACTTTGAAAGATCACCAACGACACTTATAAAGTCTAAAAATTTTGAAACTTTACAATGTGATAGAGCATAAAGTTAGATTTTTAATGGTTCAAACGGTGAGTAAATCGGAGTCAGGACGAAGGAGTTATGGTCATAATGGCAAAGTCTACACTGTCAGAATACGGCCCTGGAACACGGTGCTGTTTGCACCATTTTGCTGAGCTGTTTATAATACGGTGCTGGAACATGGCGCTGTTTGCACCATTTTGTCTGAGTCGTTTATAACACGGCTCTATTTGCATAATTTTCTGAGCCATTTTGTCCAGGTGTATAAATAGGACAGTCGTGTTTTCATCCCCATTTCACTTCTCTCTCTCGGTTTTTGGGCGATCGGATGGGATTTTAATTCTTGAGTAGATTATCATAATATTGTTGAAGTCTTGATCATATTTAATATCATCTAATCCATTGTTCTTCATTGATTGAGGTAATTCTTCGAAAACCCTTTTCCAACTATTTTGGGGTTTTCCTCTTGATTTCAATTCTGGGCCAATTATGATGAATTGATCATGTAATTCTTGTTGTGTTGGTTGTAATCTATGGACTAGAAACTCATTTATTGATTTCGTTTCACACGGAACATGATTTTGGCTTTCTTCGAACAAACCCTTGAACCCTAATTTCTTCTTGTCGATTGGGATTTCGTTTAGTGTTGTTGATTCGTAGCGGTGTTATTCTCTTAGTGATTGTATTGTTATTAATTTCTCGTTAAGGTGGTCGGTTTTCGGGGCTGTTTCGGCCGAGCCGCATTCGTCAGAGTGTCCTGTATTGATTATCAAGGCAAGTATCTTGCCCATACATTACGTATTTTGTGGATATAATAGTTGATTATTTACGATATGTACTAAATGAATTCTTATAAATAACTTTCAAAAGAATTGGTATTTTTAAGATCACAATTTTCTTTAAAGATAACTCGTGTGTTCCGTGATTAATGTACTCAATTGAATAGGTGTGTTAGTGTTAAGTGTAGGAACACCTTACTTTCGTGTGATTCCATTTATGTGATTATGTCGTGGTAAATTTAAAGTTCTATCCTTTTGTTAAGATGTGTGCATTGAGACGTGTGGTTATCGATGATCTTGTGACGTTGTGTGATAAAGGTTGTAACTCCTTTATGAGGAGGTTGTGCCATTCGGCGTGGCTGGAAAGGTATTCTATCTCGTTGCTATGTGTTTGTTGCTAGTTGCACCATTGGATTCTGGAGTTGATGGTATTGTTTCACGGTAGTGAGTATGTGTTGGACAATATGGCCATTCTAGAAAGGTACCTCGACTATATATTTTGTGTGTTTGACCTTTGAGAGTTGTGGTTTTGTAAACTATGAGTTGTGAATGCTAGTGTGCGTGAGTTGTTCTTCCACCCGGAGATGGTTCTATGGGACCTCTGGGGGCCGATACTAATGGGTACGGCCGTGGAAGTGGTTTCCCACCTGGGGATGGTCCAACGAGGCCTCTGGGGGTCGCTACTAATGGGTACGGCCACGGGTTACCAGGTGTAGTTTTTTGTGATGTTGATGTTGATGTTTTGATGATTAATTGTGATATGTCCGGAGTATCACAATGCTCTGTGCTCGGGGTCGAGATACATTATATATTGAGTCTTGGTGTTTGGCTAGAATGGCATAAGAGTGATGTGGTGTGTGTGATTTGTCCCTGGAAGTGAATTGATGTGGATGGTTGGGTCGTGGACCCCGTGTTTTGTGAACGGATTTATATATGGGAAGATAAACTTTGGGCTGTGACCCTAAGTGGCTTTCGATAAATTAAAAACTTTTCAATCACAAATGTTTTCAAAACTCCCGAGATCCTGAATGGATTTCTAAATGACAAATGATTTCCTTTACATTTTATCCTTTGTAATACTTTATCCAAATGAAATATCTCGGGAAGTCTTTAATTGTAATCTCAGAATGTGTTGTGTATGGCTCGTATTTGCACTTTATACTTATACTAGCAAAACAATGGAGTTTTGCTAACCCCCGAGTATTCGGGGGGTGGATGCCTGTTCTGTGTCCAGGTACATGCAGGTTTTGGGAGCAAAACACATGATCGGTGCAAAGGATGATGGAAGATGATCGATACTAATCACATGAAGGTCAGTTTGGGTGCAGTCAGTCGGAGTTCGTTGTATGGTCTTTTCCGCTGTTGTACTTTTTGGTTTGTAAGTGTATTTTACCCTTGCATGGGTATGAGTCCAGATAGAGTTATGTATATTAGAGTTGTTTGATAATGATGTAAGACCAAATCAGTCTATTGATTCATCATTCTATCACGTCGGTATGTAATGTATTATGTTGTTTCGATGTCTAGCCTGGTGGATCCTCACGAAGAGGGTCTGCGGCGTGTAATATTCCCGGTTCGATTCTGGGGGTGTTAGAGTCTGTTATAACTGCGGGAAGCCAGGTCTCACAAGCCGACATTGTCTACAATATAAGGGCAAAAGAAATGCATCGGGAGGTCAAGCTCGAGTCTACTCAATGAATCAGATTGACAATTGTCCCGGCACAGTATGAGGTATGCTTATGATCTCTAATGTGCCTGTTTTCACTTTGTTGGACACTGGTGCCACACACTCTTTTATGTCTGCAAAGATTTATCATGCCATTGGTCATAGAAGCGTTAAAACTGTTGAATCTCTTAAGGTTAGCTTACCATCAGAAAATACAATACTCACTAACAAAATGATTGACGAGAGTATTGAGATAGGAGGAAGAGAATTTGACGCTAGTCTGTATTTAATTAACTCGATGGATTTTGACGTGATCCTTGGAATGAACTGGCTCGATTGACATGATGCCGATATAAGCTACCGTGAGAATAAGGTGAAATTGAGGTGTTCCTAAGGCGAGTCAATCACCTATTATGGTACTAAACGTAGGGCATTACCAAGAGTAATCACAACTATGAAAGCACTGAGAAGTCCAAGGAAGGAGAAATGTCAGTGTTACCTGGTGATTTTCGTCGACACTCGTACTAATGAGGTGTCTCCTACAGACATACCTATAGTAAGGGAGTTTTGGATTTATTTCTAGAAGATTTGCCGGGAGTCCCACCCGACTGGAAAGTGGAGTTTAGTATTGATTTGGTCCTCGAGGCAGCCCCGCCATCCAAAGTGCCATATAGAATGGCTCCGAACGAACTTCAAGAATTGAAAGTCCAAATTCAAGAGCTGCTGAAGCTTGGATTTGTTCATCCTAGTGTGTCACCATGGGGTGCACCAGTGTTGTTTGTTAGAAAGAAGGATGGGTCACTTCGGATGTGTATTGATTACAAGGAGCTGAACCGACTTACGGTGAAGAACAAGTACCCATTACCAATAATTCAGGATCTATTTGATCAGTTGAGGGGAGTCGGAACCTTTTCGAAGATCGATTTGAGGTCGGGTACCATCAACTGAAGATTAGGGAGTGTGACATTCCTAAGACGGCTTTCAGGACCCGTTACGGGCATTTTGAATTTGTGTTGATGCCGTTTGGTCTAAGTAATGCACCTACAGTCTTATCGATTTGATGAACAAGGTGTTCCAACCTTACTTGGATAAGTTCTTGATCATCTTCACATATGACAACTTGGTGTATTATAAGGAAAAGGAACAACACCAAGAGCATTTGAGGGTTACATTGGATACACTTTGCAAGGAAAAGTTGTATCCCAAGAACTGGGCATTTGATTCCTTGGTCATGTGGTGACTTCTAAAGGAACTAAGGTAGATCCCGACAAGGTTGTAGCAGTGAGTAATTGGGGAGTACCCAAGAATGCGAGCAAAATTCGCAGTTTTCTGGGCTTAGCTAGCTATTATAGAAGATTTATCGAAGGATTTTCGATAATCGCCACTCCCATGACCCAGTTAACAAGGAAAGGTGTGAAATTTGAATGGAGTGAGAGGTACGAGGAAAGTTTTCAAGAGTTGAAAAAGAGACTAACCTCGGCACCAGTATTAACGACTCCTGATCCGGCGGAAGACTTTGCTGTTTAAAATAGTGCCTCAACTTAGGGGTTGGGTTGTGTTCTGATGCATCATGGTAAAGTAGTGGCCTATGCATCGAGACAGCTTAAACCACACGAGTTGAACTATCTGACGCATGATCTGGAGTTTGCTGTTGTAGTATATGCGTTGAAGATTTGGGGTCACTATCTCTACGGAGGAAAGTGTGAGATATACATAGACCATAAAAGTCTGAAGTATCTTTTCACACATAAGGATCTTAACATGAGGCAAAGGAGATGGTTAGAATTGGTGAAGGACTATGATTGTACTATTCATTACCATCCGGGTAAGGCTAATGTAGTAGTTGATTCCTTGAGTCGAAAAACTAGAGGCAAGTTAGCTTGCTTGACCGATCATGAGGGTTTGATAAAGGAATTCTCCTAGTTGAGGATTGAGGTGGTTGAGTCTTCAGAGAGTTCGAAAGCAATCCTATCATCTTTGGTCTTGCAACCAAATTTGAGGGATAAGATTAAGGAGGCTCAACCAAGTGATAAGTTCTTGTGCAAGATGAAAGATCAAGCACAAGATGGGAGTATTGAGAAATTTGTCATTGCTGCAGACGATGCTTTGACTTATGATGGGAGGTTATGTGTTCCTAAGGATAAGTACCTTAGGAAGCAAATCCTTGAAGAAGCCCATAATGCACCATACTCCGCTCACCCAGGAGGTACAAAATGTACCACGACCTGAAGAAATTCTTTTGGTGGAGAGGAATGAAGAGGGACATTGGTGTATTCGTGGAGAGATGCATTCTATGTCAGCAGGTGAAGGCTGACCACCAATGGCCAGGAGGTTTACTTCAACTATTAGAAATTCCAGAAAAGAAATGGGAGCATATCACAATGGATTTCGTGGTTGGTCTGCCGCAAACCATGAAGAAGAATGATGCTATTTGGGTAATAGTAGATCGTTTGTTGAAGTCATCTCATTTACTACCTGTGAGAATAACTTATAGGATGGAACAATATGCAAGGATTTATATTCGGGAGATTGTGAGGTTACATGGAGTTCCAGTGTCAATCATCTCAGAAAGATATCCGTGATTTAGGTAGAAATTTTGGAAGAGTCTTCAGAGTGCATTGGGCACTAAGTTGAATTTCAGTATTGCATATCATCCGCAAACCGATGGTCAATCTGAATCGACTATCAAGACACTTGAAGATTTTTGAGGGCATGTGTTCTTGATAGTGGTAAAAATTAGGAAAATATTTTGCCATTAGTATAATTTGCTTATAACAACAGTTACCAAGCGACTATATAAATGGCCCCGCTATGAGGCTCTGTACGGAAGAAAATGTCGATTGCCTCTTTATTGGAGTGAGGTTGGAGAAGGAAAGATTTTGCGTCCAGAATTGATCGGGCAGACTATAGAAAAGATAGCCGAAATCAGAAGTTGAATTAAGACTGCCCAGTATCGGCAAAAGTCTTATGCTGATAAACGAAGGAAAGATATCTAATTTGAGATTGGATAAAAGGTGTTCTTGAAGGTAGCGCCGATGAAAGGAGTGATATGATTTGGTAAAAAGGGAAAGCTACAGCCTCGTTATATCGGACTGATAAGTGTCAGTTTTATACACTTATCCATGATTTGTATCGATAAATTTCACCCATAATTGAGCTAGTCTACTCGTTTTTTGCTTTTAATTAATTAGTTTTTAATAATTTTATTTTTATCGGATAAAGATGTAAATCTAGTCTTAATCGGATTGAATTACTGATTTACTCAAGAAATAACATGTTTATAAAATATTCTCTTTGTTGAATTTTATGTATTCATGTTGTAGGACTTTCCGAGACAGGTTCGGCAGTCTTTCCGGATTCAAAATCTGAGTTATATATCAAAAGTTATCATCTGAAGAAGATTTGGGGCGAAAACGCAAAAGTCAGAAATTTCTGGGCTGAAAATGAAGTCTGAAACTCCATACAGGCGTAACATCATAACATACGGGCGTAACTCACAAATGCAGAAAAACGTAGCCATGTTACGGCCGTAACTACTCAATGTTACGGCCGTAAGTCATCCAAGTTACGGCCGTAACTCCTCAATGTTACGGCCGTAACTCTTGGCAGATTTTTGATCATTGTATAATTTTTTATACTTTTGGTCTATTATTGAGGGGATGGCTGACATTGATCCGATCTATTGTAATAATGCTGGAATTTTGGAGCTATTAGATGACTTTAGGTGTATAAATAGACCCCTTAGATCCATCATCATTCATCATTCATCTTATAATTTTCCAATTTTTTTGTAAATTTTTCTTTTTGTGTGAAGAACACACTTGTGTTCTTGAGTGATCTTTGTAAGTGTCGTATAACATATATTGTTAAGAGAGTTTATTGTTTCTATCTCCTTTATCTAATAAGGGAGTTAGGATCAATTCTTTCTCTTGATTCAACTAATAATGACCACACAAGCTTGTAATATGTGTAATAAACCCTTCATGGGCTAAGTAATTTTTAATTGGGATTATAAACAAGGTTAGTCATGTTATTTATGTTTGTATAAAGATCTATTGTGAATTACTTATTATTGTGTGTGATTTTCATTGTTTTAACAATCTTTATTTATTTGGCCAATAAATGACGATATTTATGGTCTTCATATGTTTCGAAAGAAAATATGTTTGATTAGATCAAATGATCTTCAATCTAAGTTGTTCTAGGGGATAGAAATATACCCCTAGTCCTTAGATGATTCTTTGAGTTATTTTCATAAATCCTAATGCTATGTATTGAAGCCAATCAACATAGAAATATAGTAGATTGATTCAATATGTAAGGGGCGTTTTATTGTTCGAAAGAGAAACCGTCTTTTTAAGGAAAATCGAATCTACACAACATAATAAGTAAATTCATTTTATGATCTCCTATACATCTTTTATAACTAATGACGAACTAAGTTTGTAATCCCAACTATTTCATTTTATCGTTAATCAATCTATTATTATTGCTATCTTTTTATTTCCTTATAATATTAGAACTATTATTGCATTTTCTTTGCAAATATTAAACCAAACTTTTTAATTGTGTGTTTCACTTATCATAGTATCTATAAAAATAGACTAATAGTGTATAATTCAAATTATAACCAAACTTCCTTGTGGGATCGATAAACCGGACTCAAAAAGTCCACTTTACTACTTGATACGATATCGTGCACTTGCGATAGTTACACTAAAAGCGTGTCAAGTTTTTGGTGCCGTTGCCGGGGAAGTATAAGTTATATTTGAAAAATTACATTATTAACTATTGTTATAAATACAACTTTTTCTTTGTTGTAGATTCTCTTGTCTATGCGAAGGACGTACAATCGCGATTTAGTTTCACTAGATCCCGAGATCGAAGCCACATTCAGAAGGAGGCGAAGAGAACAAAAGAAAAACATTATTTCTTCACCATCAATGGCGGACGAACTAAATCCATGTCTCCCCCAAGGAAATGAGAACGAAAGAATTCCTCCGGTGGGGGGAATACCTAATGTTCAAAATATTCAACATCAACAATATCCTATTGTGCCGGAAATAGATGAAGACAACATGCTCTTTGGGGAATTCATGAACACCCCGTCTTTGAGCGTTCAATCAAGTGTAATCTATCCACCATTTGGAGTGGACAATTTTCAAATTCGCCCAGATGTCATCAATCTCTTCTCCAACAACAACTCATTCTATGGAAGAACCGACGAAAATCCATATCTCCATATTAACCGTTTTGTGGAAATATGTGGAAATTTCAAATATCCAAATGTAAATGACGAGGCGATCAAAATGAGACTTTTCGTGCACACCTTGAAAAGACAGAGCAAGAGAGTGGCTAGATACTTTGCCACCACGAAGCATAACAAATTGGCCCGAATTTTTCCAAAAATTCACCACTAAATACTTTCCACCAATAAAAGTGGCGAAACTCAAATACGAAATCTCTACATTTCGTCAACAAGATTCAGAATCATTCCACGAATCATGGGAGAGATACAAAGATATGCTACTAAAATGTCCTAACCATGGTTTCAATTTGGGAGTACAAGTCAATTACTTCTATTCTGGAATTTTACCTTCATGCCGAGCCAATGTCGATTCATCATCAAATGGCTCACTGGGAAACAAAACTATGAAAGAGGCTTATAATCTTTTTGAGGTTATAAGTGAACAAAGTGCAAGATGGCCAGACAGAAATATCCAAAAGAAACCAAATGGTGTTTTTGAAGTGGATTCTTATTCACTTATGTTGGCAAAAATTGAAGCTCTATCAAAGAAAGTCGAAGAAATGTCTTTTTCAACTCCTCAATCTGTGAAGATGGTACAAACTCCACAAATTTCAGCTTTTTCATGTGAAATTTGTGGAGCAACTCACAACAGCACTATCTGTCCCTTAGTGCAACAAGAGCAGTCAACACCACCACCAGAACAAGTGGCGTATGCTCAGAAATTCCAAAGACAAGCATACAATCCTTACGGGCCAACATACAATCTAGGGTACAAAAATCATCCAAATTTTTCTTATGCAAACAACAACAATGTGTTGAATCCAACACATCAAGAAAAAAAGCCCGGATGGGAAGAAGCAATCACAAAGCTAGCTGAACAACAACTGAAGTATCAACAACGAAATGATGCTTCAATTAAAAATTTGGAGACACAAGTTGGCCAAATGGCCAAAATACTTTCAGAAAGATCTCATGGCATGTTACCTAGCAATACCGAGGTAAATCCAAGGGAAAATGTACAAGCTATCACAACAAGAAGTGGAGTGCAGTTACCCGAAATTTCTATGGAAAATCATCTGGAAAAACAAAAAAATAAACAAAATCAAGAATCAGAAAAAGAATCTGATACAGGACCTTCATCTCAAAAAGGTCCAATTGCTACAAAATCTTATGTTCCACCTATCCCATTTCCTCAACGGTTGAAGAATCACAAGCTCGATGCGCAATTCGGCAAATTTGTGGAAATTTTCAAAAAGCTACACATCAACATACCTTTTGCCGATGCTCTAGCACAAATGCCAAGTTATGCCAAATTTATGAAAGATATTCTTTCTAACAAACGAAGTCTTGAAGAATATGAAACTGCCGTGCTAACATAGGAATGTAGCGCAATACTACAAAAGAAGTTGCCACCCAAGCTAAAAGATCCGGGAACTTTTACAATCCCGTGTACAATTGGTGAAGTGAATATTGACAAAGCTCTTTGTGATTTAGGAGCAAGTATCAATTTGATGCCCCTGTCAATTTTCAACAAACTAAACTTGGGAGAAGCAAAAGCAACAACAGTTTCACTGCAGTTAGCCGATCGGTCAATCAAATATCCACATGGGATAATAGAAGATGTGCTAATCAAGGTTGATAAATTTATATTTCTGTGATTTTATCATCCTTGACATGGAGGAAGATCAGGATATTCCTATTATCTTGGGACGGCCATTTCTTACAACCGGACATGCTCTTATTGACGTCTACGAAGGAAAGCTAATTCTTAGAGTGCAAGACGAACATGCCACCTTCAAAGTCCTAAAAACTTTGAATCATCCCTCCACAGATGATTACTGTCTAAAAATTGATGCAATTGATGCCAGAATATGAACAACGTCTTGGGAATCTGACGTTAAAAGACCCAGTTTGCCAATTTATAAGAAAATTGGATGGGAAGCTTCTCCCCAACTCTTAGAAGGTGTTTAAGCCGTTTCTGAACGCAAAATCAGAGGAAGATGTGAGCCACAATCACAACTACTGTACATACACGTAAGTATCTTTTATTTTTATCGTAAGGTGAGATTTTCTAAATAAAAAATGTGATACGCAATAAATGCTTTCATTATTCTATTGAGTAGTTGAAGCGCAATCAACGCAATCACAAACTTGTTAAACAATTTTTACCTTCTTTTTCTTCTATAAATAAACATTGTGCTTGTTTCTTTCATTCATCCCTCAAACTTGCACTTTTCTCTGTTTCTCTCTAAATAATTTCTTTTCAAAAATGGAGTCATCATCTTCCACAAAAAATTTAACACAGTCTGCATTTTTGGTGGAGCTAGTTCTGGAAAAGAGGCATGCTTTACTGAAGCAGCCCACAACTTGGGTCGTACCTTAGGATAAAAATGCATTCATGTAGTTTACGGAGGAGGAAGTCTAGGATTAATGGGACGAGCTGCTGCTTCTGCCTATATGGAAGGAGTAAGAGTGTTGGGAATAATCCCAAAACCTCATTTGAAAGTAAAATCACCGGTCAACTATTGGAGATGAGTTTAGATCAGTAAATATGCAAGATCGCATAACTCACATGATAAATAATTCCGCGCCTTTATCACCCTTCCGGTGGTTTTGGCACCCTTGAGGAACTTTTTCATGTGGTTACCAGAGCCCACTAAATGTTCATCAAAACCAATAGTGTGCTTAATGTCAATGGTTTCTTTGATGGTTTACTGTCTTTCATCGACTACTCTGAAAAGGGTTTTATTTACGAGCGTGCTAAACGAATCATAGTCGTTGCAACAACACCGAGAAGAACTAATCAAAAACTCAATGAATTTGTTCCTCATCCAGATCCAAATTTCTAGCTAAAATTATGCAGGTAGAAGATTTTACCGTGAGAAAACGAAAAGTGGATTCATTCCTCTCCCTTTGATAACCCATGTCGGACCTCTTGTATTTTTACTTTCTGCCGTGTGTAATAATCGTGCTAAATGATGGCAGCTTAAGGAGTTTCTTCTTGATCTCTTGACGCGCATCTATTCGCGATTTATGTATTGTTATTTTATTGCTGTAATTTTTATTGCGTGTTTTGCTTTTATAAAAACTTTGATGGCAGCGTAAGGCGACTCTTCGGACTTTCTTGATGCGCATCTTAAAAATTGTGTTATACTTACGAGTATATTTTATTTTCTTTTGTTGTGTGCCTCGTATATTTATTCTCTTGCAGATTCTAAAAGGCGTTAGCTCAGACATCAACTTTCTTAACAGGGAGTATTCTGTTTTTCTGCATTGATTTTTATTTTATTTTATTTTTTATTTTTAAACTGAGGACAGTTTTATTTTCAAGTTTGGGGGTGGTTTGTTTAATTATTTTGGTGTGTTTTGATTGATTTGGTTATTTGCCTTAATTTTGTATATATATATATATATATAGTATTTTGATTTTTAAGATTTCTAGATCTGGCCATAACACCAATAAAATAGCTATATACAAGTTTCTAAAAATCGTTTTAACCGGTTAAAAAATTGTATATTCCAAAATTTTTGAGCCTTAATCTCTCTTTCCAAGCCTTGTAATTATCATATAAAATCGAGTCATTCGTTACCTTGAGAAAAGAAGAATCAATTGGTTGATGAAAAATAAAACTGAAATTTACTTAATTTGTGGAGTTTTTGATTTTTCATGCTTAACTAAAAAATGATTTTCTGCAAAAATTCTATTCCCTAAAAAAAAAAGAGTCATTGGTGAAAAGAGCTACACGTTAGCAAATAACGGTGTGAAAGCTATCACCTAAAAAAAATGACGAAAAGGAGAAATGTTGAGTAGCAACAGCTGCCTAATTTTGGGGGTCTTAAATTTGGCGAAAAATAAAGGACTAACCATTGCTGGTGCGTAGCTGCCGTCTCAGAAAAATTGGTGAAAAGAGCTACACGTTAGCAAATAACGGTGTGAAAGCTATCACCTTTTAAAAAAAATGAGATAGAAATTGTGTTAGTGAAAAGAGCTACACGTTAGCAAATAACGGTGTGAAAGCTATCACTAAAAGGGATGTAGTTTATGAGCAGATTTGAATTAATTAGCGGCTGGATTTTAATACACTCAATTTTGTGAAAATCACAATATTTGATGACGCCAATAAAATTCTTCTTCATATTGAGTCGAAAAATAAACGAGTGGTCGAGAGCAACCATTAAAGGGAGTCGTGTATATCACGAGTGGGAAAGAAATAATCAACCTTTGGGGGGGGGGGGGGAAACCTTGAATTTGGAATTACAAAATAAAAACCGTGTTTTAACTTCAAAAACATTAGTAGATTTATTTTGAATCTTGATTCATTTCTATCTACTGTATAAAGCTGGTTGTTGTGTATTAATGGCATTTTGATCTCCTTTTCTCTTTTTATATTTTAATTTTTGTGTGTATTATTAGTTTTGTGTCTTATTTTTTTTTTTTTTTTTTTTTGGAGTGTGATTAATAAAGAGTCTTGCTCGGGACTAGCAAGAATTCAAGTTTGGGGGTGTGATAAGTGTCATTTTTATACACTTATCCATCATTTGTATCGATAAATTTCACCCATAATTGAGCTAGTCTACTCGTTTTTTGCTTTTAATTAATTAGTTTTTAATAATTTTATTTTTATCGGATAAAGATGTAAATCTAGTCTTAATCGGATTGAATTACTGATTTACTCAAGAAATAACATGTTTATAAAATATTTTCTTTGTTAAATTTTTATGTATTCATGTTGTAGGGCTTTTCGAGACGAGTTCGGCAGTCTTTCCGGATTCAAAATCTGAGTTATATATCAAAAGTTATCATCTGAAGAAGATTTGGGGCGAAAACGCAAAAGTCAGAAATTTCTGGGCTGAAAATGAAATCTGAAACTCCATACGGGCGTAACATCATAACATACGGGCGTAACTCACAAATGCAGAAAAACGTAGCCATGTTACAGCCGTAACTACTCAATGTTACTGTAACACCCTCAAGATATTCGAGGTATATTACAGAGCCGTGAATCCCTATATGGGACCCACCAGGCTGAACAACATCATACTTATCGACTCACATAAACGACAGAACAATACCATGTCATAAAGACGCAAAACAGAACAATCCACCCGGTTCAACCGGTCAATATAATATCATCATCCGACACAACATAATAAGCAACAATACAATCCAAACGAACAAGAACCCCTTAAGTACTCGAGTACAACTATTAGTTCAAAACCACAAAAGACAAAAAGGTAAAAGACACCAAAACGTCACTCGTGCACAATCATCACGCACGGCCATCATCCGTGTATCTTGGTCCAAATAGCTCGTCTCGATGAATCGACCAAATTCATAAAACGAATTTCCCAAACGGGTCCCAGAGGGGTTAGCAATTACGCTAGTACAAGTATTCAAGGCAAACCAATCGCTTACACATTTCATAGTATATGCACCAATATCATTTCGAAAACCAAAACAAGACATGTCTTTTCCTAAAATAAATAAATAAGCAATTAGCCTTGAGAACAGGCGGCAAAGATACATTCTCACTCGGGGCCTCACAGGACCCTAACGAGTTGGCTACAAATACAGAAAAACAAAACCACGCACACGCTAAGCCGTGAGAACAGGCAAAGATACATTCTCACTCGAGGCCTTGCAAGGACCCTAACGAGTTGGTTAGCGTACGAAACTCGTGAAATCCAGTGGCAAAGATAGATTTCCCTCCTTGACCCGTCTGCCAACACAAGGTGAGTAATTTACAAACAATATACATTACCATTTCACGTTAAGCATAAACGTTTCCAAAAATACTTGCCTCGATTAATAGACGGTGACGCGAACGGAACGGAAGAATCAAGCACGACCGTGAGGAACCGACGAATGAACCTAACGATTCGAATAACACAATCACAACCAACTCTAGACGATTACGGAAATGGAATACACCCGGAAACCCGCCTACGATTCATGTATATTCGAATAAAAATAACAACGAGGGCGGACCACAACCAAACCCTCTCGATTCCGAAAAAAATCCACAAAATATCCATGAATCCGTAGGAAAACTAAAGATACTAACAATATCAATGGTATACATCATGAATCCACCAACAAAACGGAACGAATCGGAAGAAAAACCCAAAACCCCCAAATTAAATCGAAATAGGGTTTTAGAATATTACCTTAGGAGATTCAAGTACCAAGATCCGTAGAACACGCGTTAGATTGATTGCCCGAGCTACACTACAAGAGAAATGATGAAAATCGGCCCCGGGTTAAGAAATCTGAGCAGCTTCTCCCTTCCCTCTCACTACTCTCGCGATGCGAGATGAAAAATGGGGAAAAGTCGGCCGATTTCGTCTAATAAAGACGAATCGCACAATTGACCGATTCGTGTTCCGCGCACCAAAGTGTGCCGCGGCATGTGCTAAGAAAATACTCCTGTGTTTCGCGTTGTGCAAGATAGATCGCGTGTGCCGCGGCACACGGCATACGATTGGGTTTTGGTCGCAGAAGACACACGAGTGTGCCGCGGCACCGACAGTGTGCCGCGGCGCTCGCGCCGTGCCGCGGCACGGATGGGTGTGCCGCGCACACGCATGCATTGCTCGACCAACATTTTGAGAAATTTGTGTGCCGCGCGCACGCACCTTGTGCCGCGGCCCACACCCCTTTTGGGTCCCAAAATGATAAAAATGATCCTAAAGAGAATAAAACGATAGGAATCAGATTTGGGGACTAATAACACGAAATGGATCCACGGCAACCAAACGGCGGTTTCGCATAACAATAACAAGAATATAGTTCAACGGTTTGACAGAAGGATACGCTGAAAAGTACACGAGGTCACTACGATCGAGAAATACACCAAAACGAAAATACAAGGGAAAGAAAATACGGATATTATATTCTACCCTCTAAAAATAAGTTTCGTCCCGAAACTTAAGAAACAAACAACTCCGGGTACCTAAGACGCACGCCGTCCCCTGCTTTCCCAAGTTGCTTCCTCGACACCGTGTCTCGACCACTGTACTTTGACTAGAGGGATGGTTTTATGCCTCAGTCGTTTCTCACGATGCTCCAAAATCTTCAAAGGACGCTCCTCAAAAGTAATATCTTCAGCAATATCAATCTCGCCATAATCGATGACGTGACTAGGATCCGGAACATATTTCCTCAACTGGGAAACATGGAAAACGCTATGAACATGACTCAAGGCCGGGGGTAACGCCAAACGGTATGCCAACCCACCTACTCGCTCGAGGATCTCGAAGGGGCCGATAAATCTCGGACTCAACTTCCCTTTCTTCCCGAAACGAAAAACTCCCTTCGTCGGCGACACCTTTAGCAAAACATGGTCTCCCACCTCGAATTCCAAAGGTCGACGACGGATGTCGGCATACGACTGCCGACTGGGCGATCAACATCCGTTCCCGAATTAACTCTATCTTCCGCCTCGTCTCTAAAACGACATCCGGCTCGGTCCCGACCAAATCGGACGCCTCATTCCAACAAATCGGTGATCGACATCGCCGCCCGTAAAGTGCCTCATACGGTGCCATCCGACCGAGGCGTGCCAACCGTGTTGTACGTGAATTCAATCGCCGCAAATGTTCCTCCCAAATACTACTCCAATCGAGAGCATGTGCACGCAACAAGTCCTCGAACGTCTGGATAGTGCGACCGGCCCATCCGATCGGGATGGAAAGAGGTACTCAAATGTAAACGGGTACCCAACGCCTTATGCACCGCCTGCCAGAAGTGCGATACAAAACGGCCGTCACGATCCGAAACAATAGACTTCGGGGTACCGTGAAGTCTCACAATCTGCGCGATAAACACACGAGCTAACTTCTCCGGGCCCCAAGTGTCCTTGATGCCCAGAAAATGTGCCGACTTGGTCAGACGATCGACAATCACCCACACCATATTCATGCCCGACCTCGATCTCGGCAGACTCGTAATGAAATCTATCGATATATCTTCCCATTTCCATTCTGGAACGGGAAGTGATCGCAATAACTCCTGGCCGGCCGATGCTCGATTTTGACTCACGACAAGTCAAGCATCTCGCTACAAACTGTGCGACCTCATCCTTCATATCATTCCACCAGAAATTCCTTCTCAAGTCCTTGTACATCTTACTCGAACCAGGATGAACGGAGTAAGGTGTAGCATGGGCCTCCCGCAAAATACTCTGTCTCAACTCTGAGTCGTTCGGCACACAAAGACGACTCTGAAATCTCAAAATACCATCCTCGTGAATCATAAATCCAGGAGACTTCCCTTTAAGAACGTTCTCTCGGATTTGAGTAATCATCGGATCCTCTAACTGCTTCAGCTTAATTTCATCGATCAAAGACGACGAAACCTCTAAAGCACGAAGTTGCCCGACGGCTCCAGGCAACAAAACTTCAACATCTAACTCTATTAAAGATCGCCGAAGCTCGGACTGAGACGTAAGGATCTCAAGCGATCGCAATGTAATCGGTTTCCGACTCAAGGCGTCGGCCACGACGTTCGCCTTGCCCGGATGATAAAGGATTTCGAGGTCATAATCCTTAATCAACTCCAACCACCTCCTCTGCCTCATGTTCAACTCCCGCTGAGTAAATATGTATTTCAGACTTTTATGATCGGTAAAAATCTGACATGCAGAGCCGAAAAGATAATGACGCCAAATCTTGAGCGCAAAAACGACTGCCGCTAACTCTAAATCATGAGTAGGGTAGTTCAACTCATACGGCCTCAATTGTCTCGACGCATAGGCAATGGTCTTGCCGTGCTGCATCAATACGCACCCAAGACCCTGACCCGAAGCATCGCTATAAACGGCAAAACCCTCATTGCCACATGGCAACACCAAAACCGGGGCTGAAGTCAAACGCTTCTTCAGTTCCTCAAAACTCGATCGCCTCTCGTCATTCCGCATTTAACTTCTCGGATTTACGGAGCAATCAGGTAAGTGGTCGAGCCGCCGAGAAACCTCGACGAACCTACGGTAGTAGCCACCAAACCCAAGAAACTACAGACCTACTTCACATTTTTGGGCGGTGCCCAATCCAACACCGCCTCGATCTTCTGCGGATCTACACGAACCCCCTACCAAATCACGTGGCCCAAAAACATCACTTCCTTCAGCCAGAACTCACATTTCGAGAACTTCGCATAGAGTTGCTCGGTCCTCAAAATGTCTAATACTACCCGCAAATGATGGGCATGCTCTTCCTCATTCCTAGAATAAATAAGAATATCGTCAATGAAGACGACGACACACTTATCCAAATACTCGATAAAGACTTTGTTCATCAACTGCATGAACACCGCCGGCGCATTAGTTAACCCGAAAGGCATGACTACGAACTCATAATGTCCGTATCTCGTCCGAAAAGCTGTCTTCGGTACATCGGACTCTCTCACCCGGAGCTGATAGTACCCCGATTTCAAATCAATTTTCGAGAATACCGCACTCCTCGCAATCGATCGAACAAGTCATCAATTCTCGGCAAAGGATACTTGTTCTTGATGGTCACCTTGTTTAGTTCGCGATAGTCGATACACAAACGTAGTGAACCATCCTTCTTCCGACAAACAGACCGGTGCACCCCAAGGCGAGGCGCTCGGTCGAACATACCCCGACTCAAGAAGCTCACTCAACCGCTTCTTCAACTCGACATCTCTGAAGGTGCCATGCGATACGGCGCCTTTGAAATCGGAGCGCGCCCGGCTCTAATTCTATAACAAACTCAACCTCACGATCCGGTGGCAATCCCGTAACTCGTCAGAAATACATCAGAAACTCACTAACGACCGGAATCGACAAAACTCGACTCCACCATCCCCGCCTTCAAGGCGTAGCACCAATAACCAAGACACCCCTTTCGCAGAGTTTCACCGCCTTCAAGGCGTTAATAACAACCTTCGGGTTCTCTTTCGCCCGCGAAAGAGTGTTGATACCGTCCTCGGCTAACATGGTAATGATCCTCGTGCGGTAGTTCATGATTGCACCATGCCGCTCGAGCCAATCGTTCCCGAGAATTAAATCCTCGCCCTCGATACCCACAACAATAAGATTAGAGAGCCACACCCTCTCACAAATGATCACGAATCAGTCCGGACTTCTCGATCACCGACAATTCTATCACCGCTAGGAAGTTTAACGATGAAAGGCTCGCAAGGTGACAAGCAATCGAGACTCAAACGGCGTACACACTCTAGAGAAATGAATGAATGCGTAGCACCGAATCAAAAAGTACACCGACAGGATGGAAATGAATATGAACGGTACTGCCGCCACAGAGTCGCTGGATCATCGGCTCTCCTCATCTCATAGATACGCGGCTGAGCAGAGCCGACACTGGAAACTCCACCCTAGCAGGCTGACCCCGACCCTTACCTCGGCCGGCACTCGGTGGAGGCGGCGGAGCAAATGAGCCCTGGTTCACACTCGGCTCCAACGGGGCTGGTTGAGAAGAACGGGCGCCGCGAAGCTGTTTGATCTGCTCACAAAAAGGGGCCTTGTGGCCTAGCTGTCCACAAGTATGACAGGTAAGCTTCGGACGAGAACATTGCCGGCTCCTATGGCCTTGCACACCACAGTTAAAACATGTGGGTTCATGAGCGGAGGTTCCGGCGGCACCCCGAAAGCTCCCAGAGAAACGAGCCGAACCGCCCGTTGAAAAATTTGCAGCTTGAGATTTCTGCTGGCCTCCACTCTTGGGACCAGAAAAATTTCCAACCGACTTCTGCTTCTTACTCTCGCGGGCCGCCTCACTTGCCGTCACAGACATGTCGTAAGCAAGGGCCCTGCTCTGGTAATCCTTCAAGGTAGTGCATACAAGCCCCGACATATAGTCCCGAATCGGCAACTTCATCCATCTGGAGAAATGGAAAATTTTATCGCTCTCCTCGACAACTTGGGTCTTCACATAACCCAATTCCTTGTTAAAATCAGCAATAGCTTGAGCTACGGGGATATCCCGCGGTTGAGCATCATAAAAAGCATGTACCCGAGCCTGTCTGACCGGCCACGGGCAATATTCAGTCTCCATCAATTCTTGAAACTCAGCCCACGAAGCAGCATGATCTTTGGGCCCAACGGCCTCCCACCAGTCTGTAGCATCCCCTGTGAGAAAATATTGGGCAATAGGGACTCTACGTTCCTCGGGACAGTTAGTGGCAACGAAGACCTTTGATATCTCCTTAATCCACCCTTCCCAGCCCATCGGGTCCGAAGCTCCCGAAAACTGAGGAGGATGCATCTTGATGACATCTTGGAGCCAACGGTCCGCTCCGCCCCGATTAGCATGGGCCTCGATCCGGCTCGAACCGCCCGAGCTATTGCCGCCATTTGGTTCACCATTTGTTGCATTACGGCCGCAATACCAAGATCGCACGCTCCGAGAAGAAGCATGGCTATGACGGTCGCCGATCGCGGCCTCGAAGATCGTGACGTGGCCGCCCCACCGGCCGCCACGTCCCCGGCCCACGACCACGACCGCGACCACGACCTCTTCCAAAGATCCATACCGGAGTTAAATAAGTAGCAAAAGCCATACGAGGGTAAGTACGAGAGAAGAACAATCACAAGTCGAGAATCAAAGGTACGATACAAGGAAATAATGAACAGAGGAAGGAAAACTTACGGACACTGGTAGTACCGGAATCATGGCAGCGTGACGATGATGTGCAAAACAAAACACCACAAGACCCAATAAACCGACAAGCCTAGGTATCCATAAACCTAGAGCTCTGATACCATTTTCTGTAACACCCTCAAGATATTCGAGGTATATTACAGCGCCGTGAATCCCTATATGGGACCCACCAGTCGAACAAAGATCATACTTATCGACTCACATAAACGACAGAACAATACCATGTCATAAAGACGCAAAACAGAACAATCCACCCGGTTCAACCGGTCAATATAATATCATCATCCGACACAACATAATAAGCAACAATACAATCCAAACGAACAAGAACCCCTTAAGTACTCGAGTACAACTATTAGTTCAAAACCACAAAAGACAAAAAGGTAAAAGACACCAAAACGTCACTCGTGCACAATCATCACGCACGGCCATCATCCGTATCGTCCAAGACCCGCTTGCCTCGATGAACCCGACTGAAATTCATAAAACGAATTTCCCCGAAACGGGTCCCCAGAGGGGTTAGCAATTACGCTAGTACAAGTATTCAAGGCAAACCAATCGCTTACACATTTCATAGTATATGCACCAATATCATTTCGAAAACCAAAACAAGACATGTCTTTTCCGGAAAATAAATAAATAAACAATTAGCCTTGAGAACAGGCAAAGATACATTCTCACTCGGGGCATCACAGGGACCCTAACGAGTTGGCTACAAATACAGAAAAACAAAACCACGCACACGCTAAGCCGTGAGAACAGGGCGGCAGCATACATTCTCACTCGAGGCCTTGCAAGGACCCTAACGAGTTGGTTAGCGGTACGAAACTCGTGAAATCCAGGGCGGCAGCATAGATTTCCCTCCTTGACCCCGTCGGTCCAACACAAGGTGAGTAATTTACAAACAATATACATTACCATTTCACGTTAAGCATAAAGGTTTCCAAAAATACTTGCCTCGATTAATAGACGGTGACGCGAACGGAACGGAAGAATCAAGCACGACCGTGAGGAACCGACGAATGAACCTAACGATTCGAATAACACAATCACAACCAACTCTAGACGATTACGGAAATGGAATACACCCGGAAACCCGCCTACGATTCATGTATATTCGAATAAAAATAACAACGAGGGCGGACCACAACCAAACCCTCTCGATTCCGAAAAAAATCCACAAAATATCCATGAATCCGTAGGAAAACTAAAGATACTAACAATATCAATCGTATACATCATGAATCCACCAACAAAACGGAACGAATCGGAAGAAAAACCCAAAACCCCCAAATTAAATCGAAATAGGGTTTTAGAATATTACCTTAGGAGATTCAAGTACCAAGATCCGTAGAACACGCATTAGATTGATTGCCCGAGCTACACTACCGAAGAGAAATGATGAAAATCGGCCCCCCAAGTTAAGAAATCTGAGCAGTTCTCCCCTTCCCTCTCACTACTCTCGCGATGCAGATGAAAAATGGGGAAAAGTCGGCCGATTTCGTCTAATAAAGACGAATCTGCACAATTGACCGCTTCGTGTGCCGCGGCACAGCCAAAGTGTGCCGCGGCACGTGCCAAGAAAATACTCCTGTGTTTCGCGTTGTCGCAAGACAGTGCGTGTGCCGCGGCACACGGCATGATTGGGTTTTGGTCAGAAGACACACGAGTGTGCCGCGGCACAGTGTGTGCCGCGGCACTGCTCGCGCCGTGCCGCGCACGGATGGGTGTGCCGCGCACACAAGATGATTGCTCGACCAACATTTTGAGAAATTTGTGTGCCGCGGCCCACACCCCTTTTTGGGTCCCAAAATGATAATAATGATCCGGAAAGAGAATAAAACGATAGGAATCAGTATTTGGGGACTAATAACACGAAATGGATCCACGGCAACCCCGAAACGGCGGTTTCGCACAACAATAACAAGAATATAGTTCAACAGTTTGACAGGAAGGATACGCTGAAAAGTACACGAGGGTCACTACGATCGAGAAATACACCAAAAACGAAAATACAAGGGAAAGAAAAATACGGATATTACAGTTACGGCCGTAAGTCATCCAAGTTACGGCCGTAACTCCTCAATGTTATGGCCGTAACTCTTGGCAGATTTTTGATCATTGTATAATTTTTTATACTTTTGGTCTATTATTGAGGGGATGGCTGACATTGATCCGATCTATTGTAATAATGCTGAAATTTTGGAGCTATTAGATGACTTTAGGTGTATAAATAGACCCCTTAGATCCATCATCATTCATCATTCATCTTATAATTTTCCATTTTTTTTGTAAACTTTTCTTTTTGTGTGAAGAACACACTTGTGTTCTTGAGTAGTCTTTGTAAGTGTGGTATAACATATGTTGTTCAGAGAGTTTATTGTTTCTATCTCCTTTATCTACTAAGGGAGTTAGGATCAATTCTTTCTCTTGATTCAACTAATAATGACCACACAAGCTTGTAATATGTGTAATAAACCCTTCATGGGCTAAGTAATTTTTAGTTGGGATTATAAACAAGGTTAGTCATGTTATTTATGTTTGTATAAAGATCTATTGTGAATTACTTATTATTGTGTGTGATTTTCATTGTTTTAACAATCTTTATTTATTTGGCCAATAAATGACGATATTTATGGTCTTCATATGTTTCGAAAGAAAATATGTTTGATTAGATCAAATGATCTTCACTCTAAGTTGTTCTAGGGGATAGAAATATACCCCTAGTCCTTAGATGATTCTTTGAGTTATTTTCATAAATCCTAATGCTATGTATTGAAGCCAATCAACATAGAAATATAGTGGATTGATTTAATATGTAAGGGGCGTTTTATAGTTCGAAAGAGAAACCGTCTTTTTAAGGAAAATCGAATCTACACAACATAATAAGTAAATTCATTTTATGATCTCCTATACATCTTTTATAACTAATGACGAACTAAGTTTGTAATCCCAAATATTTTATTTTATCGTTAATCAATCTATTATTATTGCTATCTTTTTATTTCCTTATAATATTAGAACTATTATTGCATTTTCTTTGCAAATATTAAACCAAACTTTTTAATTGTGTGTTTCACTTATCATAGTATCTATAAAAATAGACTAATAGTGTATAATTCAAATCATAACCAAACTTCCTTGTGGGATCGATAAGCCGGACTCAAAAAGTCCACTTTACTACTTGATACGATATCGTGCACTTGCGATAGTTACACTAAAAGCGTGTCACGGACCTTTTGAGATTTTGGGTCATCTTGGTGATCTTGCTTATAGTTTGGCACTGCCGTTGGAGTTATCGGGAGTGCACAATATATTTCACGTCTCCATGCTGATAAAATACGTACATGATCCTCGTCATGTTTGCAATTTCAAAGAGTTACATGTAGCCAGGAACCTGACTTATGAGGAAGTACCTACAACTGTTTTAGAGTGTAAGGTACATGGGTTTCGAAACAGAGAGGTTATACTGGTGAAAGTTCAGTGGAGCCATCATTGACCGAACGAAAAGACTTGGGAACGTGTAAAGGAGATCCGTACTACGTATCTGGTGTTTGCCATTGAAGGTACATGTAACACCCCCAAGATATTCGAGGTATATTACAGCACCGTGAATCCCTACATGGGACCCACCAGGCTAAACAACCAACGTACTCATCGACTCGCGGAATCAACAAAATAATACCTCGTCATAAACACGCGAAACAAAACAATCCACCCAGTTCAACCGGTCAAACACAGCACAACCATCCAACACAAACATAATATACAACGTTACAATCCAAACAAACAAGAACTCCTAAGTACTCGAGTACTTCTATTAGTTTACAAGTTGACAAACGGTAAAAAGGTAGAAAACAATAAGACACCATTCGTGCACAATCATCACGCATGGCCATCATCCGCGTACTAGTCCAGCGCCCGTTCATCTCGATGAACATGACCTGACATTCATAAAACGAATTTCCCCAAAAATGGGACCCCAAAGGGGTTAGCAATTAAGTTAGTACAAGTAACCAAATGAACAACTTACATTACACATATAGTCAATGCATGCAATCATGAAAACATCGGTTGAAACAAAAATTTCGAAACGCCATAATCCAAAACACATTTGTAAAATGCACCACAATTAACCGCGGACCCACCCCTCCGCGGACCCCTACCGAGACCCCGTCGGATAACCCGTAGTGGTTAAAATCAAGCTCGTTGATCCACCCCTCCGTGGACCCCTACTGAGACCCCGTCGGATCTAAGCCATAGTGAGCATACACACACACACATTATTTCTCATGCAATACTACCATGTCAAGATTGTAAGTTCATAAGGGTACTTGCCTCGATAAATCGACCGTGACATGAACGGGAAGGAAGAATCAAACTCGACCGCGAGGAACCGGCGAAACCGAACCTAACGATTCGAAGAATACAGTCACAACTATTTCTAAACGAATATGGAAATGGAATACACCTGAAAACCCGCCTACGATTCATGTATATTCGTATAAGAACAACAAGGAGGGCGAACCACAACCAAACCCTCTCGAATACGCAAAAATCAAAAAAAGTATACCGTGAACCCAAAGGGAAACCAAGAATACCAACAAGATTACTCATATTCATCATGAATTAATCAACAACACGGAACGAATGAAACAAAAACTCGAAAACCCCCAAACTCCCCAAAAATAGGGTTCAAGAAGATTTACCTTGATTCAAGAGGTAGAGGATGATTAGACGATGATAAATCGGTGTTAGAGACTCAAGATCTTAAATGGATGATGTAATCGCTCGAACCCAGGCTCTCAATGCTCCAAATCGCCTAACTCTCGGAGAAGAAGTGAAAAGGGGAAGAAATGAGCTGCCCCGGTCAACTATCTGGTTTTTATAACCAAAGGGTTATTAGCGTGCCCTAACATTTCAAGTTAGCGTGGGCTATCGGCTAATACCCTGGTCCAGAAAGCTAACACCCCAGTCCAAAACCTATAGTTCTGGACCGTTAGCGTGCGCTAACAGGAATTAGCGTGCGCTAACAGCCTCTCGGTAGCGCGCGCTATCGGGCCATAGCGTGCACTACCTAGACATCAGCCGAGTCCAGAAGTAAACTGCCCAGTACTGGGCTGCCGGGTTAGCGCGCGCTACCGGACACTCTGCGTGCGCTAAACCTGAACGATAGCATGTGCTAGAAGAAACTATTAGCGTGCGCTAGAACAACTCTCCAGAGGGCAGAAGCAGGCTACTGACACTGCTGTGCCAAAATCACTAGTGCGCGCAACTAGACAAGCGTAGCGTGCGCTACCAAGGAAAACTAGCGCGCGCTAATTAACATCCATAGCATGCGCTAGACACTCAAGTGCAAAATGACTCACACACCCGAAACACCCGGAACACGCTCGAAACAACAAACGGAAGCTCACAATACGCACAATAACATACAATGGACTTACGGCAACCCCAAAACGGCAGTTCCGAACAACAATTACGAGAATCGGATCAAACAGAGACGGAAAAGCCAAAAATTGCGGAATTGAATACAATAAATCCGAAATTAAGTATTCCTGAAATACACGTACGGTTACACACGAGCCACCAAAATAGGAAAAGCACAAAATCGTGAAAGTACCGGGAACAGAAAAATACGGATATTACATTCTACCCCTCTAAAAACAAGTTTCGTCCCGAAACTTAAGAAACAAACAACTCGGGATACCTAGCACGCATGCTATCCTCGGTTTCCCAAGTTTCCTCTTCGACACCATGCCTCGACCACTGCACCTTGACCAAGGGAATGGTCTTATGCCTCAGTCGCTTCTCACGGTGTTCCAAAATCTTCAATGGGCGCTCCTCGAAGGTAATATCCTCGGCGACATCAATCTCACCATAGTCGATAATGTGGCTAGGATCCGGGACATATTTCCTTAATTGGGAAACATGGAAAACACTATGGACGTGGCTCAAAGCCAGAGGTAACGCCAACTGGTATGCTAACTCGCCGACTCTCTCGAGAATCTCAAAGGGTCCTATAAATCTCAGGCTCAATTTTCCTTTCTTCCCGAAGTGGAAAACTCCCCTCGTCGGCGATACCTTTAGCAAAACGTGGTCTCCCACCTCGAACTCCAAAGGTCGACGACGGACATCGGCATATGATTTATATCGACTCTGAGCAGTCAACATCCGTTCTCGAATCAATTCCACCTTCCGTCTCATCTCTAGAGCGATATCCAGTTCGGTTCTGACCAAATCGGATGCCTCATTCCAGCAAATCGGTGATCGACGCGTGCCAACTATTGTTGTACGTGAACTCGATCAGTGGCAAATGCTCCTCCCAGTCACTACTCAAATTGAGAGCACAAGCGCGCAACATATCCTCAAATGTCTGGATAGTGCACTCCGACTGTCCATCCGACTGGGGATGAAAAGAAGTACTCAGACGCAAACGAGTACCCAACGCCTTATACACCGCCTGCCAAAAGTGCGATACAAAACGGCCATCCCGGTCCAACACAATAGACTTTGGAGTACCGTGAAGTCTCACAATCTGTGTAATAAACACTCGAGCCAACTTTTCCGGACCCCAAGTATCCTTGATGCCCAGAAAATGTGCCGACTTGGTCAGACGATCCACAATCACCCAAACCATATTCATGCCCGATCTCGATCTCGGCAGGCTCGTGATGAAGTCCATCGAAATATCTTCCCATTTCCACTCCGGGACGGGAAGTGACTGTAATAAGCCAGCCGGTCGCTGATGCTCGATTTTGACCTGTTGACAAGTCAAACATCTCGCTACGAACCGTGCGACCTCCTCCTTAATATCATTCCACCAAAAATTCTTCCTCAGGTCCTTGTACATCTTACCAAACCAGGATAAACGGAGTAAGGCGTAGCATGGGCCTCCCGCAAAATACTCTGCCTTAATTCCAAGTCATTCGGTACACAAAGCCGACTATGAAATCTCAATACCCAATCTTTATGAATCACAAACCCAGGAGACTTTCCTTTGAGAACATTCTCCCAAATTTAGGAAATCATCAGATCCTCCAACTACTTCAATTTGATTTCATCGACCAACGACGACGAATTCTCTAAAACGCAAAGTTGTCCGACAACTCCCGGCAACACAACCTCAACACTCGACTCAATCAAATCCCACTGAATCTCAGACTGAGACGTAAGGATCTCAAGTGTCCTCAACGCAACCGGTTTCCAACTCAGGGCATCTGCCATGATGTTCGCCTTGCCCGGATGATAAAGGATCTCGAGGTCATAATCCTTAATCAACTCCAACCACCGCTTCTGTCTCATATTCAACTCCCGCTAGGTGAATATGTACTTCAGACTTTTATGATCGGTAAAAATCTGACATGCGGATCCAAACAGATAGTGACGCCAAATCTTGAGCCCAAAGACAACTGCCACTAACTCCAAATCATGAGTAGGGTAGTTGAGCTCGTACGGCCTCAACTGTCTCGATGCGTACTCAATGGTCTTGCCGTGCTGCATCAATACGCACCTAAGACCCTGACCCAAAGCATCACTATAAACAACAAAACCCTCGTTGCCACACGGCAATGCTAAACCGGAGCTGAAGTTAAACGCCTCTTTAGCTCATCAAAACTCGCTTGCCTCTCGTCATTCCAAACGAACGTCTCGGATCCTTAAGCAACTGTGTAAGCGCCCGAGCCAGTTTTGAGAAACCCTCGACGAACCTACGACAGTAGCCAGCCAAACCCAAGAAACTATGGACCTCCTTCACGATCTTAGGTGGTGCCCAATCCAATACTGCCTCAATATTCTGCGGATCCACGCGGACCCCCTCGGCTGAAATCACGTGACCCAGAAACATCACTTCCTTCAGCCAAAGCTCACATTTATAGAACTTCGGATAGAGTTTCCCGGTCCTCAAAATGTCTAACACAACTCGCAGATGATGCGCATGCTCCTGCTCATTCATCAAATAGATAAGTATATCGTCAATGAAGATGACGACACACTTATCTAAATACTCGATAAAGACCTTGTTCATCAACTGCATGAACACCTCCGAAGCATTAGTCAATCCGAGGGCATGACCACAAACTCATAATGTCCGTATCTCATCCGAAAAGCTATTTTCGGGATATCAGACTCCTTCACCCGAAGATGATAGTACCCCGATCTCAAGTCGATCTTCCAGAATACCGCAGCTCCCTGCAACTGATCGAACAAGTCATCAATTCTCTATAAGGGATACTTGTTCTTGATGGTCATCTTGTTTAGCTCGCGATAGTCGATACACAAACGCAGTGAACCATCTTTCTTCCGTACAAACAAGACCGGTGCGCCCCAAGGCGAAGCGCTCGGTCGAATATACCCAGACTCAAGAAGCTCACTCAACTGCTTCTTCCACTCAGCCATCTCGGAATGTGCCATACGATACGGAGCCATCGAAATCGGAGCCACCCGGCTCTAACTCAATAGCAAACTGAACCTCACGGTCAAGTGAAAGCTCAAAGCAATCTGTGTGGCAACCCCGGCAACTCATCAGGAAAGACATCTTGGAATTCACTAACGATGGGAATCGATGAAAACTCGACCCCACCACTCTCCACCTCCAAGGCGTAACACCAATAACTAGTACACCCCTTCCGCAGGAGTCTCATCGCCTTCAAGGCGTTAATTATGAACTTCTAGTTTCCCCTCTTTCGCCCCACGAAAGAGTGCTCGGTGCCATCCTCGGCTAACATGGTCATGATTCTCATGCGGTAGTTCATGATTGCACCATACCGCTCGATCCAATCATCCCTGAGAATCAAATCCTCACCCTCAATACTAACGACAATAAGATTAGAGGGCCAAGCCCTCTCACAGATAAACATAAAACTGTATTGGACCTCTTGATCGCCAACGACTCTCTCACCGCTAGGGAGTTTAATGATGAAAGGCTCGCAAGGCGACAAACATTCAAGACTCAAACGGCGTACACACTCTAGGGATATGAATGAATGCATAGAACCCGAATCAAAAAGCACGCTGACAGGATGAGACTGAATATGAACGGTACCTGTGGCTACGGTGGTGGCTGGATCATCGGCCCTCCTCATCTCGTTCACTCGTGGATAAGTGGAGCCAACACTGGAAACTCCCCCTCTGGCGGGCTGACCCCAACCTCTCCCTAGACTGGCACTCGGTGGAGACTGAGAAGTAAACGATCCTTGATTCACACTAGGTTCTCTCGACGTCGGGAAGGAAGTCTGGGCACCAAGAATTCTCTCTCTCTCGGCACAGAAAGCAGCTTTGTGGCCCAGCTGGCCACACTAATTACATGTCAGCAAAGGGCTCGAACAATTACGACTGATATGGCCTGGCTGGCCACAGTTAAAACACTTCACATCCCGAGAAGGAGCACTGGTAGTTCCACGGAAAACCCCAATAGAACGAGCTAGACCACCACCAACGGGAAAGTTAGCAGACTGGGATTTCTACTGACCCCCACCCTTGTGTCCCGAAAAATTCTCGGTGGACTTCTGCTTCTTGCTCTCGCGGACCGCCTCACAGGCCGTCACAGACATATCGTAAGCAAGGGCTTACTCTGATAATCCTTCAAGGTAGTGCAGACAAGCCCAGACATGTTTTCACGAATCGACAATTTCATCCACCTGGAGAAGTGGAAAATCTTGTCGCTCTCCTCTCTAACCTGGGCCTTCACGAAGCCCAACTCCCGGTTCAAATCAGCAATAGCCTGAGAAACAGGAATATTCCGAGGCTGAGCGTCAAAGAAGGCATGGACTTGAGCCTGTTTGACCGGCCATGGACAGTATTCGGTCTCCATCAAGTCCTTAAACTCGTTCCACGTAACAACGCGGTCTCTGGGCTCAATGGCCTCCCACCAGTCAGTAGCATCCCCAGTGAGAAAATACTGGGCAATAGGGACCTTGCGGTCCTCGGGACAGTTGGTGGCGACGAAACCTTTGGATATCTCTTTGATCCACCCCTCCCAGCCGATCGGGTCTGAAACTCCCAAAACCTGAGGAGGATGCATCTTGATGACATCCTGTAGCCAGCGATCTGCTCCGCCCCGAGCAGCATGGGCCGGATTCGGGTTCTGAACCGCTTGAGCTATCGCCGCCATCTGGTTCACCATTTGTTGCATAAAAGCCACAACACCAAGGTCGGCGCCATCTTGAGTAGAAGCATGGCCATGACGGTCACCGGTACTACCGCCACCATAAGAATGCGACGTGGCCGCCTCACCGGCTGCCCAATGTCCCGAGCCGCATCTATGACCACGACCACGGCCTCTTCCAGCAACCACACTGATGTTAAATAAGTAGCAAGAGCCATACGATGGTAAGTACGAGAGGAAAAACAACCACAAATCAAGAATCGAAGGTGAGATACAAAGAAACAAGGAACAGAGTAAGGAAAAACTTACGAGCACTGGGAGCACCGGAATCATGGCAGCGTCATGACGATGTGCAAAATGAAACACAACAAGACCCAATAAACCGACAAGCCTAGGTGTCCATAAACCTAGAGCTCTCTGATACCATTTTCTGTAACACCCCCAAGATATTCGAGGTATATTACAGCGCCGTAAATCCCTACATGGGACCCACCAGGATAAACGACCAACATACTCGTCGACTCGCGGAATCAACAAAATAATACCTCGTCATAAAGACGCGAAACAAAATAATCTACCCGGTTCAACCGTTCAAACACAACAAAACCATCCAACACAAACATAATAGACGTTACAATCCAAACAAACAAGAACTCATAAGTACTCGAGTACTTCTATTAGCTTACAAGTTGACAAACGGAAGGTAAAAAAACAATAAGACACCATTCGTGCACAATCATCACGCACGGCCATCATCCGCATACTGGTCCAGAGCCCGTTCGTCTCAATGAACCTGACCTGAAATTCATAAAACGAATTTCCCCGAAAACGGGTCCCCATAGGGGTTAGCAATTACGCTAGTACAAGTAACCAAATGAACAACTTACACGTTACACATATAGTCAATGCATGCAATCATGAAAACATCGGTTGAAACAAACATTTCCGAAAACGCCATAATCCAAAACACATTTGTAAAATGCACCACAATTAACCGCGGACCCACCCCTCCGTGGACCCCTACCGAGACCCCATCGGATCTAACCCGTAGTGGTTAAAAGCAAGCTCGCGGATCCACCCCTCCGTGGGCCTCTATCGAGACCCCGTCGGATCTAACCAATAGTGAGCATACACACACACACAATTTCTCATGCAATACTACCATGTCAAGATTGTAAGTTCATAAGGGTACTTGCCTCGATAAATCGACGGTGACACGAACGGGAAGGAAGAATCAAACACGACCGTGAGGAACTGGCGAAATCGAACCTAACGATTAGAAGAATACAGTCACAACTATTTCTAAACGAATATGGAAATGGAATACACCCGAAAACCTGCGTACGATTCATGTATATTCGTATAAGAACAACAATGAGGGCGAACCACAACCAAACCCTCTCGAATACGCAAAAACCATGAAATTGTAACACCCAAAATTTATTTTTATTTTTATTATTATTATTACTTTTTTTTTTTTTTTTTACCGAAATAATATAAGGTTTGACACCAATTCATAAAGGAACTTCATTTATTTAATTTAATAAGCCAATAATGGCAGTCAAGTTATCTAACTTCAAAAGAAAACATCATAAGTAAAATTTTCTAATATGGAAATGTCAAAAGCGGAAGTACTAAAAATGTTCATTGACTTAAAATAAATCGCAGTGTGTCACGAATGCTCCCGTCAGTCCTTAGCCTCCTTAATCGTAATACCTGAAAATGTTGAGTAAAACCGTAAGCACAAAGCTTAGTGAATTCAAACACAACATTATACCAATATCCACAATCACTAGACCTAGATTCAAATATATATAGTTTTAACATTTAAACATAAGCCAAGAACAAATCAAGGCTTATAAGGAGGGCTAGTAGGTTACCCGCATCTCACAAACCGAAGAGTATTGGGTTAATCTTACCCTCACCTCACATCCCGAGGGTATTGGAGTAATTATACCTAACCACGCGCACTGACAAAAGCCGGATAATTGCTATGATCCCCTCAACAATAAACATACAAAGGCACATGTATGATTAACAATTTAAGCATGCATTCATATTATCATACCATAATAATAATTTAACACTCACGTGCTAACCTAGCAATCATAAATATTGAGACAATGGAGTGAGAGAACTCACCTTGAATACTTAAGGGAGATTGCTAAATCAAAACTGGCTACCACACTTGAGCAAATGCCAAAACTTCACCTATTATAAACTAGGAGTTAGGATATACCCAAAGATGAAGCTTAAAGACTTAAACAAAAATCTGGACAGCAAGGTCTAAAAACAGACCCGCTGTTAAAGATGGATTTACTTAATTTTCCTAAGTATTAACATATCAATATTAAATTTTTCTAAGAAACTAGAGTCTTTCCCCTTTTAAAACTGTAAAGAACTCACTCTAACTCCAAAATATGAATTTATTATGATGCTTTTAAAAAGACATCGCAGTGCAGTCCCAAATCATAGGAATCAGTAGTGTTGGCCAATTCTACCCAACTTGTGGGTAGACATTGTCCAAACTAAAAATCACAGAGATAATAGACATAAATACCAAAGTCTCAGAGTTGGAATTGACCAAAAAGGGTTTCCCAAACTCTAGATATGAAATTCACAACATGACTAATTACAAAACCCTTAAAAGCTGATGACAGAAAACTGATCTGGAGTGTGAACTCAATATGACCAAGAAATACTTGGAGATAACATCCCATAAACTCCAGATCACAACTTTAGGTCATAACACACATGTGGGAACTTGGAATCCCATAAGATCATTTCCCAAGCCCTAGAAACGAATAAAACAAGTTGACCTATCAGATCAGACCCGGATCAGACCTACCAGCAAAGGTGCCGTTCTTGCTCATGGATAAAGTCCTAATTAGTGAGAGTGACCTTCATAAGAAAGTTACCCAACACAATTTGTAAACTTTTGGCACAGGTCTGAGATCCGTTTGAGTTATAGAATTCAAGTTATGATTTTTGTAAGATGACTACAAATCTGATGGAAACAGAATCGTAGCCAACCCTTAATCTTTTTAACCAATCCATTCCTCTCCCTTTTGAAACACATTCCTAGATGTGTTTATCACCCAAATTCAGTCCCCTATGAACATGGTGGCACTAAAAAGGGCTAGGGGTCATTGGTATTTCATTTAGTCACAAGGAAAAGAATCAAATCAACATAATATATGACAAACCACAATTTTCCCCTTTCTTAAGGGTTCCTTGATCTTTCAAATACACAAATATCTATATACACATCTTAGAAGATGCTATAAAGTTGTATACTTAGATCTAAACATATTGATATGGATATGTTGAGAATCAAAATAATAACTAACAAGAATTATAACCATTCACAAGATCTATCACATTTTATCACCTAAATAAAATTTGGTGATTTCCATGATTCATTTAGACCTTGTATTTTTTATATAATCATCTAGATCCATCATACACCATGTATAGGGTGTAGATATAATCTGGAGATGATGATAACATACAACTTATAACAATAACAACATTGGTTAAAACCATAAGATCTATCTTCTTTAAATCACACAAGTTACAACTTGATGATTTTTATGAATCATATAGATCTTTTACATAATATGATCATCTAGGCTCATCATACACCATGTATAGGAGGTGGTGATGAATTTTCTAGATGATAAACAACACTTAAAACAATTAATTGATTATAAATCAAAAGAAAAGATTAAAACACCTTAAAGATCTTACCTTAGCTTGTTACACCAACAAGGAAATGAAGGAGAAGATGATTATGGCTTTGGGAAGAGAAAAATGAGAGAGAGATGGGAGAGATGGGAGATCGGCCGAAAAAATGAGGGAGAGAGGAGGAGGTTAGGGTTTGTGATATTTTTATAATTCATATTAGGACAAAGCCTAATGACTACACTAATGGGCTAGGCTCAAAACTCATTTCTTACTAGCCCAATATAATTAAATCTATCAATTAACTTCGCCCAAAACTTGTAATTTAATCTAATTTGGCTAATTAATTAAACCCATCATTTAAAATAATTAAATACCATGAAAATAATTAACGTACCGAAAAAAAAAAAAAAGAAACCGGGCGTTACAACTCTCCCCTACTAAGAAGGGACTTCGGCCTCGAAGTCAGTCCCTCTGAATAACTCGGGATAATGCGCCCTCATCTCGTCTTCAGGTTCCCATGTACACTCAGATCCCTTCCTATGCTGCCACTGAACCTTAACAGAATAAACAGTCTTACCGCTCCGAAGGGTCTTTGACTTTCGTTCAACAACCGCGATAGGTTTCTCAACATAGTTGAGCCGTTCGTCAATTTGGATGTCTTCCAGAGGTACCACGGCGGTATCGTCAACAATGCACTTCCTCAACTGAGACACGTGGAAGGTGTTATGAATCAAACTAAGCTCGTCAGGCAGCTCCAACCGGTACGCTACCTTACCAACGCGAGCTATGATCTTATAAGGTCCAATAAACCGAGGTCCCAGCTTCCCATTTCTTAACCGCATCAATCTTGGCCGGATCGACCTTGATACCTTCCTTGTTCACCACGTGGCCCAAGAATTGAACCTCTTCTAACCAAAATTCACACTTAGAAAATTTAGCATAAAGCCGTTCTCTCCGTAGTGTCTCAAGAAGTTCGAATGTGCTTTTCATGCTCCTCCCTGGTCTTAGAATAGACCAAAATATCGTCAATAAACACAATGACCGAACGGTCGAGCATCGGACCGCACACCCGATTCATAAGATCCATAAAAGCAGCGGGTGCATTAGTGAGTCCGAAAGGCATCACCACAAATTCAAAGTGTCCGTATCGGGTTCGAAACGCCGTTTTCTCAATGTCACGATCCACGAACTCGCATCGATGATAACCGAACGCAAATCAATCTTGGAAAACCAAGACGCTCCTTGGAGTTGGTCGAAAAGATCATCGATACGAGGTAAAGGATAACGGTTCTTTATCGTGAGTTTATTCAACTCCCGATAATCTATGCACATTCTTTGAGAGCCGTCCTTCTTCTTCGCGAAAAGTATAGGAGCACCCCACGGCGAGAAACTTGGCCGTATAAACCCCTTATCGCTAAGCTCCTGTGAATCGATCTTGAAGCTCTTTCATCTCGGATGGCGCCAAACGATAAGGAGATTTGGCGATCGGAATGCGCAGTGTACTAAATCAATGCGAAACTCCACTTGCCTAATAGGTGGCAAACCCGGAGTTCCTCAGAAAGACGTCACCAAAGTCGGAAACAATCGGAACATTATCGAGTGCAATAGCAGAGGAACAAGAAGCAATATCCAAATGGGGAAAATCACCTAGAATAATAAGTTCTACACCCCAAGGGTTTTGAACACTAACATATCTCTTGCGACAAAGAATTTCGCATCGAATGCATCGAGCCAATCCATACCCACAATAATGCAAAGTTCCCTCATAGCAATAGGGATAAGATCAATGGGGAATTCAACTCCCGAAAATTCAAGGGTACAACCCCGATAAACATCAGTAACGAAGATAGTTCGATTGTCGGCAACTTCGATAACCATGGGACGTGCTAGTTTCCCGACACCACGCCCCAAACGATTTATGAACGTGCGTGACACGAAGGAGTGAGTAGCGCTTAATCAAACATAACGGCGGCAGGGTGAGAATCTAACAGATAAGTGCCTGATTCATAATATTTAATCAATAAAACAATTACTCTATGGCATAGCATAAGATAAAAGATAAGGAAGAGATGTTTACCTGCTACAGTCGCAGGCTTCGCAGTCAGTCCCTCTGAATAACTCGGGATAATGCGCCCTCATCTCGTCTTCAGGTTCCCATGTACACTCAGATCCCTTCCTATGCTGCCACTGAACCTTAACAGAATAAACAGTCTTACCGCTCCGAAGGGTCTTTGACTTTCGTTCAAGAACCGCGATAGGTTTCTCAACATAGTTGAGCCGTTCGTCAATTTGGATGTCTTCCAGAGGTACCACGGCGGTATCGTCAACAATGCACTTCCTCAACTGAGACACGTGGAAGGTGTTATGAATCAAACTAAGCTCGTCAGGCAGCTCCAACCGGTACGCTACCTTACCAACGCGAGCTATGATCTTATAAGGTCCAATAAACCGAGGTCCCAGCTTCCCATTTCTTAACCGCATCAATCTTGGCCGGATCGACCTTGATACCTTCCTTGTTCACCACGTGGCCCAAGAATTGAACCTCTTCTAACCAAAATTCACACTTAGAAAATTTAGCATAAAGCCGTTCTCTCCGTAGTGTCTCAAGAAGTTCCCGAATGTGCTTTTCATGCTCCTCCCTGGTCTTAGAATAGACCAAAATATCGTCAATAAACACAATGACCGAACGGTCGAGCATCGGACCACACACCCGATTCATAAGATCCATAAAAGCAGCGGGTGCATTAGTGAGTCCGAAAGGCATCACCACAAATTCAAAGTGTCCGTATCGGGTTCGAAACGCCGTTTTCTCAATGTCACGATCCACGAACTCGCATCGATGATAACCGAACGCAAATCAATCTTGGAAAACCAAGACGCTCCTTGGAGTTGGTCGAAAAGATCATCGATACGAGGTAAAGGATAACGGTTCTTTATCGTGAGTTTATTCAACTCCCGATAATCTATGCACATTCTTTGAGAGCCGTCCTTCTTCTTCGCGAAAAGTATAGGAGCACCCCACGGCGAGAAACTTGGCCGTATAAACCCCTTATCGCTAAGCTCCTGTGAATCGATCTTGAAGCTCTTTCATCTCAGATGGCGCCAAACGATAAGGAGATTTGGCGATCGGAACAGCGCCAGGTACTAAATCAATGCGAAACTCCACTTGCCTAATAGGTGGCAAACCCGGGAGTTCCTCAGGAAAGACGTCACCAAAGTCGGAAACAACTGGAACATTATCGAGTGCAATAGCAGAGGTACAAGAAGCAATATCCAAATGGGGAATATCTCCTTGAATAATAAGTTCTCCACCCCTAGGGTTTTGAACACGAACTTGTCTCTTGCGACAAAGAATTTCTGCATCGAATGCATCGAGCCAATCCATACCCACAATAATGCAAAGTTCCCTCATAGCAATAGGGATAAGATCAATGGGGAATTCAACTCCCGAAAATTCAAGGGTACAACCCCGATAAACATCAGTAACGAAGATAGTTCGATTGTCGGCAACTTCGATAACCATGGGACGTGCTAGTTTCCCGACACCACGCCCCAAACGATTTATGAACGTGCGTGACACGAAGGAGTGAGTAGCGCCAGAATCAAACATAACGGCGGCAGGGTGAGAATCTAACAGATAAGTGCCTGATTCATAATATTTAATCAATAAAACAATTACTCTATGGCATAGCATAAGATAAAAGATAAGGAAGAGATGTTTACCTGCTACAGTCGCAGGCTTCGCAGGCTCCTCCCTCGTAAGCTGGTGGACACGTCCTCGTGTCAACATAGTTGGTCCGTTAGAGGTCGAAGAGATCGGGATTTGCATTCCCATTCTTCTTGACTTTGGGCAATCAGGCTTCTTGTGCCCCTTCTCTTGGCAATTGTAACAAGCTGGTACCGCAATGATGGTAGTAACACAGGGATCAGAATGGCTTTTGGAGCCTTGCAATTCTTCCAGTGATGCCCTTCCTTCTTACAGTTATAACACACCATTGGGGTCGATCACCTGCTTGCAGATGGCTTGTATTCATATCTTGGTTTATCCCCAAATTTTGTCTTCTTATGAGCTTCATTAGAAGTTTTAGAAAAAGTGCTCTCGAGTTTCCTCTTAGATTGAGTTTGCGGCTCAATCTCTCTCTTTCGGTGCCCCCATGATCGCACCCAAGGTCGCAAAGTCTTGCATGCTCACAAATTCCGGATGTCAGACGTAAAATCGAGATGTACCGACTAACAAGCCATGCTTCATCTCCGGAAAAGTAGGACAGTAAAGAAAGCATCTCCATGAACTTGGCGTTCAGATCACTAATGCACTCGGTGGTGCATTTGTAACGCCATGAACTCTGCATCATTCTTTGTTGCTCCACCCTAGGCACATACCGCGCCTCGAACCATTCCACAACCGGTCCCAAGTAATCGCCCTTACTGCCTTCTTGATCATTCTTCCCGTGGTGGTGTTCCACCATGTCTTACCCGCTTCCTCGGTGGTTCTTTGCTACCAACACTCTAAACTGTCCGGCACCCTATAGTCATAAAGGCGCCCTCCACGTCGGATAACCGGTGCTTAGGCACTCTTGGATCGTCCTCCCCATCCCAATGAGGTGGTGTGCACTTGCCGAACTTCTCGTAGTAGTACATTAAATCCCGACAGAGGATCGGAGCCCTCCCCGGGCGGAGGTGCATCGCCATGCGCTCATCTAGCGAGCACGAACTTGATCAATGATGTTAGCCGTGACATTCGGAATGATCTCGTTAAAAGCATTATTGAACTCCTCAAAGAACGAGTTCCCTAACTTGAGCTATTTGAATTGCATTGAGGCGAGCGGAGCCATCTAAAATTGATAAGAAAAAAAACGATTCAACCTATGCATGTCTAAGAGATCGAAAACACTCAGCTTGCTGAAAACTTTTCAACCTTGCCCCGTCCCCAAAACCGGCTCCAATATATTGAATAATAGGGGCCCTTCTATTATTCAATATAGAAGTTCCAATTTCGGTTTCAGGTCTAGTTTCAAAATTTCAGCTTGCTCCTAGCCGTAATAGTTTAATTCACACTCATGGTAGGTCTAAAAGGCCTAAATTCTCACATGGTAGATAGTAGCACTAAAGGCATATAATTATCCTCCTAGGCTAGTCTTTGGGATATGTCATAAATGGAGCATACTATTGTGTTTGATAAGTAATAAAATTTAAACTCAATTAGTAAATAAAACTTACTTGGCTGGCTGACCGGCGCACCGTGACATCTTCACTGCTAGTTTTTTTTTTTTTTTTTTTTTTCTTTTTATAAACTTTGAACAAGAGAAATAAAATGTTTTAAATTTGAGTCTAGACATCCCTAAGAAAGCCTAGTTCACTCAAATGAAAAGCTCTGATACCAACTTGTAACACCCAAAATTTATTTTTATTTTTATTATTATTATTACTTTTTTTTTTTTTTTTTTTTACCGAAATAATATAAGGTTTGACACCAATTCATAAAGGAACTTCATTTATTTAATTTAATAAGCCAATAATGGCAGTCAAGTTATCTAACTTCAAAAGAAAACATCATGAGTAAAATTTTCTAATATGGAAATGTCAAAAGCGGAAGTACTAAAAATGTTCATTGACTTAAAATAAATCGCAGTGTGTCACGAATGCTCCCGTCAGTCCTTAGCCTCCTTAATCGTAATACCTGAAAATGTTGAGTAAAACCGTAAGCACAAAGCTTAGTGAATTCAAACACAACATTATACCAATATCCACAATCACTAGACCTAGATTCAAATATATATAGTTTTAACATTTAAACATAAGACAAGAACAAATCAAGGCTTATAAGGAGGGCTAGTAGGTTACCCGCATCTCACAAACCGAAGAGTATTGGGTTAATCTTACCCTCACCTCACATCCCGGAGGGTATTGGAGTAATTATACCTAACCACGCGCACCGGACAAAAGCCGGATAATTGCTATGATCCCCTCAACAATAAACATACAGTGCACATGTATGATTAACAATTTAAGCATGCATTCATATTATCATACCATAATAATAATTTAACACTCACGTGCTAACCTAGCAATCATAAATATTGAGACAATGGAGTGAGAGAACTCACCTTGAATACTTAAGGGAGATTGCTAAATCAAAACTGGCTACCACACTTGAGCAAATGCCAAAACTTCACCTATTATAAACTAGGAGTTAGGATATACCCAAAGATGAAGCTTAAAGACTTAAACAAAAATCTGGACAGCAAGGTCTAAAAACAGACCCGCTGTTAAAGATGGATTTACTTAATTTTCCTAAGTATTAACATATCAATATTAAATTTTTCTAAGAAACTAGAGTCTTTCCCCTTTTTAAAACAGTAAAGAACTCACTCTAACTCTAAAATATGAATTTATTATGATGCTTTTAAAAAGACATCGCAGTGCAGTCCCAAATCATAGGAATCAGTAGTGTTGGCCAATTCTACCCAACTTTTGGGTAGACATTGTCCAAACTAAAAATCACAGAGATAATAGACATAAATACCAAAGTCTCAGAGTTGGAATTGACCAAAAAGGGTTTCCCAAACTCTAGATATGAAATTCACAACATGACTAATTACAAAACCCTTAAAAGCTGATGACAGAAAACTGATCTGGAGTGTGAACTCAATATGACCAAGAAATACTTGGAGATAACATCCCATAAACTCCAGATCACAACTTTAGGTCATAACACACATGTGGGAACTTGGAATCCCATAAGATCATTTCCCAAGCCCTAGAAACGAATAAAACAAGTTGACCTATCAGATCAGACCCGGATCAGACCTACCAGCAAAGGTGCCGTTCTTGCCCATGGATAAATTCCTAATTAGTGAGAGTGACCTTCATAAGAAAGTTACCCAACACAATTTGTAAACTTTTGGCACAGGTCTGAGATCCGTTTGAGTTATAGAATTCAAGTTATGATTTTTGTAAGATGACTACAAATCTGATGGAAACAGAATCGTAGCCAACCCTTAATCTTTTTAACCAATCCATTCCTCTCCCTTTTGAAACACATTCCTAGATGTGTTTATCACCCAAATTCAGTCCCCTATGAACATGGTGGCACTAAAAAGGGCTAGGGGTCATTGGTATTTCATTTAGTCACAAGGAAAAGAATCAAATCAACATAATATATGACAAACCACAATTTTCCCCTTTCTTAAGGGTTCCTTGATCTTTCAAATACACAAATATCTATATACACATCTTAGAAGATGCTATAAAGTTGTATACTTAGATCTAAACATATTGATATGGATATGTTGAGAATCAAAATAATAACTAACAAGAATTATAACCATTCACAAGATCTATCACATTTTATCACCTAAATAAAATTTGGTGATTTCCATGATTCATTTAGACCTTGTATTTTTTATATAATCATCTAGATCCATCATACACCATGTATAGGGTGTAGATATAATCTGGAGATGATGATAACATACAACTTATAACAATAACAACATTGGTTAAAACCATAAGATCTATCTTCTTTAAATCACACAAGTTACAACTTGATGATTTTTATGAATCATATAGATCTTTTACATAATATGATCATCTAGGCTCATCATACACCATGTATAGGAGGTGGTGATGAATTTTCTAGATGATAAACAACACTTAAAACAATTAATTGATTATAAATCAAAAGAAAAGATTAAAACACCTTAAAGATCTTACCTTAGCTTGTTACACCAACAAGGAAATGAAGGAGAAGATGATTATGGCTTTGGGAAGAGAAAAATGAGAGAGAGATGGGAGAGATGGGAGATCGGCCGAAAAAATGAGGGAGAGAGGAGGAGGTTAGGGTTTGTGATATTTTTATAATTCATATTAGGACAAAGCCTAATGACTACACTAATGGGCTAGGCTCAAAACTCATTTCTTACTAGCCCAATATAATTAAATCTATCAATTAACTTCGCCCAAAACTTGTAATTTAATCTAATTTGGCTAATTAATTAAACCCATCATTTAAAATAATTAAATACCATGAAAATAATTAACGTACCGAAAAAAAAAAAAAGAAACCGGGCGTTACAGAAATATACATGAATCCGTAGGGAAACCAAGAATACCAAGAAGATTACTCATATTCATCATGAATTAATCAACAACATGGAACGAATCGAACAAAAATTCGAAAACCCCCAAATCTCCCAAAAAATAGGGTGTTAGAAGATTTACCTTGATTCAAGAGGTAGAGGATGATTAAATGATGATAAATCGGTGTTAGAGACTCAAGATCTTGAATGGATGATGATAATCGCTCGAACCCAGGCTCTCAATGCTCCAAATCTCCTAACTCTCAGTGAAGAAGTAAAAAAGGGAAGAAATGAGCTGCCCTGGTTAACTCTCTGTTTTTTATAACCAGAGGGTTATTAGCGTGCGCTAACATTTCAAGTTAGCGTGCACTATCGGCTAATACCCCGGTCCAGAAACTAACACCCCAGTCCAGAACCTATAGTTCTGGACTGTTAGCGTACACTAATAGGAATTAGTGTGAGCTAACATCCTCTCGGTAGCATGCGCTATCGGGCCATAGCATGCGCTACCTGGACATCAGCCGAGTCCAGAAGTAAACTGCCCAGTACTGGGCTGCCGGGTTAGCGCGCGCTACCGGCCACTCTGTGTGCGCTAAACCCGAACGGTAGCGTGCGCTAGAACAAACTATTAGCGTGTACTAGAACAACTCTCCAGAGGGCAGAAGCAGGCTACTGACACTGCTGTGCCCAAATCACTAGCGCGCGTTACCAGACAAGCGTAGTGTGCGCTACCAAGGAAAACTAGCGCGCGCTAATTAACATCCATAGCGTGTGCTAGACATTCAAGTGCAAAATGACTCAAACACCCGGAAGACGCTCGAAACAACAAACAAAAGCTCACAATATGCACAATAACATACAATGGACTTACGGCAACACCAAAACGGCAGTTCCGAGCAACAATTACGAGAATCGGATCAAACAGCGATGGAAAAGCCAAAAATTGTGGAATTGAATACAATAAATCCAAAATTAAGTATTCCCGAAATACACGTACGGTTACACACGAGCTTGTAAAATAGGAAAAGCACAAAATTGTGAAAGTACTGGGAACAGAAAAATGCGTATATTACAGTACATGATTTAATTTTCGAGGACGAAATTCATTTTAGAGGGGTACGCAGTAACGCCCCGATTTTCGAGCATGTATTTATTTTATAATTTATAGAAAGCACATGAATGATTTTTAATGTCCAACAATTTATTTACGAATTTTATTCCATTTAATAAATAAAGTCCAATTTCCTTATTCACATATCATGTTTGTAGTTTACGGTCCAGGCTCGAGTCCAAGTTCTCTTATCATTATCATCATCGTATTTCGAGGTGGGGACTTTATGCTTGTTTTATTTAATGCATGATGTTACTTGTATATATGCTTGTTTCTTGCCAAATATTTATATGCTCAAACTTTGCATATTATTTACGTTGTAGCCTCCAATGAGTAGTAGGCATCATTTGCTCAAAGTTTGCATATTATTTACGTTGTAGCTTCCAATGAGTACTAGGCATAATGTGATCAAAGTTTGCATGTTAATTACGTTGTAGCCTCCAAAGAGTAGTAGGCAGTATGTTCAAAGTATGCATATTAATGGCCTTCGGGCAATCACCAGGTTCAGGCATGTCATATCTACTTTACAACATATATGTATTTAAATTTAGCAAAGCGTTCCCTCCTCACTGAGCAAGTTGAAAGCTCACCCATTATTCAAACCTTTAAGATTGAGGAGTCTGACGTGGCGGGTAAATGCGTGGCGTGATTGTATTATTTCAACTTTTTCATTTATTTTGTTCAATTTAAAATTTTAATCTTGGCTTTAATGTCATGGTTTTGGATATTATGGATATTTTGAAATGTTGGGAATTTATTTTATATTTACTTGTAAAATGGTCGACTTTATTTCAATTTCCACTGCAATTATTCAATTATTTTTCTTAACGATATTTAATCTCCCTTGAAATTATTTTAGAACGACATTTTGAAAAGTGGTCGTTACACTTCTCCTCACTGACTTCAGTGGTGTCGTCTTCGTCACCATCCTATGAAGAAGATACATGTATAATTCATCAGCATCTCAACATTATAGAACAACTCTACTGAAGGGTCCTTAGAAGAAGAATATAAATCTCATCCCAAGTTCTTGACTCGAACTATGGACTCTTAGAAACATAAAAATAAAAATATACTCTCTAACATACTCACATAACTCGTATGTAAGTGATATTCATTTCGAGACGTCACTGCATCATTAATCTTCGTCGTTACACCATCATCGTTCGCCCTTCACATTCATGTATATGCTGAAATACTTAAGGCACATAAGCTCTCGTTCGCGTAATAGAAGACCCTAAGGAAGTTTCTAGATTCTTGTATTTCATGTTCCTTCATCAACAATAATTCATGCATATTCATAAAAGAAAATTCGTATATTACACGCTTTGACATACAAATCACTCCATACATATTCATAATTAACATCTCATAAAAGAGCGTAAAGAGATACATTTTACATGGCAAAAGAATGTTTGAATCATAGACTTGTAAATCATTTAACTTACTCTTCAGTTGAGCATGACGTGACGGGGTGTTGAGTTGACAATTGATTCTTATATCAGTTTAGAAAACCAGACTAAAGATCACATGAAAGAACATAGACTCAAAGCGAACGAACCTCTCTGATACCATTCTATCATGGACCCTTATCCCTAAGGATGGCACAACCATGATGTGAACAGTGTAGGAATTAAGAAGCGGGGAAGAAAGGATGAAACATACGTTTCATAAGAAGGAGGGGTGGTGCATTTCCACGAATAGCCTATTAAGGCATCATGAAGGGGATCAATCCCAAAGGAGTGAATAGGACTACATAATAATATTGGCCTTGAAGTTTAAGAAAGGCTTCATAGTCAATTACAAACGACGTGACATAGAAAGCAAAAAATGATGTTAGTGTTTGCAACGAAAAACATGGTCGGTTACATATATAAAGATATGAAACCAGGGCTTAACATCATTTATAGACAAAAGAATTCTTCTCAACACTCTCCGTCACATCCCCTGCTCAACCTGCATACTCTAAAAGATATATAGGGCTGAGTACAACGTACTCCGCGAACATATTTCTAAAAGATAAAACATACTTTCTTATTCGTCAACATGCATATAAGCAGTAACGGTTTCAAGAAAAGTCCGTGTTTATGAAGTCCTTTCATTTCAATGCACATATCATCAGGTTCACTATATCCATAATTGCGCAGGTGGCCACCTACCGCGAATGTTACTCCCCGAGAGAGGCCACTCTAAAGAAAGTAACAATCCCGAGTACCGTGTTCACTAACTCTGGCCAACGACCTATCTAATTACGGATCCGATTTTTTCATAGGTTGGCAAGCCAACGGTGATAGGTTCATTAGAATCCACATAAAAGTTTTCGTGCATCATAATCATTTGAAATTATAATTTACTTGTAAAATATTTTATCAAAATAGAGCAAAGCTCAAATCATTTTGTATAAAAAGCCACCTGGACAAGCAATAATCGCAAGTAAAATTAATTCCGACTCTTCCTTACGCTTCAGTCTGCTGATCCATCTTTCATCATAAACAACTAAGTTTAGTGATCGATCGAGCTTAACGAAGTCTAACGGAGGACGGACTAAATTAACATGTTTGGTCTTTAGGGCTTTGAATTCAACTTAAGTTTTAATGATAAAATGTATGGTTCTCACAGAGACCTCAACTGACCACATACCACATACCACATAAGACTACTAACAACGGCAACCGACACTCGATTCCACTACACGTTCCTTGGTTCAAAAACCAACATCAAACAATTAACATAATTTAGAAACATAAATATGCACAAAGGCTGGATAGTGTATCCTATATAACTAGAAATCCACGGAAGTCTAATTTCATGTCCACTTTACGTATCTTAAAACTATTACCCATGGAGAAAGTTATGGTCGTTTCTGTGAAATGTAGGAAAACTGCCAATTTCTGGCAAAAATATGAAAAACATCATATTAACCTAGAGCATATTTCTAGTAATGAAAATTCTAAACATGCAAACTCTAATCATACATATCATACTTATAACACATGTAGGAATCGGCATACAAGCATGCTTCTCGACACTACGAACTTCATTTCATAATCCTTTTGAAAAATAACTACTTACATATTTTTATATTTCAACATTATAAAACATCAAACATCATCAACATCAGACAATAAAGTATCAGTTAGAACATGAAAATAACCTAAACATGATTTAAAAATCCTCAATACATAACATGCTCTTTAACTATATCAACTTCAATATCTAACACATTTTCAACTTCATAAATCTAACATCATGTCTTTGTTTTCAAACAAATTTCTAAAACATTTTACAAAAATCTATAAAAACATATCATGTACTCATTTATACATCATCACAAATATCAAGTCACTTTGAACATACATCAACATATCAAGAACTAAGCATGATTCTTCCTCTCTTTCAAATAACAAATATTTTATAAAAATCCCATAAATTTATCAAAGCATCATCTCATCAAGTAGTAACATATTATGTAAGAAAATCATAAGAAAAACTACACATAGTTGGGTTATAAAACCCTAAATAAATTAGCCCAAATGACAAAATCAAAGCATGAGTAAAACTTATTCTAAACACTCCCAGGTACCTTAGAATAAACTTAGAAACAACATATAAAAGATTAGAAAATCAAACCTAAGTTTATTCATAAACTTTCAAATTTTAAAATGAGCTAAAATCATTTATTACTTGGATGCAAATGAAGAGAATGAGTTAACTTACTTGAATGTGAAGTTTGATTCCTGATAGGAACACACTTGAAGCTTGCAACTTGAGTTCTTAAGGAGGAACAATGGAGACTCTCTTGAATGCGGGGGAAGAAGGAGGGGAAGAAGATGAAGTGAAGAGGAAAAAAAGAGTGATGTCCCCTATATACTAAGTTAAACCTAGGCGTTTAATAAAGTGAGTAGAAGAATAACTTACGTTTCGCTTTCTTGCAGATAAAAATTGCCCAAGTATTGTATGTATATCGTATACTTAAATTATCGTATCGAACTTACAGGCTAAAGTCAAAGAAAAGTTACACTATTTACGGAATGCAAATTATTCTAGAAAACGACTCGATATATAATACACCCAAAAACTCAAAAAGTATACTTTTGAAAATTATTATCGTAATGTAAAAATAGTGTATGTGAAAGCCGGCAAATCATGATTCCATCTATCGAAATAAAAATAAAAATCGGACGAGAATCTCAACCGGATAACCGAATACTCGATGCTTATCTAAATAGTTAAAATTTTATTACATAGGAATGCAAAAACCTAATGTCGCACGCGAGGTTATAATAAATCATGTATTAAAAGACCGGGGCATTGCAGTATGTGTTGGTTTGCTTGTTTTTTTGGGAATTTTTGGTGTTGTTGGTATACTTTGATTGATCTATTTTTAATTTTCATGTATTTTGCTTTTGGTTGGTAGTATTTGATCTTTTTTTCCTGGTATGTTGATTTGTTGTCTAGTGCAGGTCTTGTCTTTCTCATAGTGTGAATATGGACAGGGCTTATTGCCGGCTTTAGCAAATTTTGGGGAAGTTTTCATTTTCTATCTTTCTCGCTTTATGTTTACGTTCAATAAGGGTATTGCACGTTTAGTGTGGGGAGGGGGAAAATTGAAAATTTCCGATCTTTATAATTTTGTGAATTTGACATTAATTTTTGTCCATCATTCAAATTTTTTACTATTTTTATTTTAGTTTCTTTTTGTGTCTTGGTGTTTACTTGGTCAATTGGACTGCGTGTACGACTTTAAAGGCATGATAATTTATGGTTAGGGGGGAGATGTCCGTCGGCTCTTGCGGAGTTTGTTGCGTCTGCTCCTCTTACGCCGCTCTTGAAACCCGACAACGGGATCCGACCTATTGCAGTGGGTACCATATGGAGGCGGTTGGTTTCCAAGGTGGCTATGAAAGGTGTTGGCAAAGAAATGACCAAGTACCTTAATGATTTTCAGTTTGGGGTCGGTGTGTCGGGTGGAGCAGAGGCCATATTACATAGCGTTAACAGGTTGTTAAGTGATCGTCACACTGACGGGTCTCTTGCGATGCTTACAGTGGATTTTTCTAACGCCTTTAACTTGGTGGATAGATCAGCTTTACTTCATGAAGTCAGGATGAGGTGCCCTTCTATATCTTTATGGGTAGAATTTCTATATAGGCAACCAGCCAGATTGTATCTTGGAAATAATCATATATGGTCCACCACTGGGGTTCAGCAAGGTGACCCGTTAGGGCCACTTCTTTTCGCTCTTGTGTTGCATCCCCTCGTGCACCAAATCAGAAACAATTGCAAGCTTCTTCTTCATGCGTGGTATCTTGATGATGGGACGGTTATTGGTGACACTGAGGAGGTGGCTAGGGCTCTGGGCATCATTAGGGCGTCGGGTCCAGCTTTGGGTCTTGAATTGAATATTAGGAAAACCGAACTTTTTTGGCCTTCTTGTGATGGTGGTAAGCTTCGTGAGGGTTTATTCCCAAACGACATCGGTAGGCCATCGTTGGGGGTGAAGGTTCTTGGGGGGGGTAGTTAGTAGGGATGCTGGTTTCATTAGTGGGTTGGTAAAGAAGAGAGCTTCTAGTGCTATTGATATGATGCGTCTTTTTCCCCATCTAGGAGACCCGCAGAGTGAGCTCCTCTTGCTTCGATCGTGCATGGGTATTGCTAAACTTTTTTTTGGCTTGAGGACGTGTCAACCCGTATATGTGGAGGAGGCTGCTATGCTTTTTGACAAAGGATTGCGTGAGGCGATCGAGGATATGGTAGTTTGTGGAGGTCCCTTCTTTGGGGACCTCCAGTGGCGACTTGCCTCTTTACCTATTAGGTTTGGTGGTTTGGGGCTATATTCGGCGGTAGAGGCTTCATCTTATGCCTTTGTGGCCTCGAGGGCCCAATCTTGGGTGCTTCAGGACCACATCTTACGCAGCAGTGGTGTATGTGATATGGATTATGATTATGATTGTGCTTTGACTTGTCTTCGAGATATGATTCCAAGTTTTGACTTTGTGGTTTCACTAAAAAGGACACCGCCCCCTAAAGCCCAACACACATTGGCGAGTGCTCTTTTTAGTAAGATTGTCCAGACATGGAAGTTCACTTTGAGATGGTATTAGACAAAAAGCTGTTTTTGAGTGTCTGCGTGCACCACATGCTCAAGAATTTCTCCTTGCCATCCCTATAGATGGTCTTGGTCAACATATGTCGCCGATTGAGTATCGCACTATCCTTAAATATCGCCTTATGATCCCTATTTTTCCAGTTGATGAAATTTGCCCAGTTTGTCACAAAGCTTGTTTGGATTCATTTGGAGAGCATGCAGTTCATTGTAGAGAGCTTCCGGGGTTCAAATACCGACACGATTTGGTTAGGGATGTTCTTTTGACATATTCGGGCGGTGGGATTTGATTAAGAAAGAAGCACTGTGAATTTCTTGGTGACCCGATAGGAGGAAGATCGACACTTAGACCGGTGACATTTTGGTCTTTGGATGGATAGGAGGGAAACATGCTTGTGTAGATCTAACGGGGGTGTCTCCACTTGTGGGATTGGGGAATCATGCTTTTACGGCAGTCAGCTTTGCTGAAAGCCGCTTCATGCAAAGTAACCAAACACGAGAAAGCGTGCCTTGATAACCAACACGCGTTTATACCTTTTGCATTTGATACATTTGGCTTCCTTGCACCTGAGGCTGTGGAGCTGCTCAAAAGAGTCCAACGGGTTATGCATGACAATGTTACGACCCCAAGGTCTCTGAATGTAGTTTTTAAAAGACTTAGTTTTGCTATTCAAAAAGGGCTAGCGGCGCAGCTTGTTGCCCGCTTGCCTGTCGTTTCAGTGTAAAATGTTCAAACTTTCTATTTCCTATTATACTACACCAGCTTTTATATTTTAGTTTAAGGCCAAGCCCAAGTCATTTATGCCTATTTGTGAAGTTTTATGTGTTGAATTAAACTTTAGGATTCTATGACTGGTGACTCAATCATTGTAATCATCTACATGGATTTAGCTAGGAGATAATTATAGTTGTGAGGCATGAAGTGTGGTAGTGCTTTGAAGGGAGCGAGTTGAGATCTTATATATTGTTACAAGCTTACGAGTCATTTCCATTCGAATAGAATTGTCAAATATATTTCCTATGATTTGTCAGTTATTGCTTCGAAATAATGTTGTCATGATACGAAAAAATTCGAGTACGTTGAACTATCGCCAAGTAATAACACATTACACTAGGTCATTTAATTCGAACAAGGGGTTGAATGATAATATACAAGTCCATTGCATAATGAAACATAAAAACATACGATAATGAGAATTATAAGTCTCTCTATGTAGAACAAGATAGATAGTAGTATTTTTAGAAATGACAACAAAATTCATGGACAATGGTATAAGAGGACGTATATTTGATTAAAGAGGCCAAAGCTTACAAATGGGAGTAACTTTCACATGGAGCATGACGCACCTCATGTTGAATTGAGTCTTTTTCCAAATTCAAAACAAGGTGAGTTGGGGTTCTTAGAAGGATATGGTGATATATAATGGATTGACTAGGGCACTATTTTTTCATGGGTTTTCTTGTTGTCTTAGTCAAGATAATTGTTGGCTTGAGGACAAGCAAAATGCTAGGAGTGGGGAATTTGTTTGGTTATTTTTTGTTTTCTGTTTCTTGTTTTTTGTTGTCACGTTTTTAGATTATTTCTTAGTCAAATTTCATTCACTTTTATGGATTTTGATGTTATTTTATGTCGTGTTGTTTGATTCATATTGATAGGAAATGATAAAAAAACAGGTTCAGATACTCTAAAACAAACTAAGAAACAGAGTAAATGGACACAAGTTAAAAAACTCCACAAAAGTGAAAGTGAGAGGCCGCTAACTTGCCTTAGACACCAGTGAGTCGGTGCTCACTTTCACTATCCGAAATAAATGGCCTGAGAGAAGCCAATGAAGGCCTGGCTCGCTGCTCACTCAAAGTGGACGACGTAACTAAAATTTAAGTGAGTCGGCACTCACTTCTCAGAACAATTTGCGAGTCGACGTTTACTTGTTGGTTTTCACAAGACTTTTTATCGTGTTTCCCTAGTATAAATATATGAAATTGGGGGTCTAGTCGTCATATTTTTCGGTCTGTAAACCATAACAAGATTTCATTTTCATCTTTTAGAGATTTGCACATCTTTTGAAGACTTGTTTTGGGACGATTTAGAAGAATAATTAAAGATCATAATTTCTATTCCAGTAATTAATTTTCCATTCCTTATTTCTGTATAAATTGCTTCTTTTTTATATTCATAGCATGATGATGTGTGAATTAATTTATTTTATTGAATCAAGTAAAAATATGAGGACTAATTTTCTACCTAGGGTTAGATGGATTTTGCTTGAATTTACATAAAAAGCTAATAATTGGTGTTTTTTTCTTCTTGATTGGATTAATCTTAGTTGAGAGTCGACTGATTGGCTATCTTTAGATTAGCTTGGTAATGAGAAAGATGTCGAGCGATAATTTTATTAATGAAAAACGTCGAACTAAGGGTATACTAAATAGGAGACGCATAATCTCTAATACCCGTTGTAATTTTATATTTTTATAATATTGCACTGTTGGTATTTGTATTGTTGTGTTTTTGGTGATTGTATTGGATTATTGTTGTTCTTATTCAGTCTTGTATATTGAACCTGTTTGAGAGTCGAACGTGACAAATTTTCTAATGTACTCTAGAGGCGAGTTACGATTGTTGAATTGAATGTTATGACCATAACACAGTGGAGATACGGCCATGTAATTTTCATGGTACGGTCGAATACCATGACTTGCCTCATTGGTTTTTGATGTACAACAATATGGTAATATATGTTGGAATATGACCTTATAAGACTAATTTAGTGTAATATCTTGCATTTTCAGTATGAAGTTTTCGTATTATTCTATCCGAATTGTATTGGACAGTGTGGTATATGTTTAGCCATATTGGTGTAATTGTCGTAATTTTCCGACAATTGCATTTGAGGAATTGTGTATCAGATATATCGTATGAGGGTATACTCATTCCGATAATTGCATTTGAGGATATTGTGTATCAGATATATCGTATCAGGGTATTATTAGAATGAGTATACATATTTAGTTGGAATTGTACAAGTGATGTTTGGGATTTATACAACGTATATTATATTGGGATAATACAGAATCAAACTATTTATGTTTGTCATCGTGTCGCTTTACCAATTGGACATGCTTGGCGAGTTGTATTTTTCTGGCTAAGTGTAGCCTATCTAGCACACATTACGTACATATAGCGCTCTCTAATGTGCTAGCTATTGGGTTTTACGTGTATCTAATACAATAAGATATGAGCAAAACGGAGTGGAAATAATTAACGAAAGACTCAGATGAGGATCTTCATGCAGTAATTTAATTGATTTATAAAGAGTTCGTCAAATTACCTTAATTTGAAGAACAGATCTGAACCCGAACCAGAAGCTGATTAAAATCATCTTCCTCTTTCGGTGATCCACACACAAACAACTGATACAAGGCGGGTTGCTAGATCCTTACGAATAATATGATAAACAGTACAACAGATAATTCCTTGCTAGAAGGATTTGTACTGTTGATCAAAATCAACTGAGGGAAGAAGACGGAGATGGCCGAAATCGACTTCACGGACAGAAAAGCAGCTCGACCGATTTATTTGAGGGGAGGGCCGATTTTTGGTTTGGACAATTAGGGTTGTGTAATTTTTCACTTGTAACAACTCCCTGTCCAAGATACTTTATTTATACTAAATAAACGCTAGAGTCAAACTCTAATATTTGCTTAGTTGTCCCTTCAACTTATTAAATAACACAATACATATAATATCTTATATTATATATTACTTATTATTTAATCATTTAATAAATATAATATTCAATATTATATTTATCTTTCCCATTTTATATAATTAAATAATATAATATATATAATAATCTATTGTACATTACTCATTATTTGATTTATTTAATAAATATAATATCCAATATGATATCTATGAATTATTCTTGCTTGTCTTTAATTGTCGTATGTGTGACCCAAAAGGCTTATATTATGTTGGCAATTATTTAATACCTTATTAAATAATAAATCATAAGCGGTCTTTAGCAAGACATTATGACTACCCCAAATAATATACGTTTATCACTAGTAGAAAAATGCCTTTAGGTAACACCCATAATGTGTTCCCTAAAGAGCCTAAAGTGTTCCTACAGACATAGATAACACATTTTGGGTGTTACCTCTGCTCGTGTTCCCTATGCTCTTAGGTAACACTTTTGATCAATTCTGGTAACACTTTTAAACGTGTTCCCCAAAGTCATCTTAAGGAACACCTTAGTAACACTTTAGAAATTTCTTAAGTAAAACCTTGGTAACACTTTCAGATTGTTTAAGGAACACTATTGTAACACGTTTGTAACACTTTTAAATGTATCCATTTTTCTAAGTAACACTTTAAATACCTTAAGGAACAGTTTTGATTATATGAGTGCTAGCTTAGGTAACACCTTATTCATTTATTAAGTAATACTTGCTATTATTAATATTATTATTAATATTTATCAATAATATAAAAATTAGAAGAAACCATTTTTTTCACATATAAATAATGAGAAAATATATTGATAAAACTCAAATAAATAATCCAATAACAATAAGATATAATTTATAGTATGTCAAACACATATCCAATAACTAAAAAATGATAACCTAATTATTGTCTAATTTGTAACCTGTATAAAAAATAGATCCCATATATCTTCAATTCGTTGTTGATATTAATGTAATATCCGCATTTTTCCTTTTTCTGGTATTTTTATTTTGGTGTATTTTTTATTTTTAGCGACTCGCTTGTAACCGTATTGATATTTTTAGAATATTTAATACTAGACTTTTTGTCATCCGAGCTTGTTTCGGACTTGTTATGCTCAATTTCGCACTTAATGTCATTTTCGTCGCTATTTCGTTCGATTCTCGTAATCGCTGTTCGGAAATGCTGTTTCGGGGTTGCCACAGATCCATGTCATGTTATTATGCATTCTGTGAGCTTTTGTTTGGTGTTTCGACCATGTATCGTGTATTTCAGATGTTTTGGGTCGTTTTGTAATTTCCCAAAGTTATGGAGTAATTACGTTTGTTGTTGTTTTCCGAACCTTCAAGTAGTCAGAAATATGTTTTCTTTTGGCACTTAGGTTCATCGTCTCGAACTCCAGGTATTCATATCTTCATGTTTGGTTAATCATCGCATTTGGATTTCCGATCATATCTTCATGATCTGGGAGGACATAACGTACGTTACGGGCGATGCTTAACGTACGTTATGTGTTACTCTTAGCGTACGTAACTTCGTTGTCGTTATGTATGGAACGGTGCTCAGGAAGTCGGACAGTGGGTTCTACCAGTCCCTTGCGTACGCTACGAGTCTGAAGTTGCGTGCGTAGAGTAGATCATTACGTACGTAAGTGCTTTCTCATAACGTACGTAATGGCCCTTATATTCTTGGACAGTAGGTTCTGCCCATGTATTACGTACGTAAGCTTTCCAAACTTACGTACATTAAATAGCTAACGTACGTTAGCTGCCTGAGGCTAACGTACGTAGTCGGGCCTGGGTTTATATACCCAGGAGTTGACCGATTTCGGCCATTTTTCATCCTTTCTTCCTCCTCTCTGATCCTAGGCGATTCTTAGGTGATTTTAGAGCGATTCGAAGTCTTGTAACTTCAAGATATTATCTTCCTTGAGTTCTTGGTGTAGATTAACAACATCTACTCGTGTTCTTCGTCTTTAATCCAAGGTAATATCCTAGAACCCTATTTTGGGAAATTTGGGAGGTTTTGAGTTTTGTCCGATTTGTTCCGTATTGTTGATTAATCCATGATGTATATGATTAATCTTGGCAGTATTCTTGTTTTCCATATGATTTCATGGTAAGTTTCGTGATATTTGTGAAATCGAGAGGGTTCGGTTGTGATCTGTCCTCGTCGTTGTTTTTGTACAAACTTACATGAATCGTAGGTGGGGTTTTGGGTGTCTTCCTTTATTGTTATTCTTGTCGAGTTGGTTGTAATGGTGTTTGACGAATCGTTTAGGTTCGGTGTGTCCAGTTTCTCACAACTGCGATTGTTTCATTTCGCCTTTTCGTCGTGATAATCGAGGCAAGTACCCCTAATGAACTTACATGCTTAACATAGTAGTATTGCATGAGTAACTTGTGTGTGTATGCTCACTACGGGTTAGATTCGACGGGGTCTTGGTAGAGGTCCACAGAGGCGTGGATCGACGAGCTTGGCTTTTAACCACTACGGGTTAGATCCGAATGGGTCTCGATAGGGGTCCACAGAGGCATGGATCAATGGTTAATTTTGGTGATTTTTTATAAATGTGTTTTGGGTTATGGCGTTTTCGGACATGTGTGTTGAAAACTGATGTTTTCTCATTTGCATGCTCTGACTATATGTGTAAGGTGTATGTTGTTCATTTAGTTACTTGTACTAGCATAATTGCTAAACCTTTGGGGACTCATTATGGGGAAAATTCTTGTTATGAATTTCAGGTTATGTTCAGTCGGACGACCGAGCAATGGGGCAGTACGAGGATGCTGTCCAGGGTTGATGACGTGTGCAAATGAGTATCTTTATTTCCGTTGTCCTTTCTTATGCAGTTGTGTTTAAACTTGTGAACCTATAGAAAGTACCCGCGAGTACTTAGGCATTTCGACTGGGATTATGGATTATATTATTAAATGTTATTTATGATTTTCAGTGATGTCTATTTTTCCGTTTATACCGAGCATTTCATTTATTTTCATCCTGGTGATGTGTGTTTTCTCGCTAACTGAGATAGTTAGACGAGTAGTATTTCTTATTTATCCTGGTGGGTCCTAGGTAGGGTCCAAGGTGCTGTAATATACCCTGAATAGCTTGGGGGTGTTACAGAAAATGGTATCAGAGCACTAGGTTTATGGATGCCTTGGCTTGTCAGTTATTTGGGTCTAGTCGTGTTGTATTTCTGCACATCATCATCACGCTTCCATTATCCCGGTACTTCCAGTGTTTGTAAGTTTTCTTACTCGATTCCTTGTTTTCTCGTATCGAACTTCCGTTTCTTGAACTTTAACTGTTTTTCCTCTCGTAATTATCGTCGAATTGCTTTCGCTACCTCTTATCTTCAGTATGGATGTTGTCCGTGGTCGTGGACGTGGTCGGGGACGTGGGGAAGCCAGTGAGGCGGACACATCACACAATTCTGGGGCCAGTAGTACTAATGGTCATCAAAGCCATAGTGCTACTCAAGAGGCACAATCGGTGGTGACGCTGGTCTTGGTGTTGCAGCTCTGATGCAACAAATGGTGAACCAAATGTCTGCAATATCTCAGGAGGTTCAGAACCCGACTCCGGCCCATGATACTCGGGACGGAGCAGATCGTTGGCTTCAGGATGTAATCAAGATGCATCCTCCTCAGTTTTTAGGGACTTCAGACCCGATTGGTTGGGAGGGGTGGATCAAGGAGATATCCAAGGTCTTTGTTGCCACCAACTATCCCGAGATCGCAAGGTCCCTATTGCCCAATATTTTCTCACTGGGGATGCTACTGACTGGTGGGAGGCTATTGAGCCCAAGGACCATGTTGCTTTATGGGTTGAGTTCAAAGACCTAATGGAGACAGAATATTACCCATTGCCAGTTAAACAGGATCGAGTCCATGCTTTTTATGATGCTCAGCCTCGGGATATTCCTGTTTCTCAGGCTATTGCTGATTACAACCGGGAGTTGGGCTTCGTGAAGGCACAAGTTAGAGAGGAGAGCGATAAAATTTTCCACTTTTCCAGACGGATGAAACTGAAGATCCGTGACTACATGTCTTGGCTCTCCTTCCCCACCTTAAAGGATTGTCAAAGTAGAGCTCTTGCATATTATACGTCTTTGAGAGCCAGTGAGGCGGCCCCTGAGAGCAAGAAACGGAAGTCCGTCGGAAATTTTTCAGGCCACAAGGGTGGAGGTCAGCAGAAATCTCAGTCTGCTAATTTCCCGCTGGTGGTGGTCCAGCTCGTTCTACTAGGGGTTTCCGCGGGGTTGCCAGTACTTCTTCCCGTGATGTGAAGTGTTTTAACTATGGCCGAGCATGCCATATCAGTCGAACTTGTCTGAGTCCTTTGTTGACGTGTAATTGGTGTGGCCAGTCAGGCCACAAGGTTGCTTTCTGTGCTGAGAGAGAGAACTCTTGGTGCCCAGACTTCCTTCCCAGCGCCTAGGGAGCCGAGTGTGAACCAAGGATCACCTAATCCACAACCCTCACAGAGTACCGGCCGAGGGAGGTGTCGGGGCCAGCCCGCTAGAGGGGGAGCTTCCAGCATCGGCTCTGCTCACCCGCGTGTTTATGAGATGAGAAGGGCCGATGATCCAGCGGCTACTTTGGCGACAGGTACCATTCATATTCATTCTCATCCTTTCAGTGTGATTTTCGATTCTGGTGCTACGTATTCGTTCATCTCTCTGGAATGTGTGCGCCATTTGGGTCTTGACTGTTTGTCGCCTTGTGAGACTTTCATTGTCAAACTTCCTAGCGGTGATAGGATCGTTGGTGATCGAGAGATGGGTGAGGATTTGATTCTCGGGGAGGATTGGCTCGAGCGGCATGGTGCGATCATGAACTACCGCATGAGAATCATCACCATGTTAACCGAGGACGGCACCGAGCACTCTTTCGCGGGGCGAAAGAGGGAAAACAAGAAGCTCATGATTAACGCCTTGAAGGCGATGAGACTCCTACGGAAGGGGTGTACTTGTTATTGGTGTGACGCCTTGAAGGCGGAGGATGGTGGGTCGAGTTTTCATCGATTCCAATCGTCAGTGAGTTCCCTGATGTCCTTCCTGACAAGTTACCAGGATTACCACGGGACCGTGAGGTTGAGTTCGCTGTCGAGTTAGAGCTGGGTGCGGATCTGATTTCGAAGGCGCCGTATCGTATAGCACCTTCAGAGATGGCTGAGTTGAAGAAGCAGTTGAGTGAGCTTCTTGAATCAGGTTATATTCGTTTGGCCGGATACCAAGAAGGAGTTCACAGAAAAGTACTATCTCAGAGAGATACTCCAGGACAAAGAGAGCTCCCCCCAACAGATTTTCATCAATTATATGAACACCAGATGGCCAACCCTTTGGAAGATCCAACTAAAATATGCGTCCAAATGGGATACTTACCCTATGATCCCTCCATTCAGAGCAGAAGAGCCTCCTACTCGATTGGACGATGAACTGGATGAGCTAGCTTTGCAGGAAGAGATTAGAGCATTGTGCGAGAAAAATAACTTCTCAACTATAGACGAGCAGCAATTTGCCTCCCAGATCATCAAAAGAAAATATGGTCTAGCACCTATCAAAAAGAGACCAATCAGTGCAAACCCCTTTAGGCCTTCCAAGCACCCCATCAGAAGAGGCAGAGGCAGATAGGAGTTTTTATATTTTCCTTGTAATTTACTGTTTTGAAGCTTACTTGTAAATTCCTTATTTTGTAAAATTTTTCTGTATTTTGATCATTCAAAGCAGTGTACTTGTAAAACATTTCATAAAATTTTATAACAGTCAATTGAATAACAACCACTAGTTGTCTCAGAATAAGATTGATTTTAGTGTGTGTCTTGCACTTGATCATGTGCAGACCTATTCTTCATTTATAAATTGATTAAGTTTTGCCATCATCAAAATAGGGTGAATTTGTTAGGAATACTTATTAGATTTTGATGATGTCATCCCTGTATTTATTTATTTATTCAAATGTATGTTTTCAAAGTACTTGGCAAAATGTAAAGAAGAACCAAATGAGTATCTTCTATAGCCCAAATTATGTTAAGTTAGATACTTGGCAAAATGTAAAGAAAAACCAAATGAGTATCTTCTATAGGCCATATAAGTTAGACTTAAATCAGATATATCGCAGATAAGTTCATCAGAGAAGTTTGACCGAACAATGTAGAAAGCCAAGGTGCAGTCAAGTGTAGATCAGAGAAGTTCTGGTCAACATATTTTATCAGAGAGGTTTGGCCAGACTGCAGTCAAGTGATCAGACGGAGTTCAAGTCATCTGAAGTTTTACCATCAGATCAGACAAGTTGACCTGGCTAGAAGAGAACTTCATCTCAGAGAAGTTACATCATAGAAGTCCGTCATTAGAGAAGGTTGACTGCACCTCATACAGGTTGACTAAAAGAGATCAGATAAGTCCGGTCAAAGTAATCAGCCAAGTAATCCAGTACACGTCAGCATGCGTTGAAAAGTCAATAATCACGGAAAGTCTCATGCGGGCTATAAGGAACAGACTGGAGAGATTCTCGGAAAGCAAATGAATTAAAAATTCATTCAGACCCATCACTGGAGACTTTAATCATATTATAATCTAAAGTTTCGGCGCCATCACGTGAAAGTCTTCACAACGGTCCGAAATGGATTAAAATAAGGGAATCCAACCCTGCAACGTTCGGAAAGAAAAACAAAGAAGTCTATTTCTCCAACAGACGGATTTGTTACAGGATTTGCAACGGCTATGAAGGAAGCTCAAATATCTACATCTATAAATACTTGAAGATTTGAAGTTGAGCAGTACAATGCGAACAATACTCTAGAGCAATCAAAGCAATTAGAAATCTATAGCATCGTGAAGAGCATAATTCACAAGTTCATATACTAAGAAAGCTCTTAGTTGGAGAAGACAAACACTCTTGTCTTATAACTTGAGTTCAGGGTACTTCACTGGTTGAAGTTGCGCGACTGATAGGCATCCAAGGATTTGAAGATCAAGTGGTGCTAGGCAGTCAGGAAGGAGTTGCAACAACAGGATTTCCACTGGTTGAAAGTTGTTGTAGCTAACTAGTAGAATCACTGTAATCTTTATCACTGGTTGAAAATTATAGTGGATTCATCTCCAACTGGTTTGGAGAAAAGTGGATTAGTAGAGGATTACCCCACCTCTGAGACCACTATAAATTGCTTGCGTGTTTTACTGTTTTCATCATACTTACCTGCTGCATTCATACTTAATTGTTCCATTGATTAGCTATTTGCTTTCGTCATCAGCTGACTTCCGCATACCTGTCTACAGACGACTTCGAGTCATCTGTACCTATCAGCTGAGAAACTCATATTTTGTGGAAAAGAGTTTCAATAAGTTTATTCACCCCCCTCTAGACTTATTCCTGGATGGCTTGTGACCTACAGAGCAGTCACACACGAGCAGCCGGCCGTGCATGACTCGTGCGCCAAGAGCACCTCCAAGAACCTTCCAGACACGTCTGGGGGTCTTCTGGACACGCACGAGCATGATGCTCGGGCGTCCGGTCATGCGTCGGGTTGTGCGCGCCACTGCCAGGAGTCTGTCGAGATGCACGAGCACCCGCTCGTGCGTGCGCAGTCCGGGCCGCACGAGCGCCGGATCGTGCGCCCTGCTTGTGCGCCATGCTTGTGCGAACCTGGACAGTTCCTGCCGCACCTGGCTGGCCAGTGCCCAGCCACCATGACTCGACGACTCGATTTTCTGAAAACGTACGCAACGAACACGACGAAACGCTCACGGACAACATCATTGATCCGAAATGAAATATCATGAAACAAGTCACCACATACGACCACAAAATCAGTCAACGAGAAAATAATACCAGCGGTCGACAACCGAGAAATATCCGGTTTAAAAAGAAAAAAATTCAAATTAACGAGAACGAAAATTTCGGGTATTACATTCTTCCCCCATTAAAATAAGTTTCGTCCCGAAACTTAAAATAGAGAGCGGTAGAACAAACAAGGAAAAATAAGTATTTTGCTCAGACCCAAAACATCTCGAGAAATGCGCGAACGCGAGAATCCTTGAAATACAATGAACTGACTAAGCAAATATCTGGTATGTGAGTCGAGGCGATAAAAATATATATGAACACGAGGAGTCGAAGTGGAAGAGTATGAATTTGGAGATAAAAGCTCCAAGAATTTAGAAAAATCACAAAATGGCTCAGACGTCCTTAAACCATGTTTCGAGCTTGACCAACCGCATCCAAGCTCATAACCCATCTGGAAATATTAATTGCACATGTGGGAACAATAGTTTTGAACAAAGTTTGCAAGGATCAAATTCGGATGTGGAAAGGCCACAATAATCCACGGAATTCAACATAACAGCTCCGAAACTCATTTGGAGGATGGTAGGTTAAATAAAAAAAGGTAGTTTAAAATTGTCGAGAGGATAAAAAATGAATTGCCAACAATGAGAAGTCACCCAACACCGAAAATACTAAGTAAAGTACGGGTAATACATTCCCCACACTAAGAAGACGTTTCGACCCCGAAACTTAAAACCACCAGAGTTAGAAACATAAAGAAATAAAATGAGAGACAATCAAAGATACGATGGTCGGGAACGGCAATGATTGAGACATAATACGAAATCTACACTCACCAACGTTAGGATCATTAGGGGGAGAGGTAGAGGTTCGGGACACCCTCTGGTCATTTATTCTGCTCCATACGGAGACTATCACCCAATACCACATCCACTGTCCTTCACACACGTACTGGTAACAAGTCAAGAGTGGAAAGGGACAATTTGCACGAACATGCCCCTGACAGTTGCTGTTGAAGCACCTCCCCTTCTTACCGAGAGTTAATGATGCTGGCTTGGGATTCCAGTCATTCACTCCCGGCCGCGAAGATGACTCGTTCGAATGACGTGGGGGTTTGGGAGCCTTAGTCCCTTTGCCGCCCAAAAGTTTTCCAGATGTCCTCGGCCTCTTCGCTTCGCTCGTGGGTTCAACCACTGAGGGAATTTCATAGGATATCATTTGATCTTGGTACTCCTTCACTGTAGCATAAATCGTTGTCATACGAATCACCTCATCGCTTCTACATCCATCATTGCATCTACGTCTGCCAAGGCTCGGCATTTTAATACATATGATGCCATTAGCATATCTAAATAATTAATCGCACAGTATACCACGAGCATCAACACAAGGTTTAGTTAGCATCTCCGAATGTCCAAGATAGGCAACACTAAAATGAAAAATAATTCAGAGAGGATGCGAACTATATAGGAGTCCCAGTATCCTTATTACGCCCAAAAATGACTTTATACGCTCCTCAGAATAACGGTAGTATCGTAAAGCGTGAAGTTTTCTGAAATTAATTTCTAGTCCTTCGACGAGGACGACTATTTTATGTATGCACTTGGTGAGAACAAACTTTTTTTTGAAAAAATGAGTGCGAGTCATGTTTCGCCCAAAACTAGTAAATACTGTTCTTTAATTAGAAGAGGAAGTTTTATTTCATATGTCGACTTTAAAACTGTTTTTGAATGTTGCACGAAATAATTAGTGTTTTTAAAATTTCAAAGACGTCATAACTACTTTGAAATATTTCAAAAATTTAATTTGGAATTCAAATACCAAAATATTAAAGTCTTTCCTCTTCTACAAAATATTTAATCAAAAAAAATATTTTTCACCGGAATACGTAACCATTTGATACGATGATATTAAATTGTAGGTTTTCACAATATTTGAAAATTTTCAAAACATCACTTTAAAATGTTCATGCAGTGGATACACTTAAAAATTCATTCTAATGAAATGTAAAAAACGATAAATATACTCGATTTTCGGAGAATACTACATGACCATTTTCACTCGGACCGTATACGCATGTTATATACTAAAACATTAATATCACAAACAAGTTTCAGCCCCTTGTTCAACATTAAACACATTGACACACCATAATGAAATACACATATAAGGGGACTTACAATCAAGAGACTTACCATCACGGATCGCCTGAAGATGATGTCAAAACCACAATACTAATCGCAACTCCGATGCGCGCGACTTACACAGGACATGGACTTGACCCAACGGCCTAGGTTCTTCGCAAACCTAAGCTCTGATACCATAACTGTTACACCCCCAGAATTCGACTGGGAATGTCACATTCCATAGATCCTTCTCACAAGAATCTACCAGGCTAGACTCTAAAAGACTACTCAATGATAGACCGACCGAGGTCAAATTAATTACAAAACAGACCAGCAAGGTCATTACACAATTCAAAAACCAATACAATCCACAATTCAACGACCATAATAAATTTGAATACAAAAAAAAGCATGACAAATCAATTTAATAAATGAAAACGACACCCGTGCAAGGGTGAATACTCGACCAAAAGAGAAATACTGACCAAAATGAAACAAAAGAAAAGACTCTGACTCTTGTGTGATTAGCATCATTATCGTCCATCTCCTTTGAAGCCAAATCTGTGACTGCTCCGGATCTGCAAAACCTTAGCGCATAATAGGCACCTACTCCCCGAATACTCGGGGGTTAACAAATTGAAATTTGCTAGTACAAGTACATAATATACGAGATATACGAAAAATATCAACACAATAAACAACTGCGAAGCCTTAACACGAACCACACCTTCTCACAACCAGCACAGAAGAGCATTCACTTACACAAGGTGAAAGATATTCACACAGTGTAATGCCTCCGGTATTTCATGCTTGATTACTTTGTACTGTGTGAATTTTTGTAATGTGACGTCATTTCTATTTATGTATTTCATTGAGTGCTATATAATTGTGCGATGTAAATGAAACGGAGGTGACACGCCTTGACGCCGTGGGACGATCGTCGGTGCGAATATGACAGTGGCCAACGTCTTGTTCCCCGATAATTGTTGACGAGTGGAAGGGATGGTCACCCCGAGATGGTTAGAATGTGATATGTGGCTAAAGAGTTTATGTCTAACGCACGCTAGAGTTTATGTCTAACGCGCGTTAGAGTTTTGTCTAACGCGCGCTACAACTTATGCCTAACGTACGCTATATCCCGATTGTTATGTACGTTAAGGTGGTTATATTACGTACGTAACGGGTGAGTCAGTCTCCCGACCAGAATCTTTCTTTTGACACGGACAGAGCTACTTTCGGCGGGCTAGAGGACAAACGAGTCAACTCTTCATAACGTACGTTATGTCCCAAATTTAACGTACGTAACACTTGGGCACATTTCGGGCAGTGGCGGTCTTTACGTACGTTGTCATTGAACTGTTATGTACGTAAGGAGCATTACGTATGTAACACCATTATCATTAACATACGTTAAGCAAAACCAAGTTTAATAAAATGACAATTCCCTTCTTCATTTGCACGACCCAACACTACAAGATAATGTTGGGTTTTCAATGTATCGAATACAAAATAATCGGAGTAAAAACGCAGCGGAACAATAAATGTGAAAACCCAATTTAGGATCTCATGCAGTAATTTAATTGTTTAATTAAAGAGTTAATCGAATTACCTTAATCCGATTGAACAATTCTAGATCCGGACTAGAAGCAGATGAATATCTCCTTCCTCTTCTGGTGATCCACACACGAACAATTCCACAAGCCGGATTGCTAGATCCTTACGAATAATATTGATAAATAGTACAACACAAATTCCTTACTAGAAGGATTGTAATATTGATCAAGATCAACTAAGGGAAGAGGAACGACCGACTCCGTTCTCCTACAATATAATGTAGATGGCCGATTTTTCTTCTTCTTGAAGGGCCGATTTTTAGGTCTTATTTTCTTGTTTCAACTCCTTGTCCAAGACCTTATATTTATACTAAGTAAACCCTAGATTCAATAATCTAGTATTTGCTTAGTTGCCCCTCAACTTATTAAATAATACAATATATATAATATCGATATTATATATATTACTTATTATTTAATCTCCTTATAAATATAATATCCATATTATATTTATTATTCCCGATTGATATTTATTCCTACTTGTCTATAATTGTCGTATGTGCGACCCAAAGGCTTATATTGTGTTGGCAATTATTTAATACCTTATTAAATAATAAATCATAAGCGGCCTCTAGCAAGACATTATGATTACCCAAATAATATAAGTTAATAGTCCATTAAACCTTTTAACGTGTCAAATCCCTTTGTCACGCGATATCATATTTGAACTAAGTCATGGAGTCTGTCATACTTATTTATGTTCAAATGCTTTCTCGATCTTAAGTAGGCGATTGAATCAAATGACTCTTCATTTGAGCATGGCCATGCATTTCCTTGATCCTACTTATCGAGGGCCCCAACAGATATCTCTCTCACTTAAGAGAGGAAAAATCCCCATCTTGATTATTCATTGCCCTCTACATGACTTCCACTAATCCCGATCGCTAACCTTTATGATCACCATGTTTGAGATGACGTTGGATTACGTCAAGGCATACTTGATTATCATGTTGGACTCTATGATAATCTCGGGTTCAAGAATTTATTGACATCTTGTATTGAGATTCACTTATGACATTTCCATGCGGTGATCTCAATGCGGGTCGGTCGATATTAGTTCTCCAACCAATACCCATAAGATTGATCCGTACCATACGCATAATCATCCGATGATTATCAATCAAACTTATACTAGTATATTAATCACTTGAGTCTCTACTCAACGCGATTTTACCAGGGACATTTGAATAATCTTATTATTCGTGAATAACTATTATTCGATTATTATAATATTAAAACATGCACACATTATAATAATCAACGAGAAATAAATGATATCAAATAACTTTATTTAAATGTGACAATTACAAATCTAGGCACATCGAATGTCCTAGGGCACTATTCCCAACAATCTCCCACTTGTACTAGGACCATTCATTCATGACTTTTAGTCCTATCGCTCTAGCATGCTCAACATGCTTTCCTTGTGAGAGAGGCTTGGTAAGTGGATGCAACATTCTCTTAGTTGCTACTTTGCATATTGTAATATCTCCTCGTCGACAATCTCTCGACTAGGTGATATTTTACGAGTATATGTTTGGAATTATGATGGGACCTAGGCTCTTTAGCTTGTGCAATAGCACCATTATTGTCACAATAAAGGCTTATGGGACCACTGGATGGTTGGCACCACTCCTAGTTCGGTAACAAACTTCTTGATCCATACGGCTTCCTTAACTGCATCCGATGCCGCCAGGTACTCAGCTTCTGTAACAGAATCAGCAACCGTGCTTTGCTTGTAACTCTTCCAACTCACAACACCTCCATTCAATACAAACACATAACCGGTTTGCGATTTGAAATCGTCTCTGTCGGTTTGAAACTTGCATCGGCGTAACCTCTTACGGCCATTTCGTATCCCACCTCTCCATAAACTAGAAATCATCCTTAGTTCTTCTCAAGTACTTTAGGATGGTTTTCCTTTCTTGTCGATGACTTTCACCTGGATTCGATTGGTATCGACTTGTCATACTAAGAGCAAACGATACATCTGGTCGAGTACAAATCATGGCATACATGATCGATCCAATAGCCGAAGCGTATGGTATCTTGCTCATACAGGCTCGCTCATCAGGAGTCTTAGGACTCTGAGTCTCACTCATATGAATGCCATGTGACATTGGCAAGAGTCCTCTCTTGGACTCTTGCATATTGAACCTCTTCAATATTTTATTAATGTATGTACTTTGACTCAGACCAATCAATCTCTTTGATCTATCTCTATAGATCTTTATCCCAATAATGTAAGCAGCTTCTCCTAAGTCTTTCATTGAGAAACATCTTCCCAACCAAGTCTTGGTATGCAAGGTGGGAATGTCATTTCCAATGAGTAATATGTCATCTACATATAAGACTAAGAAAACAATTATTCTCCCACTAACCTTCTTGTACACACAAGGTTCATCTTCATTTGAATGAACCCAAACTCTTTGAGAGTTTCATCAAAACGAAGATTCGACTCAGAAGCACGCTTCAACCCATAAATGGATCTTTGAAGCTTGCAAACCTTTTTAGAATTTTACGGATGAACAAAACCTTCGGGTTGTGTCATGTACACATCCTCGAGTAAGTTTCCATTAAGGAATCTTTGTTTTGACATCCATTTGCCATATTTCATAATCATAGTATGCGGCAATGGCAAATAAAATTCTAATTGATTTAAGCATGACTGCGGCGAAAAGGTCTCATCATAGTCAACACCATGAATGCATGCATAACCTTTTGCCACTAGTCTAGCTTTATAGGCTTGCAGATTATCATCCATGTCTTTCTTCTTTTTATAGACCCATTTGCACCCAATGGTTTTAACACCCTCGGTGGATCTATCAAGTTCCAAACTTGATTGTCATACATGGATTGCATCTCGGACTTCATGGCTTCTAGCCATTCCTCGGACTACGGTCTGAAAAGCTTCGTATAGGTACTAGGCTCATCATCTATGAGCGATGCATCATCATCCTCTGCTACGAGATAACCATATCTCTCGGGTTCATGTCGCATCCTATCGGATCTGCGTGGGACTTGTGTACTTTGAGCGGGCTCTTCAACTGTTTGTTGAGCTTGTTCGGTTTCTATCGATGAAGCGATGTCTTCTTGTGGTTCTCGAGTTTCCTCGAGAATTACTCTTCTCCCACTGTCTCTTTTGGAAATAAATTCCCTTTCTAAGAATACGGCATTTCGAGCAACAAACACTTTGTTCTCTGCGGGCTTGTAAAAGTAATATCCTTTAGTTTCCTTAGGATATCCCACAAATAAACATCTTTCGGATCGGCTGCGGTTTGTCAAACACTTGGCGTCTTACGACGCTTCGCAACCCAGATCTTTAGAAAAGACAAGTTTGGTCTTTTAGTCCATTTCTCAAATGGTGTCTTTTCAACTGCTTTAGATGGAACACGGTTAAGGGTGAATCTTTGCTGTTTCTAAGGCGTGGCCCCAAAATGATAATGGAAGCTCTGTTCGACTCATCATGGATCGAACCATATCTAATAAAGTTCGATTCCTCCTTTCGGACACTCCGTTATCTGAGGTGTCGGGAGGAGTAAGTTGCGAAACAATTCCACAACTCCTAAGATGATCCTCGAATTCTTGGCTCAAGTATTCCCCACCTCGATCGATCGAAGGGCTTTAATTGTCTTGCCAAGTTGATTACGTACTTCATTACGGAATATTTTGAACATTTCAAAAGATTCATGTTTATACTTCATAAGATAAACATATCCATATCGGCTAAAATCATCGGTGAATGTAATGAAGTATTGGTATCCGCATCGGCATGAGTGCTAAGAGGTCCGCATACATCGGTATGTATTAGGCCTAATAGATCACTAGCCCTTTCTCCATGACCGGTGAAAGGATTCTTCGTCATCTTGCCCAATAAACAAGATTCGCATGTCCCATATGATTCATAGTCAAAAGAGTCTAAAAGTCCATCATTATGGAGTTTAGAAATGCGTTTCTCGTTTATGTGACCAAGTCGACAATGCCATAAGTAAGTCGGATTAGAATCATTGAGCTTAGGTTTCTTGGATGCAATGTTATAGACTTCCAAAGTGTCGGACTCATCTAGATCAATATTGTAAAGGCCGGTATATAACTGCGATGCCATAAAGCAAGTCATCAAAGAAAATACGAATGACCTTATTCTTAATAAGAAAACTGTAACCTTCACAATCTAATGTAGAAACTGAAATAATATTCCTATTCATAGCAGGAACATAATAGCAATTGTTCAAAACCCAGCAAAAGCCCACTGGGCAAAACTAGATCATAAGTTCCTACGGCTAGTGCAGCAACTCTTGCTCCATTGCCGACTCTTAGATCTACTTCTCCTTTCTTCGGTTCTCTACTGCTTCTCAACCCCTGCACATTTGTACAAATGTGAGATCCACATCCAGTATCTAATACCCAGGAGTTAGAGGTAGATAAGTTAACTTCTATAACAAATATACCTGGCGGTCTCACGCCTTGGTACGCTTTAGCTCTTCCAAGTAAATCTTGCAATTTCTTTTCCAATGTCCTGGTTTATTGCAATAATGGCAATTTCCATCTTTGGGAGCTTTAGCCTTGAAACCCGGCCTAGTAGGGTCTTTAGATTTGGCAACTTTTGCCTTACCCTTGCCCTTGCCTTTGTTCTTAAAGGATTTCCCTTTGCTGACCATCAACACATGGTTTGGTTTCTTCTTAATATTCTGCTCAGCCGTTTTAAGCATCCCATGCAGCTCAGCAATGGACTTCTCCATCTCATTCATATTATATTTCATAATGAACTGACCGAAACTTTCGGGCAATGAGTTTAGGATCACATCCGTGGAGTGCTCCTTAGAAAGTGGAAAACCAAGCCTTTCAAGATGATCAATATATCCTTTCATCTTGAGCACGTGAGCGCTGACAGATGTCCCCTCAACCATCTTGCAAGCATACAAGGCTTGAAAGGTCTCATACCTCTCTTGCCTAGCATGCTTCGAGAAAGTTTCCTTGAGGTGAGCATTTAGCTCATAAGCTTCCATCTCCTCCAGATTCTTACGAAGTTACGGACAAATGGTGGCCAACATAAGACAACCGACATCAATGGAATCATCACAATGTTTCTTCCATTTGTCTTTTGTTGCTTTATTTGCATTGTCGGTGGCTCATCGGGAATTTCTTCCTCAAGAACATCTGACTTTCTTTCTTGCTTGAGAACTATTCTCAGCTCGGATCCAATCCGGATAGTTCTTTGCCATTTTCTTTCGACTTGTCCTTCTCAAGGACGGATCGCAGTGAAATGGTGGATGTGTTGTTTGATGCCATTCTACAAAATTCAATATGCAAAATATTTAGTCACATTATTTTATTTCTCGAAAAATACTCCCACTAAAGCAAAGTACCCTCAATTTACAACATTTGTAATTTTAGTGGGCTAAGATCCCATTTCGCACAATCCTAAACTCAGCTTTGGCATGACGCCTAGAATTGAACTACTTTAGGTGGATAACTCTTTATCGATTACATCATATGTAACTCTTAGATTATATTATGGGATCTGGCATCGTATGCCCAAGCATGTTATAATCCCATCTTATGTCTTAAGGTTCAAAACTATTTTGATTTCCAAATTCATTAAACGTATAGGTATCACCATTACCTATCCTACCTTACTAAGATAATCCGAGTGCCCAGCTTTGGCATGACCCACTCATGATGATCGAAGTCTTGATAGGTGTTTTTCAAATGAACGGCATTAAAATTTTAACGAGGGATTTTTATCCTATGTTAATGTCTATGTTTGCTAACATACATCTCAACATACATAGCATCACATACATGCATAAATTTAAACATACATCGCGTCACATGACAATAAAGCATAGGACCGTGTATAGCATGACCATAATCTTAACGTGATTTTCATGAGCCAACATGAAAATCACAAAGGTCATCTAAAGGGTTAAATATGGTCTTCATTGATCTTCCAACTCCTTGGAACGTCATACGCGATCAATTTGCTCCTCGAGTCCATCTTTCTCGTCCTTCTTGTCTTCATTATATTAATGAATTTTAATACTACACTAATAAATTAAATTACAAGAAGTACAAACGACACGCAGGCCGTAAAATAATAAACAATTTAAATAGACGACTCGCAGGCCGTAAAACCAATTATAATTAAACGACACGCACGCCGTAAAACCAACCCATAAGAAATTAAATTATCCAATCACATTGGTCAATTTATGGTCATGCCATACACCACACACATACCATAAATAATTATCAAATAATTAATAAAGCATGTAATATACTAAATAATCAATTTATCTGACAATCAGACAATAATTAAAATTTGAGTCATCACATGAACAAAACTGGATTCTGGCCGAGATGGCTGCCAGTGAGATCTGGGCACGGGTTTGCCCGGGTTCGAAACCCGGCGGTTGCAGTTGCAACATTTTGCAACTATTATTTCCAAATTTACTTTTATAACAAAAGGACTTATAAAAAGAACTACTGAAAAGTTACCAAAACAAGATCCAGCCGAGATGGTAAGTGGTGCTGAAGGGTAGCCGAATGGCACGGGATCGAATCCCAGTTTTTGCGGAAGTATTTTTGCAATATTTAAAACAGGTTTATTTGCCTTTAATAAAACCTTCCGTGTATTATTTCCAAAACAAACTCGCAGCGCACATGGTAAGTCGGCGGAAAGCTGGTCTGATAACCAGGGTTCAAAACTCTTCAATTGCAAAAACATTTTTTGCTAATAAAATTAGCCCGCGGGTCCAGCCCGACCCGACCTGGACCTGACCCGACCCGTCTCGGAACGGTCATTCCCGAGCGATTCGGGCGAGAAATTGATCCGAGAAAATTTATTTTTGACGATCCGATTTAATCAAATTAAACCAGAAAAATTATTTTATAAAATCTATATTTTATAAACATAATCAGGAACATAATTTACACATAAATATGTTCTACTCAAACAATTAAATTACATGCAAGTTGGCTCCGATACCACTGTTGGGTTTTCAATGTATCGAATACAAAATAATCGGAGTAAAAACGCAGCGGAACAATAAATGTGAAAACCCAATTTAGGATCTCATGCAGTAATTTAATTGTTTAATTAAAGAGTTAATCGAATTACCTTAATCCGATTGAACAATTCTAGATCCGGACTAGAAGTAGATGAATATCTCCTTCCTCTTCTGGTGATCCACACACGAACAATTCCACAAGCCGGATTGCTAGATCCTTACGAATAATATTGATAAATAGTACAACACAAATTCCTTACTAGAAGGATTGTAATATTGATCAAGATCAACTAAGGGAAGAGGAACGACCGACTCCGTTCTCCTACAATATAATGTAGATGGCCGATTTTTCTTCTTCTTGAAGGGCCGATTTTTAGGTCTTATTTTCTTGTTTCAACTCCTTGTCCAAGACCTTATATTTATACTAAGTAAACCCTAGATTCAATAATCTAGTATTTGCTTAGTTGCCCCTCAACTTATTAAATAATACAATATATATAATATCCAATATTATATATATTACTTATTATTTAATCTCCTTATAAATATAATATCCAATATTATATTTATTATTCCCAGTTGATATTTATTCCTACTTGTCTATAATTGTCGTATGTGCGACCCAAAAGGCTTATATTATGTTGGCAATTATTTAATACCTTATTAAATAATAAATCATAAGCGGCCTCTAGCAAGACATTATGATTACCCAAATAATATAAGTTAATAGTCCATTAAACCTATTAACGTGTCAAATCTCTTTGTCACGCGATATCATATTTGAACTAAGTCATGGAGTCTGTCATACTTATTTATGTTCAAATGCTTTCTCGATCTTAAGTAGACTGATTGAATCAAATGACTCTTCATTTGAGCATGGCCATGCATTTCCTTCAGTCCTACTTATCGAGGGCCCAATGAATATCTCTCTCACTTAAGAGAGGGACAAATCCCCATCTTGATTATTCATTGCCCTCTACATGACTTCCACTAATCCCGATCGCTAACCTTTATGATCACCATGTTTGAGATGACGTTGGATTACGTCAAGGCATATGATTATCATGTTGGACTCTATGATAATCTCGGGTTCAAGGATTTATTGACATCGTATTGAGATTCACTTATGACATTTCCATGCGGTGATCTCAATGCGGGTCGGTCCATATTAGTTCTCCAACCAATACCCATAAGATTGATCCGTACCATACGCATAATCATCCGATGATTATCAATCAAACTTATACTAGTATATTAATCACTTGAGTCTCTACTCAACGCGATTTTACGGGGACATTTGAATAATCTTATTATTCGTGAATAACTATTATTCGATTATTATAATATTAAAACATGCACACATTATAATAATCAACGAGAAATAAATGATATCAAATAACTTTATTTAAATGTGACAATTACAAATCTAGGCACATCGAATGTCCTAGGGCACTATTCCCAACAATCTCCCACTTGTACTAGGACCATTCATTCATGACTTTTAGTCCTATCGCTCTAGCATGCTCAACATGCTTTCCTTGTGAGAGAGGCTTGGTAAGTGGATCTGCAACATTCTCTTCCGTTGCTACTTTGCATATTGTAATATCTCCTCGTCTGACAATCTCTCTGACTAGGTGATATTTTCTGAGTATATGTTTGGAATTATGATGGGACCTAGGCTCTTTAGCTTGTGCAATAGCACCATTATTGTCACAATAAAGGCTTATGGGACCCTGGATGGTTGGCACCACTCCTAGTTCGGTAACAAACTTCTTGATCCATACGGCTTCCTTAGCTGCATCCGATGCCGCCAGGTACTCAGCTTCTGTAACAGAATCAGCAACCGTGCTTTGCTTGTAACTCTTCCAACTCACAACACCTCCATTCAATACAAACACATAACCAGTTTGCGATTTGAAATCGTCTCTGTCGGTTTCGAAACTTGCATCGGCGTAACCTCTTACAGCCAGCTCGTATCCCACCTCTCCATAAACTAGGAAATCATCCTTAGTTCTTCTCAAGTACTTTAGGATGGTTTTCACTGCTGTCCAGTGACTTTCACCTGGATTCGATTGGTATCGACTTGTCATACTAAGAGCAAACGATACATCTGGTCGAGTACAAATCATGGCATACATGATCGATCCAATAGCCGAAGCGTATGGTATCTTGCTCATACAGGCTCGCTCATCAGGAGTCTTAGGACTCTGAGTCTCACTCATATGAATGCCATGTGACATTGGCAAGAGTCCTCTCTTGGACTCTTGCATATTGAACCTCTTCAATATTTTATTAATGTATGTACTTTGACTCAGACCAATCAATCTCTTTGATCTATCTCTATAGATCTTTATCCCAAGAATGTAAGCAGCTTCTCCTAAGTCTTTCATTGAGAAACAACTTCCCAACCAAGTCTTGACTGTCTGCAAGGTGGGAATGTCATTTCCAATGAGTAATATGTCATCTACATATAAGACTAAGAAAACAATTATTCTCCCACTAACCTTCTTGTACACACAAGGTTCATCTTCATTTTGAATGAACCCAAACTCTTTGAGAGTTTCATCAAAACGAAGATTCCAGCTCCGAGAAGCCTGCTTCAACCCATAAATGGATCTTTGAAGCTTGCAAACCTTTTTAGAATTTTCTGGATGAACAAAACCTTCAGGTTGTGTCATGTACACATCCTCGAGTAAGTTTCCATTAAGGAATGCTGTTTTGACATCCATTTGCCATATTTCATAATCATAGTATGCGGCAATGGCAAATAAAATTCTAATTGATTTAAGCATGACTACTAGCGAAAAGGTCTCATCATAGTCAACACCATGAATCTGTCTATAACCTTTTGCCACTAGTCTAGCTTTATAGGCTTGCATATTATCATCCATGTCTTTCTTCTTTTTATAGACCCATTTGCACCCAATGGTTTTAACACCCTCAGGTGGATCTATCAAGTTCCAAACTTGATTGTCATACATGGATTGCATCTCAGACTTCATGGCTTCTAGCCATTCCTCGGACTCTGGTCCTGAAAAAGCTTCTGTATAGGTACTAGGCTCATCATCTATGAGCGATGCATCATCATCCTCTGTTACGAGATAACCATATCTCTCAGGTTCATGTCGCATCCTATCAGATCTGCGTGGGACTTGTGTACTTTGAACGGGCTCTTCAACTGTTTGTTGAGCTTGTTCGGTTTCTATCGATGAAGCGATGTCTTCTTGTGGTTCTCGAGTTTCCTCGAGAATTACTCTTCTCCCACTGTCTCTTTTGGAAATAAATTCCCTTTCTAAGAATACAGCATTTCGAGCAACAAACACTTTGTTCTCTGCGGGCTTGTAAAAGTAATATCCTTTAGTTTCCTTAGGATATCCCACAAATAAACATCTTTCAGATCTGGCTGCCAGTTTGTCAAACACTTGGCGTCTTACGAACGCTTCGCAACCCCAGATCTTTAGAAAAGACAAGTTTGGTCTTTTACCAGTCCATTTCTCAAATGGTGTCTTTTCAACTGCTTTAGATGGAACACGGTTAAGGGTGAATGCTGCTGTTTCTAAGGCGTGGCCCCAAAATGATAATGGAAGCTCTGTTCGACTCATCATGGATCGAACCATATCTAATAAAGTTCGATTCCTCCTTTCGGACACTCCGTTATGCTGAGGTGTGCCGGGAGGAGTAAGTTGCGAAACAATTCCACAACTCCTAAGATGATCATCAAATTCTTGGCTCAAGTATTCCCCACCTCGATCTGATCGAAGGGCTTTAATTGTCTTGCCAAGTTGATTCTGTACTTCATTCTGGAATATTTTGAACATTTCAAAAGATTCATGATTATACTTCATAAGATAAACATATCCATATCGGCTAAAATCATCGGTGAATGTAATGAAGTATTGGTATCCGCATCTGGCATGAGTGCTAAGAGGTCCGCATACATCAGTATGTATTAGGCCTAATAGATCACTAGCCCTTTTTCCATGACCGGTGAAAGGATTCTTCGTCATCTTGCCCAATAAACAAGATTCGCATGTCCCATATGATTCATAGTCAAAAGAGTCTAAAAGTCCATCATTATGGAGTTTAGAAATGCGTTTCTCGTTTATGTGACCAAGTCGACAATGCCATAAGTAAGTCGGATTAGAATCATTGAGCTTAGGTTTCTTGGATGCAATGTTATAGACTTCCAAAGTGTCGGACTCATCTAGATCAATATTGTAAAGGCCATTATATAACTTTGCAGTACCATAAAGCAAGTCATCAAAGAAAATACGAATGACCTTATTCTTAATAAGAAAACTGTAACCTTCACAATCTAATGTAGAAACTGAAATAATATTCCTATTCATAGCAGGAACATAATAGCAATTGTTAAAAACTAACAAAACCCCAAAAGGAAAAACTAGAACATAAGTTCCTACGGCTAGTGCAGCAACTCTTGCTCCATTGCCGACTCTTAGATCTACTTCTCCTTTCTTCAGTTCTCTACTGCTTCTCAACCCCTGCACATTTGTACAAATGTGAGATCCACATCCAGTATCTAATACCCAGGAGTTAGAGGTAGATAAGTTAACTTCTTTAACAAATATACCTGTGGCAGTCTCACTGCCCTTGGTACGCTATAGCTCTTCCAAGAAAATCTAGCAAATTCTTTTCCAGATATAAGGTTTATTGCAATGATGGCAATTTCCATCTTTGGGAGCTTTAGCCTTGAAACCCGGCCTAGTAGGGTCTTTAGATTTGGCAACTTTTGCCTTACCCTTGCCCTTGCCTTTGTTCTTAAAGGATTTCCCTTTGATGACCATCAACACATGGTTTGGTTTCTTCTTAATATTCTGCTCAGCCGTTTTAAGCATCCCATGCGGCTCGGAATGGACTTCTCCATCTAATTCATATTATATTTCATAATGAACGGCCGAAACTTTCGGGCAATGAGTTTAGGATCACATCCGTGGAGTGCTCCTTAGAAAGTGGAAAACCAAGCCTTTCAAGATGATCAATATATCCTTTCATCTTGAGCACGTGAGCGCCGACAGATGTCCCCTCAACCATCTTGCAAGCATACAAGGCTTGAAAGGTCTCATACCTCTCTTGCCTAGCATGCTTGAGAAAGTTTCCTTGAGGTGAGCATTTAGCTCATAAGCTTCCATCTCCTCAGTTCTTACAAGTTACGGACAAATGGTGGCCAACATAAGACAACCGACATCAATGGAATCATCACAATGTTTCTTCCATTTGTCTTTTGTTGCTTTATTTGCATTGTCAGCTGGCTCATCGGGAATTTCTTCCTCAAGAACATACAACTTTCTTTCTTGCTTGAGAACTATTCTCGGGCTCGGATCCAATCCAGATAGTTCTTTGCCACTTTCTTTCAGCTTGTCCTTCTCAAGGACGGATCGCGATGAAATGGTGGATGTGTTGTTTGATGCCATTCTACAAAATTCAATATGCAAAATATTTAGTCACATTATTTTATTTCTCGAAAAATACTCCCACTAAAACAAAGTACCCTCAATTTACAACATTTGTAATTTTAGTGGGCTAAGATCCCATTTCGCACAATCCTAAACTCAGCTTTGGCATGACGCCTAGAATTGAACTACTTTAGGTGGATAACTCTTTATCGATTACATCATATGTAACTCTTAGATTATATTATGGGATCTGGCATCGTATGCCCAAGCATGTTATAATCCCATCTTATGCCTTAAGGTTCAAAACTATTTTGATTTCCAAATTCATTAAACGTATAGGTATCACCATTACCTATCCTACCTTACTAAGATAATCCGAGTGCCCGACTTTGGCATGACCCACTCATGATGATCGAAGTCTTGATAGGTGTTTTTCAAATGAACGGCATTAAAATTTTAACGAGGGATTTTTATCCTATGTTAATGTCTATGTTTGCTAACATACATCTCAACATACATAGCATCACATACATGCATAAATTTAAACATACATCGCGTCACATGACAATAAAGCATAGGACCGTGTATAGCATGACCATAATCCTAACGTGATTTTCATGAGCCAACATGAAAATCACAAAGGTCATCTAAAGGGTTAAATATGGTCTTCATTGATCTTCCAACTCCTTGGAACGTCATACGCGATCAATTTGCTCCTCGAGTCCGTCTTTCTCGTCCTTCTTGTCTTCATTATATTAATGAATTTTAATACTACACTAATAAATTAAATTACAAGAAGTACAAACGACACGCAGGCCGTAAAATAATAAACAATTTAAATAGACGACTCGCAGGCCGTAAAACCAATTATAATTAAACGACACGCAGGCCGTAAAACCAACCCATAAGAAATTAAATTATCCAATCACATTGGTCAATTTATGGTCATGCCATACACCACACACATACCATAAATAATTATCAAATAATTAATAAAGCATGTAATATACTAAATAATCAATTTATCTGACAATCAGACAATAATTAAAATTTGAGTCATCACATGAACAAAGCGGATTAAGCCGAGATGGCTGCCCGGCGAGATCTGGGCACGGGTTTGCCCGGGTTCGAAACCCGGCGGTTGCAGTTGCAACATTTTGCAACTATTATTTCCAAATTTACTTTTATAACAAAAGGACTTATAAAAAGAACTACTGAAAAGTTACCAAAACAAGATCCAGCCGAGATGGTAAGTGGTGCTGAAGGGTAGCCGAATGGCACAGGATCGAATCCCAGTTTTTGCGGAAGTATTTTTGCAATATTTAAAACAGGTTTATTTGCCTTTAATAAAACCTTCCGTGTATTATTTCCAAAACAAACTCGCAGCGCATATGGTAAGTCGGCGGAAAGGTGGTCTGATAACCAGGGTTCAAAACTCTTCAATTGCAAAAACATTTTTTGCTAATAAAATTAGCCCGCGGGTCCAGCCCGACCCGACTGACTCGACCCGACCCGTCCTAACAGACCGTTTCGAGCGATTGGAGCGAAATTGAAAACAACTTGATCCGAAAATTTATTTTTGACGATCCAAGTTAATCAAATTAAACCAGAAAAATTATTTTATAAAATCTATATTTTATAAACATAATCAGGAACATAATTTACACATAAATATGTTCTACTCAAACAATTAAATTACATGCAAGTTGGCTCCGATACCACTGTTGGGTTTTCAATGTATCGAATACAAAATAATCGGAGTAAAAACGCAGGAACAATAAATGTGAAAACCCAATTTAGGATCTCATGCAATTTAATTGTTTAATTAAAGAGTTAATCGAATTACCTTAATCCGATTGAACAATTCTAGATCCGGACTAGAAGCAGATGAATATCTCCTTCCTCTTCTGGTGATCCACACACGAACAATTCCACAAGCCGGATTGCTAGATCCTAACGAATAATATTGATAAATAGTACAACACAAATACCTAACTAGAAGGATTGTAATATAGATCAAGAACAACTAACGGAAGAGAGACGACCGACTCCGTTCTCCTACAATATAATGTAGATGGCCGATTTTTCTTCTTCTTGAAGGGCCGATTTTTAGGTCTTATTTTCTTGTTTCAACTCCTTGTCCAAGACCTTATATTTATACTAAGTAAACCCTAGATTCAATAATCTAGTATTTGCTTAGTTGCCCCTCAACTTATTAAATAATACAATATATATAATATCGATATTATATATATTACTTATTATTTAATCTCCTTATAAATATAATATCGATATTATATTTATTATTCCCGATTGATATTTATTCCTACTTGTCTATAATTGTCGTATGTGCGACCCAAAAGGCTTATATTATGTTGGCAATTATTTAATACCTTATTAAATAATAAATCATAAGCGGCCTCTAGCAAGACATTATGATTACCCAAATAATATAAGTTAATAGTCCATTAAACCTATTAACGTGTCAAATCTCTTTGTCACGCGATATCATATTTGAACTAAGTCATGGAGTCTGTCATACTTATTTATGTTCAAATGCTTTCTCGATCTTAAGTAGACTGATTGAATCAAATGACTCTTCATTTGAGCATGGCCATGCATTTCCTTCAGTCCTACTTATCGAGGGGCCCAGCAGATATCTCTCTCACTTAAGAGAGGGACAAATCCCCATCTTGATTATTCATTGCCCTCTACATGACTTCCACTAATCCCGATCGCTAACCTTTATGATCACCATGTTTCAGATGACGTTGGATTACGTCAAGGCATAGCAGTTATCATGTTGGACTCTATGATAATCTCAGTTCAAGGATTTATTGACATACCGTATTGAGATTCACTTATGACATTTCCATGCGGTGATCTCAATGCGGGTCGGTCGATATTAGTTCTCCAACCAATACCCATAAGATTGATCCGTACCATACGCATAATCATCCGATGATTATCAATCAAACTTATACTAGTATATTAATCACTTGAGTCTCTACTCAACGCGATTTTACCAGGGACATTTGAATAATCTTATTATTCGTGAATAACTATTATTCGATTATTATAATATTAAAACATGCACACATTATAATAATCAATGAGAAATAAATGATATCAAATAACTTTATTTAAATGTGACAATTACAAATCTAGGCACATCGAATGTCCTAGGGCACTATTCCCAACAGATAACACCCTTGGAGAGATTCCTAGCCTTATACTCGGTTCTTAGCCTCTTATATACTTGAATTAACACTAAGGCAGTGGTTTCTTGAGCTCCAGTGAAGATTATCCAAGTTGTTCAAGTCACTTCTCGTTTCTCCTCGTAGTTCTTGTGGATTCGCCAACTCTCTTCATTATTCTTCTTCCAATAAGGTAAGCCACCAATCCCTGGAGTTATATCTTCGATGTTCTCTTATATATCTGTTAGATTGCGGGTATTGGGTAGATTTTTGCCAACCTTCGTAGACAACCTTTCGAATGGAATTGTAGTAACCGGAGTTATCGTTTCTCATATGTTTCGATTCATGTAAATCATATCTATCATACGAAAATTCATTTCAAATCATCACTAGGAACGTAAAATTTGACGAATCAATTGTAGGAGAATTCGTAGTGATCCGTCACCGTATATTACATGTTGTAGCCACCCTTACATTGTGATTTTTGACACTTAGTGAACTAAGGAAAACAATTCGATAGTATAATCATTATTGGATATCAAACCACCAAAGTTATTATGTAATAGAATCAAGTAAATTGGTACTATTCGGAATATAGAATAGAATTAGAAAGCATGAGATTCGATTATGCTATAATCATTTGTCGACAACCGAAAAATGATAGGGATAATCTTGTTGAGCAAATCGATATATATCTAATGTTAACTGTAGAATTGAACGGAATAATGGTACACAATACTTACGAACTTCGAAACGATACTAATATCGACAATTAAAACTACGCTAGGGATCCGATTAGGAAAGGGAGACTAGTTTTATTCATCATGATCCGTACGAGGTGTTAATCGGATATTACATGGCTAGGTTAAGCTCGAGCGGGCGTGGGGACTCCGTTTATCACAAAGCACCTACTATCGGATCATAGGGAAGTAAAATCTTGCTCGATAATTTTCTAATATTAATGTTATACCGTATGTGCGTATGTACCATTTTGATGAATGCCGACATTTGTCTTTCTCTAAAATATGTTATAAATGGGCCGATGTGTTGGGGATAAAACCTGTATGGTACCCGTGTGGAAATGTGTTAGGGGGTAAGACCCGAATTGGGCGCCTATGTTCCGGGGTATTTCCGTGTGAATACTTCCGTGACCCTTGGTTGCGACCTTGGGGCTTATGTGATAAAAGAGAGAGACAACGTCGGTTGAGTGATGAAATATTCCCTGTTAATTACTAGATATTGTGATTGTAAAAATGGCATATATCGTTGTTAGTAGCTGTTATTTGGTATGCATTCTCTGACCCTGGTTACCTGGTATGATTCGTCGTACCAGGTAAAATTGTTCATCATGTGCAGGACATTCCCGAGGGGTCCGGTCAGACTTGAGCGGTTGTTGGAATTATCTCTAACCGCTGCTTAAATTGAAATAAATTTATTTTCTATTGAAAAACCTTTATTGTGTAATAATTGGACTTCAAATTACATTTTTCCTTAAAATCTTTCGACTCACGTTATGTAAACCTTGAACTTAATGTTTTATCGCGATTTTCTTAAATTACCTATTTTTCTAACCAGCCTTGTGGGTCCCACGTAGGATTCACGGCACTGTAATACCTCGAGAGATTTGGGGGTGTTACAGAAAATGGTATCAGAGAGCAAACTCCTGCTTTGAATAAAATTTCTCCCAATTTTTCAAAGTCCAACACCCCAAGCGATCGAAACTCCTCATGGGAATGCAAAGTAAGTGATATGTGTGTTTCTGTCTATGTACTACATTTAATTGTAAACCGTGTATGGAACTGGCTTTAGATTAATACCGTCAGTGATGGCACGCCGAGGAGCTAGGAGGGTGGTGAATGACGCTCAGGGTTCCGCCACGAACCACAATGAGGACGGGAACATTGCCGAGACCCATCCTGCTGGGGGCCAGCCGCCACCAGTTAATCAAAATGATCAGGAGGCGGAACACCAGAATGACAACCCGGGAGGCATGGACCCAGCTTTTGTTCAGGCCCTTGCCCAGGCTATCGCCATAGGAATTTATCAGGTCAATCAGGCGGAACGGATACCGGTCATCAATGTGGAAGAAAACGCAGGAAGATACCGATGGTTGGGAGAGATGCTGAAGGCTAGGCCTCCATTATTTGACGGGACAGGAGAGAAACACGTGGACGACTGGATTTCTGAAATGGAGACTGCCTTCGAAGTGATCGGATGCCCAGAGAACCGGAAGGTGCCGCTCGGGATTAATCAACTCGTGACAACTGCTTGCGTTGGTGGAGGACTTACGAGGCGAGAGGACCGAGTGGTCGGGTGGACCGAATTTGCCCGACTACTACGGAGCGAAATCTTGTCCCGAATCAGCCGAACCGCTCGCGCACGAGACTTTTGATGCGGGCCTCAGAACATGCCAGTACCAGAGATCATTCGGGCCTACCGAACCGAGCTAAGTTACATCTCCCAGATGGTTCCATCAGAAGATCAACGAATATTCCATCTTGCACAGAGGTTGCCAGAGGATGTACAACGCTATGCCGCTGGATTTCACTGCACGACCCTGAGGGCATACGAAGACGTAGTCACAGCATATGACGGTACAGTTGTTAATACCAACTCGAAGAAGCAGAAGACATCAGTTCAGCCTGGGAGCAACAACAAAACGAATTCGGGGCCCGCATCTTCTTTTAAGTCGGCGGTTTCGTACCAACAGAAGGGTGTATCTGATTGGCCTTACCGTAGGGACTGTTTCAATTGTGGCGTGACCGGGCATACTAAGGATCGGTGTCAGAAGATGGCTACCAAATGTTTCACTTGCGGAAAGAGTGGACACATGTATCGTTACTGCTGGCAGGCCAATCCCACTCAGAGCCCAGCTTCCCAACCAAGTCAACAAGGCTCTGTGCAATCCCCTAGGATGCCTGCTGTTTCCAACTACCGAGCTCCATCCCACCAGAACCAACCACTGCTACACGGTGCCGGACGAGGCCGTGGGCACGGCGGAGTTACCTTGTCCTTTTCGGAGTCAGTGTCGTCCCGTGTAATTGAGCTGAGGGCTACAGATGGTCAGTCTGCGCCAGCTATCTCAGGTACTCTTCTTGTTAACTCTCAGCCAGTTCATGTACTATTTGATACCGGAGCCACCTATTCGTTTATATCTGTGGAATGTGTTGAACGCTTAAATCTTGTTTGTGTGCCTTGTGAGCCCTTTACTGTTAAACTACCCGAGGGTAGTAGATTAGGCGGCGATCAAAGGGTTCGAGACTGTCGGATCTGCATCAACAATCATAGTTGGACCGCTAATCTTATGGTCTTTCCGCTCCAGAATGAAGATATCATATTAGGTATGGACTGGATGCCATTGCACAGAACGATCTTGGATACCTACCACTTGACTATTTCCATTTCGTCTCATGACGGTACCACACATGTCATCAGCGGACGTGAACACTTTAGTACGAAAGAGTCTCTCAGCATTATCGCATCAGAAGCCTCCTGCAGCTCTCGAAGTGAGTACTATTGGTGTTATGTTCTTCGAGAGGATACTTCACAACTTACAATCACAAACATTCCGGTGGTGAATGAGTTTCCAGACGTTTTTCCCGATGAACTACCAGGGCTGCCACCGCACCGAGAAGTTGACCTTTCCATTGAACTCGAGCCGGGGACGAGACCTATTTCCAAAGCTCCTTACAGGATGGCACCGGCCGAGATGAAGGAATTAAAGATCCAGCTCGAAGATCTATTGGAGAAAGGGTTGATCCGCCCAAGCACCTTGCCGTGGGGTGTGCCGGTACTTTTCGTTAAGAAGAAAGACAACTCTCTACGCTTGTGCATCGACTACAGGGAGCTGAATAAGGTTACTATCAAGAATCATTATCCACTACCAAGAATTGACGACCTCTTGGATCAATTACAAGGGGCAGTCATGTTTTCAAAGATCGATTTACGGTCCGGATATCACCAATTGAGGATTCGGGAGGAAGATATACCCAAGACTGCATTTCGGTCGAGGTATGGGCATTACGAGTATATCGTGGTATCATTCGGTTTGACTAATGCCCCAGCCGTTTTCATGGAACTGATGAATAGAGTTTTGATTGATTTACTCGATAAATGCATGGTGGTTTTTATCGACGACATCCTAATATATTCTCGAAGCCGACAGGAACACGAGGAACATTTGAGGTAAGTGCTGAGCGTGTTAAGGCAACACCAACTTTATGAGAAACTATCCAAGTGCGAATTCTGGATGCCGGAGGTAATTTTCCTCGGACATGTTGTCTCGGCAGAAGGTGTCAAGGTCGACCCACAAAAGATCAAGACAATAACGAGTTGGGAACCGCCGAAGAACGTCAAGGAGGTTAGGAGTTTCCTAGGACTGGCGGGTTACTATCGAAGATTCGTCGAGGCCTTTTCTTGTATCGCCCGACCGTTAACGAACCTACTGAGAAAGAGCACCAAATTTGTATGGACTGCAGACTGCCAGAAGAGCTTCGACAAGCTCAAGAGTTGGCTAACTACTGCCCCAGTACTAGTGTTACCGCAGGGTACAGAAGGATTCATTATATACACGGATGCATCCAAGCACGGACTAGGGTGTGTCTTCATGCAGAATGGCAGAGTCGTTGCGTACGTATCCCGACAACTGAAGCCGTACGGAGTAAATTACCCGACGCATGACTTGGAGCTAGCCGCAATGGTGCATGCCCTCAAGATTTGGAGGCACTATCTTTACGGAGTTACTTGCAAAGTTTTCACGGATCATAAGAGTTTGAAATATATCTTCACTCAGATAGAATTAAACATGAGAAAGAGGCGTTGGTTGGAGCTAATCAAGGACTACGATGTGGAAATCTCCTATCATCCCGGAAAAGCCAATGTGGTAGCTTATGCTCTTAGTCGGAAAATTACACAAGAGGTAATGGTATCCAGCATAACAGTTCAGCCCAAACTGCAGCAAGACATCAGGAGAAGCAACACCGAAGTATGGATACAACGTAGGCAAGGACAATTATGCTCAATCAACATACTTTCGTCCTTACTAGATGAGATACGTCTAGCACAGATGGAAGATCCTGAATTACGTGCGATTGGTGCAAGAATCGAGGAAGGAGATGTTTCCGATTATAAGATTCAGGGTGATTTGGTGAGGTTCAAGAACAGGATTTGTATTCCACCGAATGACGGGCTGAAGCAAACTATACTGAAGGAGGCGCACTCCACTCCCTATTCTATTCACCCCGGAGCAAGCAAGATGTACAATGATTTGCGACAGAGTTTTTGGTGGAAGAATATGAAATGGGAAGTTTCTAGGTTCGTCGCCCGATGTATGACGTGCCAGCAAGTAAAGATTGAACACCATGAGACAGTAGGAACTATGCAACCCCTACCCATCCCGGAGTGGAAGTGGGAGAGCATATCAATGGATTTTGTCACTAAGCTACCTACGGCGGTGGGAGGAAAGGATACAATTTGGGTCATTTGTTGATCGATTGACAAAATCGGCACATTTCATTTCTATTCAAGAGACAACCGGGACAGAGCCACTGGCCGTCATTTTCATCAGAGAGATCGTAAGGCTACATGGCATTCCCTCATCCATCATTTCGGATAGGGACACCAGATACGTGTCTCGTTTTTGGAAAGCCGTCCATAAAGCTATGGGGACCCAAATACACTTTAGCACGGCTTATCACCCTCAGATAGATGGACAGACCGAGCGTACAATTCAAACCTTGGAAGATATATTGAGGGCATGTGTGCTCGATTGGGGTAAGGATTGGGCTAGACATTTGGGATTAGTGGAGTTCTCGTACAACAACAGCTGGCATGCAAGTATAGACATGGCACCGTTTGAGGCCATGTATGGGCGAAGATGCAAGTCACCGTTATGCTGGGATGATGCCTCCGACACAGCGGTTACCGAGTTAGATCTTATCCAGGAATCCATTAAAAAAATCTCTATCGTTCGAAAGCACATGCTAGCCGCACAGATCCGGCAAAAATCTTATGCCGAAAACCGACAGCGACTGTTGGAATTTACGGTCGGGGATCATGTTTGGGTCAAAGTATCACCTATGCAAGGTATCCGGTGCTTCGGCCAAAAGGGAAAGTTAAGCCCGAGATTTATAGGTCCGTTTGAGATATTGGACCGGGTAGGGAAGCTCGCGTATCGATTAGCTCTACCACTGCATCTAGATGGAGTGCATAACGCTTTTCACGTCTCCCAGTTAAGGAAGTATGTCTATGACCCGAGTCACAAGCTCAATTTCGAAGAAGTGGAAATTTCCGATGACGATACCTTTAGGGAAGTACCGATCGCCATTTTAGATCGGCGTGTGAAGATGTTAAGAAATAAAGCCATACCCCTCGTGAAGATTCAGTGGTCGCACCACAGCGCGGAAGAAGCGACTTGGGAAACCGAGTCGAGTATGAAAGAGAGCCATCCCGATTTATTTTCTTAAGTTTCGTGACGAAACTATTTTTAAGGGGGGTGATATGTAATACCTCCGGTATTTCATGCTTGATTACTTTGTACTGTGTGAATTTTTGTAATGTGACGTCATTTCTATTTATGTATTTCATTGAGTGCTATATAATTGTGCGATGTAAATGAAACGTAGGTGACACGCCTTGACGCCGTGGGACGATCGTCGGTGCGAATATGACGGTGGCCAACGTCTTGTTCCCCAATAATTGTTGACGAGTGGAAGAGATGGTCACCCCAAGATGGTTAGAATGTGATATGTGGCTAAAGAGTTTATGTCTAACGCACGCTAGAGTTTATGTCTAACGCGCGTTAGAGTTTTGTCTAATGCGCGCTACAACTTATGCCTAACGTACGCTATATCCCGATTGTTACGTACGTTAAGGTAGTTATATTACGTACATAACGAGTGAGTCAGTCTCCCGAACAGAATCTTTCTTTTGACACGGACGGAGCTACTTTCGGTGGGCTAGAGCACAAACGAGTCAACTCTTCATAACGTACGTTATGTCCCAAATTTAACGTACGTAACACTTGGGCACATTTCGGGCAGTGGCGGTCGTTACGTACGTTGTCATTGAACTGTTACGTACGTAAGGAGCCTTACGTACGTAACACCATTATCATTAACGTACGTTAAGCAAAACCAAGTTTTATAAAATGACAATTCCCTTATTCATTTGCACGACCCAACACTACAAGATAACACCCTTGGAGAGATTCCTAGCCTTATACTCGGTTCTTAGCCTCTTATATACTTGAATTAACACTGAGGAAGTGGTTTCTTGAGCTCCGGTGAAGATTATCCAAGTTGTTCAAGTCACTTCTCGTTTCTCCTCGTAGTTCTTGTGGATTCGCCAACTCTCTTCATTATTCTTCTTCCAATAAGGTAAGCCACCAATCCCTGGAGTTATATCTTCGATGTTCTCTTATATATATCTGTTAGATTGTAATAACCGGATTTATTACTGTGTATTTCATCTGTACTTTGAACCCTGTATTATTTTGGGAATGATGATATTGATATTGGAGTATGATCATTATCGTATTTGTATCCTTATTCATGGATGTGGCAACATATAAATTTCCTCCATGCATATACGTGATAACGTACGTTAAGAGTGTAACTTAACGTACGTAATCTGTTAATATTAACGTACGCTACGGATGAAGCGTAGCGTACGTAATGCGGTCTATTATTGGGTGGGCCGGCTAGCACATGGAGTACATGGTGGTGGGCTCGACCAAGATACCCTCCAGATTCGCACGGCATGAATCTGGACACATTTTTAAGTCAACGGCTTAGCGTACGTTATGAACATTGTGTAGCGTACGCAAACTATAGGGGTTACGTACGTAACGCATTTAGTATAGCGTACGTAATGAAGTTCAGAAATCAGACAGTGAACTATTTTGGGCGATAACGTACGTTATGATGTAGCCCTAGCGTACGTAACACTCAGAAAGTTATAAAAGGAGCAGCACCCCAATTCATTTCAACTCGTCCTTTTGCTCCTTAACTCCATCATATTCGTCCCCAGAAGATTCCCAGCCTCTTTTAACACCTTTATATCAATAGTTACTGAATCATTGAGCTTGTATGACACTACTTGATCATTGAAGACAACTTATATTGGACTTTGGAGTAGAAATCATCACGAGTCAGCGTTGAGGCAACCGGAGTTGGATTTTTACTTAGAGTCTCAGTATTATCTTCCTCTTAAGGTATGTTATACTACTTCCAATCTTGAAGTTATGTTGATTAAGACGATATGATTGCATTACCAAGATCAGTAGATCACTTTGACGACGTATGCGACCTAGTATCATATTTAAACTATAATGATCGAACTATTATGGTGTAGAACACCGTAGTTGAACCTGGTTATGCCATAGATGAGGATAGTGAATTATTAACCGTATCAAATGTTATCGTCATGTTGATTGTAAACTGAGTGTCAATTTCCACTTTTACCAATGGATTTTGAAAAGAATCATCATAGTTGTAATCTTGCTTGCATAGATGGAATAAGTAGTTCGCCATCAGTATAAGCCTGGATTTAATGACGATATTAGATCAATTACATCAACCTTAGACCAACCGAACGTTGTATGAGTATTTCGATCAAGATTGAAAATAGTATTACAATGATATCCGTATCCTTGAAATTGAAGATATTAATCCGGAGATCATTCATGAGTATGATATATATATTTGAAGGTATATTAGATTACTCACTAAGAATTTCGTAATACTTCGTCACTAATCGAGCGATCATCCGTCTAGTGAGCCCGACATGCATGATTAACGTCGTTAAGTTTGGTTACTAACGTCGTTATATGGCGTTGTTAACGTACGCTACGTTCGGTATGTAACGCCGTTACACTATCGAACAATGACGAAGAAGGCTGTTGGTATATGTTTAGCGTCGCTATACTTCATAGTTTACGACGCTAACGAATAAGTTTAACGTCGTTACGGAGGACATGTAACGTCGTTATTGGTCGAGCAGATTTCGTTTTATAGACTCTCAACCGTAATTGGATTGTTAGATGTTCGTTCGACCTAAGATGAATTCCATGTTATTTATCTTATTTAAGGTTCGAACTTTGCTACGTGATTGATCGAGAGGACAACCTTGAGCGTTTCGTTCTCGTGGAAGTATTGTTCTTGTCTTGAACCGAGGCAAGTATTCTAATTAGAAATGTTTATATTATGACAATGTGATTGTATCGTGTAAATATGTTGTGATTATATGTCCACCATGTGTTGATCCGACGGGAATCATCATGGGAATCTATAGTTGTGTCTGTTTGGATCGTTGGACCAGTAGTTCCACCATGTGTTGGTCGATGGGATCATCATGGGAATCTATATTTGTGTCTGTGGATCGTTGGAATACCATCGGCATGTTGAAAGCTGTTATGATATGATATGTGTTGTGGATATTCTCGTTGGAGAAACTTGTATGATATAATTGTTGATTATATCACTTGTATGATTATTGTACTTGTACTAGCATCGTTGTGCTAACCCCTTGGGTGAACATTTTGTTTGTTCGGGATCCGAGAGCGGGAAACAACCACTGGAAATGCATGACGACGAGGTGCAAAGTGATGTTCGGCCGGGTTTCTTATGCATTATTTGTTGGATATTTCAATAAGTACTCGAGTCGTCGTCCGTTTATAATGTTGGGATTTTAATGATGTAATAAATTTTCATTGGATATTTGTATTTCGATTTTGAACCGAGACGGTTGTATTTTACTTGATAATTTCTTAAAACAATATCTGTTATTGTCTTTTCTTTTAATCGGCCTTGTAAATCCTTATGTAAAGGATTTACGGCGCTGTAATATTCTGAATATATCGGGGTGTTACAGAATATGGTATCGGAGCTAAGATTATGGATATCTTGGCCGTTGGGTTAAAGTAGGGGTCATTTATGTCTTTTGAGGTAACCGGCCGTGAATGACATCATCGCACTGCCTACGTCTTCATGCGAACGGTGGTTGTAAGTTCCTAAACTCTATCTCATTCTTTACATGTTATGTCTCTTTATACTTGAACATTAGAACAATGTTGTTTCTGTATATTAAGTACTTGTACTTACGGTATGTTGAGAGGCGGACGTGGACGTGGTCGCGGTCGTGGACGCGGACGGAGGAATCCGAAAGGAGGCGTCGCCTTCTAATCGAGCTAGTCATAGCTCGGGCGCCGCGGCAATCCATCAATAACGAACGGAACTGGTGTACGAAATCCTTCGTCAAGTCGTGAACCGAGATGACTCGGTTCGCACGCAGTCGTGGACCGAATGCAAGTGGCGGGAATTCGGCGAGGAGATGGACAACGAAGGATTCGAAATGGGAAATCGAGGTGACCGATGGTTACAAGAGGTGGCAAAGATGCAACCACCCAAATTTGACGGCTTTTCCGAGACTCCCACTTGGGACCATTGGTTGAAGGAACTGGAGAAAATTTTCTTGGAATTAATTGCCCAAATGACAGGAGAGCTCCTATTGCCCGGTACTTTCGGACAGGAGAAGCATCCGAGTGGTGGGAAGCTATCCGACCCGTAGATCATGATGCCGATTGGGCGGAATTTAAAATGATGATGGAGGCTCGATGTGCCCTCGTCTGTGAGGAAGCCAAAATTCGAGAATTTTTCTCTGCTCGACCATCGGATGAACCGTATCCTGAGACGATCAAGGCGTTTAATCGGCAATTAGCATTTGTTCGACATCCAGTGAGCAGATGCAGAGATGATGATTCATTTTGAAATGAGAATGAAACCGAAATCCAGGTACATGTCCGGTTTTGAATGTACCACTCTCCGCCAATACCAGGATAAGGCGTTGCCGTATGAAATTAAAGAAGCGGCAATGGAGAAGTTTATGGAGTCGAAGAAAGCAGAAAGTCTCGGTACTTTTACGAGCACAAAAGCGATGGGCCCCGCAAGGCCCGGACTTCTTTTCTTTCAAGAAACCTCCGCACCCATCCAAGAAGCGGAAAGAATTACGGATCGATGTCGGCCACGACGGATACGGCTAGAAGTGTTTTAATTGTGGTCGCCTGAGCCACCTTTGGCGCGATTGTTTGCGCACCCGATTACATGCTTTGGCTGGACGGGAAGGGCACCGTGCGGCGTTACGCAAGGACGCCACCAAATACAAAGGAACCGTTAAATCGTCACGGCGATTCGAAGGAAGCTAGTATTCAACGAGCGCACCAAAGTGTTGAGATGCCTCAAAATTTTGGCCGTGGGCGAGGCGGAGGACAATGGGACCAAAGGGGGCATCGAGTGCCGGATCTGTTCCCCACGCTGTATGAGATGAGAAGGACAGACGATCGGGATCTGCTTTGTCGCATCAGTGCATCCATTCTTTCCCAACCGATTAGCGTTTTATTCGATACAGAGCTACGCATTCTTTTATCTCTTTGTCTTGTGTAAATCGTTTGAATATTTACGGTTTTCATACTTGTGAACCTTATGTTGTTGGTTTACCGAGTGGAGAGAGGATTGTTGGGAACTTAGAGACTAGAGATTTTCTGTATTATTTGGGGGTAAGAAATGGCTCTCAAACCTAATTGTGATAGAAATGCAAGGAGATGACCTAATACTCGGAGACGATTGGCTTAATCGATATGGAGCAATTGTAAATTACCGAAGGAGGAATATTTCGCTAATCGTTGATGATGGCTCAATCTTGTTTGAAGGATGGAAACCAGGAAGCTCGGAAAGTTGATCAAAGCAATGAAAGTCAAGTTGTTGAAAGCAGTGTGTATCAGTGCTTGGTGTTATGCAATGAAGAAAGAAGATGAAATTGTGGAACTTTCATCCATTCCTATTGTGAACGAATTTCCAGGATGTATTTCTGACGAGTTGCTGGACTACCTCCACGACGGAAGTAGAATTCACGATTGAGCTAGAACCGGAGCTACACCAATTTCTAAGGCACCATATCGCATGGCACCCACGGAGATGTACGAATCGAAGAAGCAAGCTGGAAGAATTCTTGGACAAAGGCTACATTCAAAGCGTTTCACTGAGGAGCCCAGTTCTTTTTGTTCGAAAGAAGGATGGATCGCTTATTTGTGTATTGATTACGAAGAGCTGAACAAGATGACGATTAAGAACAAGTATCCGTTGCCACGGATTGATGATCTGTTTGACGATTGCAAGGAGCGATGTTTTCAAAAATCGATCTAAGATCAGGATACCATCAGCTGAGGATTAAGGAATCTGATGTTCCAAAGTCAGCATTCAGAACTCGCTACGGACACTATGAGTTTATAGTGATGCCATTTGGACTCACTAATGCGCCTGCTGTATTCATGCAGTTGATGAACCGAGTGTTCATCGAATATTTGGATAAATTTGTGGTCGTGTTCATTGATGATATTACGGTATATTCTAAGAATCCGGAAGAACATGCGCAACATTTGCGGATTGTATTGGAACTTTTGAGAAGCGAGCAATTGTACGCCAAATTTTCCAAGTGTGAATTCTGGCTAAAAGAAGTAATGTTCCTCGGCCATGTGGTGTCAGCTGAAGGAGTCCGAGTAGATCCTCAGAAGATCGAAGCAATTATGGATTGGAAGCCTCCAAAGAATGTAAAAGAAGTCCGAAGTTTCTTAGGACTCGCTGGGTATTATCGTCGGTTCGTGGAAGGGTTTTCCAAAATTTCCCGCCCCCTTACTCGACTCCTTCAGAAAACTCAAAAGTTTGAATGGAATGAGTTGTGTCAGATTAGCTTTGATGAATTGAAGAAGAGGCGCAGCGGCACCAATTCTATCACTTATGAGGAACTGGAGGATTTATAGTTTCTGATGATGCTTGAACCAAGGACTTGGGTGCGTATTGATTGAGAATGATAAGGTGATCGCTTATGCGTCGCGACATTGAAACCTTATGAAGTAAACTACCCAACACATGATTTGGAGCTAGCGGCGGTGGTTTTTGCTTTGAAGATGCGGAGGCATTATGCATGCGGGACTCACCGCGATCTTTACGGATCATAAGAGTCTCAAGTACATATTGATCGAAAGAGTTGAACATGCGGCAAAGAAGATGGTTAGAGCTGATCAAGGACTATGACTTGGAGATTTTATATCATCCAGGCAAAGCGAATGTAGTGGCGATGCACTTAGCCGCAAGCTGTCTCTATTCGAATCTTTGGAGACACGACCTCCCAACTTAGCCTTCAACGAGAGATGATTCGTGAAGGAATCGAAGTGTGGTTACAAAGAGTCGAGGACAATCATGCGTGATGGAGATAACTTCATCATTAAGAAGAAATCAAATCCAGACAGCGGATGATCCTCGATGATTCGTGCGTGATGAAGTAATCAAGGAAAGGCCCCGGATTCCTAATTCACGATGATGGAATTTTGAAATTTGAACCGACTCTGCGTTCTGATATCGATATTCAAGCAGATGATTATGAAGGAAGCTCACGATTCACCCTATTCTATCCACCGTGCACCAAGAAATGTATAAGGACTTGAAGCAAAATTTACGGTGGGGCAACATGAAGAAAGATGTAGCAGACTATGTTTGAAATGCTTGACTTGTCGTGAGTTAAGATCGAGCATCAACGGCTGCCGGAATGTTGAAGCCACTCCCGATTCTGAATGGAAGTGGGAGGACATATCGATGGACTTTATCACTAATATGCCGAGAACCGGGACGGAATGAACATGATTTGGGTAATAGTTGATCGTTTAACCAAATCAGCTCATTTTCTAGGCATTAAGGATACATGGGGACCGAGAGAAGTTGGCACGAGTATTTATTTCGGAGATAGTTCGATTACATGGTACGCCGAAGACTATTGTTTCGATCGAGACGGCCATTTTGTGTCTCACTTTTGGAAAGCATTCATAAGGCCTTGGGGACCGAATTGAACTTGATCTGACTTATCACCCGCAGATGACGGACAATCGGAAAGAACTATACAAACGGTGGAAGACATGCTAAGGGCTTGCGCCTAGATTGGTCAATCGATTGGGAAATACATCTACAGTTGATAGAATTTACATAAAACAATAGTTGGCAACCTTCCATAAAGATGGCACCGTAAGAGGCATTATAAGGGATAAGATGCAGATCGCCCCTATCTTTGGGACGATTCATCGGACTTGATCGAACAGAACGAGTTGATCGTGCAGACTCGAGAGAAGATAGCCTTGATTCGTGAAAGGCTGTTGACCGCCCAGAGTCGCCAGAAATCTTACGCAGACGTACGTCGTCGCCCTTTGGAGTTCAGTATTGGAGACCACGTACTTTTAAAGGTTTCACCTACTCGGGGGATATTCCATTTCGGAAGGAAAGGAAAGCTAAGTCCGAAATATATCGGACCATTTGAGATCCTTGAGAGAGTTGGAGAGTTGGCGTATAGATTAGCATTGCCACCGTCATTGTGCCATGTACATAACGTGTTCCACGTATCCCAATTACGGAGGTATATACCAGATCCCAGTCATATCATTGATTTCGGCGAGATCGAAGTCGCGCAGGATGGGACGTTTGAAGAAAGACCGGTCAAGATACTTGAAAGTCGAGTTAAGCAGTTGAGAAACAAACCCATCGTTTTAGTCAAAGTTCAATGGTCACGCCATGGAGTGGAAGAAGCCACATGGGAAACGTAAGATGGCATGAAGTCCAGATATCCCGAGTTATTTTCGTCTTGAGTTTCGGGACGAAACTCCTTTTTAGTAGGAGAGTATGTAATAACCGGATTTATTACTGTGTATTTCATCTGTACTTTGAACCCTGTATTATTTTGGGAATGATGATATTGATATTGGAGTATGATCATTATCGTATTTGTATCCTTATTCATGGATGTGGCAACATATAAATTTCCTCCATGCATATACGTGATAACGTACGTTAAGAGTGTAACTTAACGTCATGTCTGTTAATATTAACGCACGCTACGGATGAAGCGTAGCGTCACGTAATGCGGTCTATTATTGGGTGGGCGGCTAGCACATGGAGTACATGGTGGTGGGCTCGACCAAGATACCCTCGGTCGCACGGCATGAATCGGACACATTTAAGTCAACGGCTTAGCGTACGTTATGAACATTGTGTAGCGTACGCAAACTATAGGGTTACGACGTAACGCATTTAGTATAGCGTCGTAATGAAGTTCGAAATCGGACGGTGAACTATTTTGGCGATAATGTACGTTATGATGTAGCCACTAGCGTCGTAACACTCGAGAAAGTTATAAAAGGAAGCGGCACCCCAATTCATTTCAACTCGTCCTTTTGCTCCTCAACTCCATCATATTCGTCCCGAGAAGATTCCCACCTCTTTTAACACCTTTATATCAATAGTTCTTGAATCATTGAGCTTGTATGACACTACTTGATCATTGAAGACAACTTATATTGGACTTTGGAGTAGAAATCATCACGAGTCGGCGTTGAGGCAACCGGAGTTGGATTTTTACTTAGAGTCTCGTATTATCTTCCTCTTAAGGTATGTTATACTACTTCCAATCTTGAAGTTATGTTGATTAAGACGATATGATTGCATTACCAAGATCAGATCACTTTGACGACGTATGCGACCTAGTATCATATTTAAACTATAATGATCGAACTATTATGGTGTAGAACACCGTAGTTGAACTGGTTATGCCATAGATGAGGATAGTGAATTATTAACCGTATCAAATGTTATCGTCATGTTGATTGTAAACTGAGTGTCAATTTCCACTTTTACCAATGGATTTTGAAAAGAATCATCATAGTTGTAATCTTGCTTGCATAGATGGAATAAGTAGTTCGCCATCAGTATAAGCCTGGATTTAATGACGATATTAGATCAATTACATCAACCTTAGACCAACCGAACCTTGTATGAGTATTTCGATCAAGATTGAAAATAGTATTACAATGATATCCGTATCCTTGAAATTGAAGATATTAATCCGGAGATCATTCATGAGTATGATATATATATTTGAAGGTATATTAGATTACTCACTAAGAATTTCGTAATACTTCGTCACTAATCGAGCCAGTCATCCGTCCAGTGAGAAACTGACATGCATGATTAACGTACGTTAAGTTTGGTTACTAACGTACGTTATATGACGTTGTTAACGTACGCTACGTTCGGTACGTAACGCACGTTACACTATCAGACGACTGATCAGAGAGGAACTGTTGGTATATGTTTAGCGTACGCTATACTTCATAGTTTACGTACGCTAACGAATAAGTTTAACGTACGTTACAGAGGACATGTAACGTACGTTATTCAAGTCAGACATTTTCGTTTTATAGACTCTCAACCGTAATTCGGATTGTTAGATGTTCGTTCGACCTAAGATGAATTCCATGTTATTTCTCTTATTTAAGGTTCGAACTTTGCTACGTGATTGATCGAGAGGGACAACCTTCGAGCGTTTCGTTCTCGTGGAAGTATTGTTCTTGTCTTCGAACCGAGGCAAGTATTCTAATTAGAAATGTTTATATTATGACAATGTGATTGTATCGTGTAAATATGTTGTGATTATATGTCCACCATGTGTTGATCCGACGGGAATCATCATGGGAATCTATAGCTGTGTGCGCTGGATCGTTGGACAGGTAGTTCCACCATGTTTTGGTCCGATGGGATCATCATGGGAATCTATAGCTGTGTGCGCTGGATCGTTGGAATACCATCAGCATGTTGAAACTGTTATGATATGATATGTGTTGTGGATATTCTCGTTGGAGAAACTTGTATGATATAATTGTTGATTATATCACTGTGTATGATTATTGTACTTGTACTAGCATCGTTGTGCTAACCCCTTCGGGGGTGAACATTTTGTTTGTTCAGGATCCAAGAGAGCAGGGAAACAACCACTGGAAATGCATGACGACGAGGGTGCAAAGTGATGTTCCGGCCGGGTTTACTGTCTGTTATTTGTTGGATATTTTAATAAGTACTCGAGTACGTCGTCCGTTTATAATGTTGGGATTTTAATGATGTAATAAATTTTCATTGGATATTTGTATTTCGATTTTTGAACCAGACGGTTGTATTTTACTTCAGTAATTTCTTAAAACAATATCTGTTATTGTCTTTTCTTTTAATCAGCCTTGTAAATCCTTATGTAAAGGATTTACGGCGCTGTAATATTCCTGAATATATCGGGGGTGTTACATAGATTGCGGGTATTGGGTATATTTTTGCCAACCTTCGTAGACAACCTTTCGAATGGAATTGTAGTAACCGGAGTTATCGTTTCTCATATGTTTCGTTTCATGCAAATCATATCTATCATACGAAAATTCATTTCAAATCATCACTAGGAATGTAAAATTTGACGAATCAATTGTAGGAGTATTCGTAGTGATCCGTCACCATATATTCCATTGTTGTAGCCACCCTTACGTTGTGATTTTTGACACTTAGTGAACTAAGGAAAACAATTCGATAGTATAATCATTATTCGATATCAAACCACCAAAGTTATTGTGTAATAGAATCCGTCGGTCGTAGTATTCGGAATATAGAATAGAATTAGAAAGCATGAGATTCGATTATGCTATAATCATTTGTAGACAACAGAAAAATGATAGGGATAATCTTGTTGAGCAACTCGATATATATCTAATGTTAACTGTAGAATTTAACGGAATAATGGTACACAATACTTACGAACTTCGAAACGATACTAATATCGACAATTAAAACTATGCTAGGGATCCGATTAGCAAAGGGAGACTAGTTTTATTCATCATGATCCGTACGAGGTGTTAATCGGATATTACGTGGCTAGGTTAATCTCGAGTAGGCGTGGGGACTCTTTTTATCACAAAGCACCTACTATCGGATCACAGGGAAGTAAAATCTTGCTCGAGAATTTTCTAATATTAATTTTATATCGTATGTGCGTATGTGCCATTTTGATGAATGCCGACGTTTGTCTTTATCTAAAATATGTTAAAATGGGCCGATGTGTTGGGGATAAAACCTGTATGGTACCCGTGTGGAAATGTGTTAGGGGGTAAGACCTGAATTGGGCGCCTATGTTCCGGGGTATTTCCGTGTGAATACTTCCGTGACCCTTGGTTGCGACCTTGGGGCTTATGTGATAAAAGAGAGAGACAACGTCGGTTGAGTGATGAAATATTCCCTGTTAATTACTAGATATTGTGATTGTAAAAATGGCGTATATCGTTGTTAGTAGCTGTTATTTGGTATGCATTCTCTGATCCTGGTTACCTGGTATGATTTGTCGTACCAAGTAAAATTGTTCATCATGTGCCGGACATTCCCGAGGGGTCCGGTCAGACTTGAGCGGTGTTGGAATTATCTCTAACCGCTGCTTAAATTGACATAAATTTGTTTCTGTTGAAAAACCTTTGTTGTGTAATAATTGGACTTCGAATTACATTTTTCCTTAAAATCTTTCGACTCACGTTATGTAAACCTTGAACTTAATGTTTTATCGCGATTTTCTTAAATTACCTATTTTCTAACTAGCCTTGTGGGTCCCACGTGGGATTCACGGCATTGTAATACCTCGAGAGATTTGGGGGTGTTACACACAGTCATATTTTCTTTACGGAACATAACATCAATGAAAACTTTAAACGAGCCCCAATAGTCAAAAGAACTAGTTTGAAAACCCCCTTTTTAGAAGGAATATATTTTGAAAAAAAGTTTGATAAGATGGTTTGAAAACGTTATTATTGACTCTGGACGTTTTGAATGGTTTGGGGTTTTGAAAAAAAATCGAATGGAAATGCTTTAGAAAATAACTTCAAGATTTCTCTGGTCCTTGACCCAGTATGTGAAAAATAGTTTCACAGGAAAATCATTTCAACGTTATTCGGGATCCTCGACCCAATTTACAAAAAAGTATCACAAGGTCAATCATCTCAACATCTCACGATATCCTCGACCTAATCCATGGAATATCATCACAAGAATCATCATCTCAGTTGTCTCACGGGGTCCTCGACCCAATTCACAGTATGTCATCACAAGAATAATCATCTCAATATCTCACGGGTCCTCGACCCAATCCACAGAATATCATCACAGCACAATCAATGTCACAACCCCTCATTCGATAATTCTTGCTCAAGACCCTGGATTAATTAACCCTCAGAAATCTCGTCAGATATCTTTAGTTAATTAATCCTGATACCAACATTTAAAACGAGTTGAAACAAACTTTCAGAAGCACAAATCTCAGTCTTTACCGAGACCAACATTTTAAAATGAGTTGAAAGAACTTTTGAAATATGAAAATCATACGGTATCGGGGTCTTAGATGTCACTCGAATATCCGCAACCAATAAGCCTGTCAGGAGCCTCCCTTGCACACCTGTGCACCGGCGTTCACTCCACTATGTTGGCCGCCCCTTGAACATGTCACCGCACCGGCGCTCCCTCCCGCATTAGGTAACACCGGCATTCACCAACCATATGGAGCCGCTCATTACAGCGTACATCAGGCCGGAGTTCACGCCCCGCCCTCAGAGGCTCCCAGATACGACGTCTCTCACAACAAATATTCACATTATTTCAAACCTCAAGCACACAGTCAATCATTGCAACAATGATCAAAATCAGTACACAAATTCACACAAATTATCTATCAATCATTGACTACACAGAGAAACAACACCACACACATTATCAAACAAAACTCAGCACAATACGCCTTCAGGCATAAACAACCAACACCGCACATATATCCCTATATCGTAATTCAACCAAATACATATAGTCAGTTATCTCTATAAATATAGTTTATACTTTGATCCAAATTAAGTACATCAAACAAATATTAGCATCAATCACTCAACATTCACAAACACACACACACACACACACATATATATATATACACACATATCTATCTATCTATCTATCTATCTATCTATATATATATATATATCTGAATAAAATAATACATACACTTCAGCAGCAATGATTTTACGTAGGTATAATTCGTATATCAAGGTACTTGCCTTGATAATTTCTCGCGAATACTCTGAAGAATACGGTCGATCGGAAAATACGGAACTCCAATGAAAACGACGATCGAAAGGTTTCAACACCAGCTCTTTGCAGGGAATTCGTCCCTAATATCCTATCATCAATTAAACAATCAATCACACGAGGAAAAACATCGTAAATGGGTCGAACTTCCCTCTGCGGCATTTTTCCAGACACCTTGAAGGCGTCAATTGAGAACTCAATTAAACGACGAATCGATAATGATAAAACCATGGAAAAATGATGAAATTTATAGAATACAACCTAATATTCGATTATCCATCTGTAATATGAGTTAATACGACTTAAACGGACGAAATCAATCAAAATCCCTAAATTTCCAAAAATTAAGATTTTAGGAAAACTAATCCTTGATTCGATCGATCGGAGAAGATTATAGGATGATTAATCGATGTTAGAAACTCAAAAATGATGTGGATCGGTAGTTATACACCATGCCTTCGAGTTATCCAAGTGTTGGATTCGGAAGAGGTGAGAAAATGGGTGAAGAATACGTATGCCCGGTCCTATATACTCGAGAGACGCACGAGCAGTCACCCACGAGCAGCGGGCCATGCATGACTCGTGCGCTAAGAGCACCTCCGAGAACCTTCCGGACACGTCTGGGGGTCTTCCGGACATGCACGACCATGATGCTTGGGCGTCCGGTCGTGCGTCGGGTCGTGTGCACTACTGCCAGGAGTCTGTCGAGACGCACGAGCACCAAGCACGAGCACCCGCTCGTGCGCGCACGGTCAGGGCCGCACGAGCGCCGGATCGTGTGCCCTGCTCGTGCGCACCTGGCCGGCCAACGCCCAGCCGCCATGACTCGATGACTCGATTTTCCGAAAACGTATGGAACGAACACGATGAAATGCTCACGGACAACATCATAGATCCAAAATGAAATATAATGAAACAAATCACCACATACGACTACAAAATCAGTAAACGATAAAATAATACCAACGGTCGACAACCAGGAAATATCCAGTCCAAAAAGAAAAAATTTCAAAATAACCAGAACGGAAATCTTGGGTATTACAATACATAATGTGCATTAACTATTAGTCAACCATGGAAATCCGTATACACGTGATCTTGAAGTAACGATCGTATTTCCAATGATCATATCGATTAACGGTAATATTTTGAATTCAGCCTGTGTTAATCTTCATCATAGCGTACGTTAATGTCTCCAATTTTGCGTGCGTTAACATAGCAAGTGTAACACCCCCAATCCACTCAGGGATATTACACGCCGTAGACCCTCTCCTCGAGGATCTACCAGGCTGGTAACAACATTTAACATCTCGACAATGCCTTCAAGGCTACAATGACTCAGTAGACCGATTTGGTCTTTCCACAAATACATACAACTCAAATACAACTCATGCCCACACAGGGGACAAAATACAACCACACCTGCATAACGGAACAATATAGCAATGGAAAATAAAGTACAACCGAACCAACACACGATGTACGGTTCCTCATGTGATTAGTATCGATCATCTTTCATCATCCTTCGTGCCGACCATGTGTTATGCTCCAAAACCCGAATGCAAAACAGGACATCCACCCCGAATACTGGGGTTAGCAAAACTCCACCTGTTTTGCTAGTGCAAGAACAAAGTGCAAATACGAGCCATACAATTCACATTCCATGAATAACAATAACCGAGGATCCTCAAAGATCCAAACGAAGCGAAAAGTACTTCCCGAGGCAAGGGTTTGAGAAAACATTTCAAAATCGAAATATCATAAATCAATGGAAGTAATTTATAAAACGGTTTAGAATGCCATCGAGAGTTTTAATAGAAAACAATTTAGGATTATAAAATCCTACTTTTCAAAATCCAAAAGACAAAAGGGGACACCGCCCCAAAGGTTTACTTTAGAAAATGACATTTACCGAACCGTTGGGATTTTAGCCCCAAATCCGTAAAACGACTTTTATAAAACCATTGGGATTTTAGCCCCAAATCTTAGCAACTCACAGTACACAAGAACGACCACAAGGTTCGTCTCCCAACATCAAAATCCACAAATAAAAGATTTAAAACAAACAACAAAATACTCTAGTGCCATCCTAGCCAAGTAATCCAAACGAACAACTTACCTCTTACACACTTAGTCAATGCATGCAAATGAAAAACCGTTCAAAAGCACTCATTTCCGGAAATGCCAATATCGAATCACATTTGTAAAAATGCACCACAATTAACCGCGGACCCACAGCTTCGTGGATCCCTGCCGAGACCCCGTCGGATCTAACCCACAGTGGTTAAAAGCAAGCTCGCGGTTCCACAGCTTCGTGGAGCCCTACCGAGACCCTGTCGGATCTAACCCGTAGTGAGCATACACACACACACACGTTACTCATGCAATACTAACATGCTAAGAATGTAAGTTCATTAAGAATACTCACTAGAGATGGCCATTAACTCGACACCATTACCAAACTCTTCAAAAATACAATAACAAGATTAAATACGGAATACACGATTCCATAACTTAAACAATAGGAGTATCATCATAAAATCCTTCAACGTTCAAAATAACCAAATCATAATCAATTCTCAAAACACCGTTCACAAATCACACTCGTTTTGAAAGAAAGCCTTTAACGAGGCCAAACCGAAATCCTTTGAAACTTCATTTCAAATAATCAAACAAACACATCAAGATGACCACCGATCATCATATCCATAAAACGAGAAAAGTATGGGCAAGGTACTTGCCTCGAATAACCACAACGCGGAGAATCGGCCGAAGTAGGTTGGCACGAACCGACTACGAACTCGCCGACTCCACCGAACGACAATCCACAACAACGAACTACGAACGAAAACAATAACAACGAAAATGAATTCCAAAGTACGACCCAAAGCCGCTGAATTCAAAGAACAAATGACGAAAGTTCAAGGATTTCCCCCAAAACGGCCAAGAACACGATTCGCTCAAAACCCGAAAACGGAATTCCAAGTTGAAATATGGATATACAATCCATAGAATATGTTTAACAACATCATTTAACCATAATCGATCCATCGAAAGCGGATGAAAAGCGAGATCGGGACAAATCCCCAAAAAGTCAATTCGAAGGAAATCAAGAAATATACTTGATTGACGAAGAACAATGGATTAAATGATGTTAAACACAAGAATACTACCAAGATTAATCATACCCATCATGAATTAATCAACAACACGAATCGGACGAAAATGCAAAAATCCCCAAATTCACGAAATTAGGGTTCTAAGGAAGATTACCTTGATTCGCTGGATCAAAGGATGATAACGGACGATTTATTGATGTTATGAACTCAAGAACTTCATGGATTTGTTGTTAAACAACATGGCTTCGTGACGCATGAATCGCCACCCGCGGACGGAGAAGGAAGGAAATGAAAAACGAAGGGAAATGTGGCTGGTCTGTCATATATATACTAGGCCGGAACTAGCGTGCGCTAGCCTTCCCGGACTAGCGTGCGCTATCGGCCAGTACCGGCCGAGCACTCTCGGCCATGGCCCGCATGACCCGGCACCACCGACAAATTCTGCCGACCATGACTCGTCCACCCGACTCCCGCTAGCGTGCGCTACGGCCGGAAGCCTGCGCGCGCTAGCCGACCTGTCCAGTAGCCACTGGACTACAAACTTACCTGTAACGTCGCTAGTCGGCCGGCGGCGCTACCCTGCCGGTTAGCGTGCGCTACGACCGGCGGCGGCGCTACCCGCCGATCCCGACCGAGTCGAACCTCGTAATCCTACGCCTGGGCCCGATAGCGTCGTTAGGCCATCCGGTAGCGCGCGCTACACTGCCGGTTAGCGCAGCCTTCCGGCCGAAGGCGTGCGCTACGCGGTTCTGCCGCACCCGTCCCGGTGCCCGCAATCGTCCGGCGATCCGCAACTGCCGTGGCTCGGCGACAATTTCCGAAAACGCAGGCGAACGAACACGAAAAGTTCGCGGACGACATCAACGACCCGAAATGAAAACATAATACCATAATTAATCATACGCGACCAAGAAATGGGTCGAGTCAACAATTACAGATACGGATACCCGTAACTTTCAAGAAATTACAAAATGGCCCAAAACGCCCGGAAATCACGATTCTTGATCGAATAACCAAACCAAAGTTCACAACACGTCTAACAAAGTTAAACGGACTTACGGGAAACTCGAAACAACAGTTTCGAACGAGATTCGCAAGAATCGAACTCAAGCGCGGAAAAGTCACTAAAAAGCACGGAACTCAACAAAACGACACCGAAACGAACTCGGATGTCAAAAAGTGTAGTATTAATCATTCTCAGAATGACGAAACGGTCATGAGCGAGTCGTCAAAACGGACTCCGTCCGAAAAAAGAAATTTACCGAAAATCGAAAATTGCGGATATTACATTCTACCCTCCTTAAAAGAAGTTTCGTCCCGAAACTTAAAACAAGTAGGGAGAAGAAATATTCCGCCAGGAAAAACTCAACGAGATACACAAGAATGCGCAACTAACGCCCAACGGCGAAATGTTACAAACAACGCGAAGGAATATACGGCGTGTAAACACGCTCCACGGCGACCAACACGACGTCACCGTTAGGGATATAATAAAACCAACAAGTGACAAGCGTCATCAAATGGATAATACAATCAAGTCAATTATCCGAACAATCACAAAACACAACGAACGAAATTCAATATGATTGACCAACCCAACGGTACATCAATCGAAACGCGAGCTAACCGCTGAACAAACACGGAATCCCACCTAAAATTTGGAAGATCGAAGCGAAACTAATTTCCCGAATGAAGGGAATTACGAAGGAGCTGAATGTTCACCAATCACGGAGGTCAATAAAAACCGAACAATCAAACGATCGAACCACAACGATCGAGACAACAGAAATCGAAGAATCATGTTCGAATCACGAAGGATAATAAAATTCAAACAACAACTCCAAGGTTCACATCTCGACTCGAGACAATATATGATCCGGTGAAAACAACAAGATGTGCATTCACATAAGATCCACAGGAAAGGGAATAGCAATTAAAAAGTCACAACGACAAACGAGTTATTCCGAAACAATACCACACTCGTTCGATAAACAAAAACAAGGGGCAGGACAAGCTCAGAAATGTCAACGAACATAATGAGTCGACAGAGTCGAAAACACAAGAGTTCCAAATCCGATCCACTTCGAATAAAAGAACTAGTAGAACCAGATGATGTCACTCCCAAACAAGGTTCACAAGAATCGAACTGAACCCGAAAAAGTAACATCGATAACCAGATCGACCCACAACAAGATCACAGCTCGTTCGGACGATGAAACCGAAATACAGAACAAGTTCATAAAGTACCAACGAACATTAACGAATCGATAGACTGGGGAAAGAGAAAATACAGAAGTCAAAATAGTACGGGCATTACCTCCGAGCTCGTCCACGAAATTCACAAAAACGGAAGCAAGGTAACAAGACATTAAACAACCGACACATAACGGAACCATCACCGATGCACACGGTCATAAGCTCTAACAGCTCGCACATGCGCGACAACGCAGAAATCATCACGAGGCGACAACATTCAACACCAACATCCCGCCTCTCACAGGGGGCTAGCACAACCCATGTGTGGAAAGCGACTCAACGCTCACACCGCCAATTCGATCATACTCGGGAGAAAGTATCAAAATGACAACGCGAACATCATACATTCATACCCAGCCCTCAAACGGGAATGGATAGGTTTTAAAAACGAAAACCTCATTTTGAAAATAATTTGAAGAATACTGGTTGATCTTGAGTATCACCTTTCAAAAAGTATAAACGTGAAACATCGTTATCGAGACATTGGAGAACCATTTCTAATTTGATAAAAAAATGAGGACACTTTCTCTTAGTGAAAACTTTCAGAATATTCGACCTTCGGGTCTAAATAAAAGTGTTTCTAAAACATTGAAAATATCTCAAAGCATTTTGGTCCTCGAAGTAGAAAATTTTTGAAATATATTGTGGCACCTAGGATGTACCACAAGAAAATAAGTCATTTGAAAAGTATGTCTCGAAATTTATTTTTCTAAGATACTCAAGGTTTTCAAAAATTGATAGGCGAATGCCCAAAACTCACACATATCGATGTTCACTAAAACAACTCCTAGCACACGCATCAAAACGTTTAAAATCAAGACAATATATGTCTTTAAACGAGAATAAACGATAAAATACCACGTTCAGAACAAAACCACTGATAAAATACTCTCCAAGATCGGCTAGTGAACAAGTCGAACGCGTATAAGCATAAAGCTTCCACAATAGAACTTGTAAAACGTGCAAATCGATTCGAAAATCATCAAAAACGAACAAAAACAACAATAAAAATACATCACAAGCGACGACACTCCTCGTATAAATCAAATACGAGAGTCGCCTAAATACATTTCGTGAAATCAAAATTCACATAAGGATTCCACCACTTAACAAATAATCATAAAAATAGCTCGTGTCACACGAGGCACAACACAAAGAAGGGAGACTTACTTCCACAGGTCGCACGAAGATGATGATCGCCCCACGATACTAATCACGACCAACAAACTCAAACGACGCGTCGCGACACGACTCAGTCAGATAAAATCCGACGAAACAAGACTCAAACAACACGACTTGTCACGACAGCCTAGGTTTCCTCAACCTAAGCTCCGATACCATTTATGTAACACCCCCAATCCACTCAGGGATATTACACGCCGTAGACCCTCTCCTCGAGGATCTACCAGGCTGGTAACAACATTTAACATCTCGACAATGCCTTCAAGGCTACAATGACTCAGTAGACCGATTTGGTCTTTCCACAAATACATACAACTCAAATACAACTCATGCCCACACAGGGGACAAAATACAACCACACCCGTACAACGGGAACAATATAGCAGCGGAAAATAAAGTACAACTGAACCAACACACGAGGTACGGTTCCTCATGTGATTAGTATCGATCATCTTTCATCATCCTTCGTGCCGACCCTGTGTTATGCTCCAAAACCTGAATGCAAAAACAGACATCCACCCCAAGAATACTCGGGGTTTAGCAAAACTCCAATGTTTTGCTAGTGCAAGAACAAAGTGCAAATACGAGCCATACAATTCACATTCCACGAATAACAATAACCGAGGATCCTCAAAGATCCAACCGAACCGAAAAGTACTTGCCGAGGCAAGGGTTTGAGAAAACATTTCAAAATCGAAATATCATAAATCAATGGAAGTAATTTATAAAGCGGTTTAGAATGCCATCGAGAGTTTTAATAGAAAACAATTTAGGATTATCAAATCCTACTTTTCAAAATCCAAAAGACAAAAGGGGTCACCGCCCAAAGGTTTACTTTAGAAAAATGACATTTACCGAACCGTTGGGATTTTAGCCCCAAATCCGTAAACGACTTTTATAAAACCATTGGGATTTTAGCCCCAAATCTTAGCAACTCACAAGACACAAGAACGACCACAAGGTTCGTCTCCCAACATCAAAATCCACAAATAAAAGATTTAAAACAAACAACAAAATACTCTAGTGCCATCCTAGCCAAGTAAGCCAAACGAACAACTTACCTCTTACACACTTAGTCAATGCATGCAAATGAAAACCGTTCAAAAGCACTCATTTAGGAAATGCCAATATCGAATCACATTTGTAAAAATGCACCACAATTAACCGCGGACCCACGGCCGTGGATCCTGCCGAGACCGTCGGATCTAACCCACAGTGGTTAAAAGCAAGCTCGCGGTTCCACAGCTTCGTGGAGCCCTACCGAGACCCCGTCGGATCTAACCCGTAGTGAGCATACACACACACACGTTACTCATGCAATACTAACATGCTAAGAATGTAAGTTCATTAAGAATACTCACTAGAGATGGCCATTAACTCGACACCATTACCAAACTCTTCAAAAATACAATAACAAGATTAAATACGGAATACACGATTCCATAACTTAAACAATAGGAGTATCATCATAAAATCCTTCAACGTTCAAAATAACCAAATCATAATCAATTCTCAAAACACCGTTCACAAATCACACTCGTTTTGAAAGAAAGCCTTTAACGAGGCCAAACCGAAATCCTTTGAAACTTCATTTCAAATAATCAAACAAACACATCAAGATGACCACCGATCATCATATCCATAAAACGAGAAAAGTATGGGCAAGGTACTTGCCTCGAATAACCACAACGCGGAGAATCGGCCGAAGTAGGTTGGCACGAACCGACTACGAACTCGCCGACTCCACCGAACGACAATCCACAACAACGAACTACGAACGAAAACAATAACAACGAAAATGAATTCCAAAGTCGACCCAAAGCCTGAATTCAAAGAACAAATGACGAAAGTTCAAGGATTTCCCCAAACGGCCAAGAACACGATTCGTTCCGTCAAAACCCGAACACGGACTTCCAAGTTGAAATATGGATATACAATCCATAGAATATGTTTAACAACATCATTTAACCATAATCGATCCATCGAAAGCGGATGAAAAGCGAGATCGGGACAAATCCCCAAAAAGTCAATTGAAGGAAATCAAGAAATATACTTCGATTCGACGAAGAACAATGGATTAAATGATGTTAAACACAAGAATACTACCAAGATTAATCATACCCATCATGAATTAATCAACAACACGGAACGAATCGGACGAAAATGCAAAAATCCCCAAATTCACGAAATTAGGGTTCTAAGGAAGATTACCTTGATTCGCTGGATCAAAGGATGATAACGGACGATTTATTGATGTTATGAACTCAAGAACTTCATGGATTTGTTGTTAAACAACATGGCTTCGTGACCCATGAATCGCCACCCACGGACGGAGAAGGAAGAAAATGAAAAACGAAGGGAAATGTGGCTGGTCTGTCATATATATACTGGGCCGGAACTAGCGTGCGCTAGCCTTCCCGGACTAGCGTGCGCTATCGGCGATCGCCGAGCACTCTCGGCCATGGCCCGCATGACCCGGCACCACCGACAAATTCCCGCCACCATGACTCGTCCACGACTCCGCTAGCGTGCGCTACGGCCAAGCTGCCGCTGCGTGGCTTGCCCAAAGAGCCACCGGACTACAAACTTACCTGTAACGTCGCTAGTCGGCCGGCATGCGCTACCCGCCGGTTAGCGTGCGCTACGGCCGACAGCGGCGTGCGCTACCGCGATCTGGCCGAGTCGAGAACCTCGAATCCCTCTGCCCGGGCACGATAAGTCGTTAGGCCATCCGGCGTGCGCTACACTGCCGGTTAGCGCAGTTTCCGGCCGTAAGCGTGCGCTACGCGGTTCTCGCGCACCGTCCGGCCGGTGCCCGCAATCGTCCGGCGATCCATAACCGTCCGGCGATCCATAGCCGTGAGGGCTCGGCGACCCGATTTCCAAAACGCACGGAACGAACACGGCGAAAAGTTCGCGACGACATCAACGACCGAAATGAAAACATAATACCATAATTAATCATACGCGACCAAGAAATGGGTCGAGTCAACAATTACAGAATACGGATACGTAACTTTCAAGAAATTACAAAATGGCCCAAACGCTTGGAAATCACGATTCGTGATCGAATAACCAAACCGAAGTTCACAACACGTCTAACAAAGTTAAACGGACTTACGGGAAACTCAAACAATGATTTGAGCGAGATTCGCAAGAATCGAACTCAAGCGCGGAAAAGTCACTAAAAAGCACGGAACTCAACAAAACGACACCGAAACGAACTTGGATGTCAAAAAGTGTAGAATTAATCATTCTCAGAATGACGAAACGGTCATGAGCGAGTCGTCAAAACGGACTCCGTCCGAAAAAAGAAATTTACCGAAAATCGAAAATTGCGGATATTACAGCAAGTAGCATATGTTAATGGCTTCAGTTCTGCTCTCTGGACTCTCTGAAATGGCTTGATAACGTGCTTTATCATAACAAGTAGCATGCATTAATGTCTTCGTTTAGTGTACATTGCGTCATGCCTTAGCGTGCGTTATCTGCTTCTATGTACGGATTCCAAAACTTACTATCTTGAGGCTTTAGCATGCGTTATAAAATGCTAGTGTGCGTGAATTACTTCCTGATGAAATATATCGAGCTTACTGTCTTAAAGCTTTAGCGTCCGTTAAATGACAATATAGCGTGCGCTAGTAACAGCGGTATGCTTTAATAATAGTTGTAGCATGAGTTAGGCTCGCTGATAAACTTCATGTCAGTTCTCTATTCAATGTATTTAACATGCACTAAAGTATCCATGTAGCGTGCGTTATAGTCCTTTATCATTTTACTAAGTGCGTTTGAAATCATCATCACAACTATATATGTTCAACAATCTCCCACTTTTGATGATGACAAAACACTTAGTAGAAAATTCCTGCAACTAAGTGCGCACTAATGCAATCAAGGAGCATATACCTAAAGTATTAACGATCATTATAAATAGGAATACCAATAATGCATTTCAAAACAAATGATACCAAATTGAAGTACAAAGGTTTAAAACACAACCAACAGATTATAATTCAAAATAACATAAAATTGTTCGAAACATCAAAAGGAGATAAATTTAGAGTCTTGATTGGAAGGCGAGGCAGGAAATAGGAAGCTCGGATTAGTGAAACGAATATAAGATTATAGGAGTGTTTTCACCGACTTCACTTCTTCCCGATGATCGCTTAATTCGAAATGCAGACCATTAATTTCTTCTTTGATTTCAAATTGTCCAGTCTCCAAGCTATGCATCCGGGCGACCAAGTCATCTTCCTCTTCTCTCGCACCAGTTCCCTCTGGAATTGTCTTCTTCCCTTTGGCCTGAGCTTTTCGTTGAAATCCACCGGTCTACATCTCCCTTAAGGTCTCCGGTCCTCTTCAAGTAATTCTCTCCTTGGGTGTTGGAATGCGTGTGCCTTTCATCACCCGGTCATCTTCACGAAGATAAGAAAATAGGATCCACCCACGATTAAGGGTATGAACATAATGCATCACTTTTAGCATGGAGTCCAAAATCTCATGACCTCTAGATACCGGATTGAGACTTCACCTTGCAAGTTTACCTTATGAAACTTAAAAATCTCCATGAGAATGCAACCAAAAGGTATTCCGGCTTTTCTCGTCCGAGAAGCATATTTCTTCGAATGAAATAGATCGCCTTTAGCCATCATCTAGTTAAAAACGATCGAGGCAAAATTCACTTGTTCTCCATTCAAGACATGATAAACCACTTGCTTATCAACACCAACAAGCATGTGTTGTGTGCTGATTTTTGGCATAAGCCACTTCGTAAGAGCAACCAAGAGCAGACGAATATCAATACCAAAATCATTATTCTCAAAAACATCATCGGTGATATCAATCACCGGTTTAGAACTCAAGAATTCTCGAATATCAAGTTTACTTATATTTGAATCATCTTCATCATCTTGAGACGACCCATCACACATAAATCCATCACAACTAAGATCAAATATATCTTTCAAAATATCATATGAAACAAACACCATTGTTCCACAAACCATTGAAAAAAAGACTGATGATTTTGAATAAGAATGTGTTCCGACATCTAAATTTGCATAAAACTCACACACCAAATCAGGATAAATCGGCCCCTTAACCTCAACAAACTTAGATATCCCCAACTTATCAAAAAATTCCCAAATTCTTATTCCAGCTCTTTCTAGACTAGCTAAATTGAAGTAATAGCAGTCAGTAACTTGCTCTCGAGGCATAATTTGGTAGTATACCTCTTGACAATTAGAGGAGTGAATCTGGAGACATTGAGGTCATCCGTCCGCGGTCATTTGGAGCTTTTGTACTATTTCTTCATCGCGGTCTTTGATCCACTGGCCATATAGCTATTCGGTGAAGAAGGATTCGGTGTTTATGGATTTGTCTGAAAGAAAATCGAAGGAAAATAGAGAAAAAACCGAAAAGAGGGTGAGGTTGCAGAGGAAAGCGGCTGATGAAAGAATCAAAATTGGGTTGACTGGTTATTAGGTTAAAATATGAATCTGGATGGGTTCGATAGCGTGCGCTACTGTTAGTGCTAGCATGCGCTACTGGGAATTAGGGTCTGAGTGCAGTAGTTTACCGCAGGAGTTTTGTCTAGGAATGAAATTCGCTAGCACGCACTATTAGTTAGATATAACGTGCGCTAATATGTAATATCTGCCATTTTTATAAATTAATATTATTATTTATAATAATATTAATAATGCATTTCATTTCATTTAGTCTCATTTCATTACCGAGTGAGTAATTGTGGTACAATTATTTTCGCTTCACGTACAAGTCAATCTATTTAATATGATTTAGATGATCATAAATATTTTTACGATATCTCATAGGTTCTAAGCCCGAGTCAATTTATCAATTTAATTTAAGAAGCATTTAATATTAGTCATTGTTATTAATATTACTGTAATTATTAAAGGTATTGGTAATAATAATATATATAATAGAAGGCAATACTAATATTAATGGTTCTATTATTATTATTATTATAATTATATAAAATCCAATAGGCTTTAATTATAACATTGTTGTTATTTGGCCCGACTATCTTGTGATGACCGAAAATAATTAAGCCGAACAAATTATACTATCAAATATACTCCTAGGGTTACAACACATCTCAACCCTAAACCTAGAAGTATAAATACACAACTGCAATACTAAATACAAATACTACACAAATAAAATACAGATTCTTCTTCGCGGCCAATCTTTCCAGCATCTCGCAACACTCTTCTGCAGTTACAATCTTGTCAAATTTCTTCAATGGAGGTAAAATCTCTAAATCCTAATCTTTTTTCTTTATTCTTCAATAAAATTGAATCTTAAATACAAGACCGTCCTTCAGCAAATTACAATTCTTAAACACATCCTTCTGTAAACTTTAATCTTTTACACATGAAAATCAACCCTCCATTCACATTAGGCCCGAAAACATCAAACCTAAAGCTGAAATTAGTAGCTTTCAAACCTGATCAAAATCCAACTCAATTCTCCATACCAGTGCGATTTCGGAACTCAAGTCGAGTTCACTCGACATAACCCCATCTCATCAAAACGAATCGTCCCAGAACCAACACCATCACTAAAGCTCTTTTCAAGATCTGAACAAAATCAAACCAGAAACATCACGGTCGATTCCAGTAAGAACCCTAACTCACCACGACTTTTATCTTCCAGGCTTTCATCCCCTCAATATCTATCAAAGCAAATCCCAGCCGAATCCAAACTCGGATTTTTCCAACCCAAATTGGACCTGAATCTCACCCGCTCCTTCACTTTGGCCGCAAGCTGCGCACCGAAAAACCGCCATTTCTGGTGACTTTAATCACCTCTGCCGTAGCTTCGAGACCCGTGGCTGGTTAATCAAGCTCAGGCGAGCCGGAAATATTGTGTGTGTGATATTTTCTTTCTTCAAGTTGATCGACCGAGGAGAATTTTTGAGAGAGGGCAGAGAATATAGAGAAGCGAGAGGTTGGAGATAAGTGAGAAATGAGTTAGCGGCGGTCGGCTGAATAGGGTTTTTATACCTTTAGTTTTAAGGTTAATTCAATTAAGCCCTTGTTTTTCAATAATCCTTCAATTTCACCCCATACACCTTTCAATTATTCTAATTGACCCCAGATAACTTATAATACCTTCAAATACAGTCCTATTTTGACCAAAGACATTAATAATATTAATTCTTCAATTAATATTAATAATCAGTTCAATTTTATGCATTATAATTTTATTTTCAGTCATTATATCATAATATTTTATAATGATTAAAATTATTATTATATGTAGATATTATCAAGGATATACGAGCTTAGGACTTTGAGTCAAGCATTTTCATATTCAAGTTCAAGCAGCATCATTTTATTCAGATGATAATTTTCACCATCACTTTAATTGCTTTACTTGGACTACTATGTGATATTCTATATATGTTTTAAATTGAGGATACATGTTGTAAATCAGGCTCACTTATGTATGTGTAAATAGATTATCTTAAGATATATGTTGTGGGGACACCTGCACAACCTCAATATTCACATGCGTGCTAGATTCATGTTATATGTGATATTGTGTGTATGTATTCATGTTGAGAAAAATATTATTGATTGAATAATCATTAAATTGATTTCCGTGAATTTATATATTATTGTGCTATGTGTGATTTCCATGAGCGGAAGGAAGCTTACCTCCACCTATATTGATTCTGCAGGTTAAGCCGAGCCGGATGGACGAAGGAGTGAGCCGAGAGGGCATATGATGATATTTTTCTTTATGTCTTATGCTCTGCCATATTTATTTGGGGAAACTCTTGATTAGTAATAATAATTTTTAAAAATTTTATTTTGCCTTAATTACGACCTTTTAATTATGACATGTTGTCGCCTTAATTAATAGGTATTTATTATAGTCATTATAGCGACTCGACTTTGAAGGCGAGAAATATTCTCAAAGGAATTTATTTTTCGTCAAAATTCACCTTTTTACTTATTTTACCCTATAATTACCCCTTGAAATTAGGGGCGTTACATAGTGGTAATAGAGAGGGTTTTACCTTTCTATAGACTCACTAAAATATAAAAGTATCATATGCTCTCAGCTTCGCCACTTCATCACTCCGTCCAAGGTACCGAATTTTAATTTAAAACTATCATTATTCATGCATCTATCATTTTATTTTATTTACATGTTGTATATGTATGTGCGAACTGTTAGAATGGCCAAACCTAGAATGACACCACGTAGAGGATTCCTGCTATGTATGACTCGCGTCTTCTGGCACGCAAGGATTGGTGGGATGATCCGAGTTTACCGAAAAATGCACTGCACTATGTCATCAATGTTAGTAGTATGCCCTCGAATGCCACTCAGAGGATGTTGAGTGAGGACATTGTACTTGTAATTATGTAAATCATTTATATAAGGTAATCGATGTTTCTTTATTTACTGGTAGTTACTGGTATTCTTAACTCGTAAATATACATATAGAAACTAGTCCGTGTATTTGAGAGAAAAACGTTCCACTCCTTATTGGATAAGGGGGTTGGCACTAGAAAGGTTTATAGCTCAAATACTTAATCGTTCGCAAGTCGATGAAACTTGACTGGGAGTTAAGTTTATGTGAAGACTTGTATGACGTGTTCTTTGACAAGGAGAGTGCTTGTCGTGTAACACCCCCAATCCGCTCAGGGATATTACACGCCGTAGAACCCTTCCTCAAGGATCTACCAGGCTGGTAACAACATATAACAACTCAACCATGCCTTTAAGGCTAAAATAACTCAATAGACCGATTTGGTCTTTCAATAATTACATATAACTCAAATACAAATCATGCCCGCGCAGGGGTCAAAATAAAACCACACCGGTACAACGGGAAAAATATAGCAGCGGAAAATAAAGTACAACTGAACCAATAAACAATATACGGTTCCTCATGTGATTAGTATCGATCATCTTTCATCATCCTTCGTGCCGACCCTGTGTTATGCTCCAAAACCTGAATGCAAAAATAGACATCCACCCCCCGAATACTCGGGGGTTAGCAAAACTCCATTGTTTTGCTAGTGCAAGTACAAGTGCAAAAATACGAGTCATACAATTCACATTCCACGAACGATAATAATCCGGAATCCTCAAAGATTCAAATACAACAAGATGAACACTTCCCGAGGCAAGAGTTTGAGTAAAGATTTCCCAAATTTCAAGATCAAAATATCAAGGGAAACAATTTACAAAATGATTTGAAATACCATCGGGAGTTTTAATAGAAAACAATTTAGGATTATCAAATCCTACATTTCAAAAACCAAAAGACAAAAGGGGTCACCGCCCCAAAGGTTTACTTTCCGTAAAAATGACGTTTACCAAACCGTTGGGATTTTAGCCCCAAATCCGTAAAATGACTTTTACAAAACTATTGGGATTTTAACACCAAATATCATCAACTCACAGTACACGAGAACGACAACAAGGTACGTCTCCCAACATCAAAATCCACAAATAAAGGATTTAAAACAAACAACAAAATACTCTAGTGCCATCCTAGCCAAGTAAGCCAAACGAACACTTACCTCTTACACACTTAGTCGATGCATGCAATCATGAAAACCATTCAAAAGCACTCATTTCCGGAAATGCCAATAATCCAGAACACATTGCAAAATACACCACAATTAACCGCGGACCCACAGCTTCGTGGACCCCTGCCGAGACCCCGTCGGATCTAACCCACAGTGGTTAAAAGCAAGCTCGCGGTTCCACAGCTTCGTGGAGCCCTACCGAGACCCCGTCGGATCTAACCCATAGTGAGCATACACACACACACATTACTCATGCAATACTAATATGCTAAGAATGTAAGTTCATCAAGAATACTTACTAGAGATGGCCACTTATCCGACAACATTATCAAACTCTTCAAAACACAATAACAAGATTAAACACGGAATACACGATTCCATAACTTTTAAACAACAGGGACATCATCAAATCCTTCAACGTTCAAAATAATCAAATCATAATCAATTCCCAAAATGCACCGTTCGCAAAACACACACGCATTTTGAAAGAGAGCCTTTAACGAGGCCAAACCGAAATCTTTTGAAACTTCATTTCAAACAACCAAACAAACACACCAAGACGATCACCGATCATCATATCCACAAAATAAGAAATGTATGAGCAAGGTACTTGCCTCGAAATTGGCACGCAAGTATCCCGACGAACACGGCTCAACCGGAAAGCTTCGAAACGCCCGATGCTATCGAAAAGGAAGACGACGACGAACAGAAGGGTTCAACACGGTTTCTTCGCAAGAAACACGACCCTAACATCATACAATTAATAAATCAACGATCATACGATGAAGAATAATCGTAGAACGCCCGAAAACCCCTCTATGACACTCTACCGGACACCTTCAAGGCGTCGATCAAGAACTCGACCAAAACAACGAATTGATACGATCCAACCATGGAATAACAAGGGAAATGATATAATACATCTAAATATTCATCAATCCATCATAATCCTAAGTTAAATCGGATTAATCGGACGAAAACAACCAAAATACCCAAATTCCCCAAAACTAGATTTTCAAGAAATCTAACCTTGATTCGGTAGATCGGAGGATGTTATAGGATGATTGATTGATGTTAGAAACTCAAGAACTTCGTGGATTGAAAGAACAACATCTTTTCATGATCTCCAAACCTCCAGCCGCGGAAGAGAAGGAAGAGGATGAGAAAATGGGTGAAAAACACGCTGCCAGGCCTTAAATAGGCTGATCTGCACTGTGCCGCGGCACAGGAAAAGTGTGTCGCGGCCCACGGCCAAAAAAACTGCCCAGCACTAGCTTAGTGCCGCAGCCCAGCCGAAGTGTGCCGCGGCACACGGTACAGCCTACTCCAACACGAAAAAGGCACATCGTGCAGTCTTAGCTATTTCAACCATAACTCCTTCGTCCGGACTCCGATTAACTCACTGTTTGAACCAATGGGAAGCTAACTTGATGCTCTATAATATTGCAAAGATTCAGAATCTTTGGAGTTTCCAGGAATTAATGGTGATTTTTACAAAGCCGAACTCATACTTGGAAAAGTCGTATAGTAACACTGAACTCAACAAAACGACACTGAAACCCGAACCTGAATACGAACCGAAGGTTCTGAAATGTCGCAAAGATGAATCTAAGAGCTAATAGAACACACGATTCCGACCACCCAAAGGCTCGAAATTCGACAACGGAAGTAATTACCCCAAACTTTGGGAAATTACGAAAACGGCCCAAAACGTCCGAAATACACGATACACGATCGAAACACCAAACCAAAGCTCGCAACATGAATAATAACATTAAATGAACTTATGAGAAACTCGAAACAACGATTTGAATGAGATTCGCAAGAATCGAACTCAAGTGCGGAAAAGTCGCTAAAAAGCTCGAAACTCAACAAAACGATACCGAAACGAACTCGGATGACAAAAAGTGCAGAATTAATCATTCTCGTAATGACGAAACGGTCATGAGCGAGTCGTCAAAACGGACTTCCGCCGAAAAAAAGAAAATTACCGAAATTCGAAATTGCGGATATTACATTCTACCCTCCTTAAAAGAAGTTTCATCCCGAAACTTAAAACAAGTAGGGGGGAGCAATATACCCGCCAGGAAAACTCGACGAGATACACAAAAACAGAAAACTCGCGCCCAACGGCGAAACACTGCAAGAAACGCAAAGAGACATACGACGTGAAAACACGCTCCACGACGACCAACACAACGTCGCCGTTAGGGATATAATAAAACAAACATATGACAAGCGTCATCAAACGGATAATATAGCCAAGTCAATTAACCGACAATCACAAAACACAACGAACGAAAGTCAGTATGATTGACCAACCCAATGGTACATCAATCAAAACGCGAGCCAATCGCTGAACCAATATGGAATTCCACCGCCCAAGGGTTGGAAGATCGAAAACGAGACTAATTTCCCGAACTTAAGGGAATTACGAAGGAGTCTGAACGTTCAACAATCACGAAACGAGATCAACAAAAACCGAACAATCAATGATCGAACCACAACGATCGAGTCAACAAAAATCGAATAATCATGTTCGGATCACGAAGAACAATAAGGTTCAACCGACAACTCCGAAGTTCACATCTCGACTCGAGACAAAACATGATCCGGTGAAAACAACAAAATGCGCACTCACATAAGATCCACATGAAAGGGAATAGCAATCGAAAAAAAAAATCACAACGACAAACGAGTTATTCCGAAACAATACCGCACTCGTTCGATCAACAAAAGCAAGGGGCAGGACAAGCTCAGAAAATGTCAACGAACATAAACGAGTCGACAGAGTCGAAAATACAGAAGTTCAAAATCCGATCCACTTCGAATAAAAGAACTAGTAGAACCAAAAGATGTTACTTCCGAACAAGGCTCACAAGAATCGAACCGAACTCGGAAAAGTCACAGTGATAACCAGATCGACCCAAAACAAGATCACAGCTCGTTCGGACGATGAAACCGAAATACAGAACAAGTTCATAAAGTATCAACGAACATGAGCGAATCGATAGACTGGAGAAAGAGAAAATACAGAAGTCAAAATAGTACGGGTATTACCTCCGACCTCGTCCACGAAATTCACAAAAACGGGAGTAAAGTAACAAGACATTAAACAACCGACACATAACGGAACCATCACCGATGCACACGGTCATACCAAACCAAGCTCTAACAGCTCGCACATGCGCGACAACGCAGAAATCACCACGAGGCGACAATATTCAATACCAACATCCCACCTCTCACAGAGGGCTAACACAACAAATGTGTGGAAAATGACTCAACGCTCACACTGCCAATTCGATCATACTCGGGAGCAAACATCATGATGACAACGCGAACATCATACATACATACCCAGCCCTCAAATGGGAATGGATAGGTTTTAAAAACGAAACCTCGTTTTTAAAATAATGTAGAAGAACTCCGGTTGATCTTGAGTATCACCTTTCAAAAAAAAGTACAAACGTGAAACATCGTTATCGAGACTTTGGAAAACCATTTCGCATTCGATAAAAATGAGGACACTTTCTCTTAGTGAAAACTTTCAGAATATTCGACCCTCGGGTCTAAGTAAAAGTGTTTCTAAAACATTGAAAATATCTCAAAACATTTTGGTCCTCATAGAAGAATTTTGAAACATATTGTGGCACTTTGGATGTACCACGAGAAAATAATTCATTTTAAAAGTATGTCTCGAAATTTATTTTCTAAGATACTCAAGGTTTTCGAAAATAATTCAATGGGCTAGAATGCCCAAAAATTTCAGGTAATTACACTGAACAATCTAGCGCCGTGGGTCCCGCGCCGGAACTCACCAGGCTAAAAATCATTTACAACGTCAAAAGGGCCGATGACGGTAATATTTCAAAAACTTACAAAAGCCATTTACAAAATACTCAATACCGTCATAAGAATTTTGCCAAAACGATCAAGGCCATAATGCCACAAACTTGGTTAAGGGAATCGGTTTTTGAAATAGAACTCAGTCGGTAAAATACCGAAAGCCATTACAAAAGAAATCACACAGCGGATAAAAGAAATAAAGTCAAACATGCACAATCCAGCAACACTACTCCTCATACGAACGAAATATGAGAGTCAAATAACGACATATCATGAAATCAAAATCCATAAGAGGATTCCGTCACTAAACAATTAATCATAAAAAAATAGCTCGTGTCACACGAGGCACAACACAAAGAAGAGAGACTTACAGCCACAGGTCGCACGAAGATGATGATCACCCCACGATACTAATCACGACCAACAAACTCAGACGACGCGTCGCGACACGACTCAGTCAGATAAAATCCGACGAAACAAGACCCAAACAACACGACTTGACCCGACAGCCAAGGTTTCCTCAACCTAAGCTCCGATACCATTTATGTAACACCCCCAATCCGCTCAGGGATATTACACGCCGTAGAACCCTTCCTCAAGGATCTACCAGGCTGGTAACAACATATAACAACTCAACCATGCCTTTAAGGCTAAAATGACTCAGTAGACCGATTTGGTCTTTCAATAATTACATATAACTTAAATACAAATCATGCCAGCACAGGGGTCAAAATACAACCACACCCGTACAACGGGAAAAATATAGCAGCGGAAAATAAAGTACAACTGAACCAATAAACAATATACGGTTCCTCATGTGACTAGTATCGATCATCTTTCATCATCCTTCGTGCCGACCCTGTGTTATGCTCCAAATCCTGAATGCAAAAATAGACATCCACCCCCCGAATACTCGGGGGTTAGCAAAACTCCATTGTTTTGCTAGTGCAAGTACAAGTGCAAAAATACGAGTCATACAATTCACATTCCACGAACGATAATAATCCGGAATCCTCAAAGATTCAAATACAACAAGATGAACACTTCCCGAGGCAAGAGTTTGAGTAAAGATTCCCAAATTTCAAGATCAAAATATCAAGGGAAACAATTTACAAAATGATTTGAAATACCATCGGGAGTTTTAATAGAAAACAATTTAGGATTATCAAATCCTACATTTCAAAAACCAAAAGACAAAAGGGGTCACCGCCCCAAAGGTTTACTTTCCGTAAAAATGACGTTTACCAAACCGTTGGGATTTTAGCCACAAATCCGTAAAAAGACTTTTACAAAACTATTGGGATTTTAGCCCCAAATATCATTAACTCACAGTACACGAGAACGACAACAAGGTACGTCTCCCAACATCAAAATCCACAAATAAAGGATTTAAATCAAACAACAAAATACTCTAGTGCCATCCTAGCCAAGTAAGCCAAACGAACACTTACCTCTTACACACTTAGTCGATGCATGCAATCATGAAAACCATTCAAAAGCGCTCATTTCCGGAAATGCCAATAATCCAGAACACATTCCAAAATACACCACAATTAACCGCGGACCCACAGCTTCGTCGACCCCTGCCGAGACCCCGTCGGATCTAACCCACAGTGGTTAAAAGCAACCTCGCGGTTCCACAGCTTCGTGGAGCCCTACCGAGACCCCGTCGGATCTAACCCGTAGTGAGCATACACACACACACACATTACTCATGCAATACTAATATGCTAAGAATGTAAGTTCATCAAGAATACTTACTAGAGATGGCCACTTATCCGACAACATTATCAAACTCTTCAAAACACAATAACAAGATTAAACACGGAATACACGATTCCATAACTTTTAAACAACAGGGACATCATCAAAGCCTTCAACGTTCAAAATAATCAAATCATAATCAATTCCCAAAATGCACCGTTCACAAAACACACACGCATTTTGAAAGAGAGCCTTTAACGAGGCCAAACCGAAATATTTTGAAACTTCATTTCAAACAACCAAACAAACACACCAAGACGATCACCGATCATCATATCCACAAAATAAGAAATGTATGAGCAAGGTACTTGCCTCGAAATTGGCACGCAAGTATCCCGACGAACACGGCTCAACTGGAAAGCTTCAAAACGCCCGATGCTATCGAAAAGGAAGACGACGACGAACGGAAGGGTTCAACACGGTTTCTTCGCAAGAAACACGACCCTAACATCATACAATTAATAAATCAACGATCATACGATGAAGAATAATCATAGAACGCCCGAAAACCCCTCTATGACATTTTACCGGACACCTTCAAGGCGTCGATCAAGAACTCGACCAAAACAACGAATTGATACGATCCAACCATGGAATAACAAGGGAAATGATATAATACATCTAAATATTCATCAATCCATCATAATCCTAAGTTAAATCGGATTAATCGAACGAAAACAACCAAAATACCCAAATTCCCCAAAACTAGATTTTCAAGAAATCTAACCTTGATTCGGTAGATCGAAGGATGTTATAGGATGATTGATTGATGTTAGAAACTAAATAACTTCGTGGATTGAAAGAACAACATATTTTCATGATCTCCACACCTCCAGCCGCGGAAGAGAAGGAAGAGGATGAGAAAATGGGTGAAAAACATGCTGCCAGGCCTTAAATAGGCTGATCTGCACTGTGTGCCGCGGCACAGGACAAGTGTGCCGCGGCCCACAGCCAAAAAAAATTCCCAGCACTAGCTTAGTGCCGTGGCCCAGCCGAAGTGTGCCGCGGCACACGGTACAGCCTACTCCAACACCAAAAAGGCACATCGTGCAGTCTTAGCTATTTCGACCACAACTCCTTCGTCCGGACTCCGATTAACTCACCGTTTGAACCAATGGGAATCTAACTTGATGCTCTATAATATTGCAAAGATTCAGAATCTTTGGAGTTTCCAGGAATTAATGGTGATTTTTACAAAGCCGAACTCATACTTGGAAAAGTCGTATAGTGACACTGAACTCAACAAAACGACACTGAAACCCGAACCTGAATACGAACCGAAGGTACAGTTACGAAGTAATTGCAAAGACGAATCTAAGAGCTAATAGAATACACGATTCCGACCACCCAAAGGCTCGAAATTCGACAACGGAAGTAATTACCCCAAACTTTGGGAAATTACGAAAACGGCCCAAAACGTCCGAAATACACGATACACGATCGAAACACCAAACCAAAGCTCGCAACATGAATAATAACATTAAATGAACTTACGAGAAACTCGAAACAACAGTTTCGGACGAGATTCGCAAGAATCGAACTCAAGTGCGGAAAAGTCGCTAAAAAGCTCGGAACTCAACAAAACGATACCGAAACGAACTGGGATGACAAAAAGTGCAGAATTAATCATTCTCGAAATGATGAAACGGTCATGAGAGAGTCGTCAAAATGGACTTCCGCCGAAAAAAAGAAAATTACCGAAATTCGAAATTGCGGATATTACATGTCGAACACTAATGGTTAGTCACACGTTATAGGTATGCTAATTGGATTAGTATACTCGAACCGACTCACCCTCGATTCGTCACATGGATTTCACTCTGGGATAGTTAATGACGGAATCGAAAGGTTGTGATAGGTATTCGTGAACTTTCGACTTGAGGATTTAGTAGGGATGTGCTTGTGATGTCAAGATTTTCATTAGAGTAGTTCGACCCTATAAACCGGAAGGTGGGAGTCAACCTCGACGTGCATCTTGACGGACAAGTAGCAGGTCCTACTGAATACCAAGATAGAATCCTTTCTCCCGTTAGTGAGCGGGTTATATGTCCTATGCAGTTATTGGCAGATGAGATCATAAGTGTTTGGCCAAAGCATTGGAGCTAGTTGTATTGGATACACGAGAGCTCGATGATCTCGATTTGCACTAACGCATGCATAGCATCAAGTACAGATAGGGTTTGACTGACTGTGACCCTATAACTTGATCGGGACATTTGAAAGAAGGGTTTATACGTATACTGGTATTCACGACAGAATGGTTCTTGAATGATCCCAATCATTCGTTCTCAGTTGGGGTACAGTGTAGGCCGCCAGCTGGCTAGGTGGTGCTACTACTTTATGGTTCCTCCTATTGCTGACTGAGACGGACCTACCGAGTCGCGCAATAGGATTAACGACGGAATGAATCGAGCTTATTCTCTCATAATGAATATTAGATATTGGATATCTAATTTTGGGACATTAGATGTATAAATCGATTTATTGGATAAATTGATTTACGGCCTAATGAATTAAATTAATTACTGGGTGATTAATTAAATTCATAAATATAATTATTTTTTGGAGAAATTAATTATGTTATTTTGTATTTGATATGATTAATTAATTGGATTAATTAATTGATATAAATACAGCGGAACGGAATTGGAGTTTATCTGTTTGGACTTTCAGGAGTCCGAAACAAACCAAACTCATCCCGGTTCTTCTAGATGGCCAACCCCTTCCACCAACCTTCCACTTAGTCTTTATCTCCATTTTATAAATGGTAGACCAAAGACTTAAGAGATATGGTATCTCTTATTATAATGTGAAAGGTGATTTGGAGAGATGCTGATAAAGGAATAAATGAAGACTTCCACTCTTACTTTGATAGAGAGTAACTCACGGCTCCTTTAGCAAGAGAAAGAGAGAGAAAAACTTCTCCAAGTCTTCTTCATCTTCATCACAAGTTCTTGATTTTTCTTGGAGAAAATTTGAGAGATAAATTGAGAGATAGTGAGTTATACACTTAGAGTGTTATAATCACAATCAAAAGTTTCTACAACCTTGTTCTAGATGTATCCTTAGAGGATAATGAGGTTTAGTCGTTCCGGTCGTTTCTCCTGCGCGTGACAAGTAGAGACGTTGTCTTTTCGGCATTGGATCATTCAAGTGCTTGGAGCGCATTGGATCGTAGGGATATTCAACTAAAGCTTGGGGAATAGCTCAAGATAAGGAATCCATTTAATCAACGGACTACAAGGGTGAGTTTCTAATATCTCTTGTGATTTCGATTATATATTCGTATATACGTAGCTCGATCGATCCTCGTAGGGATTCGGATCGAATTAATTTTTGTTTTACCGCTTCCGCTAGGCCTTCGTTTTAGGCACCGAATCCCAATAGTCAACATGCTGATCAAGTGGTTACAGTCCGGGAAACAAGGTTCTGCACGCAACAGCTAAACCACCTAATGATAAGGTTATCCGATGATTGGGGTTATTGCATTTTCCAGCTTTGGCAAGAGTACATAAAGAGAACACCAGAAGCGCGGGAGACCATAGGTGATTTCCAGTTCGTAGCCGGGCGTTTGTTAGATATGTACGCTCGAGATGTGATACCAGCCGAAAATTGGATTTTCGACTCTACAGAAGAAGAGGATCCTGACGAAGACCCCAGAGAAGATCCAAAAGAGGATCCCGAAGAAGACCTAGAGGAGGATCCTGAAGAAGACCCTAAAGAGGAGCCTGAGGAAGATCTAGAAGAAGTTCCTGATGAGAGATCAAAGGAAGACCTTGTGGAGAACATGAAGGATGTTATCATGGCAGACGTTGAGTCCGATAAAGACATTATTTCGTGGTTTGATCCGCGACCCCCTGTTTCTGTTATAGAGATTATTAGCGGTGATGATGAGGGGTAGCCGTAGACTTAGTTCATTTTATTAGATAGCTATTATGTTAAGTAATTCCTTGACCTAACCCAAGGAGGAATGTCGGTCTCCGACTACGAGCGCATGTTCAATCACATGTGCCGTTTTTCTCCCCACATGGTCGAGACCGATGACCTGAAGTCTCAGAATTTCCGAGATGGACTGGGTGACCAGATTCGTCATCACTTGGCTGGTCATGGGCATTTTACCTACAATGAAGAGGTTTCCAGGGCCGAGGACATATCTGCCAGTTTGGATGTCGAAAGGCAAGAGCGCCACCAGTCGCAGTTACTAATAAGCGCAAGTGGCACGATCAGGGAAGTGGTAGTAAGAAGATTGCTAAGACTGGATTTTCAGGGGCGAAACCCTAGTCCGATAAACCTACTTGTGCTACTTGTGGCAAGGGACATAAGGGTACTTGTATGGTTGGTCAGAATCGGTGCTATTTCTGCCGTGAGGAAGGACACATGGCCTCAGCATGTCCAAAGAAAGGGAAAGGTCCAGGCAAAGGAGTGCAAGGTCAAGGCCCAGGAGGCAAAGCTCGAGTGTATAGCATGGCCGAGGTTGAGGAAGAAATTGAACCCCAAACAATGTTAGGTATGTTGTTAGTTGCTAATATTCCTGCTTAGTTGTGTGATACGAGTGCATCTCATTCATTCATCTCTAGGAAGCTCTGTACTATGATTAGTTGTAGAAGTAGTAAATCTCCTAGATCTCTGTTAGTTAGCATGCCTGCGGGGGGAGTAGTGCGTGTAGACTCCATAGCTAACAACATGAAGATAAAGATTAATGAAAATAGCTTCTTAGCTAACTTGCACATAGTTGAACTCAGTGATTTTGATGTTATTTTGGGAATGGATTGGTTGGACAAACATAGAGCTGTAATATAATGCTCCGAAAGGAGGGTAACCTTATGTCCGTCTGATGATATCAAGACCGTATTTCAGGAAGTAAGACACTGTAGTACCCCGAAAGTGATTTCAGCAATGAATGGTGTGAAGATGTTGAAGAAGTGCAGTTGTCAAGGATTCCTGGTGCATGTGATGGGGAAAACAACTTCGAAGAAGAAAGTAGCTGATGTTCCTATCATCAAGGAGTATCCAGATGTTTTTCCCGAAGACTTACCGGTATTTCCACAGAGTCATCAAGTTGAGTTCTTGATCGATTTAGTGCCAGGAGCGTCCCCAATATCGAAGGCCCCTTATAGAATGGCACCCAAGGAATTACAAGAGCTGAAAGTGCAACTTCAGGAACTACTTGACTCTGGATTTATCCGGCTGAGTGTATCACCATGGGGTGTGCCAGTAATCTTCGTGAATAAAAAGGATGGAAGTTTGAGGATGCGCATAGACTATCATGAGCTCAATTGACTCACGATAAAGAATAAATATCCACTTACTAGAATAGAGGACCTATTAGATCAACTTGGAGGATCAGGAGTATTCTCGAAAATAGATTTGAGATCCGAATATCACCAACTGAGAATTGAGGGTGATGATATCCTGAAGACAGCGTTTCGAACTCGATATGGGTACTGTGAGTTTATAGTGATGCCATTTGGTTTAACTAATGTGCCAACAATATTCATGGACCTCATGAACCGTGTATTCCAACCTTATTTTGATAAGTTTGTCATTGTGTTTATAGATTACATACTTGTGTATTCAAAGAGCAAGGTTGAACATGAGTTGTATCTTAGAACAGTATTGGGAGTACTGCGCAAGGAGAAGTTGTATATCAAGTTCAACAAGTGTGAATTCTGGCTTAACCGAGTTGCATTTTTGGGACTATGATCACTTCTAGATAAATCTAGGTTGATCCGGTTAAGGTAGAGGTAGTCAATGATTGGAAGGTACCGAGTAATACAAATGAAGTTTGCAGTTTCTTGGGTTTAGCCAGTTATTATCGAAGATTTATTGAGGGATTTTCGAAGATAGCGGCACCAATGACTCGATTGACGAGGAAAGGAGAAGCATTCTTGTGGAATGAGAAGTGCGAAAAGAGTTTCCAAGAACTTAAGCGAAGGTTGACTACAGCACCAGTTTTGACCATCCCCGATCCAACAAGAGAATTCGTCATCTACAGTGATGCATCCAAGCAAGACTTGGGATGTGTATTGATGTAGCAGGGCAAAGTAGTTGCCTATGCTTCAAGGAAATTAAAACCGCATGAGCTGAACTACCCTACTTATGATTTGGAATTATAGCAGTGGTAGTTCATGCCTTGAAGATTTGGAGGCATTACTTGTTTGGAGGTAAGTGTGAAATTTATACAGACCACAAACGTCTGAAATATATTTTCACATAAAAGAAATTGAATATGAGGCAAAGCAGATGGCTAGAGTTGGTCAAGGACTACGATTGTACAATTCATTACCATCCTGGTAAAGCAAAGGTAGTTGCTGATGCACTGATCCGTAAGGGAAGAGGAGACCTAGCCTGTATGCTGACCAAAGAGGAAAGCTTGGTCAAGGAAATTGCAAGAATGAACCATGAAATAGCTACACCATCGAAGTCCGTTGAGTCCTTATTGGCTAGTTTGGTGGTACAACCAACCTTGAGGAAGCAGATCAAAGAAGGTCAAGGTCAAGATGACTGTTTAGTCAAAATAAAAGAACGTACTATTTCAGATGAGGATAAGGCATTCAGAGTGTCAGATGATGGCATGATGTACTATGGAGGGAGGATTTGTGTGCCCAATATTGTTAAGCTGAGAGAAGCAATATTAAAAGAGGCACATAATACTCCATATACAGCACACCCTGGAAGTACTAAGATGTACCAGGACCTTAAAGGGATATTTGGTGGGAAGGTCTGAAGAGAGATGTGGCAGACTTTGTCAGAAAGTGTATAGTTTGTCAACAAGTGAAGGCAGAAAACCAACGCCCCTTTGGATTAGTTAAATCGCTTCATATTCTAGAATGGAAATGGGAACATATTACGATAGACTTTGTTGTAGGATTGCCTCAAACGGAAAGAGGGAACCATGCTATTTGGGTTATCGTGGACCGACTCACAAAGTCAGCTTATCTCATCCCAGTCAAGATGAATTTTCTGAATGGATCAGTATGCTCAACTTTACATCAGTGAGATTATAAAATTGCATGGATTGCCAGTCTTTATAGTATTGGACAGAGATATGCATTTCACATCGCGTTTTTGGGAAAGTTTGCAAGAAGCTTTGGGAATGCAGTTGAATTTTAGTACAGCCTATCATCCTCAATTTGACAGCCAGTCTGAGAGGACTATTCATATTCTTGAGGATATTTTGCGGCATGCATGTTACACATGGGCAATAATTCGGAACGACTGTTGCCTTTGGTAGAATTTGCCTACAACAACAGTTCAATCGACGATCGGTATGGTGCCATATGAAGCCTTATAAGGTAGGAAGTGTTGATCACCATTGTATTTGGACGAAGTAGGTGAAAGTAAAATCTTGTGTCCCAAGATGATTGAACAGACAGTATAAGTGGGGGATAAGATTCGAGAGAGGATCAAGATAGCATAAGATCTCCAGAAGTCTTATGCCGACAGGCATAAGAAAGATCTCGAATTCTGTGTTGGCGACAAGGTATTCCTGAAGGTATCTCCTACCAAGAGAATTATTCGTTTTGGTCCAAGGAGTAAGTTAAGACCGAGATATATTTGACCGTTCGAAATCCTAGAACGAATTGGAGAGTTAGCTTACCGTTTGGCTTTACCCCCAGAACTTTCGGCCGTGCACAATGTTTTTCATGTATCGTTGTTGAGGAAGTATGTGCACGATCCTGGCCACATCATCAACTATACCGCCGTAGAGGTGAATAAAGATCTTACTTATGAAGAACAACTAGAAGTTATCCTCGACCGATTAGTCTGGCAGTTGAGGAATAAGGAGAAGGTGTTTGTCAAAATTCAATAGTGTAACCACAGTAAAGATGAGGCCCATTGGGAGCATGAAGAAGAACATCAAGCTCGCTATCCAAATTTCTTCAATCGAGTGATGTCATTTATTTTCGAGGATGAAAATTTTTCTAAGAGGGGTAGGATGTAATATCCGCCATTTTTATAAAATAATATTATTATTTATAATAATATTAATAATGCATTTCATTTCATTTAGTCTCATTTCATTACCGAGTGAGTAATTGTAGTACAATTATTTTCACTTCACGTACAAGTCAATTCATTTAATATCATATAGAGGATCATAAATATTTTTATGACATCTCATAGGTTCAAAGCCCAGGTCAATTTATCAATTTAATTTAAGAAGCATTTAATATCAGTCATTGTTATTAATATTACTACATTTATTAAATGTACTGGTAATAATAATAATATATATAATAGAAGGCAACATTAATATTAATAGTTCTATTATTATTATTATTATTATTATTATTATTATTAAATATCATTATTAATTATAAAACACCCAATAGGTTTTAATTATAACATTATTGTTATTTGGCCCAACTATCTTGTGAGGACCCAAAATAATTAAGCGCAACAACTACCAAATATACCCCTAGGGTTACAACATATCTCAACCCTAAACCTGGAAGTATAAATACACAACTGCTGTACTAAATACAAGTACTTCACAAATAAAATACAGATTCTTCTTCATGGCCGGTCTTTCCAGCAACTCTCTACACTCTTCTGCAGTTACAATCTTCTTAAATTTCTTCAGCGGAGGCAAAATCTCTAAATCCTAATCTTCTTTCTTTCATTCTTCAGCAAAATAGAATCTTAAATACACGACTTTCCTTCTACAAATTATAATTCTTAAACACATCCTTCTACAAATTTTAATATTTTACACATGAAAATCAACACTCCATTCACAGTAGGCCCGAAAACATCAAACCTAAAGCTGAAATTCATAGCTTTCAAACCTGATCCGAATCGAACCCAGTTCTCCATCACAGTGCGATTTCTGAACTTAAGTGGAGTTCAATCGACATAACCCCATCTCATAAAAATGAATTGTCCCAGAACCACCAACATCACTAAAGCCCTTTTCAAGATCTGAACAAAATCAAACCAGAAACATCGTGGCCGATTCTAGTCAGAACCCTAACTCAATACGACTTTCATCTTCCCAGCCTCCATCCCCTCAATATATATCAAAGCAAATCCGAGCCGAATCCAAACTCGTATTTTTCCAACCCAAATCAGAAACCTGAATCTCACTTTCTCTTTCACCTCGGCCACAAGCTGCCTGCCGAAAAACTAGCATTTTCGGTGACTATAATTGCCGTTGCCGTAGCCTCTACCCCCGTTGTTGGTTAATCCAAGCTCGGGTGAGCCGGAAAGTGTGGGTGCGCGTGTGTGATTTTCTTCCTGCAAGTTTATTGGTCGAGGAGAATTGTTGAGAGGGGGCAGAGAATAGAGAGAAGCGAGATGTAGGATGTAACACCCCAAGAGCCATTCGAAAATATTGCAGCGCAGTGGGCCCCGAGACAGAACCCACAAGTCTAAAAGATATTTTTACAAACATTTCAAGTATGTCTAAGCGGTGACTGTAACATCTGTTTAGAATATGCTAAGGCTTCATGAAAAGTCCATTTATCAATACCGTCATAAAAACTGATTTGAAAGTACAAGGCTAAAATGCCAAAGTTCAACAGTTTCAAAAGTGTACTTTAAGCCATCACTTACAAGTACCGACAAGATAGTTTAGAACACGATTTTCCAAAGTAACTTAAGTTACCAGAGATCGGAAGGTCATTTAAAAATACTCACGCATCGGAGAAGACCAACAGTTAAAAATACCCTAGCAGCGGAATACAACAACTAGTCAGAGTACTCGACTCACAAACACATGCCATAGCCAGTATCCTCTAGGAAGCTCATATCTTCACCACTGCTACAAGCATGATATCCCAAGAACCTGAAAACAAAGCCCACAACGGGGTCAGTCATAATACTCAACAATGATAACTATTGCATCACCTCAATAATTGCATACCAATGAAAATACTAAGTAAAAATACTACCAATGTAATCTTACCATCATAACTTTACAATTCGTGATGATCCTCATCAAAACAACTTCACCATATTCCACATCTCGTATGTAATATCTGCGAATTTACATTTTCGGTAAATTTCTTTTTTCGGCCGGAGTCCATTTTGACGACACACTCGTGGCCGTTTTGTCATTCTGAGAGTATTTAGTTCTGCACTTTTTGTCATCCGAGTTCGTTTCGGTGTTGTTTTGTTGAGTTTCGTGTTCTTAAGCGACTTTCCCGCGCTTGAGTTCGATTCTTGCAAATCTCATTCGAAACTGTCGTTTCGGATTTCTCGTAAGTTCATTTAACGTTGTTATACATGTTGTGAGCTTCGGTTTGATTATTCGTTGTCTTATCGTGATTTTTCGGACATTTGGGGCTGTTTTGTAATTTCCCAAAGTTGTGGGTATGTCGTCATACTCATTTATGAGATGTTCTGTTGCTATCTCTCTAAGTCGTTAGCGCACGCTATGCTTTGTGGCTAGCACGTGCTAAGTTGCCGAAGTTAGCGAACGCTAAGTGTTGCCGTTAACGCGCTAATGGGTGGTACAAAAGCAGTCGAGAGGCTACTGGACTAGGTTAGAACGTTGGTTAGCGCATGCTATTTGGTAACATAGCGCGCGCTAGGGTGCATTGGTAGCGCACGCTGGGGGGAGGATAGCGCGCGCTACCCGGTAGTTCAGGGTAGTCCAGGAGCTACTAGACTGAGTCTGGGGGTCTCGTTAGCGTATGCTAACATTTGTAGCTAGCGCGCGCTAACTGTACATTTTGGTAGAATGTTTTTTCTGATGCTTCGATAGCGCACGCTAATCAGGTGCGATTAGCGCACGCTAAGATGTCCAGTATCTAAACTGGACATCAGTCATTACTCTTCATTTTTCTTCATTTATCTTCTTCCTCCGCGTGTTGAGACGAGGGCGACTAGGTCTTGGGATCCTGGCCGATTTATACTCCATCCAAGCTGTTTCGAAGTATCCTAGGTGATTATAACATCATCTAATCCATTGTTCTTCACCGAATCAAGGTATTTTTCTTGAACCCCTAGAGTTGACTTTTTGGGGAGTTTTGTTCTTGATCTCATTTTCCATCTGTTTTTGATGAATTGATTGTTGTCTAATGATGTTGTTAAACATATCCCATGGATTGTATATCCATATTTTGGTTTGGAATTTCATTTTCGGGTTTCGTCGGGTCGGTTGGCGTTCTTGGCCATTTTGGGGGAAACCCTTAAACTTTCGTCGTTTGTTACTTGAATCCAGTGGCTTTGGGTCGTACTTTGATTCATTTTCGTTGTTATTGTTGTCGTTCGTAGTTTATTGTTTCGGGTTGTCATTCGGCGGAGTCGGCGGGTTCGTAATCGGTCCGAGTCTCCTCACTTCGGTCGATTCTCCGCGTTATGATTAATCGAGGCAAGTACCTTGTCCATACAATCCATGTTTTGTGGATATGATAATTAGTGACCGTCTCTATGTGTTTGTTTGATCATTTGATTTGAACTTTCAAAAGATTCGGTTTAGCCTCGTTAAAGGCTTACTTTCAAAATGCGCGTGCTTTGTAAATTGTGTGGGTTGTAAGTGACTACGTGAATTTTTTGGATATCTCTGTTGCATGGTGATATGTGTGTGATTGTGTGAATGTGGGTGGGGCCGGCGGTGGCACATGGCATGTGATCATGTGGCCAGGATGCAACAAGTGATTGATCCAACCGTGAGCGCCAAAGATAATCTTTGGTGGCACATGGCATGTGATCATGTGGCCATGATGCAACAAGTGATTGATCCAACCGTGAGATGTTGTGATTTGTTTAGATAGCCATCTCGGGAGGGTCCATAGAGGCCCAAGTGGGATTTGTGGCTTCGTCCCGGTCCTAGGCGATGCATGTACGTGATTTGTTTCATGATTGTGGCCAGCTCGGGAGGGTCCTTAGAGGCCTCGAGTGGGATTTGTGGTTTCGTCCCGGTCCTAGGCAATACTTGTACGTGATTATGTTGTGTTGATTTTATGTCCGTTGAGGACACTTGATGCGGGCTCTGGCCCTGTGAATTGTTGTTGGATTTATTTGTGAAAATGAAACTTTGGGCTGTGAACCCTGTTGATTTTGGAAATAGATGGATTCTGAAATCCTAAATTGTTTTCTATTAAAACTCCCGATGGCATTTTAAACTGTTTATAAATTGTTTCCCTTGATTGGTGATATTTCGATTTTGGAATGTTTTTGCCAAACTCTTACCTCGGGAAGTATTTTCGTTATGTTTAAATCTTTGAGGATTCCTGATTATTATTGTTCTTGGAACTTGTATTGTATGGCTCGTATTTTGCACTTTGTATTTGCACTAGCAAAATTGTGGGGTTTTAATAACCCCCGAGTATTCGGGGGGTGGATGTCTGTTTTTGCATTCAGGTTTGGGAGCATAACACAGGGTCGGCACGAAGGATGATGAAAGATGAACGATACTAATCACACGAGGATCCATATGATGTCATTGGTTTAGTTGTATTTTATTTTCGCTGTAGTATTCTTTCCCGTTGTACGGGAGTGTATTGTATTCGACCCCTGCGTGGGCATGTAATGTGTTTGAGTTGTATGTATTTATTGAAAGACCAAATCGGTCTACTGAGTCATTTTAGCCTTAAAGGAATTGTTGAGATGTTCTATGTTGTTACCAGCCTGGTAGATCCTTGAGGAAAGGTTCTACGACGTGTAATATCCCTGAGCGGATTGGGGCTGTTACATAAATGGTATCAGAGCTTAGGTTGTGGAAACCTAGGCTGTCGGGTTTAGTGGTGTCTGTTGAGTTTTTGTCTCGTCAGAATTTGTCTGACTGAGTCGTGTCGCGACGTGTCGTCTGAGTTTGTTGGTCGTGATTAGTATCGTGGGGCGATCATCATCTTCGTGCGACCTGTGGCCGAAAGTCTCCCTTATTTGTATTGTGCCTCGCGTGACACGAGCTATTTGTTTGATTATTTGTTAAGTGATGGATCCTTCATGTAGAATCTTGGTTTCGTGATGCGTTCGTGTGATTCTCATATTTCGTTTATATGAGGAGTGTTGTCATTATTTATGTCTTTTGACTGTGATATTTGACTATTTGTTTTCCCGGTAAAAAACATGTGTTGTCTCGATTTCGAGCGAGTTGATGCACATATTATGATTGTATGTAAGTGAATATTATTACATCTGAGTTTTTAGGCATTATAGCCTAATAGATTTTTGAAAACCTTGAGTATCTTAGAAAATAAATTTCGAGACGTACCTTTTAAATGAATTATTTTCTCGCGGTACTTTCAAAGTGCTTTCTAGTGCCGCAATATATTTCAAACTATTCTAGTTGGGGACCAAAATATTTTGAGGTATTTTTAATTTTTTTTAGAAACACAGTTGCTTAGACCCAAGGGTCGAATATTTCTGAAAGTTCCAATTTAAAGTAAAGTGTCCTCGTTTTATCAGATGCAAGATGGTTTTCAAAGTCTCGATAATGGTGTTTGTACAACTTTTTGAAATTGTGATACTCAAGATCAACTAGTGTTTCCACAATCATTTTTGAAAAGGTGGTTTTCGTTTGTAAAACCTATCATTCCTGTTTGCGGACCAGAAATATATGTATGATGCACGAACTTTCGTTAGGGTGTTGACCCCGAGTTGTGGTTGAATTTGTGGTGTGAGTGTCGAGGCGTTGCCACGCAATTGTTATACTAGCCCTCTGTGAGAGGTGTGAACTGATATTTACTGTTTCTCGCCTCGTGATGATTTGCGTGTTGTCGCACGAGTGTGAGCTGTTGAAGCTTGGGTTGGTACGTTCGTGTATATTTGTGATTGTTCATGATGTTTTGTGATTATGTGCTGGTTATCGTTCGGGCCGTTGAGATCGCCGAACGGTGCCGTCGTTGTTGTGATGTTGATATGTGTGTTGCCTTATGATAATAATCATCGTATGTGTTGCGTGTTATGATTTTCTGTTATGCTGAGTTGGCACCTCCGGTTTGTTGTTTTGCGATGTTATATATATTCCATAGTACCTAACAGTTGTATTTTCGGTATGCCGAGCCGATGTGTTTTAAACGTATTGTTCCGGGGGCATGTACGTGTAAATTGTCCTTCTCGTCAGTAACGCTTTTCAAGTGTAGACACGAGGGATAGAATTCAGTTTTTCCGGAGTTCGCACTTTAGCACAGATATCAGGATCGACTCTGAGAAGCCCATGGGAGATGTTTCTGTCGGATGTTTTCTTGTGTTGTTACCTTGCTTCCGTTGTTGTGAGTTGAGGGGATGACCTTTCTTTTACAAGAGGTCGAATGTAATACCCGTATTATTTTTGGACTTCTGCATTTCCTCTTTCTCAAGTCTATCGACTTGCTCGTGTTCGTTAATACTTTCTGAACTTGTTCTGTATTTCAGTTTCATTGTTCGAATGGGTTATGACCTTGTTTTGGATCGATCTGTTTATCGTTGTGACTTTTATGAGTTCAGTTCGATTCTTGTGAACCTTGTTCGAAAGTAACATCTTCCAATTTCTACGAGCTCTTTTAATGTCTTGAGTTGAATTGTGAACTTTGGAGTTATTTTTCGACCGTTGTTGTTCGATCATTGTTATCTGATCTTTGTTGTTCGATCCTTGTTGTTCTGTCGTTGTTGTTCAGTCATTGTTGATCGATCGTTGTTGTTCGATCAAGGTTGTCTGACTGTTGTTGTCTGATCTTGTACCGCGAAGAATCGTCATTCACCGTTAGTTGTTGTTTCGGGTGTGGCCAGATGGGTCATCGAGTCGTGCAATGCGAGACGGTAACTGAGAGATTTGGGGGATCAAGGTTGCGTCCCTGCTCCTAAAGGACACGTAGATGCCTGTTGTTGTTTTGAGGATTTCGGCGTAGTCCGAATTGTTTGTGATTGTCCATGTGGATCGTTTTGTGTTTATTTATGTTTTCTCGACTGTGCGTGTTTCCTTGTGATAGGTGCTTTGTGTTTTGTGGTTGTATGGATAATCAACTTGATTGTGGTTGATGACGCTTGTCACTTGTTGGTTTTATTATGTTTCTACCGGCGGCGTTGCGTTGGTCGTCGTGGAGCGTGTTTTCAAGCTGTATGTTCCCTTGCGTTGCTTGTAACGTTTCGCCGTTGGGAGTAAGTTACGCATTTCTTGTGTATCTCATTGAGTTTTCTTGGAGGGATATTGCTTCTCCCTACTTGTTTTAAGTTTCAGGATGAAACTTCTTTTAAGGATGGTAGTATGTAATAACCGCGATTTTACATTTTCGGTAAATTTCTTTTTTCAGCCGGAGTCCGTTTTGACGACTCACTCGTGACCGTTTTGTCATTCTGAGAGTATTTAGTTCTGCACTTTTTGTCATCCGAGTTCGTTTCGATGTTGTTTTGTTGAGTTTCGTGTTCTTAAGCGACTTTCTCGCGCTTGAGTTCAATTCTTGCGAATCTCGTTCGAAACTATCATTTCGGGTTTCTCATAAGTTCATTTAACGTTGTTATATGTGTTGTGAGCTTCGGTTTGATTATTCGTTGTCGTATCATGATTTTTCGGACATTTGGGGTAGTTTTGTAATTTCTCAAAGTTGTGGGTATGTCGTCATACCCATTTCTGAGATGTTCTGTTGCTGTATCTCTGAGTCGTTAGCGCACGCTACTCTTTGTGGCTAGCGCACGCTAAGTTGCCAAAGTTAGCGCACGTTAAGTGTTACCGTTAGCGCGCGCTAACACGTGGTGCAGAAGCAGTCCAGAGGCTACTGGACTGGGTTAGAACGTTGGTTAGCGCAGGCTATTTGGTAACGTAGCGCGCACTAGGGTGCATTTGTAGCGCACGATGGGGGGGAGGATAGCGCGCGCTACCCGGTAGTTCAGGGCAGTCCAGGAGCTACTGGACTAGGTTTGGGGGTCTCGTTAGCATACGCTAACATTTGTAGCTAGCGATCGCTAACTATACATTTTAGCAGAACGTTTTGTTCTGATGCTTCGATAGCGCACGCTAATCAGGTACGATTAGCGCACGCTAAGCTATCCAATATATAAACTGGACAACAACTCTGCATTTTTCTTCATTTATTCTTCTTCCTCCACGGGTTGAGACGAAGGCGACTAGGGCTTGGGCTCCTGGCCGATTTCTACTCCATCCAAGGTGTTTTGGAGTGTCCTAGGTGATTATAACATCATCTAATCCATTGTTCTTCACTGAATCAAGGTATTTTTATTGAATCCCTATAGTTGACTTTTTGGGGAGTTTTGTTCTTGATCTCGTTTTCCATCCATTTTTGATGAATCGATTGTTGTCTAATGATGTTGTTAAACATATCCCATGGATTGTATATCCATATTTCGGTTTGGAATTTTGTTTTCGGGTTTCGTCGGGTCGGTTGTCGTTCTTGGCCGTTTTGGGGGAAACCCTTGAGCTTTCGTCATTTGTTACTTGAATTCAGCGGCTTTGGGTCGTACTTTGGAAATCATTTTCGTTGTTATTGTTGTCGTTCATAGTTTATTGTTACGGTATGTCATTCGGCGGAGTCGGCGGGTATGTAGTCGGTCCGAGTCTCCTCACTTCGGTCGATTCTCCGCGTTGTGATTAATCGAGGCAAGTACCTTGTCCATACAATCCATGTTTTGTGGATATGATAATTAGTGACCGTCTCTATGTGTTTGTTTGATCATTTGATTCGAACTATCAAAATATTCGGTTTAGCCTCGTTAAAGGCTTACTTTCAAAACGCGCGTGCTTTGTAAATTGTGTGGGTTGTAAGCGACTACGTGAATTGTTTGGATATCTCTGTTGCATGGTGCTATGTGTGTGATTGCGTGAATGTGGGTGGGGCCGACGGTGGCACATGGCATGTGATCATGTGGCCAGGATGCAACAAGTGATTGATCCAACCGTGAGAGCCTAAGAAAACTATGGTGACACATGGCATGTGATCATGTGGCCAGGATGCAACAAGTGATTGATCCAACCGCGAGATGTTGTGATCTGTTTAGCTAGCCATCTCGGGAGGGTCCATAGAGGCCTCGAGTGGGATTTGTGGCTTCGTCCCAATCCTAGGCGATGCATGTGCGTGATTTGTTTTATGATTGTGGCCAGCTCGGGAGGGTCCTTAGAGGCCTCGAGTGGGATTTGTGGCTTCATCCCGGTCCTAGGCAATACTTGTACGTGATTATTTTGTGTTGATTTTATGTCCGTTGAGGACACTTGATGCGGGCTCTGGCCTTGTGAATTGTTGTTGGATTTATTTGTGAAAATGAAACCTTTGGGCTGTGACCCCTGTTGATTTTGGAAATAGAAGGATTCTGAAATCCTAAATTGTTTTCTATTAAAACTCCCGATGGCATTTTAAACTGTTTATAAATTGTTTCCCCTGATTGGTGATCTTTCTGTTTTGGAATGTTTTTTCCAAACTCTTACCTCGGGAAGTATTTTCGTTATGTTTAAATCTTTGAGGATTCCTGATTATTATTTTTCTTGGAACTTGTATTGTATGGCTCGTATTTTGCACTTTGTATTTGCACTAGCAAAATAGTGGAGTTTTAATAACCCCCGAGTATTCGGGGGGTGGATGTCTGTTTTTGCATTCAGGTTTGGGAGCATAACACTGGCTCGGCACGAAGGATGATGAAAGATGAACGATACTAATCACAAGAGGATCCATATGATGTCATTGGTTTAGTTGTATTTTATTTCCGCTGCAGTATTCTTTCCCGTTGTATGGGAGTGTATTGTATTCGACCCCTGCGTGGGCATGCAATGTGTTTGATTTGTATGTATTTATTGAAAGATCAAATTGGTCTACTGAGTCATTTTAGCCTTAAAGGAATTGTTGAGATGTTCTATGTTTTTACCAGCCTGGTAGATCCTTGAGGAAAGGTTCTACGGCGTGTAATATCCCTGAGCGGATTGGGGGTGCTACATAAATGGTATCAGAGCTTAGGTTGCGGAAACCTAGGCTGTCGGGTTTAGTGATGTCTGTTGAGTTTTTGTCTCGTCAGAATTTGTCTGACTGAGTCGTGTCGCGACGCGTCGTCTGAGTTTGTTGTTCGTGATTAGTATCGTGGGGCGATCATCATCTTCGTGCGACCTGTGGCCGAAAGTCTTCCTTCTTTGTATTGTGCCTCGCGTGACATGAGCTATTTGTTTGATTATTTTTTAAGTGATGGAACCTTCATGTAGAATCTTGGTTTCGTGATGCGTTCGTGTGATTCTCATATTTCGTTTATATGAGGAGTGTTGTCATTATTTATGTCCTTTTGACTGTGATATTTGACTGTTTGTTTTCCCGGTAAAAGACATGTGCTGTTGATAAGTGGTAATTTTACCACTTATTTCTAGGATTTTATACTAGGTTTTTATCTCGTTTCGTGATTAATGTGCTCTTATTTGGCTTATTTATGATTAGTCGAGCCGTATTACGCGTTTGGGTTGGTTTTAGTGTGTTTGCAGGTTTTTAGAGCCAAAAGGACCCAAAACGAGACAAAGGACCGAGAGTCGAGTCACGAACGGAAGAAACGGATTTTTTGCAAGAGACAGACCACCCTATCGGCCCAGCCTATCGGCCGATAGGTGCGTCCGAAAGGTGTTCCTGCCCTACCGAGAGAAAGTCGATCGACGAACCAACTATCGGCCAGCATATCGGCCGATAGGCCAGTCCGATAGGCGGCCCAGCAGACTCTCGTATTTTGACGTATTATGACTCTTTTGGATAGTTTTTGTTTCCTAGATTAGGGCTAATCGGGAGTTTAACTCCCAGAGTATATATACACCCCTCCTAGACCTAGTTTTACGATCTTGGATCATTCTTTTTCATCTTTTATCATCTTTTGCAATCTTTTACATATTTTGGCAAGATTAATTCTTGGGATACAAGAACTTTTTGGAGGCAGCAATTATTATTGTTTTTCGGATATTGAAGACTCGGAGTTCATCCGTAAGGGTTGTAATCTCTCTTTTCATATTAATAATATGCATTCTTCATCTATTTCTTGTTTAATTTCAATTATGTCTGGCTAAATTCATTGATTGATTCTAGGGTTAGTAAATTTAATTGATGTTCACATGATGTTCCTTTGATTACCTTTTTACCTTTCATCCTAGGCTTGTGATCAAGTTGTGTTAAATCTCATGTTAGATTAAAGGGCCCTTAATCGATGCATGCTAGCTAATTGATTTTGCCCGGAAGGAGTAATTAATTAGTGGAAATACTTGATGCACAATATGATTTTATCTTGAGACCTGACGGAGTAAGATAAATCATAGATAAATAAGTTGGCGCTTTTTAAGTGATTTAAATTCTTTGAGCCCTGGCGGGGAAAAGCGTTTAAATTAATCTTTCTAGGTTGCCTTGATCGGAATTCTAGATTGGCTGAGTGATTATTTCTAGGATTGAATTAAAATTTGGGGAAAAGGAATCAAGTGAATGGATTGTGTGAACTCAATTAGATGATACTACCCTAGGATCAATTACCTTTAGACTTGTGATTTTATCTTGCTAATTTGTTTATTGCTTGATTTAGTTAATTCATCTTTTATTTAATTTTTATTTTTCGATTTTTAAAGTTAGATAATTAGAATCAAAACAAACTTTCGGATTCCTAAATAGCAGTCAAATTTTGAGCAGAGTTACTTCCTTTATTTTCGACACATCAATTCCCTTGGGTTCGACACCTTGGAAATACTCCGAGGTTTTACAAATTTTAAAATTGATCGGATTTGAAAACCATACTACGCGAATCCTAGCGATCAATTTTTGGCGCCGTTGCCGGGGAATTGATAGAAAACTCAAGGGGATAATTCGAAAAAGAAGAGATTGTTACTTTAGGTTGTTTACTATTATTATTAATTTTCGATCTCGTTTCCTCACATCTTGTTTTCTTTTCCTTGTAGGCGGTGCATGATCACGAGATCCCAAGGAAAGGACTTATTTCCTTTGGATCCGGAAATTGAGAGGTCTTTGAGGAGGAAGAAGCAAGAAGCGAGAACCGAGACTATTTCTATACCTTTCGTTGATACCATGGCCGGCATTGTTGACCCACCACGAGAACTCGCTCGTCCCGAGAAGATCCCTTTGAATGCCCGCTTTCGACCTAAGCTGGACGATTATCAAGAAGGAGGTTGGGGAAAGATTGATGCCAACAACTTCGAGCTTAAGCCGTCCCTCATCGCTACGGTGAAGTCTCAAACATACGGAGGAGGAGTTAATGAAGATCCAAACGCTCATCTTGAGTCGTTTTTGGACATATGTGCCACCATCAAGCAAAACGGAGTGCCTCCGGATGTCATTAAGCTCCGCCTATTCCGGTTCTCTTTAGAAGACGATGCGCTAGATTGGTACAAGAGCCTAGATCGGAAGGAAATTGGTACTTGGAGAGAGATGACTCGGTTGTTCTTAGCACAGTTCTATCCTCCCTCGAAGGTGCAAAAACAAATCAACGATATCTTGCAATTCGAGCAATATGAGGATGAATATTTATACGAGGCATGGATCCGATTTAAGAAGCTACTTCGCAAATGCCCACAGCATGGAATTGACAAGGAGGAAATCTATATTCGGTTTTATCGGGGTTTGACGAGAAAGGCTAGAAGAGAGTTGGACTATTCCTCGAAAGGGGGATTTCTTGCTAACGATTATGAAGAGGCCAAGAATCTCATCGAGCTAGCGGTCAACAATGATTACGAGGAGGTGACTGACAGGAAGATGACGAGAAGAAAGGTCCCATCCGGTGACGAGAACGCCTACGGTGATTTGAAGGCGAAATTTGAAAGACAACAAAAAGAACTTGAGATGCTAAAAAAGAATACTTTGGGAGTCAATTCAGTTTTTGAAGAGCTAAACGAGCCTATTGCAGTTAAGGAGGATGTAAATTACGTGCAAGGAGGAAACTTCTGGCAAGGGGGAAATAGGGGAAACTATTATCCGAACAATCGAAACCACCCTAATTTCTCCTATGCCAACCCGAACAATGCTCTTCAGCCACCACCGGGATTTAACGTGAAAAACGGGGTTATTCAAGAGCCGATTGCTAAGACACCTATGGAAGAGATGTTGGAACGATTGGAGGCGAGTCAAAAAGATTTTATTTATAAAGTAGACAAGAGGTTCGGGGCTCTCGAGCATAGTGTGACATCTATTGGAAACTCAGTGATAGCCTTGACAAAGCAGATGTCGATGGTGGAGACCCAAATGAGTCAAATGGCGAACGCCCAAGCCGGATTTCATAAGCCGGGCCATTTTCCGAGCAGTACCGAGACCAACCCGAAGACGCAACAATGCAACGCAATCGAGCTTCGGAGTGGGACAAGGTACAGTAATCATGGGGCTGAAATTGAGAAATCTGGAAACGAGGATGTACTAGAAACGGGAGCCGAGAACGAGAAGGAAGATGAAACGCAGCAGGCCCATCGGCCAAGACTATCGGCCGATAGGCCCACCCGATACCCAGACAGAATGCCGGCAGTGGAGCCTATCGACCCCCCTATGGGTCGAAAGGCTCCTGGAAGTTCGAATGTGAAGGATTTTGAGGTAAAAGCTCCATTTCCACAGCGATTGGCCAAGTCGAGACATGATGAAAAGCTTCAACGATTTATCGACATGTTTCAAAAGGTGAATATCAACATTCCACTTCTAGACGCTTTGAGAGACATGCCGGGGTACGTTAAATTCTTGAAAGACGCTGTGGCAAGCAAGAGGAAGTTGGCGAAGTTTGAAACATTAAATTTGACAGAGGAGTGTAGCGCTATCATTCAAAACAAGCTCCCGCTCAAGCAGAAGGATCTGGGACGTTTTACTTTGACATGCATGATTGGCGACCAAGCGTTCAGTAATGGGTTGTGTGATCTCGGGGCAAGCATCAATCTTATGCCTCTATCCATCTTTAAGAGGTTGAAGATTGGGGAGATGAAGCCGACTACCATTTCTCTACTCATGGCGGACCGGTCGATCTCTTATCCGAGGGGAGTTGTGGAGAATGTGCTCGTTAGAGTCCAACACTTAGTCTTCCCGGCCGATTTCGTAGTTCTTGATATGCCCGAGGACGAGAATCAACCATTGATCTTTGGGAGACCGTTTCTAGCGACGGGGAGAGCACTTATCGACGTCCAAGAGGGTGATCTTACCTTCCGGGTTAATGATCAAAATCTGAAAATTTCCATCTATGACGCGATGAAGAAGCCCGATGATGCGCCCGAGGAATGTTTTGAAATTGAGTCTATTATGCCGCCCCCGACCGACTTGTTGGAGCATTGCATTTCACAATCCATTTACTCACATTCCGATGTTGATGAAATTTCCGAGGATTTGCCAGATTATGTTCGAATGTTGGAGGCGAACGAGAGTCGATCTAATGAGAGGGACGTATGCTATCTTGATATCAACAAACCCGTTCAAGGGGGAGTTGTCGCTGAAGACCCGGATTGAATGAGGTATCGTCTAGCTAAAGACGTTAAACGTAGCACTTGTTGGGAGGTAACCCAACGTATGTATATTAGTTCGTTTTATTCGTTTGTTTTCGATTTTTCGTTTGCGTGATTTTTGTAGTTTCTAGTTTCGTAGTAGCTTTGTTAGTTTTGTTAAGTTCTAATCCATGCACGCCGAGTTTTGGATACTTGCAGGTCTTTAATCGCCATATCCAAGCAAAACGGACCAAGTTTGCGAACCGAGAAAAAGTTGAAAAAAATTTTTGAGATGCATAATCCTATCGGACGAGCCTATCGGCCGATAGGCGGCCCGATAGTTGAGGAAAATTAAAATTTTTTTATGTTACAAGCGGTGGTCGATAAAGTGCACCACATCTACCGATATCCCACCCGATAAGAGCTGCGTAAGTTTCAAGAGTTCCTATCGGCCCGGCTATCGGCCGATAAAGCCACCCGATATGACATACCCGGCACTGTATATGCTTCGACTTCCGCCACAGTGATCAGGTACTCCGTTAACAAAGCCACTCCTTTCTCTTTTCAAACTTATTACTCCTTTGGGATGCGAAATAAGTTTGGGGGGGGGGGGGGAGAAGTGCGGCTTTGTTAATTTCTTTACGTGTGAGTACCTTATATGCCTTGTATCACTATTTGCTTGTGTTGGTGCCCGTTGTTTTTATTTGTGCTTATCATATTGGTGTTGCGTGGTTTTGATTTTTGTTGCTTAGTTTTTAGATTTTTATGTTCATTTTCGTTTGGTGTGCTTGCTAGTTTCTATTTTTTTTAGGTCGTAGTAGTTTTTTTTTTAGATTTCGTGTTTGCTTTTATTTGCTTTTCGTTGTTTATTTTAGATAGCCTTGCTTGTCTTAGTTTTTCTTTATTAGTGAATCTTTCGTGCTTCTATTTGTGTGATACCGATGTTACGACACTGTTTTTCTCTCTGAAGAAACGGTCGAGTTTAGTCGAGTTGTAGTCAGTTATTTCTGTTTTGCATAGTATTCATTTAGGTCCAAAATTTTTCGTGATTGTAGAGGTCTTGGCAGATAAGAGATGATACATACTTGTTTTAAAAGCACCATCAATACGTTTGGTTACATCTTCCGGATAGTGAGTCGTACTGTTTCTCTAGTCGTGTTGGCACTTAGAGTGAGTTTAGAGTCGGTCAGTTTTTCCCAAAAGTCGATATAATGTTGTTCTATGAAGGGAAGTCTAGTAACCGGGGGCATTCGCGTGACCCGTTGTTTGCCCTCGCGTAAAACGACGACTCTGATTAGACTAGTGATTTAGATATTTCACATGTGCCAATGATAGGGAACCTAGTAACCAGGGGTATTCGCGTGACCCGCTGTTTACTCTCGCGCAAAACGGCAACCTTGATTCGAACATGCGGAAATTATATATTCGAGTTGTTTCTCCGCTGTAGACGGGAACTTAGTAACTAGAAGCATCCATGTGCCCCATGAGTGTCTTTTACGTCAAACGGTTTCCTAATACATGAGAATGGAAGTTCCACCCTAGGATTACCCCGATGAAACATCCCGAGATCCTAACCTAGTGGTCAACTCGAATCAAATTCTCGCACCACTATATAAGGGAATACTGTCCGAGGTTTATTTGTTATGAAACTCGTGAAAATTGTGCCACTAGACTGTGTAACGGGACGAACTGGCTTGTTTATTTTAGCCTTTCATATTGACGGTCGATTTGACTCACGTTTTGTTAATCTTTGAGCTGGATCTTCTTCATGAACGAATGATTAGGACTGAACTTGACTACTTTGCGGAATCATTATTCTGAGTGCAGCTCGCTTTTACGACACTCGGATTATTTAGAGAGAATTACAGGATAGTATTGATTAGGTTGAACACTATGAGTTGCACGATGATTCACGACTTTTTTTTTTCTTTTTGTTGTTCGGGACGAACAAGGCTTAAGTTTGGGGGGGTTTGATAAGTGGTAATTTTACCACTTATTTCTAGGATTTTATACTAGGTTTTTATCTCGTTTCGTGATTAATGTGCTCGTATTTGGCTTATTTATGATTAGTCGAGCCGTATTACGCGTTTGGGTTGGTTTTAGTGTGTTTGCAGGTTTTTAGAGCCAAAAGGACCCAAAACGAGACAAAGGACCGAGAGTCGAGTCACGAACGGAAGAAACGGATTTTTGCAAGAGACAGACCACCCTATCGGCCCGGCCTATCGGCCGATAGGTGCGTCCGAAAGGTGTTCCTGCCTCTACCGAGAGAAAGTCGATCGACGAACCAACTATCGGCGGCATATCGGCCGATAGGCCATCGATAGGCGGCCCAGCAGACTCTCGTATTTTGACGTATTATGACTCTTTTGGATAGTTTTTGTTTCCTAGATTAGGGCTAATCGGGAGTTTAACTCCCAGAGTATATATACACCCCTCCTAGACCTAGTTTTACGATCTTGGATCATTCTTTTTCATCTTTTATCATCTTTTGCAATCTTTTACATATTTTGGCAAGATTAATTCTTGGGATACAAGAACTTTTTGGAGGCAGCAATTATTATTGTTTTTCGGATATTGAAGACTCGGAGTTCATCCGTAAGGGTTGTAATCTCTCTTTTCATATTAATAATATGCATTCTTCATCTATTTCTTGTTTAATTTCAATTATGTCTGGCTAAATTCATTGATTGATTCTAGGGTTAGTAAATTTAATTGATGTTCACATGATGTTCCTTTGATTACCTTTTTACCTTTCATCCTAGGCTTGTGATCAAGTTATGTTAAATCTCATGTTAGATTAAAGGACCCTTAATCGATGCATGCTAGCTAATTGATTTTGCCCGGAAGGAGTAATTAATTAGTGGAAATACTTGATGCACAATATGATTTTATCTTGAGACCTGACGGAGTAAGATAAATCATAGATAAATAAGTTGGCGCTTTTTAAGTGATTTAAATTCTTTGAGCCACGGCGAAAAGGGTTTAAATTAACTATCTTTCTAGGTTGCCTTGATCGGAATTCTAGATTGGCTGAGTGATTATTTCTAGGATTGAATTAAAATTTGGGGAAAAGGAATCAAGTGAATGGATTGTGTGAACTCAATTAGATGATACTACCCTAGGATCAATTACCTTTAGACTTGTGATTCTATCTTGCTAATTTGTTTATTGCTTGATTTAGTTAATTCATCTTTTATTTAATTTTTATTTTTCGATTTTTAAAGTTAGATAATTAGAATCAAAACAAACTTTCGGATTCCTAAATAGCAGTCAAATTTTGAGTAGAGTTACTTCCTTTATTTTCGACACATCAATTCCCTTGGGTTAGACACCTTGGAAATACTCCGAGGTTTTACAAATTTTAAAATTGATCGGATTTGAAAACCATACTACGCGAATCACAGTTGCTTAGACCCAAAGGTCGAATATTTCTAAAAGTTCCGATTTAAAGTAAAGTGTCCTCGTTTTATCAGATGCAAGATGGTTTTCAAAGTCTCGATAATGGTGTTTGTACAACTGTTTGAAATTGTGATACTCAAGATCAACTAGTGTTTCCACAATCATTTTTGAAAAGGTGGTTTTCGTTTTTAAAACCTATCATTCCTGTTTGCGGACCAGAAATATATGTATGATGCTCGAACTTTCGTTAGGGTGTTGACCCCGAGTTGTGGTTGAATTTGTGGTGTGAGCATCGAGGCGTTGCCACGCAATTGTTATACTAGCCCTCTGTGAGAGGTGTGAACTGATATTTACTGTTTCTCGCCTCGTGATGATTTGCGTGTTGTCGCACGAGTGTGAGCTGTTGAAGCTTGGGTTGGTACGTTCGTGTATATGTGTGATTGTTCATGATGTTTTGTGATTATGTGCTGGTTATCGTTCGGGCCGTTGAGATCGCCGAACGGTGCCGTCGTTGCTGTGATGTTGATATGTGTGTTGCCTTATGATAATAATCATCGTATGTGTTGCGTGTTATGATTTTCTGTTGTGCTGAGTTGGCATCTTCGGTTTGTTGTTTTGCGATGTTATATATATTCCATTGTACCTAACATTTGTATTTTCGGTATGCCGAGCCGAGGTGTTTCAAACGTATTGTGCCGGGGGCATGTACGTGCAAATTGTTCTTCTCATCAGTAACGCTTTTCAAGTGTAGACTCGAGGGATAGAATTCAGTTTTGCGAATGGGTTACCGAGACTTCCGGAGTTCGCACTTTAGCACAGATATCAGGATCGGCTCTGAGAAGCCCATGGGAGATGTTTCTGTCGGATGTTTTTTTGTGTTGTTACCTTGCTTCCGTTGTTGTGAGTTGAGGGGATGACCTTTCTTTTACAAGAGGTCGAATGTAATACCCGTATTATTTTTGGACTTCTGCATTTCCTCTTTCTCAAGTCTATCGACTCGCTCGTGTTCGTTGATACTTTCTAAACTTGTTCTGTATTTCAGTTTCATTGTTCGAATGGGTTGTGACCTTATTTCGGATCGATCTGTTTATCGTTGTGACTTTTATGAGTTCGGTTCGATTCTTGTGAACCTTGTTCGAAAGTAACATCTTCCAGTTTCTACCAGCTCTTTTAATGTCTTGAGTTGAATTGTGAACTTTGGAGTTATTTTTCGACCGTTGTTGTTCGATCATTGTTATCTGATCGTTGTTGTTCGATACTTGTTGTTCTATTGTTGTTGTTCAGTCGTTTTTGATCGATCGTTGTTGTTCGATCAAGGTTGTCTGACTGTTGTTGCCTGATCTCGTACCGTGAAGAATCGTCGTTCACCGTTAGTTATTGTTTCGGGTGTGGCCAGATGGGTCACCGAGCCGTGCAATGCGAGACGGTAACTGAGAGATTTGGGGGATCAAGGTTGCGTACCTGCTCCGAAAGGACACGTAGATGCCTGTTGTGGTTTTGAGGATTTCGGCGTAGTCCGAATTGTTTGTGATTGTCCATGTGGATCGTTTTGTGTTTATTTATGTTTTCTCGACTGTGCGTTTTTCCTTGTGATAGGTGCTTTGTGTTTTGTGGTTGTATGGATAATCGACTTGATTGTATTATCTGTTTGATGACGCTTGTCACTTGTTGGTTTTATTATGTTTCTACCAGTGGCGTTGCGTTGGTCGTCGTGGAGCGTGTTTTCAAGCTGTATGTTCCCTTGCGTTGCTTGTAACGTTTCGCCGTTGGGCGTAAGTTACGCATTTCTTGTGTATCTCGTTGAGTTTTCTTGGCGGGATATTGCTTCTCCCTACTTGTTTTAAGTTTCGGGCCGAAACTTCTTTTAAGGAAGGTAGTTTGTAATATCCGCGATTTTACATTTTCGGTAGATTTCTTTTTTTAGCTGGAGTCCGTTTTGACGACTCACTCGTGACTGTTTTGTCATTCTGAGAGTATTTAGTTCTGCACTTTTTGTCATCCGAGTTCGTTTCGGTGTTGTTTTGTTGAGTTTCGTGTTCTTAAGCGACTTTCTCGCGCTTGAGTTCAATTCTTGCGAATCTCGTTCGAAACTGTCGTTTCGGGTTTCTCGTAAGTTCATTTAACGTTGTTATACGTGTTGTGGGCTTCGGTTTGATTATTCGTTGTCGTATCGTGATTTTTCGGACATTTGGGGCAGTTTTGTAATTTTCCAAAGTTGTGGGTATGTTGTCATACCCATTTCTGAGATGTTTTGTTGCTGTCTTTCTGAGTCGTTAGCGCACGCTACGCTTTGTGGCTAGCGCACGCTAAGTTGCCGAAGTTAGCGCACGTTAAGTGTTGCCGTTAGCGCGCGCTAACGGGTGGTGCAGAAGCAGTCCAGAGGCTACTGGATTGGATTAGAACGTTGGCTAGTGCAGGCTATTTGGTAACATAGCGCGCGCTAGGGTGCATTGGTAGCGCACGCTGGGGGGGGGGAGGATAGCGCGCGCTACCCGGTAGTTCAGGGCAGTCCAGGAGCTACTGGACTGGGTCTGGGGGTCTCTTTAGCGTACGCTAACATTTGTAGCTAGCGCGCACTGACTGTACATTTTGGCAAAACGTTTTGTTCTGATGCTTCGATAGCGCACGCTAATCAGGTATGATTAGCGCACGCTAAGCTGTCCAATATATAAACTGGACAGCAATCATTACTCTTCATTTTTCTTCATTTATTCTTCTTCCTCCGCGAGTTGAGACGAGGGCGACTAGGGCTTGGGCTCCTAGCCGATTTCTACTCCATCCAAGGTGTTTTTGGAGTGTCCTAGGTGATTATAACATCATCTAATCCATTGTTCTTCACCGAATCAAGGTATTTTTCTTGAATCCCTAGAGTTGACTTTTTGGGGAGTTTTGTTCTTGATCTCGTTTTCCATACATTTTTGATGAATCGATTGTTGTCTAATGATGTTGTTAAACATATCCCATGGATTGTATATCCATATTTCGGTTTGGAATTTCATTTTCGGGTTTCGTCGGGTCGGTTGGCGTTCTTGGCCGTTTTGGGGGAAACCCTTGAGCTTTCGTCATTTGTTACTTGAATTCAGTGGATTTGGGTCGTACTTTGGAATTCATTTTCGTTTTTATTGTTGTCGTTCGTAGTTTATTGTTGTGGTTTGTCATTTGGCGGAGTCGGTGGGTTCGTAGTCAGTCCGAGTCTCCTCACTTCGGTCGATTCTCTGCGTTGTGATTAATCGAGGCAAGTACCTTGTCCATACAATTCTTTTTTTGTGTATATGATAATTAGTGATCGTCTCTATGTGTTTATTTTAACATTTGATTTGAACTTTCAAAAGATTCAGTTTAGCCTTGTTAAAGGCTTACTTTCAAAACGCGCGTGCTTTGTAAATTGTGTAGGTTGTAAGCGACTACATGAATTGTTTGGATATCTCTGTTGCATGGTGCTATGTGTGTGATTGTGGGCAGGGCCTACAGTGGCACATGGCATGTGATCATGTGGCCAAGATGCAACAAGCGATTGATCCAACCGTAAGAGCCTAAGAAAACTACGGTGACACATGGCATGCGATCATGTGGTCAGGATGCAACAAGTGATTGATCCAACCATGAGCACCAAAGATAATCTATGGTGGCACATGGCATGTGATCATGTGGCCAGGATGCAACAAGTGATTTATCCAACCGTGATATGTTGTGACTTGTTTAGCTAGCCAGCTCGGGAGGGTCCTTAGAGGCCTCGAGTGGGATTTGTGGCTTCGTCCCGGTCCTAGGCGATGCATGTGCGTGATTTGTTTTATGATTGTGGCCAGCTCGGGAGGGCCCTTAGAGGCCTCGAGTGGGATTTGTGGCTTCGTCCCGGTCCTAGGAAATACTTGTACGTGATTATGTTGTGTTGATTTTATGTCCGTTGAGGACACTTGATGCGGGCTCTGGCCCTGTGAATTGTTGTTGGATTTATTTGTGAAAATGAAACCTTTGGGCTGTGACCCCTGTTGATTTTGGAAAGAGAAGGATTCTGAAATTCTAAATTATTTTCTATTAAAACTCCCGATGGCATTTTAAACTGTTTATAAATTGTTTCCCCTGATTGGTGATCTTTCGATTTTGGAATGTTTTTCCTAAACTCTTACCTCAGGAAGTATTTTCGTTATGTTTAAATCTTTGTGGATTCCTGATTATTATTGTTCTTGGAACTTGTATTGTATGGCTCGTATTTTGCACTTTGTATTTGCACTACCAAAATCGTGGAGTTTTGCTAACCCACGAGTATTCGGGGGGTGGATGTCTATTTTTGCATTCAGGTTTGGGAGCATAACACAGGGTCGGCACGAAGGATGATGAAAGATGAACAATACTAATCACATGAGGATCCGTATGATGTCATTGGTTTAGTTGTATTTTATTTCCGCTGCAGTATTCTTTCTCGTTATACGGGAGTGTGTTGTATTCGACCCCTACGTGGGCATGCAATGTGTTTGAGTTGTATGTATTTATTGAAAGACCAAATCGGTCTACTGAGTCATTTTAGCCTTAAAGGCATTGTTGAGATGTTCTATGTTGTTACCAGCCTGGTAGATCCTTAAGGAAAGGTTCTACGATGTGTAATATCCCTGAGCGGATTAGGGGTGTTACATCGTATTTCTCAAAAACACACTGAATTGTACAAAAACATTCGTACTATATCTCAAACAATACCCAAGATTCTCAAAACATCATCATAACTCATTGATATGAAATATACCAACTTTGACCAATCCAGTCAATCAGATAACATCCTCAAATGTCAACAGGATAATCAATTGTCCATCAAAAGACAAGTACCAGTAAGGAAATACGAAACATACCTCAAGATACACAGTGTCACGAAAAATTGTGTCAGTCTGATACGAGATCAGATCAATACACATACGAACATGGTCCTAACACAAGATCTACAAATGCATACTCATATGACAACGTCAATATGCTCACAACAATAACAACAATGTATACTAATTGGAAATCCGATGATCCAGCGCACACAATATAGATTCCAAGATGATCCTATTAGATCAACACGAAGTGGATAACCAAAAATATACATATACAAACAACAACACATGAGAAAATCCAATGATGCGAATCCACATGATTCTATCAACACAACACAGGGTAATCCAATGATCCAGCGCCCTCACCATAGATCCCAAGATGATCCCGTCGGACCAACACGAGGTGGAAAACCAGTCCAATGATCGAGCGCCCTCAGCATAAATCCCTAGATGATCCCGTCGGACCAACACGAGGTGGACAACTGATCCAGCGCCCTCAGCATAGATCACACGATCCCATCGGATCAATACAACATATAAAATACAACTATACATACACATATGCAAATCAATATCTTCATCAATATGAACAACATATAAATCAATAACATGAACGACATTATGACAAATCAACTCGAACGACTTCATGTTCAATAAAATGAATGATATGCATGATCAAAATCATCAACGTTAACCAAAATCAAATTAAGATACTTGCCCCGAGTCCTTCGAGAGCAATCTCAATGTCAAAACCATCACTGACGATTATCCTCAATGTTTGATGACTCAAAATACCACGGATCATAGATAACTCATATCCTCGACTTTACCATAATGTACCCTCGATACCCAAGTATACTAATAACGAATGTAAAACATATACCTTATGATTTAATTCCCAAAATAAAAAACAACATACAATCCCAATCTCCAGAGTCCACGATAATAATCATTGCTATATGCATTATAAACGAAATGAAACTATAACCATTCATTAAATATATAAACTGAGCAAGTAACTACTTGCCTCGATACTGACGCAACGATGATGAAGTCGTTACCAATTCCTTGTCGTCGTCTACAAGCTCCTCAGCCCTGACCAATGCAATCCACGAGCATCCTCGAAACCAATCAAACTCAATGGTTCAACGATACCTCGATTATATCCAAACCAAATAATCCAACTCAACAAATACGAACTCATATCCACAATACAAACCACAACTCTATAATCATATCAACAATTGCTCCAACCCGATAACAAGGATTACATAACATACTCTATCCCGAATTTAATCTCATATACAAATTAACAAGATTCCTTCTTGTTCATAATCATAAATTCATAATAAAATAATACTACCAACACAATCCACAATCCGACTTATCCAAATAGTTCAATACCATTGATAATCACGTTATAAGATTAACCACAATCTTTCCGGATTCATCCTTCGATCGATGTACATTTCATCAAGAACGTACAAAGTCTTCCACCACAATCAACATAACATCGGTTCTATTCATCAAATTCCATGTTTATATCCAAATCCATATTCATAATCAACAAAACCACATAATCCAATACGTTCGAACATCTAGATCATCACCTAACTCATAATCCAGGGTATATTTCATCAAACTCTCCAACATAAACTTCACCTAACATAAAGAATCACAATAATACCACCTTAACCATCATCATACAAATTAATCATCAATAACAACTTCAAAAATCCGAAAGTAAATGGAGGGGTAAACCAAAATGCTTCCTAACAAATAAACATCCTTTCAAAAAAACCGAGCTACAATCAGAGGGATATGAATATTACCTGGTATTGATGAACTACGATGAAGAACAATAGAACTACTTCCCAGAGTCATCATCAACTCTATGAACAAAGCTCCAATCTAGCTCCCCAAGCTCATAACCGAGTTAGAAGAGCCCAAAATCGGCCTCAGAGGGTTAAAGGATGAAGAAACAAGGTGGAACTTCTCAAAATGGCAAAATGACGGAGCCTAACATATATATACGCTTTCAGACCATATGTACGTTACATGACCATCTTAACATACGTAGCATCCTTTACGTACATTATCGGTTGTCGGTAGCGTACGTAACGCTACTCCAGAACCCACTACCTTATTTCGTACCTTGTATTACGTATGTAACATCTGTGCCATAGCGTACGTAACATAGAGTTGACTTGCTACAGTAATATACCTAATGTACGTAATGTACCACTCATAACATACGTTAACTTAGAGTTGACTTCTCCTGTCCATATCTACGCCGAAAGTTGCGACACCTCAGATCCTGTCTGATTCTCTTCATAATGTACATTATATACTCAAGGTAACGTACGTTACATCTGTGTCTTAACATACGTAAGCTCCTATTCTTAACGTACATTATGCTTGTATTTAGACAAAGTCCTCTGATCAAACGACTGCATCTCACCTGATGCTTTAACGTACGCAACGAAGTCACATTAACGTATGTAACCTTTGAAACTTAACGTACGTAAGCTTCTATGCTTAACGTACGTTATGGCTTCTATACTTAGCCATTTACAACTGCTCCTGCTCGTCGTCTCAATATACCGAATATGTATACATGACACACTAAATACATATACTCGTCCCAATAACATTCTCATACGATACACAATATCCTCAAATACAATTATCGACCAAGCACGACAATTATACCAATACAGATGTCTCAGTCCTTCAATTATTTTATCCATACTGTACAGATTCCATATTGTACAATATAATTTGGATAAAATAACATTAAACAATCATAGGAGAAATTCAGGATATTACATTCTACCCCACTTAAAATAAGTTTCGTCCTCGAAACTTGCAATCCGGTCACAATCAAAAGTCCAACCACATTATCCAAAATCATCACATAACCGATCAATCATCATCACAAGCAAAATAACCAAAACAGTATACTTACAAGTATATGAATTCGCTTATCTCCCGAAATTACTAGCAACTGATTCCTCTTCAAAGCCTCAACATGCTTGCAATCACAATTTCACACATTTCGACAAAACACATCGTTATAACTCAATTAGGGAATAATCTATCCGTGTCAAAGCATGTCTGTCTGGTCGCACAATCAAGTCCCAATCCTGATAAAAAACCAGTAATACACAATACAAATGCAGTACCGAACCATATTACATCATCAATTACTCCGAAGAGGAGTTTCAAATACAAAACACCCAGGGAACACTGAATACATGTATATTTTATATGAAGATATAATATACAACACTGAACAAATGACAATCCAAAAGGAAGTGCAGCGGAAAATACATAAATAAATGAATGAAAACAGTATCCCCAACGCAGTCAGTTACACAGCACAACAAACCTCAAGAGTTGAACAATATACAACAATCACATGAATGAATTAAGAAATAGAGTTGAATGATGGGCATCATAGTACGCCCAAATGGAATGTGCAAGTGCACAAGTAGCCAAGTGTCTGGAGTCCCACATATACACCCGCAACTTGGCCTAATTAGTCTCACGGAGGTACTTTACCATGTGCACAGTCCATTGTGTCCGGAGTCCCGCATATACGCATGACCATAGTGTGCCCAACTAAAAATTCCACACATACACCACCCGGCCAGGCAATACAATCCCGAAAGGTTACATGAACAAAAACGACCAAGATGAGAGATAGTGAATAAAATCCGACAAGGATAAAAAACGACTCACCGAGATGAAATAATGATACCATGAGTGATAGCTTCGATGAAATGATTTGGAACTGTCGTTCGTCGTGAGTTACATGATTAGTTGATAGTTACAAGTCTCGACATGAATGATATATTATGAGTGAATTACATGTATGAATGAAAAACAACGTAAGGAATGAATATCCCTTTAACCTAGTAAGAATTAACTTACACAAATACCGGTGAAGAAAGTCCTTCCTCGAACAAACGTCCTACGTGGAAAATACCAGTTGCTCAAACAACATTGAATAACATAGTTACCAAAAAATGCTCAATATACGTATTAAGCACGATTATCACCAACTCAAAAGTCGTTACAACAATAACCAAAACTCATTAGGGCATTCTAACGGATACGTTGCAAACATTCTCCCGTTGATTACAACTCTTCCCCAAAAATACATCGAAAACCAACCTCCAAAAGTAATTCAATCTATCAAAAATTCATTAATGACATCAATGATCCAATAGGAAACCACAACTCAAGGTTACGACAACATCAATGGGAAACCCCCAAAATATCCAAAGTCAAACCCCAAGGGTTCTTGAATAATTCCCCAAACATTCATCAAATCCACAATATACACCAAAAAATCCATAGGAATACATATATTCAAGGTAGATAATCCATATCTAACATATTACAACATCATAGCAAGCTCACACGAAGAGATCAGAAGGAAAAACACTCGAACTCTGAAATTCTAGATTCAAGAAATGATTACCTTGATTTGATGTGTTGGAGAGGATTAGGTGATGATTAATCCGACTTAGAAGCTTGAAGATGATGATAGGTGAGTGCAGCTCAAAAAGATCTCTCCAAATCACCCAAAATTGCCCGAAAACGCCGAAGAACGAAGTGAGAAGTGAAAAATGGCGAAACTGGACTGGACTCTCTAATTTATACTGATCCAGTTTAGCGCACGCTATGTCCTGATATGTAGCGTGCGCTAGCGGGTTAACTGATTCAGTGACCTCTGACTATCTCGTTAGCGTATGCTACGAACTTGGTAGCATGCGCTAACGTCTTCCCGATAGCGTGCATTAATCCAAAATATTGGTGTGCGCTAACTGATGACTGATGCCCAGTAACTGAAGTCCAGAACCTACTGTCCTCTGGCCTGATTGAGCCTTAGCGCGCGCTACCCTATTATTAGTGTGCGCTACCAACTAACCCTTGCGTATGCTATGCACACTCTTAGCGTACGCTACTAATTATTTCAACTCAATCCAGTACCCACTGGACTGTTTGTTCCAATACGCTAACGCATGCTGATGGATCCTTATAGCGTGCGCTACACACACCATTAACGTACGTTATGAATCTCACTAATCCAGTCCAGTACCTTCTGGACTGTCTGCCCAAATGCATTAGCATGCGCTAATACTAAGAGGTTAGCGTGCGCTACCTGTACTCAATTAGCGCACGCTAAAAAGAGTACGTAGCGTGCGCTACTCCTCACGCACAGTCCACCACAAAGATGACAATGAAGGTAAACTCAGCTCAAATCTCAAACAAGGTAGAAAGATGAATGATAACTGATCCAGGATTCCAAGTACGTCAAATAGTGAACACGATGAACGATCATGAATGATGAATGATTATTACTGAGTGAAATATTATTGAATGAATATTAACTGAATGATAATGAATGGATTTACAATCGGGTATTACATACACCCCCTTTAAAAATAGTTTCGTCCTCGAAACTAAGGGTCAAACAAATCGGGATAACTCTCCTGCATGCTATCCTCAGTTTACCAAGTAGCCTCTTCGACTCCGTGTCTAGACCACTGAATCTTAACCAAAGGAATCATCTTGTTCCTAAACTGCTTGATTTGCCGCTCTAAGATTTGTACAGGACGCTCCTCGTACGTATGATCATCCACGATCTCAATTTCATCGAACTGAAGTATGTGATTAGGGTCAGCAACATACTTCTGCAACTGAGAGACATGAAATACATTATGAATTCGGCTCAAGGCCTAAGGTAAGGCCAATCAATAAGCCAGCTCGCCTACTCGATCCAAAATCTCAAATGGTCCAATGAACCTCGGACTCAACTTCCCTAGTTTTCCGAAACGGAAGATGCCTCGACTTGGGGATACCTTGACCAAAACGTGATCACCTATCTCGAACTCCAAGGGTCGACGACGGTTATCGGCATATGATTTTTGTCGACTCTGAGCGGTCAACAAATGACTCCTGATCAAAGCTACCTTCTCGTGGGTGGCTATAAGTATATCAAGCTCAGTGTCAATTGATTTTGATAAGTCATCCCAGCATAGGGGAGATCGAGAACGACGACCGTATAAGGCATCGTAAGGTTCCATATGAATCGAAGCATGCCAACTGTTATTATACGTGAACTCGATCAACGGTAGTTGGGCTTCCCAATCATCTTTCCAATTGAGGATGCATGCCCTCAACATGTCCTCCAACGTCTGAATAGTTCTCTCTGATTGTCCGTCGGACTGAGGGTGGAAATCCGTGCAGAAGTTGAGTTGAGTTCCCATGGCACGATGAACTGATTTCCAAAAATGTGACACGAATCGCTCGTCACGATCAGAAACGATACTCTTAGGAGTGCCGTGCAATCTCACTATCTCTTTAATGAACAAGGGCAAGTCTCTCAGGACCCCACGTATCCTTAATCTCAAGGAAATGAGCTGACTTAGTTAAATGGTCTATAATCACCCAAATTGTATTCATGCCCCACCGACTCGTCGGCAAACTCGTGATGAAATCCATTGAAATATCCTCCCACTTCCATTATGGGATATGAAGCGGTTTCAGCATGCCCGCTGGTCGCTGATGTTCTATCTTGACTTGTTGGTAGGTGAGTCATCTCGAAACAAACTCTGCGACTTCCCACTTCATATTACTCCACCAGTAATTTTGTTTCAAGTCTTTGTACATCTTGCTAGACCCTGGATGAATAGAATAAGGGGTAGCATGGGCCTCTCTCAAAATCGAGTTTTTCAACTCGTCATCCGCTGGAACACATAACCATTTCTTAAATCGCAAAAGTCCATCCTCGTGGATCACAAATACAGGGGCTTTCCCCTGAGTCACATCATCTCGAATGTGCAAAAAAAATGGGTCTGAACCCTGGTTTAGTCTGATCACCTCCTCAAGTGGCAATGAAATCTCCAGCATGCGAAGCTGTCCTTGTACACGCTGTAACCAAACCTCGATTTCATGCCTAAGGAATTCCTGCTGGAGTTCCTTTTGAACAGTTAAAAGAGCAATCATCTGCTCCTGAACAGAATTACGGCTCAAGGCATCAGGGACAACATTCGCCTTACCCGGGTGGTACTGTATCTCGATATCATAGTCCTTAATCAGTTCTAACCACCGTCTCTGACGCATATTTAACTGCTTCTGAGTAAATATATACTTCAAGCTCTTATGTTCGGTGAAAATATGACACGTGACGCCATAAAGATAATGACGCCAAATCTTCAATGCGAAAACCACGGCTGCTAGCTCCAGGTCATGGGTCGGATAGTTGACCTTATAAGGCCTCAGTTGTCGTGAAGCATAGGCAATCACTTTCTTGTTCTGCATTAGTACACATCCGAGACCCTGGGCGGACACGTCACTATAAACTACGAATCCCTCCATCCCTTGCGGCAAGGAACGGACAGGCGCTGAAATTAAACGGCTCTTGAGTTCCTCAAAACTCCGCTGACACGCATCAGTCCATGTGTATTTCTTATCCTTTTGCAAAAGGTTCGTCATGGGTTGAGCGATTTTCGAAAATCCCCCCACAAATCGCCGGTAATATCCAGCTAATCCGAGAAAGCTTCGGATTTCCTTAACATTCTTTGGAGGTTGCCAATATCGGATAGCCTCTGTCTTCTGAGGGTCGACACGTACTCCGTCTGTTGATATTACATGTCCGAGAAACGTCAACTCGGACATCCAGAATTCACACTTGGAAAACTTCTCATATAACTGCTCTCGTCTCAACACTTCGAGAACCTGATGAATGTGAAATTCGTGCTCCTCTCGGTAATGAGAATAAATAAAAATGTCATCTATGAATACAACCACGAATTAATCCAAATAGTTAATGAAAACTCGATTCATTAATTCCATGAATATCGCAGGTGCATTAGTTAACCCAAATGGCATCACTACAAACTCGTAGTGCCCATAGCGTGTTCGAAATGCCGTCCTTGGGATATCCGACTCTTGAATTCGCAACTGATGATACCCAAATCTTAAATCGATCTTGGAAAATACTAAACCTCCCTGAAGTTGATCCAAAAGATCATTCATGCGGGGTAGGGGATATTTATTCTTGATCGTCACCCTGTTCAGTTCTCGATAATCAATACACAAGCGAAAAGAACCATCCTTCTTCCTGATAAATAACAATGGTGCCCCCCACGGGGACGCACTCGGCCGGATATAACCCTTCTCGGTCAGTTCCTCCAGCTGATTCTTCAGTTCCTGCATTTCAGTCGGGGCCATACGATATGGTGCCTTTGATATTGGAGATGTACCAGGCTCCAAATCAATCATGAATTCCACATCTCTCTGCGGAGGCAAACCAAGTAACTCATCTGGAAATACATCGGCGTATTCCCTTACTACCGGAATGTCCGCCGATGACACTGATGATTTATCGGTTTTGGTCATATAGCACCAATAACCAACACAACCTTGATTGAGTAGTTTAACAGCTTTCATTACATTGATAACCTTTCCGGAACAGCTGGGGTTACTCCCCTGAAATACATATTCAACTCCATCTTCTGAAACAATAGTGAACATATGCGTACGGACACTAAGGATGGCATCGTGACGATCCATCCAATTAATACCCAAAATGACGTCGTCTCTAGGTAAATCTACCACGATCAGGTCTGCCAACCAATCACGGCCATGAAACTGAATTGGACAATTCTTAATCTCACGATCTCCGATAATTCTCCTACCGTCAGGTAGTCCAATTATATAAGGCTCCCAATTAGTGGCACTATCCAGATGAAGTCTACTCAAGCATGATTCGGAAATGAATGAATGCGACGCACCAGTATCAAAAATGGTACACACAGGTTGAGATAGAATTTCGAGTGTACCTGAGATCATTCAGGCCTCTGGATCGTCAACTCTCTTCATCTCATAAATTCGGGGCTTGCCAGCCCTAGACCCAGATGCTTCTTTCTGATAGCTGTGGGCTCCGCCTTTGTTAGCTCCCGTCGTCTTAAACGACGTGGACTGAGTGGCCTGATTCTGAAGCGCTGACTGCTTCGGGCCCTGAGATCTCGCCGGAGTGGGTTTGGAGTCCCTTCGGCAGAAACGAGCCTTATGCCCCGCAATCCCGCAGTTATACACGTGACTATCTGCCTCAGACATTTCATGTTGAAATGGCCCTGTTCACCACAGTTGAACCCCCAAAATATCCAAAGTCAAACCCCAAGGGTTCTTGAATAATTCCCCAAGCATTCATCAAATCCACAATATACACCAATAAATCCATAAGAATACATATATTCAAGGTAGATAATCCATATCTAAAATATTACAACATCATAGCAAACTCACACGAAGAGATCGGAAGGAAAAACACTCGAACTCCGAAATTCTAGATTCAAGAAATGATTACCTTGATTTGATGTGTTGGAGAGGATTAGGTGATGATTAATCCGACTTAGAAGCTTGAAGATGATAGGTGAGTGCAACTCAAAAAGATCTCTCCAAATCGCCCAAAATTGCCCGAAAATGCCGAAGAACGAAGTGAGAAGTGAAAAATGGCGAAACTGGACTGGACTGTCCAATTTATACTGATCTAGCTTAGCGCACGCTATGTCCTGATATGTAGCGTGTGCTAGCGGGTTAGCTGGACAGTCCAGTGAGCTCTGACTGTCTCGTTAGCATACGCTACGAACTTAGTAGCATGCGCTAACGTCTTCCCGATAGCGTGCGTTAATCCAAAATATTGGTGTGCGGTAACTGATGACTGATGCCCAGTAACTGAAGTCCAGAACCTACTGTCCTCTGGCCTGATTGAGCATTAGCGCGCGCTACCCTATTATTAGCATGCGCTACCAACTAACCCTTGCGTACGCTATGCAAACTCTTAGCGTACGCTACGAATTATTTCAACTCAATCCAGTACCCACTGGACTCTCTGTTCCAATATGCTAACGCGCGCTGATGGATCCCGATAGGGTGCGCTACACACATCATTGACGTACGTTATACTCCAACTGTAACATGCGTTATGAATCTCACTAATCCAGTCCAGTGCCTTCTGGACTGTCTGCCCAAATGCATTAGCATGCGCTAATACTGAGAGGTTAGCGTGCGCTACCTGTACTCAATTAGCGTGCGCTAAAAAGAGTACGTAGCGTGCGCTACTCTTCATGCACAGTCCACTATAAAGATGACGATGAAGATAGACTCGGCTCAAATCTCAAACAAGGTAGAAAGATGAATGATAACTAATCCAGGATTCCAAGTACGTCAAACAGTGAACACGATGAACGAACATGAATGATGAATGATTATTACTGAATGAAAGTGAATGGATTTACAATCGGGTATTACACCAAAGGTCAAAACACAACTGAGAATATCATCAACATGATAAACTCCAATACTACAAACGAAGGATCAATAATAACAGAGAATACCCTCACATGGTAAGTTCCAACACGATCTACATAGAATCACAGAGAAGCATATACGAAAGAATATAATTCTCAAAGCGTCACACAAATCACATACAGTGGGTCTCAACGAAACACCACCGACTGTTGAATGTACCCCTCGGCATACGAACAACCAGTCACAGACCGTTGAACATATCCAATCGTACTCCAGTCAATAAGGCTCAAAAGTAAAAAATAACTATAGCAAAATCACTCTACTACACCAATAGAGTAACATAGCACATATACCCCGATTCTACAAAATCCAAAGTTCCAAAATCCTATTATGTACATGAATCTACAACAAGCATCATATTCCTCTTATCGTCTCAACCAACCGGTTATCCCTGGGTAACCAACTACTCTACTGAAGTTCGGATCTCTTTTCATCGTACCATCGATGTATTATCCACTTTGTGATTCTCATTCAGAACTTCACCATGATATGCATTATGTACTATGTTTGTACGTATACCAATCACATTTTCAAAACATCTTTGAAATCATACAATATTGTCATTAAAAATCCATTTCCGAAAGTTCTTTCAAGGATTTCAAAACTCAAAACACACGTTTTTGTAAGACCAAAAAATAAATTTTCGAAAACTTAAACCGGCTCGCTTATGTCAAGTATTCGATAACAATTTATTCGAATCCACAAGATTTCGAAGTTTTAAAATGAAAATTATGAAAATGATTGACCACATCCATACTCTTGTATACCAATTCAGCTCATCACCAATTCCACTGACATTCGGTAGGAAAATCACACGATAGGTTCCAAAATCTTATTGTGAAGACTTTCACAAAATCACACTTCCCACATATGACTTGCTCTATCGACTATTTTTCCATTCTGCAACACCTCAACTATGCAATGATGAAACATGTTTTTAAAGACAACAATAGTGCCTCTCAAGATAAATTTAAGACAATACATTTACATGATAACGAGCAAATTAGTTTATTTAAAATATATCATAATGAAAAGTATCATTTTCAAATGTTCAAAAACAGTTTCATATGTCTCAAAATTAACTAACTTGACTACATGTTCCTCTTAACCATCCACGTCATCTTTCCCAAGTACACACTCCATTTCCCAAGTTTACCCAACACATTGATTTTCCAACATCACAGTTTCTTAAGATCATCGGTTCTGTTCCAACAATTATGTTATGCTATCTTATAACGTAACACATAATATTTCGAATCTTAAAGCACATCAATATTATAACTGCAAATAACCTCAATGCAATTCAAAAATCAAAATACTTACAGATCACGAAGCTGACGATTCCCCGTGATACTGGCACATGTCTCAACTCTAGAAAATACTTGACATAGATATTTTCAAAACATACATTTTGCAAAATCAGTTCAACTCAAGGACATAACAATCTCTTTCTACAGAATCACATTAATACCATTTGGAAAAGTTTACAACAACCATAGTACCACACCGGTACATCACCTAACACACAAGCACGGGTGAACAACAATAACCCAGGGATCTAATTCTTGCCAACTGACAACTCAAATGACATTACAAAAACACGACTCGACTCGATCCGACAACCTACGTTTTCCCAACCTAAGCTCTGATACCATATTCTGTAACACCCCTAGAGCCATTCTCGAATATTACAGCATCGTGGGCCTCGAGACGGAACTCACAAGGCTAAATGATATTTTTACAAACATTTCTAGTATGCCTAAGCGGCGATGACGGTAACATCTATTTAGAATATGCTTAGGTTTCATGAAAAGTCCATTTATCAATACTGTCGTAAAAACTCATTTTGAAAGTACAAGGCCAAGACGCCAAAGTTCAACAGTTTCAAAAGTGTACTTTAGGCCATCACTTACAAGTACCAACAAGATAGTTTAGAACACGATTTTCCAAAGTAACTTAAGTTACCAGAGATCGGAAGGTCATTTAAAAATACTCACGCATCGGAAAAGACCAACAGTTAAAAATACTCTAGCAGCGGAATACAACAGCTAGTCAGAGTACTCGACTCACAAACACATGCCATAGCCAGTATCCTCCTGGAAGCTCATCTCTTCACGACTGCTACAAGCACGATATCCCAAGAACCTGAAAACAAAGCCCACAACGGGGTCAGTCATAATACTTAATAATGATAACTATCACATCACCTCAATAATTGCATACCAATGAAAATATTAAGTAAGAATACTACCAATGTAATCTTACCGTCATAACTTTACAATTCGTGATAATCCTCATCAAAACAACCTCACCATACTCCACTTCTCGTATTTCTCAAAAACACACTGAATCGTACACAACCATTCGTACTGTATCTCAGACAATACCCAAGATTCTCAAAACATCATCATAACTCATTGATACAAAATATACAAACTTTGACCAATCCAGTCCATTAGATGACATCCTCAAATCTCAACACGATAATCAATTGTCCATCAAAGACAAGTACCAATAAGGAAATACGGAACATACCTCAAGATACGCAATGCCACGACAAATCATGTCAGTCTGATCCGAGATCAGATCAATACACATACGGACATGGTCCTAACACAAGACCTACAAATGCATACTCATATGACAACGTCAATATGCTCACAACAATAACAGCAATGTATACTCAGTGGAAATCCGATGGTCCAGCGTACACAGCATAGATCCCAAGATGATCCTATTAGATTAACACGAGGTGGATAACCAACAATATACATATACATAGCAACAACACATGAGAAAATCCAACTATGCGAATCCACAAGATTCCATCAACACAACACAGGGTAATCAATGATCCAGCACCCTCGGCATAGATCCCAAGATGATCCCATCGGAACAACACGAGGTGGAAAACCCGTCCAATGATCCAGCGCCCTCAGCATAGATCCCAAGATGATCTCGTCAGACCAACACGAGGTGGACAACTGATCCAGCGCCCTCAACATAGATCACATGATCCCATCGGATCAATACAACATATAAAATACAACTATGCATACACATATGCAAATCAATATGTTCATCAACATGAACAACATATGAATCAATAACATGAACGACATTATGACAAATCAACTTGGACGACCTCATGTTCAATAACATGAATGACAATATGCACGATCAAAACCATCAACATTAAACCAAAATCAAATTAAGAAACTTGCCCCGAGTCCTTCGAGAGTAATCTCGATGTCAAAACCATCACTGGCGATTATCCTCAATGTTCGATGATTCAAAATACCACGGATCATAGATAACTCATATCCTCGACTTTACCATAATGTACCCTCGATACCCAAGTATACCAATAATGAATGTAAATCATATACCTTATGATTTAATTCCTAAAATCAGAAAACAACGTACAATCCCAATCTCCATAGTCCATGATAATAATCATTGCTATATGCATTATAAATGAAATAAAACTGAAACCATTCATTAAATATATAAACTGAGCAAGTAACAACTTGCCTCGATACCGACGCAACGATGATGAAGTCGTTACCAATTCCTTGTCGTTGTCGACAAGATCCTCGGCCCTGACCAATGCAATCCACGAGCATCATCGAACTCGACCGCAACACACGTTTATAATCGACGATCAATCCTCACAACCTATTGAAGTAATCATTTAAAAACAATCTGATAACAATCAATAACCGACACAACCAACCAATCAAACTCAACGGTTCAACGACACCTCGACTATATACCAAACCAAATAATCCAACTCAACAAATACGAACTCATATCCATAATACAAACCACAACTCGATAATTATATCAACAATTGATCCAACCCGAGAACAAGGATTACATAACATACTCTATCCCGAATTTAATCTCATATACGAATTAACAAGATTTCTTCTTGTTCATAATCATTAATTCATAGTAAAATAATACTACCAACACAATCGACAATCCAACTTATCCAAATAGTTCAATACCATTGATAATCACATTCTAAGATTAACCACAATCTTTCCGGATTCATCCTTATATCGATGCATATTTCATCAAGAACGTACAAAGTCTTCCACCACAATCAACATAACATCGGTTCTAATCATCAAATTCCATGTTTATATCCAAAACCATATTCATAAACAAAACCACATAATCCAATACGTTCGAACATCTAGATCATCATCTAACTCGTAATCCAAGGTATATATCATCAAATTCTCCAACATACACTTCACATAACATAAAGAATCACAATAATACCACCCTAACCATCATCATAAGAATTAATCATCAATAACAACTTCAAAAATCCGAAAGTAAATGGATGGCTAAACCAACATACTTCTTAACAAATAAACATCCGTCCAAAAAAAACCGAGCTACAATCAGAGGGATATGAATATTTACTTGTATTGATGAACTACGATGAAGAACAATCGAACTCCTTCCAAGAATCATCATCAACTCTATGAACAAACCTCCAATCTATGCTCCCTAAGCTCATAACCGAGTTAAAAGAGCCCAAAATCGGCCTTGGAGGGTTGAAGGACGAAGAAACAAGGTGGAACTTCTCAAAATGGCAAAATGACGGAGTCTCACATATATATAAGCTTTCAGACCTTATGTATGTTACATGACCATCTTAACGTATGTAACATCCTTTACGTATGTTATCGGTCGTCGATAGCATATGTAACGCTACTCCAGAACCACTGCCTCATTTCGTACCTTGTATTATGTCAACATCTGTGCCATAGCGTATGTAACATAGAGTTGACTTGCTACAGTAATATATCCATTTACCGTACGTAATGTATGACTCATAACGTACGTTAACTTGGAGTTGACTTCTCCTGTCCACATCTGCGCCGAAAGTTGCGACACATCGGAACCTGTTCGATTCTCTTGATAACGTACGTTATGTAACACCCCAAACTAGGCGGATATTACAGTGCCGTGGACCCCCGACTGGGACCCACCAGGCGAATGAAATGTATTGAATTACACAATAGAAATGTAGTACCGAACCACATCAAAACATCAGTTACTCCGATGAGGAGTTTCAATTACAATACACCCAGGGAACACTGAATACATGTATATTTTATATGAAGATAAAATATACAACAGTGAACAAATGATAATCTAAAAGGAAGTGCAGCGGAAAATACACAACAAGGAAATGTGAATAAGGTGAAGAGACTGGGGACCCTACTAATATCACTGGGACTCCTCGCTGTCATCGTTCTCTTCCCGTGCTTTTGCCTTGCCATGACCTAAAAACAATATCCCCAGCGGGGTCAGTTAAACAGAACAACAATCCTTAAGAGTTGAAATAAACAGAATCACGATATATCTTAATTATGAAATTAAGCTGAAGAGGGGCATCATAGTATGCCCGTAATGGTATGTGCAAGTGCACAAGATGAGTGTCCGGACACACCCGCCCTTGTACCTAATTAGTCTCACGGAGGTACGTTACCGTGTGCACAATCCATTGTGTCGGTGAACCCGATCACATGACTATCATGTGCCCGACTAAAAATTCCACACATCCCCACCCGGCCACGCAATATGAACCCAGAAGGCCACAAGAACGAAAGTGACCAGTGAGCATTAGTGAATAACAATACGACAAAGTTCAAGAAGGACTCACCGAGATGAAATAATAATGAAATAAATGATAGCTCATTGAAATGATTGGAACCATCGTTCCTCGTGAATGAAATGATTATTTGACAATTACAAGTCTCAATACGGTTAATACATTATGAATGAGTTATGATTATGAATGAACAAAAACGAAAGGAATGAGTATCCTTTTCACCGAGTAAGAATTAACTTACACAATAGCGGTGATGAAATATCCTCTCTTTGAACAAACGCCCTTAATGGAGATATCGGTCGCTCGAACAACCTTGAATAACACAATTATCAACAACTTGCTTAATATACGAATCAATAGCGATCATAACCAATTCAAAAGGTCGATATAATAAATCCAAACTCATTGACGCATTTCGACAAACACCTTGAAAACAATCTCCCATCCTAAACAACTAATCCCATTTGTATCGAAAACCAACCTCTAATGAATGATCCAATCCACCAAAACACCATCAATACAATCGATAATCCAATAGGAAAACTCAAATCGAGTTTACGATAACATTAAATTGCAAAATCCAATTCCAAGTCAACCTTCAAAGTGTTCTTGGGAAAAACTTCCAACAATCAGATGATAACTTGGGTCTGGTACCCTGTGCCAATCTGGGTAATTAAGTGGAACTACTTTCCCATTTCTTACAATAGACCCCACAAATTCAACAAATTTGCTTTTATTAGGACCAATAGGTTTTCCATACCGATTGAATGAAAACTTCAGAGGCTGACTTTTGTTGTTAGAACTTATGGCATAAATGTGAGGCATATAAGTAAATCCTCTACTTTTATGTTGTTTACAAGTGGCATCTACACATACAAGAAAAATAAGTTTTATAACAATATTGAAAGAGACAAATTATATCATGTGTATATGATGTAGTATCATGTGTGATAATACCTTGGGACTCAACATGATCTGCATTTGCTAACTCGTTAATATTTTCATCCACCCTGTTATCTACACCAAGAATGGACTATTCGCTTCTTTTACTATTATTCGCATTCCTAACTCTCCGCCTTCTTGTTATTGCTCCAAGGTTCTCTAAATCAAGGTATGAAAACACAATACACGTAACAACAATCAACATATAGTAACTTAAAAAAGGGACAACCAATACCTCCAGATTGTACATTCTGTGCATCATTTAAATCATTAACTTCATTTGTACTTTGCCTTCCCCTTTTCAGTCCTCGAAGGTTATCTAAATTACGAAATCCAAACTCTGTATAACTAATAACAGTCAGAAAATATACATTAAGTTGGACAAGCTGACACATCAATATCGCTACATTTTCTAATCTATTTCATAACTTGAGAATGTAAATTTTGCTAATCGATTTAACCATTAATTTGTAATATCCGCAATTTTGATTTCCGGTAATTTTCTTTTTTTAGCATGAATCCGTTTTGACGACTCGCTTGTGGCCGTTTCGTCATTCTGAGAATGATTAATTATGCACTTTTTGCCATCCGAGTTCGTTTCGGTGTTGTTTTGTTGAGTTCCGTGCTTCTTAGCGACTTTTCCGCATTTGAGTTTGGTTCTTGCGAATCTCGTTCGAAACTGATTTTTCAAGTTTCCTGTAAGTCCGTTTAACTTTATTAGAAGTGTTGTGAACTTCGGTTTGGTTATTCAATCACGTATTGTGATTTTTGGGCGTTTGGGGCCATTTTGTAATTTACCCAAAGTTGTGGGTATCCGCATTCGTATTTGTTGTCTTGACCCTTTTCATGGTCGCGTGTGATTAATTGTTGCATGGTATTTCATTTCGGTTCGATGATGTTTTCCGCGAGCATTTCGTCGTGTTCGTTCCGTGCATTTTCGGAAATCGAGTCGTCAGGTCATGACGGCCAAGATCGCCGGACAAAGCGGCAGCACCGCCAAGTGCCGGCACCGGGCCGGGCGCGGCAGGAACCGGCGTAGTGCACGCTACTGCCGGAAGGCTGCGCATGCTAGCTCGGCAGGTGTAGCGCATGCTGCCGACCGGCCAGCGTACGCTATCGGATTTGGGCAGAGGGGGTTTCTGAGGTTCTGGACTTGGGAAGGATCGGCAGGTAGCGCACACTACTGTCGGTCGCAGCGCACGCTAACCGGCAGGTGTAGCGCACGCTGTCGGCTGGATAGCGCACGTTACCTGGTCGAGCAGTTTAGTCTAGAGGGTTACGACAGTAGTTAGCGCGCGCTAGATTCAGCCGCACGCTATCGTGGTCGGGCGGGCGGTGTCTCTCGGCGGTGTTTTGTCAAAGTTGCCGGTCATGCAGGCCACGGCCGAGGGTTCTGGACCGATACTGGCCGATAGCGCACGCTTGTCCGGGAAGGCTAGCGTACGCTAGCCTGGCCCAGTATAAATGTGACAGAGCAATCGCATTGTTGGCCACTAAGTATACTGGGTACAGCTTGGAAAGTGTTTTAAACAACAAGCTGTATTTATTTTAAATCTTAGTGCGTAGCGGAAGTCTTAAATACAGTAAGCTGCTATGGATACAGAAACTCGATGTGCAGTGTATACTTAAATAATCACAGTTTAATAAGACAAATAAGGCAGAAGGTAAATAACACATTATTTAAAGTGGTTCGAGGTAAACCCCTCTACGTCCACTGGTCCTCCACACAGGAGTAAAAAGTTTATTATAATTACTGCGTACAAAACTACGTAATTATAACAACACACAACCAATATATCGTTCACACAAATTGATATAAATATCTTAGCTTCAACCGTTCACGTAGATTGGTTTGAGCTAATGCTTTGACTGGCTTCTTCACACACAGTTGTGAAGCTTCGTCTTCTTCGATGCAAATCCTTCACACACAGTTCCGGAGAAGCAAAGATTACTCAGTCCACACAGGGCTGATCTGGGTTTGTTCAAAGGATAGAACAATATATGAACAACATCTTTGACTTTCCTGAGCTTCTAGCTGATGATGTGTTGTTCACTGTTTGAGCACTGTATATCTCTTAGATCTGAGTTGTAGTAAGCTCCTGGAGATATGTTTTGCTCTGATGTATATAATAATAACATTGTCACTTGGTAACTGATCTTCAACGCCTTGATGAGATATATATAGTCTTCTGAAATATATCCGTTGAGATAAATCCGTTGAGCAAGATTTCGTTCCAATGGGATGAAAAGCATGATCCGGATTTTGCCGGATTTGAAGATCTGTTTACTTACAGTATTTAAATACTTTATCTTTTAGTATTTAAATACTTCTATATCAACAGGACTTGACTTCTAGTGGGAACTGAAGATTCCTTCTTTGTCCTGTTGAGAGCTGTATGAAAGATCACTGTATTGTTGATTCGAGATGGCTTCCATACTTAGTCTTTATAAGACTTCTTTGCTGTACTGAAAGGTTCCACTATATGCTGGATCTTTGACAGGTCTTAGATATAGGTTGACACTTCAGCTTTTCGATACAGTTTCCTTACTATATTGAGGATTAGCTTATTGTCAAAACCTCTTATCATCACTATTCGATATAGGGATTGATTATCCTGGCTGTTTCGATAATGAATATTATTATCCCAACAATTTCGATACAGGGTATTTGTTATCCCAACAATTTCCCCATTTTTGACAATTTGCCAAGACTTTAAATCTTTCAAGTCTTCTTGATGATGCCAAAACCATCTTCAAGATATAATCTTCTTTGATGACTTCTGGCAGATTTCTTGGTCTTCTTGTCAAATGATCTGGATTTCAGTAACTTAGACTAATTTATGAACTGCTCGAAGGCGAGTTCGATACAGCTAAGACTTTTTACAACTTAATCTTATGATTGGCGCGCAGGCACAATCTTACAATGTATTCTAGATGCATACAACTGAAATTATGAACTGTTCATAGACAAGTTCGTACAGCTTAATTTTCAAACAAGTTTCTATACTTGTGATTGTTATCCCAACAATTTAAGTTATGTAATCATACATTAACACAGTAGATTACGAGTTGTAATCTTTCAAGATAGGCAAACATTTTTATTGATATTCAAAAATAGAGTACAAGGATTGCTGTTTTGAAAGAAAAATTACAAGCAAAAATTACAAGGATTTCAGCTCCTATAGTCCGCGTGTCTCCATGGCCTTTTCTCTGGATCATTCTCGGTTCCACGCCACCAGTGCTGTAGGGAGTCATTGCCTCGATCTAGGTATATTGCTCTACCTTCGTAGGATCTGTCAAAGGCAAGAATCCAGTCTTCTGGATGGGTGATCCGATCTCCTCTTCTATGCTTGGATTTCATTTGTTGCTGGAGAGGAACCTTTCCTTCTTCTAACATCTTCGTGAATTCTTCTGCAGCCTCCGCTAATGTTTTATAACCTTTGAAGATGGGGGATTCCCTGACGAGTTTAACAAAATATCTCATCAGTTCATTTCTCCTCCATTGCTTCACTTCTTCAGCAGTTGGATGGCGGTTGGTTGGCAGACGAATCTCAGAAGGTCTTTGGATTAAGCTTTGCCATGGGACATTAGAGTCATGGAACTCAGGTCGAGAACCTGAAATCCTGAAACTTTGTGCAGGAGGGGCTAGTTTATTCAATTCAGTGGTAATGCTGTCTTGAGCAGCATTAAATTCCCTTTCGTGCTGGAGCCTTGTTCTCCTTGCTGCTTCTCTCGCTTCTTCCCCCTTTTTGGCATCATCAAGACGTTCTAGGATCTCCAGTGCGGCGTCCTATTTTGTCTCAATGTTTGTCATTCTCTTGACAAGGGTGGAGATCACCTGTGACATATCTTTAATACTTTTGTCGTGGGCTCGAAGCTGGGAAGATGTTTCATTCATGGAAGATGCTGTCTTGGCCTCGGATATGCGCGTTTTAGATGCCTCTTCTCTCAGGAGTTGCTCTTTATTTATCTTGCAGATTCTTCAGGGCTTGCTTGAGGACTTTTGGAAAAACAGTGAAGGCTTCGACTATGCGAGAGACTTCATGCTGTAATCCAGTCATCTCTTCAACAGTAGAAGTGTGCATCCAATTCAGAGCTTTTTCCACTGAATACAGGGCATTAACTGCATCCTGGATAAAGACGGTTTGAAGGCCAAGAGCACGCAATCGCTCTTTCCTAGCAGCAGTGCTGGGAGATTCCGGCTTGGTAAAATATTCGGCTCCATTCAACCTCCTCAAATTCACGGTAGGGCGTGAATTGAGTTGGACATCCTCAGGTGTAGTACCGTCATCGGATTCCACGGTTGATGGGGCGGGAGCAGCTGTTGTGGGTTCGGCGGCAGGAGGTGCTGTATCCTCCTGTTGCGAAGAGGTGTGTGTAGACATGGGTACAGGAGGGACTGATTCCTCCTGTTGTCTGTCAGCTTCCGGCTGTTCCGGCAGAGGGACTGATTCCTCTTATTGGACGGCGCATGATACTTCTTCTTCTTCTTCTGCGGCAGCAGGCTCGGGTGCCTGTTCCGAAATAATTTCTTCTTCCTCGACTTGAGGGACTAATTCCTCATCGTCAGGAATATTCTCTTGCTGTGGCGAATGGGGCTCACTTCGGTTTGATGGCCCTTCATCATTCATGGTTTGAGAGGCTTCTCTGTCCTAAGCCTCCTCACGACTCATTCTCAGACCTACTTGTAAGGCATCGTCGTCGTCATCTGAGTCGTGGTCTTATTTTGGATCTTGGGGAGAGTCCTCGGACTTATCTTTTCCTTTTCTTCTGGCATCTGATTTTTGCAAAAGATGGCTTTCAATCAATTATTTGCAGTACAGATTGTCCCATTGGATCAGGGCATCAACCTCTGTCGAGTCCGTCACTTCAAACACAAATCTTTCTTCATGGCTCCAGTCGCTCCAGTTGTATAAGGTGTCGTATGGAGCTATCCGGTAGCTTTTCCATTGAAGGAATCTTTCATATGCATGATCAATCTGCAGAGAGAAGGGTTTTGTTGATAATAGTGTCTGGGGAGGGACTGCGTACAATGTCTGAGTCCGCTGTAGCGAGGGGTTCCTCTACAGGTGTGGGATCCTGTAGGGAAGAGGGATTCCTTACAGGGGATGGTGCCCCGAAGGAAGGTGGATCCTGTACTGGTGTGGAATCCCGCATAGGAGAGTTAGCTGTTGGCTCCAGAGGGGCAGCCGACTCCCTAGAGTCTTCCAAGTTGGGAGATGGCCGATCATCCGTCTTAGCCGCCAAAGGCTCAGGATCTACTGTCGATACAGTAGCGGGCACCTCTTCCACAGGGGTTGGGACCTGGGGTAGTTCTTCAGTGGGTTGTGCCACGGTAGAAGCTTCCTCGGAGGTTTTTGTGGATTTAGCTTTAGAAAGCCTCCTTAGCTTCCTTTTCGGCTTCTCAGCAGCAGATGTTGTCTTGCTGTGAGATCTTTTTCTTTTCCTTGAAGAATCCACACTTTGGGACTTCAAAGAAACATCCCTTGGATCTTCATACACGGGCATACTTCAGACGGATGGATGGTTGCAAACCAGAGTGCTCTGGTTATAGGCTGTAGGCTTGACGCCTCCTAAGTAGATCCGGGAGCTTATTTTCTTTGCATTTGTGGATTGTGAAATTCCGCATTTCGTCAAAATATGGTTTAAAAATAAACAAATGATTTCTTTTGAGTGGCAGGCTTCGACACTTCTTCCTGCAAGCGCTTCAAAATAATCTGGCACCAATTGACCTTTTCACAAGTCAAAATCGCAACCATCATTCTAAATCTCAGATTTGTGCACATTTCAAATGCACCAGTGCGATTCTCGATGATTCTGCAACAAAAATCATGCAAGTACATGTATGGCAAACAAAAATTTTTCTTGTTACAGGTGGTGTGAACCATGTCAACCATAGCTGAGCCGGTGAAAAGGCCATAATACTTGGTTATCAGCTCTTGAGACCCAAAAGTCTCAAGTTCTTCCATGGTCAGGCCATCAGCGGGCAGCCTGTAAATGTTCCGAAGAAGATCTCGATTGATGCAGATCTCCACTCCTTGAATGATAGCAGTGATGTCAGCGACGTAGCCTCCCTAGGCCAGCCACAGAAAACGAATGGCGGTGTTGAGGTAAAAGTCCTCAACCAAGTGAACGTCGTATTTCTCGGTGGTTTGACTCCCAAGGCGGTAGAGGCCTTACTGACGGAGTCTGGTGATGATGAACTCCATTGGTTCGACGTCATTGGTTTCAGAGAGAATACGCTCGATGACGACAGATCTTGAGAAGATATGTCCATCGATGATGTTGGAGGATTTCTTGAGAGCAGGAGAAGATGTCTGAGCAGCCATTGGTGATTCTCAAGAAAATATGAAAGAGATTAAGAGAAAGTTGCAGTAAAACACAGAAAAACTTGTAGGCTGTATTTGCTTGAGTGCTCTTAAATTTTGTAGAAAGCGTAAAGAGTCTCAAATGGCAGTATTAGTCCTTTTATAGTGGGCAGCGAAGTAGGGTTTACAGAGTACGAATGGTCAGATTTTAAGGGATGGGAGCCGGTTTTTGAAAAGAACGGTCACGATGAACAGAGTGTAACTGGTACACTTATCCATGGAATATTAAAATATGAGTGGGTCCCACTTCTGAAATTTGTTGTTACCCTAAATGCCTGAAACGGCAGTTTTAAATGTTAAACAATTTAAAAACATCGCGGCTTTTGAGATTCAGTTGTCCAGATGTCGTGTAAGGCGTTTAATGTAAATGATGTTTGACATGAAAACAGGGCACTTGGAGAAAAATTATTTTAAAATGAAATATTATAATATATATATACCGAATCAAAATCCTATAGTATGTGCTGTATCCGCGATGATACATCGTTCCCACTTAAAAGGTACATATAGGTTTTAATTCCATACAGCAACTTTTGGATTAATGCTGTATTCATGGGTCATACTGTATTCCCCCTTAATTATTGCACACGTCAGCTGTAAGATGATTCATATTTCTTTGTTCCCTACAATGTCAGACAAGGCCTGAAAGTGTGAGATAATTAATGGTGGATACTGTATTCTTGGGTCTTACAGCATTCCCCCTCAATTTTTGAGTAAAAGCAGTAAAATACTTACAGGGAGTCGGGCTGTAGCATTCCCAATTCTTGTCTAAGCATGTTGAATCTTGCTGTGTCGAGAGGCTTCGTGAAGATCTCGGCCAACTGAATATCTGTATGAACCTTTTCGAGCCGAACATCCTTGTTCTCGACATGATTCCTTATGAAATTATGCTTCATGTTGATATGCTTAGTGCGCGAGTGCAGGACAGGATTGTGCGTGATTGCAATTGCACTCGTGCTATCACACATGATTGGCGTCTATCTGGCTTCAATTCTATAATCTGACAACAGTTGCTGCATCCAAAGGATCTGCATACAGCAACTTCAAGCAGCATAATATTCTAATTCAGTCGTGGAAAGTGAGTTTGCCAATTGCTTCTTACTGAACCAAGAAACAAGTCTAGGTCCAAGAAAGTGACAAGTTCCACTTGTACTCTTCCTATCTATCTTGCATCCTCCGAGATCCGAGTCGCTATATCCAACTAAATCTAATCCGCCTTCTTTAGGATACCATAGTCCTACATCGACTATTCCTTTAATGTACTTCAGGATTCGTTTAGTTGTATTGAAGTGTGATTCTTTAGGTGCTACTTGATATCTCGCACACACTCTTACAGCAAACTAGATATCGGGTTTGCTAGCCATTAGGTACAGGAGCGAGCCAATAAGCTTCCTGTAGAGTGGTTGGTCAACCGGCTTTCTGGCTTCATCAGCACTAATCTGCATGGAAGTGCTCATGGGGGTTGGCGATGATTTGGAAGTGTTCATTCCAAATTTTTTGAGAAGCTCCTTGCTGTATTTTTCCTGGTTAATAAAAATGCCTGTAGGCAACTGCTTTACCTGCAAACCTAGGAAATAACTAAGTTCCCCCATCATACTCATTTCAAATTTACTTTGCATGAGATGAGAGAACCTTTGACACAAAGCAAGGTTAGTTGAACCAAAAATTATATCATCTACATAAATTTGCACCATAAGAAGATCATCTCCTTTCTGTATTTTGAACAAGGTCTTGTCCACAGCACCTTTCTCAAATCCATTGTCGGTTAGATACTGGGACAGGGTCTCATACCATGCTCTAGGGGCTTGCTTAAGTCCATACAGTGCTTTCCTCAGCCTGTATACTAAGTCGATGCCGTCTGTGTTGGAAAACCCTGGTGGTTGTTCAACATAAACTTCTTCGGCAAGGTCTCCATTCAGGAATGCACTTTTGACGTCCATTTGATATACAATGAAGCTCTTATGGGCGACAAAGGCTAAGAATATCCTAATGGCTTCTAGTCTGGCTACAGGGGCAAACGTTTCATCATAGCCTATGCCTTTTTCCTGTCTATAGCCTTGTGCGACTAGTCTGGATTTATTCCTTATAATAAGTCCATTTCGATCCTTCTTGTTTAGAAATACCCATTTGGTTCCTATAACCGATTGATGCGTAGGTCTGGGTACAAGATACCATACATTGTTTCTTTCGAAACCGTTAAGCTCTTCTTCCATAGATGTTATCCAATGAGAATTATTAAGAGCGCCTATGGTCGAAACAGGTTCGGACTAGGCTAAGAATACAACAATAGTGCACATGTTGAGTCTTCTAAGCTCGGATTGAGATTTCCATTCAGGGAATGATGATATCTCAGTATCTAGTTCTTCTTGTGCACAAAAGTACATTTCCTTGTGTACTCTGTATTCTCCTACGGGTAGAAACACCAGCATCTATGTTTCCAATGATCAGCTCTTGCGGGTGATCTCTCAACCATCTTCGGTCGGGTTCTAATTCAGGGTCCCGTACCATATTGAGAGTTCCTATAGATACAGCTTCATCTTGTACAGCATCAGCTTCATATACATCGATTCTTACAGCTGCGGGGTTGATTTCTAGGTCAACAACAGGTTCTATGGGAGTTGGAGGATCTAAGATAGAGAGATGTTAGATGTTCTGAGTAACATCTTCTACTCCTGTAGGGTCATGGTGAGGTTCGTCGAACACTACATGAACTGATTCCTCGATCGTCAGCTTCCTTTTATTAAAAATCCTGTAACCTTTGCTGACGGAGGAGTATCCTACAAATATTCCTTCATATGACTTCTCATCAAAGGTTCTAAGTTGATCCTTCCCATTATTCAACACATAGCACCTGCATCCAAAAATGTGAAAATACAAAACTAACGGAGTTTTGTTGTTCCATACCTTGTATGCTGTTTTGTTGTGGTGCTTGTTGACGATACAACGGTTTTGAGTGTAGCATGCTGTTTTGGTTGCTTCACCCCAGAAACGCTGTGGCAACTTGCTTGCGGCAATCATTGTCCTTGTTGCTTCTTTCAGCGTCCTATTCTTTCGCTCGGCAACACCATTTTCTTGAGGTGTACGGGCAGCTGAGTATTCGTGCTGTATCCCATTTTCCGAATATTATTACTCTATAAAGCGGTTAGTAAATTCTGTACCTCTGTCGGAACGAATGGACATGATACTTAATGCCTTTTCATTCTGAAGCTTTCTCAGGAGCTCGGGCAGCTTTGATGTTGTTTCCTTCTTCTTGCTTAGGAAAATTGTCCAAGCATACCTGGAGTAATCATCATCAACAACAAGATAGTATTTCTTACCTCCCAAACTTACCGGGTCTACAGGACCGTAGAGATCCATATGTAGCATCTCCAACACTCTTTGGGTTGAAAGGTAGGATTTGCTCTTCAGGGTTGAGTTGATTTGCTTGCCTTTCTAACAAGGTCCGCAGACGCTGTCCTTTTTGAATGACACGTTTGGAAATACTCTTACCATTCCCTATCTTGAGAGCTTGTTGATTGTCTTGAAGTTGACGTGAGACATCCTCTTGTGCCATAACCAGCTTAGATCTGCAGTGCCTTTGGCAACAAAGCATGGAATTGAGGAGCTCATAGGCTTCCAGTCAGCAATATACATGTTACCTGATCTGCTTCCAGTAAGCACAACTTCTTTGGTCTGGATGTTCTTGACTTTACAGCGATCTATATAGAATATCACCGAGAATTATTTATCACAGAACTAGCTAATACTAAGTAGATTGTACTGTAAGCCTTCAACATATGCAACATCGGTGACTTTGAATTTTCCGACAAGTAGGTTTCCTTTCCCTCTTGTTCTTCCTCTAGATTCATCACCGAAGCGAACTTTTGGACCGCGACCTTCTACGAAATCTTATAGCTTGCTTCTATCTCCGGTCATGTGCCGAGAGCATCCACTATCAAAGTACCGGGTGTCCTCCTCTAGGATGTCCTGTATGCAAAGAGATTAAGTAGATTTAGGTCCCCTTTGATTGTTGGGTCCATGTATGTTAGTTCCTTTAGGCACCCAAATTTTCCTGACAGCAATTGGTTTACTGTAGGTTACATTCGGTATAGTGTTGCGGTATCTACGTGGGGCATAAACGTAGTCGCTATAACCATGATGATTATTATGCATGTAAAATTCAGGGTTATTATTATTAGTCCAGTACGAGTGCCGTCTTGGAGGTGGAGCCATTTTATTTGGCCTAACAGCTTGCCTTCTGGGTCTCTAGTTGGATTCCCAACGCTGTTGTTGATACTGTGCGGACACCTGCTGTCTCGAGGAATAACGGGGCTCCTGTATCCAATACCTCGGCGTGATGTACTGATAGTACTGCCGTGCGGGTCTTTGGTATTTGGATACAGCCTTCTTTCTGAACGGCTGTTGGCTCTGTTGATATGCTCGAGGAGCATGCTGTTGAGTGCGCCTTTTAGGTCTGAATGGTTGGTGATTCCGCGTCTGGAATAGGATTGTGGGGGCGGAATGGCAGCCTTTGGTTTTCGCGGTGCAGCAGGTTCCTTCACAGGATTTGGGGTATGTTTCGACATAGGAATGGGTTCCACACCCCTGACAAACACTGTACTAGTTTTCCCATTGTTTGAACATGAGCTGTAGCTTAAGCCACTTTTATCATGAGCATGTTGCCCAGTGCTCAGAATTTCTTCCATTCTTTTGGACGATTTTTCGAACGATTTCAGAATGGTCTCAAGTTCATCTTCTCGTTTTTTGAGAGTTTTGACTTTGGCTTGAAGTAGAAAAAAATCATTTGTCTTGTTCTCATTGTCAGTTTTAACCTCACTTAGCTCATGAGCAAGTTGATAATTGCTCTCCATGAGTTTTTCAAAATCGACTTTGCTGGTTTCACAATCAATAGATATATTTTTATGATTTCTTTTCAGCAAGTGATTTTCATCTTTCAGCTCTAGGTTAGACAGTTGGAGCTGTATATTCTCATTTCTCAATGTCTCATGGGCCTTTTGAATGTTTTTAAATTCATTCATCATGTTTTCAAAAGTATGAGATGCATTTAATGGAATAGCTGAGGTTAAGCTTACCCCATCGTCGCTATCTTCTCCTTCCGGAATGTCCTTGGCTATAAAGCACATATATGCTTTATCATCGAACTCATCGTCAGATGAATCACTTTCAGTGACCACCTGAAGACATTCTTCTGATTTGGATGGTGCAGGGGAGGCTTCTGATTCTCCAATCATGGCCTTGAGCTTGTTTTTCCAGGCACACCTTTGTTCATCTCTCTCTTGTTGCTCGGCTTTTGGCAACCTTTGAACTTTGGGATGAGGACATTTCTTTGCATAATGTCCTGGTTTCCTGCAATTATAGCACAGGTTAGCATCACCGGATGAAGTTTCGGTACTTACCTTGTGGACAGGTTTGGGCCTGTAGGTAGTCTTTCCAGACTGCTTGATGAACTTTTTGAATTTGTGCATGAGAAGCGCCATTTCATCTTGAGACAGGCTGTCGTCGTCACTGTCGGCATTCTTGTGACTAGGCTTCGACGAGTTGGGCATGTTGTGTCGACGATTCGATACAGCGGCTAGTGCTGTAACCTTTGAAGGAGATTCTTCAGCTTTCTCTCTTATGTCAATATCATACTCAAAAGCTTTGATGTCAGAGAAGATATCAAAAGTAGATATTTCATTAAGATTGCAAGATACACGTATAGTTGTGGTCTTAATGTCCCATCGGGCAGGGAGAGATCTTAAAATTTTTAAATTCTTCTCCTTTTGGGTATAAATTTTGCCCAAAGCTTCAAATTCACCAACAATACCAGTGAATCTGAGGTCAAGTTCCTCAAGTGTCTCAATTGGTTTCATTTCGAAAGATTCAAATTGCTGAGTCGGTTTTGAAATTTTGTTTTCTTTTGAGAGCTCAGTTCCCTCACAAATCAACTTGAGTTTATCCCAGATTTCCTTGGCTGTTTTACAGCTCTTTACCTTTGAGAACGTGCCTTTATCAAGAGTGACAAATAACGCGTTCTTAGCCACATTGGCGAAATTGGCGCGCTTTCTTTCATCTGTGGTCCATTGTTCACGCTCCTTCTCGAGCATCTCAGCATGGGCTTGGACTTCAATCCTTGCGGCCGTGTTTACCTTCATGATCTTGATAGGGCCATCCTGTATAACAAAAATCATCTCTTCGTGCATTGCTGCAAGATGAGCCTCCATCCTGATTCTCCAATCATCAAATTCGTTAATAGAGAATGTAGGTACTTTGTTGATCATAGATGTATCCATGTGAGAATAAAGGAATGAAAAAGACTATTTTAAAAATTAAGTGATTTTGGATCTGATTCGGTTAAAAATACGACTGATTCTTTTTAGAATCAACCGCTCCGATACTACTTGTTGGCCACTAAGTATACTGGATACAGCTTGGAAAGTGTTTTAAACAACAAGCTGTACTGATTTTAAATCTGAGTGCGTAGCGGAAGTCTTAAATACAGTAAGTTGCTGTGGATACAACAACTCGATGTGCAGTGTATACTTAAATAATCACAGTTTAATAAAACAAATAAGGCAGAAGGTAAATAACACAGTATTTAAAGTGGTTCGAGGTAAACCCCTCTACGTCCACTGGTCCTCCACACAGGAGTAAAAAGTTTATTATAATTACTGCGTACACAACTACGTATTTATAACAACACACAATCAATATATAGTTCACACAGATTGATATAAAGATCTTAGCTTCAACCGTTCACACAGATTGGTTTGAGCTAATGCCTTGACTGGCTTCTTCACACACAGTTCTGAAGATTTGTATTCTTCGATGCAAATCATTCACATACAGTTCCGGAGAAGCAAAGATTACTCAGTCCACACAGGACTGATCTGGGTTTGTTCAAAGGATAGAAAAATATATGAACAATAGCTTTGACTTTTCTGAGCTTCTAGCTGATGATGTGTTGTTCACTGTTTGAGCAATGTACATCTCTTAGATCTGAGTTGCAGTAAGCTTCTGGAGATATATTTTGCTCTGACGTATATAATAATAACTTTGTCACTTGCTAACTGATCTTCAACGCCTTGATGAGATATATATAGTCTTCTGAAATATATTCGTTGAGATAAATCCGTTGAGCAAGATTCCGTTCCAACGGGATGAAAAGCACGATCCAGATTTTGTGGGATTTCAAGATCTGTTGACTTACAGTATTTAAATACTTTATCTTTTAGTATTTAAATACTTCTATATCAACGGGACTTGACTTCTAGTAGGAACTGAAGATTCCTTCTTTGTCCTGTTGAGAGCTGTATGGAAGATCACTGTATTGTTGATTCGAGACAGCTTCCATACTTAGTCTTAATAAGACTTCTTTGTTGTACTGAAAGGTTCCACTATATGCTGGATCTATGACACGTCTTCGATACAGGTTGTCACTTCAGCTTTTCGATACAGTTTCCTTACTGTATTGAGGATTAGCTTATTGTCAAAACCTCTTATCATCACTATTCGATACAGGGATTGATTATCCTGGCTGTTTCGATCCCGAATATTGTTATCCCAACAATTTCGATACAGGTATTTGTTATCCCAACACGTATTTTCACTCGTTTTTCATTTCCCTTCTTTTCTATCCGCGACTGGAGTTTCGGAGGAGGCGAAGCCATGTTGTTGAGCAACAAATCCATGAAGTTCTTGAGTTCATATCATTGATTGATCATCCTATAACATCCTTTGATCCAGCGAATCAAGGTTAGATTTCCTAGAACCATATATTTGAGAAATTTTGGGGTTTTCGGGTTTTTGTCCGATTCGTTCCGTATTGTTGATTAATATATGATGGGTTTGATTAATCTTAATATTATTCGTGTGTTTAACATCATTTAATCCATTGTTCTTCGTCGAATCAAGGTATATTTCTTGATTTCCTTCGAGTTGACTTTTTGGGGGATTTGTTCTTGATTTCATTTTCCATCCGTTTTTGATGAACCGATTGTTGTAAAATGATGTTTCTAAACATATCATATGGATTGAATATCCATATTTTGGTTGGGAATTCCATTTTCATGTTTTGTCGGGTCGATTCGTGTTCTTAGCCGTTTTGGGGGAAAGCCTTGAACTTTCATCATTTGTTACTCGAATTCAGCGGCTTTGGGTCGTACTTTGGAATTCATTTTTGTTTTTATTGTTGTCGTTTGTAGTTTATTGTTGCGGGTTGTTGTTCGGCGGAGTCGACGAGTTCGTATTCGGTCCAAGTATCCTCACTTCGGTCGATTCTCCGCGTTGTGATTACTCGAGGCAAGTATCTTGCCTATACATTTCATGTTTCGTAGGCATAATTGTTGGTAAATGATTTTATGTAAAATCCGGATGTTTAATGAATGTTAAAAAGTATCGGTATGTTCTCGATAAATGTTGTCTTTCAACAATAACTCGGATGCTTCGTGAATAAGTGTGTTTTTGGCCTATGTGTGTTAACTCCGTTGGTTGAAAGACTTATGATCACATTTAGTGAATGTAATAAACCGTATTCATTTATCGAGGATAACGTGTTGTTATGTGTGCTTGTTCGGTGAATATGTGACGGGTGATATTGGTTGTTACTCCTTTGAAAGGAAGTTGTGATGCTTAATGTTGCTTGGCTTGATAGTTGACTATTGTTGTGTGCTTGGAGGACCAAAATATTTTGAGATATTTTCAATTATTGCTTAGACCCAGGGGTCAAATATTTCTGAAAGTTTCAATTTAAAGGAAAGTGTCCTCGTTTTATCAAACGCAAGATGGTTTTCAAAGTCTCGATAATGGTGTTTGTACAACTTTTTGAAAATATGATACTCAAGATCAACTGGTGTTTCCAAACTGTTTTCAAAAGGTGGTTTTCGTTTTTTTTAAAACCTATCATTCCTGTTTGCGGTCCGTGAATGTATATGTGATATTCGCATTGTCGTTAAAATGTTAGCTCCCGAGTATGATGGAATTGGTGGTGTGAACGTTGAGTTGTTTGCCACGCATTTGTTGTGATTAGCCCTTTGTAAGAGGTGAGATGTTAGTCGCTTTGTGATGATTTGTGTGTTATCGCACCAGTACGAGCTATTGGAACTTGAGTTTGTACGTTTGTGTAAATGCATTACTGTTTCATGCTATTTTGTGATTATGTGCTGGTTATCGTTCGGGCCGTTGTAATCGTCGAACGATGCCGTGGTTGATGTGATTTAAGTATGTATTGATATGTTATGCCAAGTTGGCATCTCCGGTTTGTTGTTTTGTGATGTTATGTTCCATTGTATCTAGAATTTGTATATTTGGTATGCCGAGCTGAGGGGTTTCAACCGTGGTGTGCTGGGGGCATGTACGTACAATTGTCCTTCTCGTCGGTAACATGTTTCAAGCGTGGACCCGAGAGACACAGGATCCAGTTTTGCGAGTTGGGTTCCGAATCTTTCGGGGCGGGAACTTCAGTACAGATATCAAGATCGGCTCTAAGAGGCCGATGAGAAATGTTTCCATCGACTGCTTTTGTGTTGTTGCCTTGTTTCCGTTATTGGGAGTTGCGGGGACGACCTTCTTTTATAAGAGGTCGAATGTAATACCCGTATTATTTTTGGACTTCTACATTTCCTCTTTCTCAAGTCTATCGACTCGCTCGTGTTCGTTGATACTTTCTGAACTTGTTCTGTATTTCGGTTTCATCGTTCGAACGGGTTGTGACCTTGTTTCAGATCGATCTGTTTATCGTTGTGACTTTTATGAGTTCGGTCCGATTCTTGTGAACCTTGTTCGAAACTAACAACTTCCAGTTTCTACGAGCTCTTTTAATGTCTTGAGTTGAATTGTGAATTTCGGAGTTATTTTTTGGACCGTTGTTGTTTGATCATTGTTATCTGATCGTTGTTGTTCGATCGTTGTTGTTCTATCATTGTTGTTCAGTCGTTGTTGATCGATCGGGGTTTTCTGACTGTTGTTGCCTGATCTAGTACCGCGAAGAATCGTCGTTCACCGTTAGTTTGTTGTTTCGGGTGTGGCCAGATGGGTCACCGAGCCGTGCAATGCGAGACAGTAACTGAGAGATTTGGGGGATCGAGGTTGCGTCCCTGCTCCGAAAGGACACGTAGATTCCTATTGTGGTTTTTAGGATTTCGGCGTAGTCCGAATTGTTTGTGATTGTCCTTGTGGATCGTTTTGTGTTTATTTCTGTTTTCTCGACTGTGGCTGTTTCCTTGTGATAGGTGCTTTGTGTTTTGGGATTGTTCGGATAATCGACTTGATTGTATTATCTATTTGATGACGCTTGTCACTTGTTGGTTTTATTATGTTTCTACCGGTGGGGTTGTGTTGATCGTCGTGGAGCGTGTTTTCACACCGTATATTCCTCTGCGTTGCTTGTAACGTTTCGCCGTTAGGCGTAAGTTACGCGTTTCTTGTGTATCTCGTTGAGTTTTCCTGGCGGGATATTGCTTCTCCCTACTTGTTTTAAGTTTCGGGACGAAACTTCTTTTAAGGAGGGTAGTATGTAATATCCGCAATTTCGATTTCCGGTAATTTTTTTTTTTAGTGGAAATCCATTTTGACGACTCGCTTGTGACCGTTTCATCATTCTGCGAATGATTAATTCTGCACCTTTTGTCATCCGAGTTCGTTTCGGTGCTGTTTTGTTGAGTTCCATGCTTCTTAGCGACTTTTCCGCATTTGAGTTCAATTCTTGCGAATCTCGTTCGAAACTGCTGTTTCGAGTTTCCTGTAAGTCCGTTTAACTTTATTAGAAGTGTTGTGAACTTCGGTTTGGTTATTCGATCAGGTATTGTGATTTTCGGGCGTTTTGGGCCATTTTGTAATTTACCCAAAGTTGTGGGTATCCGCATTCGTATTTGCTGTCTTGACCCTTTTCATGGTCGTGTGTGATTAATTGTTGCATGGTATTTCATTTCGGGTCAATGATGTCCGCGAGCATTTCATCATGTTCGTTCCGTGCGTTTTCGGAAATCGAGTCGTCGGGTCATGACGGCTGAGCACTGGTCGAACAGGTGCGGCAGGCACTGTCGGAAGTGCTGGGCACTAGTTGGGCAGGCGCGGCAGGAACCGGCGTAGTGTACGCTACTGCTGGAAGGCTGCGCACGCTAGCTCGCCAGGTGTAGCGCACGCTGCCGACCGGCCAGCGTACGCTATCGGATTTGGGCAGAGGGGGTTTCTAAGGTTCTAGACTGGGGAAGGATCGGCAGGTAGCGCACGCTACTGTCGGTCGCGGCGAACGCTCACCGGCAGGTGTAGCGCACGCTCTCGGCCGTCTAGCACATGTTACCTAGCCGAGCAGTTTAGTCCAGAGGGTTCTGGATAGGTTGGCTAGCGCGCGCTAGCGTCCGCGCCGCGCACGCTATCGGGGTCGGGCGGGCAGGTCTCCCTCGGCAGGTTTTGTCAGTAGTGCCGGGTCGTGCGGGCCCCGACCGAGGGTTCTGGGCCAATACTGGCCGATAGCGCACGCTAGTCCGGGAAGGCTAGCGCACGCTAGTCCGGCAATCGCATTTTCACTCATTTTTCATTTCCCTTCTTTTCTATCCGCGGCTAGAGTTTTGGAGGAGGCGAAGCCATGTTGTTGAACAACAAATCCATGAAGTTCTTGAGTTCATATCATTTATTGATCATTCTATAACATCCTTTGATCCAACGAATCAAGGTTAGATTTCCTAGAACCCTATCTTTGGGAAATTTTGGGGTTTTCTGGTTTTTGTCTGATTCGTTCCGTATTGTTGATTAATCTATGATGGGTATGATTACTCTTAATATTATTCATGTGTTTAACATCATTTAATCCATTTTTCTTCGTCGAATCACGGTATATTTCTTGATTTCCTTCGAGTTGACTTTTGGGGGATTTGTTCTTGATTTCATTTTCCATCCGTTTTTGATGAACCGATTATTATAAAATGATGTTTTTAAACATATCCTATGGATTGAATATCCATATTTCAGTTGGGAATTCCATTTTCATGTTTTGTCGGGTCGATTCGTGTTCTTGGCCGTTTTGGGGGAAACCCTTGAACTTTCATCATTTGTTACTTGAATTCAGCGGCTTTGGGTCGTACTTTGGAATTCATTTTCGTTGTTATTGTTGTCGTTCGTAGTTTATTGTTGTCGGTTGTCATTCGGCGGAGTCGACGAGTTCGTAGTCGGTCTGAGTCTCCTCACTTCAGTCGATTCTCCGCGTTGTGATTATTAGAGGCAAGTATCTTGCCCATACATTTCATGTTTCGTAGGCATAATTGTGGGTAAATGATTTTATGTAAAATCCGGATGTTTAATGAATGTTAAAAAGTATCGGTATGTTCTCGATAAATGTTGTCTTTCAACGATAACTCGGATGCTTCGTGAATAAGTGTGTTTTTGGCCTATGTGTGTTAACTCCGTTGGTTGAAAGACTTATTATCATATTTAGTGAATGTAATAAACCGTAATCATTTACCGAGGATAACGTGTTGTTATGTGTGCTTGTTTGGTGAATATGTGACGGGTGATATTGGTTGTTATTCCTTTGAAAGGAAGTTGTGATGCTTAATGTTGCTTGGCTTGGTAGTTGACTATTGTTGTGTGCGTGTGTATGTGATGTGCCTCCGGGTAGGATTGTTGAATCTCCGGGATCCATACTTTCTAGTATGGGTTGGGTATGGCCGTAGGGTTATTCACCGGGTATGTCTTGTGGGGACTCCGAGGTTCGTGGCTTGTTATCCCGATGCCGAGATAACTGATGGAGTTATCGTCGGGTATGTCTTGCGGGGACTCTGAGGTTCGTAGCTTGTTAGTGCGATGCCGGGATAACTTATGGTTGTGGTTGTAATATCCGGATTTATTACTGTGTATTTCATCTGTATTCAGACCCTGTATTATTCGGATTTGTGGTTTTGATTATTGGAGTATGATATTTCTTGCATTGGCATCCTTGTACTTGAGTATAACAACATGCAAATTTTCTCATGCAAACTCGTGATAGCGCACGCTAAGAATGTAGCTTAACGCGCGCTATCGGCTATTACTAGCGCACGCTACGTATGTAGGAGTTGCGTGCGCTAGACACTGAATTATTGAGGTAGGTGGCTAGCACATGCGCCAGCTGGGACATGGGTCCGGGATAAGATTCCCGCGGACGAACCTGGACAGATTTGGAGTCAACGCTTATTAGCGCGCGCTAAGTATGTATTGTAGCGTGCGCTAATTAGCTAAAGTGCAGAATATTATAAATGAGACAACCACCCGTTTTGGCTTACATTTCCTTCGTCCATTCTTGATTCTTGAGAGGCCAGAGAGCTATAATCATCCTTCTAACACACATAGAACACATCTTAGCGATCCTTGAATATTGGTTATCACTTGTGAGTGATCATTGAAGAGAAGTAACACCTTGGAGTGGCACATAACCAACCGGAGTCGGATTCTACCTCGTGGTTCAGTGATTTCATCATATTAAGGTATGTTGATTCTATCTTCAACTCTAGATTCGTGTTATGGAGAATAAGGTGATCATGTTAATGAGATATTGAATTTCATTAGTGAATTATTCAACAACACCATGTTTAGAAGATTGGAATGTCTACGATTACGATATTATTGTTGGAACCTTGAAGTCGGAATCCTAATACTTCAAATGATGAGAGAAACATTCTGAAGTTAACAATCCGTATGATTTATGTTATCTTTGTAATCATGAATTGGAGGTGATATTATTTCGGTTATAAGAACTTAAAGGAAGAATCATCTTAAGAAATATTCTTTCGTATAAGTTGGAATTGTTAGTTCACCTCAAGATGAAGTCTGAATATGTATAATGATAGTAGAATCTAATACATCAACCGGAGATCACCAACTTCGCATGAGAATTGTAATCAAGACTGGTTATGGTGTTATGATGATTATACGTATACTTGCACCTCGAAGTTGTTATTATCCATGAGATCATTCATAAAGGTTATGAACATAACATGAAGCCGGATAACAAACATTAATTATTGAGGAATTCGCTTACTTCATCACCATTTGTATAATTTGCTGCCCTCCAGTGAACTGCCATGCACTCTTAGCGTGCGCTAAGCTACGTGAATTAACGTGCGCTATCGAGTACGTTTAGCGTACACCACGATTGGGACTTAGCGTGCGTTAAGTCATCAGCTGAGTCAGTCGGCTGATCAGTGAGGCACTTACCACGCCTGATTAGCGTATGCTAGGCTGTGTGTACTGCGTGCGCTAACGAGTAGCATTAATGTACGCTACATAGGATTCGTAGCGTGCATTAAGCTATCCAGACAGATTGCATATTAAAGACTTTCTACCGTAATTGTTGAATTGTTAGACGTTCGTTCAGCAAGAAATGAATTCTATGCTATTTCTTTTGTTAAGGTTCGAGCTTAACACGTGATTGATCGAAGGGGACGACCTTCGAGTATTTTGATATTCGTGGAAGTTTATTCTTGTCAACGAACCGAGGCAAGTACTCTAATTAGAATTGTCTATATTATGACAAGTATATTGTGATTGTATTGTGTATTATGTGTTGTGATTAAATGTCCACCATGCTTTGATCCGACGGGAATCATCATGGGAATCTATATCTGTGTGCGCTGGATCGTTGGACAGGTAGTTCCACCATGCTTTGGTCCGACGGGATCATCATGGGAATCTATAGCTGTGTGCGCTGGATCGTTGGAATACCATCAGTATGTTGAAACTGTTATGATATGATATGTGTTGTGAATATTTCTCGTTGGAGAAACTTGTTATGATATAATTGTTGATTATATCACTGTTGTATGATTATTGTACTTGTACTAGCATCGTTGTGCTAACCCCTTTGGGGGTGAACATTTGTGTATGTTCAGGATCCAGGAGAGCGGGGAAACAACCATTGGAGATGCATGACGACGAGGGTGCAGAGTGATGTTCCGGCCGGGTTTACTGTCTGTTGTTTGTTGGTTATTTCAATAAGTACTCATGTACGTCGTCAGTTTATAATGTTTGGATTTTAATGATGTAATAATAATAACTCTTCATTGAATATTTGTATTCTCTGTTTTGAACCAGATGGTTGTATTTTATTTCAGCAATTTCATAAATTGGTAGCTGTACCAGAAATACTTCGCCAAGTGGTGAATCAGATGACTCAGTTCGCTCATGTCGTGGACCGAATGCAGATGGCGGTGGGACTCCAACAGGGAGATGGACAGCAAAGGATCCCATAAATGGGAAATCGAGGTGACCGATGGTTGCAAGAGGTAGCGAAAATGCAACCGCCCAAATTTGACGGCTTTTCCGAGACTCCCACTTGGGATCATTGGTTGAAGGAATTGGAGAAATTTTTTGCTGGAATTAATTGCGCAGACGATAGGAGAGCTCCTATCGCCCAGTACTTTCTGATTGGGGAGGCATCCGAGTGGTGGGAAGCTATCCGACCTGTAGATCATGATGCTGATTGGACAGAGTTTAAAATGATGATGGGAGCTCAGTACTGCCCTCGTCCTGTGAGGGAAGCCAAAATTCAGGAGTTTTTCTCCGCTCAGCCATCAGACGAACCCATATCCCAGACGATTAAGACGTTTAACCAGCAGTTAGCATTTGTTCGACATCTAGTCAGAACAGATGCGGAGATGATGATTCATTTTGAAATGAGGATGAAACCAGAAATCCAGAGGTACATGTCCGGTTTTGAATGTACCACTCTCCGCCAATACCAGGATAAGGCGTTGGCGTACGAAATAAAAGAAGCGGCAATGGAGAAGTTTATGGAGTCGAAGAAACAAAAAGTCTCTGGTACTTTTACAGCAAGAACAGTGGGCCCCGCAAGGCCCAGTCTTCTTTTTCTTTCAAGAAACCTCCGCACCCATCTAAGAGCGGAAAGAATTACGGAACAATGTTAGCCACGACGGATACAGCTAGGAAGTGTTTTAACTGTGGTCGCCCAGGCCACCTTTGGCGTGATTGTTTGCGCACTCCAGTTACATGTTTTGACTGCGGACAGGAAGGGCACCGTGCGATGTTTTGCAAGGACACCACCAAGTACAATGGGACCCGTTCATCGCAGCCAGATCAGAAGGAAGCTAGTATCCAACAGACGCAGCAAAGTGTTCAGATGCCTCAAAATTTTGGCCGCGGACGAGGCAGAGGACAATGGGACCGAAAGGGGACATCGAGTGCCGGATCTGTTCCCCCACGTTTGTACGAGATGAGGAGGACAGACGATCAGGATGCTGCTGTCGCATCAGGTACTGTCCAGATCCTTTCCCAGCCAGTTAGCATTTTGTTCGATACAGGAGCTATGCATTCTTTTATATCTTTGTCTTGTGTAAATCGTTTGAATATTTCCGGTTTTCATACTTGTGAACCTTATGTTGTTGGTTTACCGAGTGGAGAGAGGATTGTCGGGAACTTAGAAACTAGAAATTTCCCTGTATCATTTGGAGGCAGAGAGTGGCTCTCAAATTTGATTGCAATAGAAATGCAAGGAGACGACCTGATACTCGGAGATGATTGGCTTAATCGATATGGAGCTATTGTAAACTACCGAAGGAGGAATATTTCGCTAATCGCCGACGATGGCTCCGAAGTACTATTTGAAGGATGGAAACCAGGAAGCTCAGGAAAGTTGATCAAAGCAATGAAAGCTGTCAAATTGCTGAAACAGGGCTGTACCGGATTCTGGTCCTATGCAATGAAGAAAGAAGACGAAATTATGGAACTTTCATCCATTCCTGTTGTTAACGAATTTCCAGATGTATTTCCTGACGAGTTACCTGGATTACCTCCACGAAGGGATGTAGAATTTACCATTGAGCTGGAACCCGGAGCTACACCAATTTCTAAGGCGCCGTATCGTATGGCACCTACTGAGATGTACGAACTGAAGAAACAGCTAGAAGAGTTATTGGACAAAGGCTATATCCAGCCAAGCGTTTCGCCTTGGGGAGCGCCAGTTCTTTTTGTCTGAAAGAAGGATGGATCGCTTCGACTGTGTAATGATTATCGAGAGCTGAACAAGATGACGATTAAGAACAAGTATCCGTTGCCACGGATTGATGATTTATTTGGCCAGTTGCAATGAGCAACAATATTTTGTAAAATCTATCTGAGATCAGGATACCATCAGCTGAGGATTAAGGAATCAGATGTTCTAAAATCAGCATTCAGAACTCGCTACGGACATTATGAGTTTGTAGTGATGCCGTTTGGTCTCACTAACGCACCTGCTGTATTCATGCAATTGATGAACCGAGTGTTCATCGAATATTTGGATAAATTTGTGGTCGTGTTCACATTCTGGTGTATTCTGAGAGCCCGGAAGAGCATGCACAGCATTTGCGGATTGTATTAGGACTCTTGAGAAACGAGCAATTGTATGCCAAACTCTCTAAGTGTGAATTTTGGCTGAAGGAAGTAACGTTCCTCAGCCATGTGGTATCAGCTAAAGGAGTCCAAGTAGACCCTCAGAAAATCGAAGCAATTATGGATTGGAAAACTCCAAAGAACGTGAAAGAAGTCCGAAGCTTCTTAGGACTTGCTGGGTATTATCGTCGATTCGTGGAAGGGTTTTCTAAAATTTCCCGCCCACTTACTCGACTCCTGCAGAAAACTCAAAAGTTTGAGTGGAATGAGTCGTGTCAGACTAGTTTTGATGAATTGAAGAAGAGATTGACGACGGCACCGATTATATCACTTCCACAGGGAACTGGAGGATTTATAGTTTACAATGATGCTTCGAACCAAGGACTCGGGTGCTTATTGATGCAGAATGATAAGGTGATTGCTTATGCTTCACGACAACTGAAACCTTATGAAGTGAATTACCCAACACATGATTTGGAGCTAGCGGCAGTAGTTTTTGCTTTGAAGATCTGGAGGCATTATTTGTACGGGACTCACTGTCCGATCTTTACGGATCACAAGAGTCTCAAGTACATCTTCAGTCAGAAAGAATTGAACATGCGGCAAAGAAGATGGTTAGAACTGATTAAGGACTATGACTTAGAGATTTTGTATCATCCAGGCAAAGCGAATGTAGTGGCCGATGCACTCAGCCGCAAGCCTGTTTCTATTTAGATGCTGGAGACTCTGACCTCCCAACTTAGCCTTCAACGAGAGATGATTCGAGAAGGAATTGAAGTGTGGTTACAAAGAGTCCAAGGACAACTGTGCGTGATGGAAATAACTTCATCATTAACCGAAGAAATCAAATCTAGACAGTCAGATGATTCTCTGATGATTCGGTTACGTGATGAAGTGATCAAAGGAAAGGCCCCTGGATTCCTAATTCATGATGATGGAGTTTTGAGATTTCAGAACCGACTCTGCATTCCCGATGTCGATGTTCTGAAACAGACGATTATGAAGGAAGCTCACAGTTCGCCCTATTCTGTCCACCCGGGCACCAGTAAAATATATAAGAACTTGAAGCAGAATTTCTGGTGGGGCAACATGAAGAAAGATGTAGCGGACTATGTTTCGAAATGCTTGACTTTTCAGCAGGTTAAGATCGAGCATCAACGGCCTGCCGGAATGTTGAAGCCGCTCCCAATTCCTGAATGGAAGTGGGAGGACATATCGATGGACTTTATCACCAGTATACCGAGAACCAAGACAGGAATGAACATGATTTGGGTGATAATTGATCGTTTAACCAAATCAGCTCATTTTCTAGTCATTAAGGACACGTGGGGACCAGATAGGTTGGCACGAGTATTTATTTCGGAGATAGTTCGATTGCATGGTACGCCGAAGACCATTATTTCTGATCGAGACGGCCGTTTTGTGTCTCACTTTTGGAAAGAAGTTCATAAGGCCTTGGGGACCGAATTGAACTTCAGTACAGCTTGTCACCCGCAGACTGACGAACAATCCGAGAGGACCATTCAAACGGTGGAGGATATGCTGAGGGCTTGTGCTTTAGATTGGTCAACTGATTGGGAAGTTCATCTACCGTTGATTGAATTTACCTACAACAATAGTTGGCATGCTTCCATTAAGATGGCACCATTTGAGGCACTATACGGGAGAAGATGCATATCGCCCCTATGCTGGGACGATTCATCAGACTTAATCGGGATAGAACCAGGGTTGATTGTGCAGACTCGAGAGAAGATAGCCCTGATTCGTGAAAGGCTGTTGACCGCCCAGAGTCGCCAGAAATCTTACGGAGACGTACGCCGTCGCCCTTTGGAGTTCAGTACGGGAGACCACGTACTTTTAAAGGTTTCTCCTACTCGAGGAATACTTCGTTTCGGAAGGAAAGGAAAGCTGAGTCCGAGATATATCGGACCATTTGAGATCCTTGAGAGAGTTGGAGAGTTGGCATACAGGTTGGCATTGCCGCCGTCATTGTGCCATGTTCATAACGTGTTCCACGTATCCCAGTTATGGAGGTATATACCGGATCCCAGTCATATCATTGATTTCGGCGAGATCGAAGTCGCGCAAGATGGGACGTTTGAAGAAAGTCCGGTCAAGATACTCGAGAGTCGAGTTAAGCAGTTGAGGAACAAACCAATCGTTTTGGTCAAAGTTCAATGGTCACGCCACGGAGTGGAAGAAGCCACATGGGAAACGGAAGATGGTATGAAGTCCAGATATCCCGAATTATTTTCATCTTGAGTTTCGGGACGAAACTCCTTTTTAGTAGGAGAGTATGTAATATCCGGATTTATTACTGTGTATTTCATCTGTATTCAGACCCTGTATTATACGGATTTGTGGTTTTGATTATTGGAGTATGATATTTCTTGCATTGGCATCCTTGTACTTGAGTATAACAACATGCAAATTTTCTCATGCAAACTCGTGATAGCGCACGCTAAGAATGTAGCTTAACACGCGCTATCGGCTATTACTAGCGCACGCTACGTATGTAGGAGTTGCATGCGCTAGACACTGAATTATTGAGGTAGGTGGCTAGCACATGCGCCAGCCGGGACATGGGTCTGGGATAAGATTCCCGCGGACGAACCTGGACAGATTTGGAGTCAACGCTTATTAGCGCGCGCTAAGTATGTATTGTAGCGTGCGCTAATTAGCTAAAGTGCAGAATATTATAAATGAGACAACCACCCATTTTGGCTTACATTTCCTTCATCCATTCTTGATTCTTGAGAGGCCAGAGAGCTATAATCATCCTTCTAACACACTTAGAACACATCTTAGTGATCCTTGAATATTGGTTATCACTTGTGAGTGATCATTGAAGAGAAGTAACACCTTGGAGTGGCACATAACCAACCGGAGTCGGATTCTACCTTGTGGTTCAGTGATTTCGTCATATTAAGGTATGTTGATTCTATCTTCAACTCTAGATTCGTGTTATGGAGAATAAGGTGATCATGTTAATGAGATATTGAATTTCATTAGTGAATTATTCAACAACACCATGTTTAGAAGATTGGAATGTCTACGATTACAATATTATTGTTGGAACCTTGAAGTCGGAATCCTAATACTTCAAATGATGAGAGAAACATTCTGAAGTTAACAATCCGTATGATTTATGTTATCTTTGTAATCATGAATTGGAGGTGATCTTATTTCGGTTATAAGAACTTAAAGGAAGAATCATCTTAAGAAATATTCTTTCGTATAAGTTGGAATTATTAGTTCACCTCAAGATGAAGTCTGAATATGTATAATGATAGTAGAATCTAATACATCAACCGGAGATCACCAACTTCGCATGAGAATTGTAATCAAGATGGATTATGGTGTTATGATGATTATACGTATACTTGCACCTCGAAGTTGTTATTATCCATGAGATCATTCATAAAGGTTATGAACATAACATGAAGCCGGATAACAAACATTAATTACTGAGGAATTCGCTTACTTCATCACCATTTGTATAATTTTCTGCCCTCTAGTGAACTGCCATGCACTCTTAGCGTGTGCTAAGCTACGTGAATTAACGTGCGCTATCGAGTACGTTTAGCGTACGCCACGATTGGGACTTAGCGTGCGTTAAGTCATTAGCTGATTCAGTCGGCTGATCAGTGAGGCACTGACCATGCCTGATTAGCGTACACTAGGCTGTGTGTACTGCGTGCGCTAACGAGTAGCATTAACGTACGCTACATAGGATTTGTAGCGTGCGTTAATCTATCCAGACAGATTGCATATTAAGGAATTTCTACCGTAATTGTTGAATTCTTAGACGTTCGTTCGGCATGAAATGAATTCTATGCTATTTCTTTTGTTAAGGTTCGAGCTTAACACGTGATTGATCGAAGGGGACGACCTTCGATTATTTTGATATTCGTGGAAGTTTATTCTTGTCAACGAACCGAGGCAAGTACTCTAATTAGAATTGTCTATATTATGACAAGTATATTGTGATTGTATTGTGTATTATGTGTTGTGATTAAATGTCCACCATGCTTTGATCCGACGGGAATCATCATGGGAATCTATAGCTGTGTGCGCTGGATCGTTGGACAGGTAGTTCCACCATGCTTTGGTCCGACGGGATCATCATGGGAATCTATAGCTGTGTCTATTTGGATCGTTGGAATACCATCAGTATGTTGAAACTGTTATGATATGATATGTGTTGTGAATATTTCTCATTGGAGAAACTTGTTATGATATAATTGTTGATTATATCACTGTTGTATGATTATTGTACTTGTACTAGCATCGTTGTGCTAACCCCTTCGGGGGTGAACATTTGTGTATGTTCAGGATCCAGGAGAGCGGGGAAACAACCACTGGAGATGCATGACGACGAGGGTGCAGAGTGATGTTCCGGCCGGGTTTCTTATCATTGTTTGTTGGTTATTTCAATAAGTACTCGAGTACGTCGTCAGTTTATAATGTTTGGATTTTAATGATGTAATAATAATAACTCTTCATTGGATATTTGTATTCTCTGTTTTGAACCAGACGGTTGTATTTTATTCCAGCAATTTCATAAATTGGTATCTGTTATTGTCATTTCCTTTATTCAGCGTTGTAAATTCTTATGTAAAGGATTTACGGCGCTGTAATATTCCCGAATATATTGGGGGTGTTACAGTGGTTTGGTTAAGTACGTATCTGTGCTTGTAGTCACGTGACTGTTGTAATGGTGACGTGTGATTTGATATAGTTTCCCTGTGGGCTATTCACTAGTGTTTGTTCTACGAGAGCATCTGAAGTCCGTGGCTTGCTAGCACGGGACGCGAATAATCTGTGGAAACAGGTTATTATGGTATGATCGGGTCATGGACCCCGTGTGTTGTTATCGTAATTTTGTTTTGGGAAAATGATTTTTGGGATGTGTCCCTAAATGTTTTCGAAAGGATTGACAATTCTTAAAATCCTAAATGTTTTCAAAACTCTCGAAATCATAAAATGTTTTTGCAAGATGTATATCGAGTTTACCCCCATCTTTCGATTTAACCGTTATGATCAAGTGATTTACCTTGGGAAGTATGTTTATGATTATCATGTCCCGTGGAGTATGATATGTATGGCCCGTTTTCGTATTTTATACTTGCAATAGCAAAACAGTGGAGTTTTGCTAACCCCCGAGTATTCGGGGGGTGGATGTCTGTATTGCATTCAGGTTTTGGAGCATAGCACAGGGTCGGCACGAAGGATGATGAAACATGATCGATACAAATCACATGAGGGCCTGTACATTATTGTTTGGTTTAGTTGTATTTTATTTCCGCTGCAGTATTCTTTCCCGTTGCACGGGAGTGTGTTGTATTCGACCCCTGCGTGGGCATGTATTGTAATTGAGTTGTATGTATTTATTGAAAGACCAAATTGGTCTACTGAGTCATTTTAGCCTTAAAGGCATTGTTGAGTTGTTCGATTTGTTACCAGCCTGGTAGAACCTTGAGGAAAGGTTCTACGGCGTGTAATATCCCTGAGCGGATTGGGGGTGTTACATAATCGCTTTTGTACTTTGCCTTCCCCTTTTTGTTGTCTAAGATTCTCTACATTATAAAATTCAAACATTATATAACTCAAAACAATGAAGTAAATATATAATAAGTTGAATAAGATGACAGATCAATATCGCTATGCTACATTTATAATCTATTTCATACCTTGCGAACATATATTTTGCTCATCACTTAAATCATTAATCGCTTTCGTACTTTGCTTTCCCATTGTCATTGCACTTTTCTGTCTTTGCTTTATTTCTACAATTAAACAACTCGATTAATGGGACAACTTATATTTTCAGCCAATATAATAAATGTAAAGTTATTGAAAATACATGGACACACAGTATGTATACAGATTTGTACCTCGAGGGTCAAGATACTGCTCATTGGCATTCTGATCTTTACTATTTGGAAGATAATCTAGAATACTAGTAAATCTTGGTCCACATTTCAGACACACAACATTATCTTTTAAGAATGCAAAAGACCGACCAAAGAATTAATGTAAAGATTAAGAAACTATAAAAAAGACATACATGTATATGTACTGTAACGAACCTCGATGACCACCATGTTGCTTACTGGAACCTCCATCTGTATTTGTATCACTCCAGCTGTCACCATCCTCTAAGGGTAAATGCAACCTTGTTTGGCCACTATTAGCAAAATTACTTCTTTGTCCTCTCGCCATTGCTATAAGATCATTCGTAGTAATAACGTGGCCCTTAACCATTTTTTTGCAATTAAGAATCTTTGAAAAAAATATAATGAGGAGCAATATAAGTAAAAGTATAATTTCAATAAGGTAAATTTTGACTGTGAATTCGTCTGATCTCATGTTCTGGGGAACGATGCTTTTTTTATCTGATCATTGACTCTTGATCACTGCACAATGTAAATATAAGAATCATGTGATGATATAATGGATAAGAATTTTGTAGATGAAAATTAGTCACTTACTCTATTCTAGACTTAATTTCTTCACAGTTAAAAAGCACGTATCTATGTGCTTTTTCTAAGGTTTTATTGTCTAGAACCAGTGGTTGTCCTGTGGACAGAGGCCGACCAGCCATTGATAATATTTCCAGGCCATCATTATTTGTGTGATCTCTTCCTCATTTCGACTAAGTCGATTATGCCTTGTTTCTACGTGATCATCAAAGTATAGGGAACAAAATGATAAGCACTCATCTGCTAAATAACCTTTTGCAATTGACCCTTTAGGTCGGCCTTTGTTGCAGACATAAGATTTAAGTGTGCTGAAGTACCTTTGACAATATAGAAAACAAAATATACTACAAAGTATTATGTTCAAATAATAAAAGAGTTTGACAAAAAAATATAAAGTTACCTCTCTGGCGAATACACCCATCGATAGTGAACTGGACCTCCTAATTTTGCCTCAGTAACCAAATGCACAGTTACATGAACAGTAATATCGAAAAATGCAGGAGGAAATATTTTTTCAAGCTCGCATAGTATTATTGATATATCATTTTCCATTCTAACCAAATCACTATGATGGAGTGTCTTAGAACACAATTCTTGAAAGAACTTGCACAAACGAATAATAGGTGAACAAACATAACTTGGTAACAGATTGCGTAGTGCTATAGGTAATAACTGTTGCATTAGTATATGACTGTCATGGCTCTTATTAATGGAAATAATTTTAGGCTTTAGCTGCACACATTTTGATATATTTGAGGCATAGCCATCAGGCCTTTTATGTTTTTCAATACCATGCAAAATTGATGTTGCTCATTTTTATCTAACTCAAAAGAAGACTCAGGTAACCATTGTCTACCATTTACATCTACGAAAGGATGAAGTTCGGGTCTTACACCTTTATCTTTCAAGTCCAGGCGTGCATTTTTATTGTCCTTAGACTTATCAGAGCTCAACAACGTGTATAAAATCTTATCACACACATTCTTCTCAATATGCATAACATCGAGATTGTGGCGAAATAAATTACTCTTCCAATATGGAAACTCAAAGAAAATACTCTTTTTCTTCCCGCCATAAGGCAAGCCTTGGGCACCTATTAGTTTCCCAAATTTATTTTTAATGTGTTTTACTTCATCAAACACCTCTGAACCTGTAGGATAAGGAGGGGCTTCTCTATGCTCCTCTTTCCCGATAAATGAGTGTGTATCATTACGATAAGGATGGTTACTAGGTAACAGTATTCGATGGCACATGTAGCATTGCTTATGGGATTTTTTCAAATACTCCGAGTTCGTGTTTTGAAGACACACTTGACATGCATATTTTCCTTTAGTACTCCAACCTGAAAAATTTGCAAGACCAGAAAGATCACTTATAGTCCATAATAATACCACATACATTTGGAAATTTTGCTTTCTTGAAGCTTCGTATGTCATAACACCTACATCCCACAATTCCTTTAGTTCAGCAATTAAAGGTTGCAAGTACACATCGATGTTATTTCCTGGTTCACTTGGACCATGTATAAGTGTAGACAACATACAATATGAATTCGTCATGCACTCTCCAGGTGGTAAGTTATAAGGCATTAAAACAATTGGCCAAGTACTATGGTTAATCATCATGCTTCTGAATGGACTAAATCCATCAGCGAACAAGCCTAATCTTACATTTCGAGCATCCTTAGCGAAATTTGGATGATTGTAATGAAATGTCTGCCAAGCTGGAGAGTCATCTGGGTGTCTCATGATACCATCATTTATGCACTCATATGCATGCCATGCAATATGGGATGCAATTTTAGTTGTCATGAACAATCTTTAAAGCCTTGTATTCAAACGAAAATGCCAAAATGACTTGTTTGCCACTTTATTTTTCTTTTTAGTCTTCTTAGAGTTTTCAACGCTTGAAATATCACCTTCTAGAACTTTCCACCGAGACTCACCGCAAGTATCACAAAGTGTTTTGCTTTCATTTACACACCAATATATCATGAAATCATTTATACATGAGTATCTCTTTTGATAATGAAGTCCCCTCTCTAAATATTTTTCTTGTTTCATAATAATTTTTTAGAAGTTGGACTCCATCTGGAAAAGATACTCTAAGTAAATCTAGCATCATACAAAATGACCTATCACTCCAGTGCCCAAGGCACTTTATTTGATGCATGCGAATAAGGAAAGAGACTTTCGAGAACTTTTTGCATCCAGGATACAGTTCCTGTTCAGCGTCATTAAGAAGCCTACAGAACTTTTCAGCTTCTTCATTTGGTCTCTCACCCACGATATCATAATTAAATTGCATATCGTTATCATCACCAAACATAGGAAATTGATCATAAATCAACTCACGCAAATTATCAGACGTACCTGCACAACTGCTATATGCATCAACTAAGGGCACCGTGTAATATCCGACAATAATTCTTATCTACTGTTGTATTATTCGGATAATTTGAGCACTGTTGTAATCATGTTACATTCGGTTAATGTTTATTGATGTCGGGATATATCTAAATAAACTTGATTATGACTATCATTCACATTGTGGTTGATTTCTTGACGTTGTGTAGATTGTTACATTTTTAGGATAGATTTTTTGTGTGTTTAACGTACGCTACGGCCTTAACATAGCGTACACTAGATTGTTTTCTTTACGTATGTAATGTAATGCTGGTGACGTATCTAATGCTTGGGAATCTTATCTGATCTCACTTTCGGCATGGGGGGGCGGACATGATCCGGATAAAATGGCATTTTCGAGGTAGCCAAGTTGACATATATTATGTGCGTAATGCTCTGGCCCACAACGTACGTAATGATTTTAGTGTTTTGAGAGAGTAACATCTGGAGACATACTACGTACGTAACACATTCAGTATAACATACGTAAAGGGGTTAACGTACGTTATCCTCATGCGATAACATAGGTAACGAGCTGGGCAGTTTATAAAAAGAGAGCTTGTGTCTTTCATTTGCACGTCCAAACTCCGATTTTTCTCTCCTTAAATCGTCCCTCTGCCTCACTAGACCGATTCTACACCTTTCCAACTTGTGTTTGAGCTTTGCATTTTGGATTGGAGCTTGTTGATTGGGAGTTTAGAGTTGTTTCTTGATGCTTGGAGTGCTTGTGGTTTGGAGATTTGTTCTTTATTTTTAAAGGTATGTAGTACGATTTTACTCTCTATTTTCGTAGTCATGATGTTAGTAATATAGTATACTACACCTAATGTTGAATTAATCAAGTAAAACATGTTTGTAGATAAGCTTTTAACAACTTAGTGATGAATATAGTAATTAAGGGTTTGGAATGATGTGTTCTTGATGTTTTAATGGTGGTAATCATGTTTAGTAGAATCACACTCTTCTTGATGGACTATTAACATCACTAGGACAATAATAATCCTTAGCTTCATTGTAGATAGGTTTATTGTTGCAATTGTTGTCATAATATACTAGAACACTTTGATGAATGTTAGAAGATTAAGAGTTATGTTCTTGAACCTAAGCTAGGTGAATTCATAGGTGTGATAATTGATTCTTCAGGTTAGTAAGAAGATTATAAGTATGGTGTGATATGAGATAATCTTCATAATTATGATATGGCCTTGTAACTGAATGAATTTAGTATAACCTTATGGTAAACTACTATATTTAATCTAAATTAGACATAGTGATGAACAAAGTGGTGCAGATTTTCACTTTCAATCATCCGTGACGTGCTTGATAGATTTAAAGGTTATAAGATAATAATTGCATCATATGATCTTGATAAATTCTTAGTCATAAAGAATCATTCGAATATTCGGTAATGTCTTGTAAACCGATTATAAGAATGAGTTAAGGTAAATAGAGTTCTTGGAATAAGATTTCGATGTTTTGAGATAGTGAACTATTCAAATAGAATTTAGGGTGTCTTCGCACTAAATTAGATACCAATGATTATATGGATGTGTTATTGAGTGAAATGTATTTCATTCAAGGTTGATTGTTCGAGTAACCGATATTAATCGTGGACCGTTCGTTCGTTTCGACAAGGGAGGATTATTGTTGTCTCCGTATTGAGGCAAGTCATCTTGCTTGGTTATAATAATGATTAGATTCTTGTGATGATTATACATTTCATGTATATGAAACGGTTATGAATTTGTTACTCATAATTTGATATTGTTCTTGATGATATTCCGTTTCTCATCATGGGATTGCATTCCCAAGTTCGTCACTTTGAATCATTGATCTCGTTGATCCTTATTGTCACTTCGGTGAGTTTCTTGACCCTTAATCGGATATGTGATTTGTTGAATTTGTTGTCATGTTGTATCGTGATATATCTGAAATCATATATGCTTGCCGATTGGTTATTGTGTAAGATTTTTATCCAGGCACTTATATAGTCATACGTGGAGGTTTTCCGTATTGGACTGTGCACATGAGACGTAGTTCATGAGGCTAATTAGGTACATTATCACACGTATATTATGGATTCCGTATACGGGGTGGACATGTACATGGACACTTCCGGATCGGGCATGCTGTGATGTCCATCTTGAGCCATATTGTTTGATCGTTCATAGTCCATGTATGATTGGATATATTCGACGGTTTGTGACTGAATGTTCATACGCCTGAGGGGTATGTTCAATAGTCGGGATGTTTTCTTTTAGACCTAATATATGTGAATTGTATAATGTCGGGAGAATCATTTATCATGTATATCTGATCTTGTATTTTGGGCGAAATACTTATGTTGTATTTTAGGTCGAGGCGAAGGCAAGGCACGAGAAGAGCATGGTGACGGCGAAGGGTTCAAAGGATACTAGTTCAGGGGGCCCAAGTCTTTTGTTTCCGGTTATGTTTGGACCGTGTAACGTTACTTTAATTCCGCTTTATTTAAACTATTGTCCGGTTGTATTAATATTTGAAGTATATTCCATCTCCATATGGTTTATACTTGTATTTCGGATCCTGTGTATCATAAGGCCGTTGGCCATACCATTAATAAACTCCTAATCGGGGTAGTGACTATTTATTGTGGTTCGGTATCACAAGGTAATACTTATTTAATCTGTATTTTGGTATCGCCTGGTGGGTCCTAGTGTGGGGTCCACGACACTGTAATAGCCGCCTTTTGGGGTGTTACAGAAGATGGTATCAGAGCATTGTTTTCTCTTTATGAATCGTTGTGAAATGAACTAGTATCAAGAGACCTTCGTGTCACGTGTGACCTGTGTAAGCGCCTGACCCTACGAGCCAAATACGGTATGTACTTTATGAGCCATGATTTAATTACTGGCATGATATTTATACCGGAATGGATCTCTTTGTTGATCTTGTTATTTCGAGGATTTATGGCAGGATTTATCTGATTAATAATTCGAGGTAAATTCTGGATTGATTATATAATTCAAATTGTTCAACTGAACGTTGATATAATATTCTGTGTGATACTCGTAGTGTCGATAATTCATTGTGAACTGTTTTCTTGAATATGTAATTCCTTGTTGCTATTAACTTATCATGAATTTTGATTGGTATCATGAACTGTACTTATGGTTATCATTATGGTTTGATTCTTTCAGTATGGAAAGAAATCTGAGAGGCCGTGGCAGAGGGGGACGAGACCGTGGAAGGGGCCGAATCCTGATACCACGAGCCAACAGGTGCGCGAATGTGGAGCATAGTTCCGCATGTAGTGATTCGCCTTATAGGGACCAATCGCACCATACTGGAGGCGAGCATGCGCGTGTCGATCCTTACATTGTGATGCAGAATGATGGCTCATATGACCCAGATGGGTCAATTAATGGAAGCTATGCAGAGAGCTACTACTGGACAGCAACAGGGGCCTCATCCTCCACCTCCTCTCCTTGGCAGGCCCGTGAGTCGGATCATCAGCGACATCTCTCGCTAGCGACCCCCGACCTTTGAAGGCTCCTCTGAGCCTGCTGATATTTTACATTGGATTGAACACTTTGAGAAATTATTCGAGATGGTGGACTGCCCAGAAGAGAACCGCGTCTCTGTAGCAGCGTACTATCTTAGCAAGGGCGCTCACACCTGGTGGCTTTCAGTGAGGCCAGCAAATGGTGTATATACTTGGGAGGAATTTAAAAACATCATTCTAGACCGCTACTATCCAGGGCCACTCCGTGAGGCCAAGCTGTCGGAATTGCTGAACCCAGACCCATCTGAAGACGATGATGTACTATCTGTTGCCGAGAAATTTCAAGCACTTCTTCCTTTCGCCTTGTCGATTGTCCGAACGGAGGCTGATAAAATCAAATATTTTCTCAATAGGCTTAAACCCCGAATGAGAATGCAGTTGTTGAATCACCACTGTACAACCCTACCGGAGTTCATCGAGAAAGCTCTGGAGTACGTACTCACCGCGAAAGAGATTTCTATGAAGCAACCACACACCAACAACGAAAGATCCAGGATCCAGAACCAGACTAACAGTAACCAGTGGACATTCAGGAAGTCCCAGTCATTGCCGAACCCTTATGAATGACCACCCATGGCATCAAAGCCAGCTGGATCGCACTCTCGACCGGTCAACTCATCTGTTGTGTGCTATAACTGTGGGGACCAGGGGCACATCAGCTCCAAATGCCCGAAGCCGGCCGTCGCATGCCATGCTTATGGGAAGAATGGGCATCATGCCTGTTATTGCAGGAATGGACCGGGACGTGATCCAGTAGAATCTCATGCTCCAGTTCAGTCTTCTGTCCAGAACCGTGTACCTCCGTCCACTTCTTATCAAACTACCGGGGCAAACCGAGGGATGGGCTGTGGAAACCAAGCTAGTACATCTGGTGCCGGAGCTGCGAAACCTAGGATTTACGAGATGAAAAAGGCAGACGATCCCGAAGCAAGCATGATTGCAGGTACTCTCGGGATCCGATCTCAGCCCATCTGTGTTCTTTTTTATACTGGTGCTTCAGACTCCTTTTTATCTGCTTCTTGTTTGAGTCGTTTTCAAATAGATCATGTTACCAATTGTGAACCTTATATAATTGGTCTACCCGATGGTAGAAGGATTGTTGGGAATAGTGAAGTGCAGAATTGTCCGATTCGCATGAACGACCGTGAGTGGTTGTCAAACTTAATTGTGGTCAATTTGCCTAAAGATGATGTAATATTGGGTTTCGATTGGATGGATCGTCATGATCGTCAGGGTGATAATATCAGACGTTCTGGGAGAGTCATCAGTGCTATGAAAGCAGTGAAATTGCTTAATCAAGGGTGTATTAGTTATTCGTGTTACATGACAAAAACAGCGGATCGACCAGTTGAATTGGCTGTTATTCCAGTAGTCCGGGACTACTCAGATGTATTTCCAGATGAGTTGCTAGGATTACCTTCACATCGACAGGTAGAGTTTACTATTGAATTAGAGCTAGGTACGTCCCAGCTTTCGAAGGCACCATATCATATTGCTCTGACCGAGATGCAGGAGTTGAAGAACCAGATTGAGGAGTTGACTGAGAAAGGCTATATTCGACCTAGTGCGTCCCCTTAGGGAGCACCAGTGCTATTTGTATGGAAGAAAGACGGATCTCTGCATTTGTGTATTGATCACCGTGAGCTAAACAGGGTAACCATCAAGAACAAATATCCGTTGCCTCGTATTGATGATTTATTAGATCACCTTCAGGGAGCTGCTATGTTTTCCAAGATCGACTTGAGGTCCAGTTATCATCAACTAAGGATTCGTGAGTCTGACATTTCGAAGACCACTTTTCGTACTCACTATGGGCATTATGAGTTCGTAGTGATGCCTTTTAGACTAACTAATGCACCGGCGGTATTCATGGAGTTGATGAATTGGGTTTTTATTAATTACCTAGATCGCTTTGTATTCGTCTTATTGACGACGTTCTGATTTACTCTCGTGACCATGAAGAGCATGAACATCATCTCCATCAGGTTATCGATGCATTGAGGCGAGAACATCTTTATAGGAAATTTTCTAAATGTGAGTTTTAGATGCGAGGTTATCTTTCTCAGACATGTGATATCAGCCGATGGGGTGAGAGTGTAACACCCCCGAGTTATTCAGGGATATTACAGCGCCGTAAGCCCCGCCGTGGGGCCCACAAGGCAATACATATGCGTAACCATAAATTTTGACCGATAAGGTCTACACACAAAGAAATGAAAACGATACAAAGGTATTCGAAACATAACCAATGTATTCACGGACATCACAATACAATTCAATACTTCGGCAACACAGGCCGGAACATCAAGGGAAACGGAAAACGATACTCGAGTATTCAAAAGACAATCCAGTACAACAACACTGAACCGGAACTCCAACCATAAATGGAAGAAAGACACAGTATCACACTTGCCCACCATCTTTATGCCGACCCGATACCTGCCCGTCCGCTCTCCTGGAACCTGAAATACATGAAACGTATTTCCCCCATAAGGGGTTAGCCGTCGAATAGCTAGTGCAAGTATAACAATATGAAACATAATACTTCTCGACAATAAAGTAATGTAATCCGTCAATTCATCAATATCCGTCAATTCATCAATATCCGTCAATTCATCAATTTAAGACTAGTATTACGGAATAAATAAAATCTCAAGACGTATGTGAATGCAGTAAAATGGGTTCGTTCATATCATACGCCGTTACATGTAGGAATGCCGTCAAAACGTTTTGTTCATTACATGCCAATATTATTTCATATGAATGCCGTAGAAACGGTTCGTTCATATCAACCATGGAATCGCACTGAGGCTACGAAACCCTCAGAGGACCATAGGCCCGTCCTGAGTGGCTAGAAATAATCATATCATCAATATTTCATACTTTCAAAGTCGAGAACGTACAATCATAAATGTATACTTGCCTTTGAGACATCGAGAAATCGAACGGAGGAAAGGTATGAGTTCGGTAGGTCCGAGAACGCGCTTCCGGCACCTAAACGATTCGCAAGGAATATTACAATTAATTATCCATACTCAAATTATACGAAGAGACTCCCGAAACTCGTCTACGATTCCAGAAAATATACGGGTGGATAACTAAATGTTGAGAAATCGCCCAAACTCCCACAAGTCCGAAAACGGCACAATCCAACCCGTAAAATCGGAAGAAAACACTCATATGGTATAGATATATATCAAAATCTCAAGGTTCTCAAGCTTCAATCGGACAAAACGGACGAATCTACGAAAACCCCCAAAATCCAACATAAAATTCAAAGTGTTCTTGAATTAATCTTTCAATAATCCGATGAATACTCAAGCATGTCCATAATCACGCATATATCACATCATACACCATGACTTTATCATCCAAAACGTCAAAACCCACACGAAATCGAGAAGTCAAGGTGTCGAAGGAATTACCTCTTGAATATCCAAGCTCTATGATCCAAGGAATACGCGATAGATCGACTATCCGGGCTTCCCAACCGATTGAAAGTGGTAAATCTTCAACACACAAGTGATAGCTATGAAGAGAATTCTTCCCTCAACTCTCTCTCTCGCGATGGAAGAAGAAATGGGGAAAGAATGGCTGAAGTCTCGCTTAAAAAGCCGAATTATGCAGTTGACCGCATTGTGTGCCGCGGCTCAGCATATGTGTGCCGCAGCACAGGCCTAAAAATTGTTCCCAGGTTTCGGTAGTGTGCCGCGGCTCAGCTCAGGTGTGCCGCGGCACCGAGTACAGGTGGGTTTTGGCTGGGGATGCAACACCAGTGTGCCGCGGCTCAGCATAGGTGTGCCGCGGCATTGGCTCGGCAGTGTGCCGCGGCTCAGATCATGTGTGCCGCGGCCGGGTACACTTTGCTCGGCCAAAAATAGGAAATGTGTGTGCCGCGGCGCACACTCCTTGAGCCGCGGCTCACACCCCCTTCCGGTCCTAAAATGATGGAAAATGACCCGGAAAGAGAATAAAAGCAATATGATTCAATGTCTGGACAACAATAACTCGAAATAGAAATACGGGAACCCCAAAACGGTGGTTCCAAGCAATGATTACAAGGGTTCGCTCAACAATCACGATCCGAAGAATATGAAAGGTTTGAAATGACATGACTTTCGACCGGATATTACATTCTCCCCCTCTAAAAAGAAGTTTCGTCCCGAAACTTAAGAAATAAATAGTTCGGGGTATTCCACCCGCATCTTCTCTTCCATCTCCCAAGTCGCCTCTTCGACCCCATGCCTCGACCATTGTACTTTAACCAGTGGAATGGTCTTATGCCGAAGCTGTTTCTCGCGACGCTCAAGGATCTTCACGGGTCTCTCCGGAAAGGTAATATCCTCGGCTACATTAATCTCACTGTAGTCGATAATGTGGCTCGGATCCGGTACGTACTTCCTCAATCAGGACACATGAAAAACACTATGGACGTGACTCAAAGTGGAGGTAATGCCAAGCGATAAGCTAAGTCCCGACTGGCCCAAAATCTCAAAAGGTCCGATATACCTTGGGTGAGTTTTCCCTTTTTACCGAAGCGGAAAACTCCTGCAGTCGGTGATACTTTGAGCAAGACATGATCCCCACTTCAAACTCCAAGGGCCGACGACGAGTATCGGCGTAGGATTTCGACGACTACGGCGGTCGTGTCGGTCTCGGATGATAGAAATCTTTTCCTTGGTCTCCAACAACATATCTGGTTCCGTCCCAACTAGCTCAGAAGCCTCGTCCCAACATAATGGCGACCTACATCGCCTACCATAGAGTGCCTCGAAGGGTGCCATTTTGATCGACGCATGCCAACTATTATTGTAAGCAAACTCGATCAACGGCAAGTGAAGTTCCCAATCGTTACTCCAGTCTAAGGCACAAGCCCGCAACATATCCTCCAACGTCTGAATCGTCCTCTCTGTCTGACCGTCCGACTGAGGATGAAAGGAGGTGCTCAATCTCAACTCAGTACCCAGAGCCTGATGAACGGCCTTCCAAAAATGCGATACGAAACGGCCATCTCGATCAGAAACAATGGTCTTGGGGGTACCGTGTAACCTCACGATCTCAGCGATAAAGGTTCGAGCCAATCTATCCGGTCCCCAAGTATCCTTAATACCCAAGAAGTGTGCAGACTTGGTCAATCGATCGACAATTACCCAAATCATATTCATTCCAGCCCGAGTTCTCGGCATGCCCGTGATAAAATCCATTGAGATATCTTCCCACTTCCACTCGGGAATGGGGAGTGGTTTCAACAACCCCGCCGGTCGTTGATGTTCGATCTTGACTTGTTGACACGTCAAGCACCGTAATACGAACTCCGTAACATCCTTCTTCATGTTATTCCACCAAAAATTTCGCTTCAAATCTTTGTACATCTTACTCGTCCCGGGGTGGATTGAGTAAGGCGTAGCATGAGCTTCTCGGAGAATCCTCTGTCTCAATTCCAAATCATTCGAACGCAAAGCACGCTCAAATCTCAAAATACTATCCTCGTGCACCATAAAGCCGGACCTTTTCCTTTAATCACATCTTCCTTGATTGAGAAATCATCGGGTCACTCCACTGTTTCCCTTTGATATCGTCAACCAAGGACGAAGTAATTTCGAGAGTACACAATTGTCCCTGTACTCGCTGAAGCCACACTTCGATCCCTTGTTCAATTAAATCCTGACGAATCTTCGTCTGAGACGTAAGAACCTCAAGCATTTGAAGAGATGCCGATTTGCGGCTCAAAGCATCCGCAACGACATTGGCTTTCCCGGGGTGGTAAAGAATTTCCAGATCATAATCCTTTACCAACTCTAGCCAACGTCTCTGTCTCATATTCAGCTCCTTCTGGCTGAAAATATATTTCAGGCTCTTGTGATCGGTATAAATCCGGCACGGTGAACCATACAAATAATGCCGCCAAATCTTGAGTGCGAAGACAACTGCGGCCAATTCTAAATCGTGAGTAGGATAATTTACCTCATAAGGCTTTAATTGACGAGACGCAAAAGCTATCGTCTTATCATGCTGCATAAGCACACAGCCCAGGCCTTGACCCGAAGCGTCACTGTAAACTGCAAAGCCTTCGCTACCATGCGGTAAAGTTAAAATCGGCGCTGAAGTCAATCGTCTCTTGATTCGTGAAGCTTTCTTTGTCTCTCATCCGTCCAAACAAAGTTTTCGGTCTTACGGAGTAATTTCGTAGCGGTCGAGCGAGTTTCGAGAACCCTCGACAAACCGAAGCAGTAATACCCAGCAAGGCCCAAAAAGCTACGAACCTCTTTAACATTTTTAGGCGGTGCCCAATTTAGCACTGCCTCGATCTTCTGCGGGTCTACACGAACCCCTTCGGCCGAAATCACATGGCCGAGAAACATAACTTCTTCCAACCAAAACTCACATTTCGAGAATTTTGCATAGAGGTGCTCGGCTCTCAAAACGTCTAAGACCAAACGCAAGTGTCGGGCATGTTCCTCCTTATCCTGAGAATAGACCAAGATGTCGTCAATAAAGACGACTACACACCTGTCGAGATACTCGATGAATATTTTATTCATCAACTGCATGAATACTGCCGGCGCATTCGTCAACCCAAAGGGCATAACTACAAATTCATAATGCCTATATCTCGTCCGGAACGCCGTCTTTGGAACGTCGGATTCCCTCACTCTGAGTTGATAATACCCGGATCTTAAATCAATCTTCGAGAAAACCGCAGCTCCTTGCAATTGATCAAATAGATCGTCTATACGAGGCAAAGGATATTTATTCTTGATTGTTACTTTATTCAGCTCACGGTAGTCAATGCACAAACGTAGTGAACCATCCTTCTCCCTGACGAAAAGAACGGGCGCGCCCCAAGGCGAAGCGCTCGGTCTGATGTACCCTTTTTCCAAAAGTTCTCCCAACTGAGTCTTCAATTCCTGCATCTCGGAAGGTGCCATCCGATAAGGTGCTTTAGAAATCGGGGCCGCATCCGGATCCAAATCCACGGAAAAATCTATCTCTCGATCTGGCGGTAATCCCGGAAGATCGTCCGGAAAAACATCGGGATACTCGTTAACAACCGGAATTGAAGAGAAATCGATTTCAATTCCTTCCGTTTTCAATGCATAACACCAATAGCCCGCATAACCTTTATACAAAAGTTTTACGGCCTTCATGGAACTGATAAGTATCTTGGATTGGCCCAACTTACGTCCCAAAAATGAGTACTCAGATCCGTCCTTAGTCATCATAGTGATAACTTTGGTACGGTAATTCATAATCGCCTGGTGATTATTAAGCCAATCCTCGCCGAGGATTACGTCCTCGCCTTCCATGTCAACTACAATTAAATTTGATAACCATTCCATACCGGATATAACCACCGGAAATTCTCTAATCTCCCGATTCCCCATAATCCTATCCTCGCTAGGAGTCTCACGATAAAGGGATCGCAAGCGTTAAACAAGTTATATTCAAACGGCGTACACACTCCAAAGAAATAAAAGAATGTGTAGCACCCGAATCAAAAAGTACACGGACTGGATAGGATAGAATATGGATGGTACACAGCCACCGCCGCATCGGGTTCGTCTGCTCGACGCATCTCATAAACCCGTGGTTGCACCGAACCGACGCTAGAGTTCCCCCTCCAGCGTTCGACCCCGTCCCGGCCCTGCCAAAATTCTGCTGAGGTTGACCAGCTGGGGCGGAAACCCGAGTGTCCAAAGTCTGATTGGGCTCGGAACAATATGTCGCTCTATGTCCCATCTGTCCGCACGTGTGACACTTCAACGGTGGAAAGTGGCATTCCAAATTAATGTGGCCTGAACGGCCACAATTATAGCAAGTCACCGCGCGATTTGAGGTACCCAGTGGGACGGTAACTCCTCTTCCCTTTATTAGAACGTGACGATCGGCAAAGCGGTTAGTCGTCTGTGACTTCGAAAGTTGCCACCCTTAGAGCGTAAAATTTCCCGACTTTCTGCTTCTTCGGTTCTTCAACGGTATCTTTGTCAGGGCTCAACATATCATGGGCTAAAGCTCTGTCCTGATACTCTTTCAGTGTGGTACAAGCAAATCCGGCCATGTACCGTCGTAAGTCCAAATTCATCCGCATATCGAAATAACGAATCTTATCACGCTCGTTACGTACTTGATCCTTCACATGGATTAATTGTTGGTTATACTCCACGATTGCCTGCGAAACGGGAATATCTTGTGGTTTAGCCTCGAAGAAGGCTCGGATTCGGCTCTCTCGCACCGCCAAGGACAAAACTCGGCCTCCAAGAGCTCCTTAAATTCATCCCATGAGGCAATACGATCCCGTGGCTTGATGACCTTCCACCAAGTAGCGGCCTCCTTAGTGAGGAAATCGAGCAATCGGTACTTTCCTCACCTCGAACCAATCAGCGCCTCGAAAATCTTCTCCAACTCGCTAGCCAATCCTCCCACTTAACGGTGCAGGGCACCGCCAAAGCGTGGAGGGTGCATACGGATTACGTTAAGGCGGTGGCATCCGTGTTTGGGTTCGGGTCATTCGGTTGAGCAGTTTGGGCCAAAATAGTCATCGAGTAGCCAATTGTTGAAGTGCATTCGCCACTCCAACGTCTGCGTTATTCCCGACCATTTGATCGGTCGTCCGACTCTCGGTGTCGGGATGCACCGAGTTCGACAAGCGGGGTTGGTCGACCCCGCAACCGAATCGATGGAAACGGCCGCGCCACGACCTCTTCCTCGCCCACGGCCACGACCACGGCCACGGCCCCTACCGGTGACATCTTGAAGAACACACAAGTCACGTAAGCACAATTCAATCACGCATCAACAAAGTGTCCGATTCTCAAGAATACCGATAAAAGGAAGCAAAACGAATAAGGAAACACCGGAAGAGTGAGAGGTCTTACAAGTACAGTGACCGTGATGATGGCAGAGTAGTGATACTGTGGACAATTAACGACTCGATCGACCCAAAAGACCGACAGCCTAGGTATCCATAGACCTAAGCTCTGATACCATATTCTGTAACACCCCCGAGTTATTCAGGGATATTACAGCGCCGTAAGCCCCGCCGTGGGGCCCACAAGGCTATACATATGCGTAACCATAAATTTTGACCGATAAGGTCTACACACAAAGGAATGAAAACGATACAAAGGTATTCGAAACATAACCAATGTATTCACGGACATCACAATACAATTCAATACTTCGGCAACACAGGCCGGAACATCAAGGGAAACGGAAAACGATACTCGAGTATTCAAAAGACAATCCAGTACAACAACACTGAACCGGAACTCCAACCATAAATGGAAGAAAGACACAGTATCACACTTGCCCACCATCTTTATGCCGACCCGATACCTGCCCGTCCGCTCTCCTGGAACCTGAAATACATGAAACGTATTTCCCCCATAAGGGGTTAGCCGTCGAATAGCTAGTGCAAGTATAACAATATGAAACATAATACTTCTCGACAATAAAGTAATGTAATCCGTCAATTCATCAATATCCGTCAATTCATCAATATCCGTCAATTCATCAATTTAAGACTAGTATTCCGGAATAACTAAAATCTCAAGACGTATGTGAATGCCGTAAAAACGGTTCGTTCATATCATACTCCGTTACATGTAGGAATGCCGTCAAAACGGTTCGTTCATTACATGCCAATATTATTTCATATGAATGCCGTAGAAACGGTTCGTTCATATCAACCATGGAATCGCACCAGAGGCTACGAAACCCTCAGAGGACCATAGGCCCGTCCCGGAGTGGCTAGAAATAATCATATCATCAATATTTCATACTTTCAAAGTCGAGAACGTACAATCATAAATGTATACTTGCCTTTGAGACATCGAGAAATCGAACGGAGGAAAGGTATGAGTTCGGTAGGTCCGAGAACGCGCTTACGGCACCTAAACGATTCGCAAGGAATATTACAATTAATTATCCATACTCAAATTATACGAAGAGACTCCCGAAACTCGTCTACGATTCCAGAAAATATACGGGTGGATAACTAAAGGTTGAGAAATCGCCCAAACTCCCACAAGTCCGAAAACGGCACAATCCAACCCGTAAAATCGGAAGAAAACACTCATATGGTATAGATATATATCAAAATCTCAAGGTTCTCAAGCTTCAATCGGACAAAACGGACGAATCTACGAAAACCCCCAAAATCCAACATAAAATTCAAAGTGTTCTTGAATTAATCTTTCAATAATCCGATGAATACTCAAGCATGTCCATAATCACGCATATATCACATCATACACCATGACTTTATCATCCAAAACGTCAAAACCCACACGAAATCGAGAAGTCAAGGTGTCGAAGGAATTACCTCTTGAATATCCAAGCTCTATGATCCAAGGAATACGCGATAGATCGACTATCCGGGCTTCCCAACCGATTGAAAGTGGTAAATCTTCAACACACAAGTGATAGCTATGAAGAGAATTCTTCCTCAACTCTCTCTCGCGATGGAAGAAGAAATGGGGAAAGAATGGCTGAAGTCTCGCTTAAAAAGCCGAATTATGCGATTGACCGCATTGTGTGCCGCGGCTCGGCATATGTGTGCGGCACGAGCCTAAAAATTGTTCCTGTGTTTCGGTAGTGTGCGGCTCAGCTCAGGTGTGCCGCGGCACCGAGTACAGGCGGGTTTTGGCTGGGGATGCAACACCAGTGTGCCGCGGCTCAGCATAGGTGTGCCGCGGCATTGGCTCGGCAGTGTGCCGCGGCTCAGATCATGTGTGCCGCGGCACTGGGTACAGCCTGCTCGGCCAAAAATAGGAAATGTGTGTGCCGCGGCGCACACTCCTTGAGCCGCGGCTCACACCCCCTTCCGGTCCTAAAATGATGGAAAATGACCCGGAAAGAGAATAAAAGCAATATGATTCAATGTCTGGACAACAATAACTCGAAATAGAAATACGGGAACCCCAAAACGGTGGTTCCATGCAATGATTACAAGGGTTCGCTCAACAATCACGATCCGAAGAATATGAAAGGTTTGAAATGACATGACTTTCGACCGGATATTACAGAGAGTAGACCCACAGACGACAGAAGCTATCCAAGACTGGCTACCACCAAAGAACGTGAAGGAAGTTCGCAGTTTCCTGGGCCTAGCAGGTTATTACCGACGGTTTGTGGAAGGTTTTCCAAGATTGCGCAACCGATGACTAACGTGTTGAGGAAGGATAAGAAGTATTTGTGGTCAGAGTCAGGTCAGCAAAGTTTTGATGAACTCAAGAGTCGATTGATTTCAGCACCTATTTTGATTCTACCAGAAGGAACGGAGGGATTCGTGGTGACGCATCGAGACAGGGCCTTGGATGTGTACTGATGCAGGGAGCGAAAGTGATTGCCTATGCATCGAGACAATTGCGACCCTATGAAGTTAACTATCCGACCCATGATTTGGAACTAGCAACCGTGGTGTTTGCTTTAAAAGTCTGGCGTCACTATCTGTATGGAGTTACCTGTCAGATCTTTACTGATCATAAGAGCCTGAAGTACATTTTTACTCAGAAGGAGTTGAACATGAGACAAAGAAGGTGGCTAGTACTAATCAAAGACTATGATATAGAGATCCTTTATCATCCGGGCAAAGCAAATGTGGTTGCCGATGCCTTGAGTCATAAGATAATACAAGAGCAGATGCTTGCTCGCTTGACAGTTCGGAGAGAATTGCAGTTGGAGTTCGTGAGGCCGGAAATCCAAGTCTGCTTACAGCATGTTCAAGGATATCTTTGCACACTCGAGATTTCATCGTCCCTTGATGATATAATTAGATCGAAGCAGGTTACGGACCCATTCTTATCTCCAGTCCGGGATGAAGTAACTCAATGGAAAGCCCCTGGATTTGTGATCCACGAGGATGGATTGATACACTTCAGGAATCGAGTTTGTATACTCGCAGACGAAGAGTTGAGGAGCTCTATCATGAGAGAGGCCCATGCTACCCCGTACTCCATTCACCCAAGATCTAGCAAGATGTATAAGGATTTGAAGCAATATTATTGGTGGGGGAATATGAAGCGTGAAGTTGCAGAATTCGTTTCGAGATGTTTAACCTGTCAGCAGGTTTAGATTGAACATCAGCGACCCTCAGGAATGCTGAAACTACTCCCGATTCCTGAGTGGAAATGGGAGGACATATCGATGGATATTATTACTAGCTTGCCAACGAGTCGTCGATGGATGAATAAAATTTGGGTGATTGTGGATCGTCTAACCAAAACAGGCCACTTTTTGGAGATTAAAGACACATGGGGACCCGAGAGATTGGTCTAGCTATTTATCAAAGAGATTGTAAGGTTACATGGTACCCCCAGGAGTATTGTATCAGATCGTGATGGGTGATTCGTGTGACACTTTTGGAAAGCAGTTCATCGTGCGATGGGTACGCTATTAGACTTCAGTATGGCATTTCATCTGCAGACTGATGGTCAGTCTAAAAGGACTATCCAAATTCTATAGGATATGTTGATTGGAAGGATGATTCGGAAGCCCAACTGCCTTTGGTGGAATTCACTTACAATAATAGTTGGCACGCTTCGATTCAGATGGGACCTTATGAATCATTGTATGGCCGTCGTTGTAGGTCTCCTTTGTGTTTGTACGATCTATCTGAGTCTTTGGGTACGGAACCCAATATGTTGTTAGCAGTCCATGGGAAGATCGCTCTGATTAGGAGTCGTTTGTTAACGGCTCAAAGTTAGCAGCCCATGTGAAGATCACTCTGATTAGGAGTCGTTAGTTAATGGCTCAAATCCGATAGAAGTCTTATGCAGACAACCATCGATGACCGCTTCAGTTCGAGGTTGGCGACCATGTACTATTGAAGGTGTCCCCTACTCGAGGTGTTTTTTGTTTTGGGAAGAAAGGCAAGCGGAGTCCGAGCTATATCGGGCTGTTTTAGGTTTTGGAATGAGTAGGCGATCTGGCCTATCGTCTGGCATTGCCACCAGCTCTGAGTCGGATTCATAACATGTTTCATGTCTCCCAGTTGAGAAATATGCTGCTTCATATACTTCAGTTCGATGAGATGGAGATAGCGGAGGATCATTCGTACGAGGAGCGTCCCGTATAGATACTTGAGAGGAGGATCAAATAATTGCGGAATAAGACGATTCCCCTACTGAAGGTTCAGTGGTCGCGACACGGAGTCGAGGAGGCTATGTGGGAGATGGAGAGCAGCATGGGAGAGAGGTATCCCGAGTTGTTTACCCCTTAGTTTCGAGGGCGAAACTCCTTTTAAGGAGAGGAGTATGTAATATTCAATAGTAATTCTTATCTACTGTTGTATTATTCGGATAATTTGAGGACTGTTGTGATCATATTACATTAGGTTAATGTTTATTGATGTCGGGATATATAAGAATAAACTTGATTATGACTATCATTCACATTGTGGTTAATTTCTTGATGTTGTGTAGATTGTTACATTTTTGGGGTAGATTTTTTGTGTGTTTAACGTACGCTAAGGCCTAAACCTAGCGTACACTAGATTGTTTGCTTTACGTACAAAATTTAATGCTGGTTACGTACGTAATGCTTGGGAATCTTATCTGATCTCACTTTCGGTGTGGGGGGGGGGGGGGCGGACATGATCCGGATAAAATGGCATTTCCGAGGCAGCCAAGTTGACATATATTACGTACGTAATGCTCTGGCCCATAACGTACATAATGATGTTAGTGTTTTGAGATAGTAACATATGGAGACATATTACATATGTAACACATTCAGTATAGCGTATGTAAAGGGGTTAACGTACGTTATCCTCATGCGATAACGTACGTAACGAACTGTGTAGTTTATAAAAAGACAGCTTGTGTCTTTCATTTGCACGTCCAAACTCTGATTTTTCTCTCCTGAAATTGTCCCTCTGCCTCACTATACCGATTCTACACCCTTCAAATGTAATACCCGGTTGTAATTCAGTCATTATCATTCAGTAATTTTATTCGGTGATTGTCACTCAGTGGATTTTCACTCATTTATAATCATTCATCAATCATGTTCATTCACCCGTGTTCACCGTTCGTAAAAACTTCGAGTTGTGTATCATTATTGCTCATTGTTTCAACCTTCCTCATATGAGTTCGACTTTGTTAGATCACCATTAATTTTTGGTAACTCCAAAAATTCTAAATCTTTGCAATATTATAGAGCATCGAGTTAGCTTTCCAATGGTTCAAACGGTGAGTCAATCGGTGTCCGGACGAGAGAGTTATGGTCGTTTTAGCTCAACCGCTCATTTTGATTTTGGCGATCAACGCCGAACGAACTCGGCCGTGTCGTCCGACACGGACCGTGCCGTACTCGTCCGGAAAGTGCGAAGTGTACGCCTCGAGGACCCGACCGTGTCGTGCAGCGCGGCAGTCGAACCCTTCCGGATAAGCGGCTTGTGCCGACACGCCCGGCCGTGTAAATGCAGCGCAGTCGAGTCATGCCGAGTCGTCGGACGGGTCAGCCGGGAGGCCCTCCGCGCGCGACCGTGTCATGCGGGACACGGTCGAGTACTGTCGGCCAACCTGTCGGCCGGTATGCGACACGACCGTGCCGATCGGCACGGGCCGTGTCCGGCAGCATCAACTCCCTTAAATTCGTTTTTTCAAGATTTCACCATTTTTCCCCTTTTCTTCACCTTCAACCGAGAGAGTAAGCTTGAGGGAGGGTTTTTCCTTCACAAATCATTTGGGTGTTTGATTTTCTTCATCTCCTTTCGATCGTGAAGCCCGGATAATCAATCTAACGCGTGTTCTTCGGATTAAAGTACTTGGATCATCAAGAGGTAATTCCTTCAACACTTTGGACTTCGATTTTGTGTTGAGATATGATGTTTTGGACGTTATAATCATGTTATATGAAGGGATATGTATATGATTATGAGTTTGTATAAGGATTCATTGGATTATTGAGGAATTATTCGAGAACACCTTGAAAATCGAGTTGGAATTGGGGATTTTCGACTAATTGTTGTTATAATCACGTTTTTGAATATTCATAACGGATTATTGATCGTATTGGAGATGTTTTGTTGGTTTGAAACACTTCTTGGGGATTTTGATATTGGTATATTGAGGTTTGATTGTAAACAATCGGAGTTTGGATACAACGTGTTTGATTTAATGCCTCTATGGACTTGGTTTAGTCGTATCGACGTTTTGAGTTCGTTATATTCGTGTTTGATTCGTATATTGAACGGATTGTTGGATATTGTATAATTCAAGGTTGTTCGAGCGACCGATATCTCAATTATGACGTTGTTCGTGGAAGGATAATTGCCACCGGTATTGTGTAAGTTAATTCTTACTCGGTTAAAAGGATATTCATACCTTTTGTTGTTGTTCATTCATAATCATAACTCATTCATCATTATATTAACCGTATCAAAACTTGTTGTTATCAATTAATCGTTTCAGTCATAAGGAAGCGGTTCCAATCTTTTCATTGGTGTCATTTATTTCGTTACCATTCCACCTCGGTGAGTCATTATTCATTTTCGATGTCACTTTTGTTATATCGTGGCATTCCGGTCATCTTGGCGTGCAGTTGGTATGTGTAGGATTTTCATGTCGGGCACATTATGGTCGTGTGTTGGTTGTTGGCCTCACATTGGGTGTGCACACGAGTCAATGTGTCTCGTGAGACTGATTAGGTACAAGACCATGCGTGTATTGATCGTTGGTGGCTTGTGCACGGACACATTTCTATCCCGGGCGTAGTGTGGCGCCACCCTTTGAGCCGTACTGTTAGTTGATTCATATAGCATGTTTGATTGCGTATGTTTCAACAGGATATTTCATAACTTCAGATATAATCATGATTGTGTATTTTCAACCCTTGAGGATTGTTGTTCTTTATGGCGGCCCGTTTGGGGATTTTGTTTTTCGTGTCATGGCTGTGCAAACGCACGGGAGAGCACGTTGACGGCGAGTCCTCGTGATACTAGTAGGGGGCCCCGATCTTTGATTATTCATGTTATTGTCCTTTATTTTCCATTGCAGACTTTCATTTGAATACTCCGTTTCATTCGGTGTTGTGTATTTTATCTTCATATAAAATACACTAGTATTGGTGTTGTCTGGTGTGTTGTAACTAAACTCCTCATCGGAGTAATTATTGTTGTAATGTAGTTCGGTACTACATTTATCTTGTGTAATTCATTCATTTTCATTTGCCTGGTGGGTCCCAGTTGGGGATCTACGGCACTGTAATATCCGCCTAGTTTGGGGTGTTACAGAGTTGGTATCAGAGCGTGGTTTTGAATACTACCCTCCAAGTCATTTCTCATTTGAAACCATCGTCATCGGACTAGTATCATTGGACTTTCGCGTCACGTGTGACCTGTGCAGATGCCGAGCCAATCGACCAAGAAAGAAGTAAGACTTCTAACGCCATGGTATAATTTACGGCAATAGTCATTCATTCATCATTCATCATTTAACAATCCTCAAACATCATCATTCATTATGATCGGCACGATCATATTAACTCATCAATCACTCAATTCATTTCATTACTCGATTAATAATCGTGACGATCATATTAACTCATCAATCACTCAATTCATTTCATTACTAAGTTAATAATCACGACGATCATATTAACTCATCAATCACTCAATTCATTTCATTACTCAGTTAATAATCAGGACGATCATATTAACTCATCAATCACTCAATTCATTTCATTACTCAGTTAATAATCAGGACGATCATATTAACTCATCAATCACTCAATTCATTTCATTACTCAGTTAATAATCAGGACGATCATGTTAACTCGTTAATTACTCAATTCATTTCATTACTCAGTTGTCAATCTGGATGATAATATTATCAATCTTGTTAAGTTATTCAAGATAATCATTTCAAGAATTTCATCAGATAATCATGTAACTTCAGTAAATCATTCATATAATCACTAAGTTAGAGCATGTATACTAATTTTCATCATCTCATGACATAATCATAACGTGCTAATCATGCGGGAAATATAATCATTATGCGACCTTCCTACTTCAGTATGGAGAGAGCTGTCAGGGGATGCACAGGGAGAGGCCGCGGTGCGGACCGAAACCCGAGAAATAATCACTCACTGCCGGGAAATCGTGCCCAGGACTCGGCTCGATCAGAAGATGTTCGGGTTGATCCACTCACTTTTATGCAAGCCATGATGACCCATGTGCAGTTGCTCAATCATCATTGCGCCACTCTGACCGGATTAATCGAGAGAACTCTCCCGTATGAGACGGCTGCTAAAGAAAGTGCTGAACAACAACCTTCATCTTTCAGCAAGAAACCAACGAAGCGTAATCAACCCTAAGGCGGTCAGTCAACCTTCAAGAAGCCTCGTGTGAGCCCTATCGTTTTTGAGCGACCTTCTACGGCGCAAAATCGTGCGAGATCTCATTCCCGAGCGGCCAGTTCGGCCATCACCTGTTTCAATTGTGGAACGCCGGGTCATTTCAGCACTGAGTGTCTGAAACCGTCTATCACGTGCTATAATTGTGGGAATTTTGGGCATAAGGCCCGTTTTTGCCGAAAGGACTCCAAGTCGGCTCCGGTGGCATCTCAGGCCGAAGCAACGGCGTTTAATCGTGCTTTGTCATCGTCGTTTAAGGCAATGGAAGCAAATAGAGTTGGAGCTCGTATTTATCAGACGGGAGCGTCCGGTTCGGGGACTGGCAAGTCCCAGATTCATATGATGAGGAGGATCGACGATCTGGTGGCCCGAATGATTTCAGGTATACTCGTAATTTTATTTCAACTTGTGTGTACCTTTTGATCTTTGGTACACGCATTCATTCATTTTCGAATCATGCTTGAATAGACTTATTTCGGGATAGTCCTATTGCTTGTGGACCTCATACCATCGGTCTACCTGACGATGGAAGAATTTTCGGAATCATACCTAAGTAAGCTTAGTAACCGCGATTGGTTGGTGGACCTAATCGTGGTGAATTTATCTTAGGACGATGTAATTTCGGTATTAGTTGGTTTAACCGTCTTAATACTATCCTCAGTGTTTGTTAGCGTTGGTCGCTATTTTCCGTCGTTGGTTGTTGAATGTGTGCTTCAGGGAAGTAATCCCCGTTGTTCCAGAAGAAGTATTATTATGACGAAAGCAGAGAAATTCCGCAATCGAACTATTCAATCATTCATTGTATCATTCTCATCGATTGGCCTTTCTAGGGCAATCGAGTTATTCAATCATTCCTTGTATTATTTCCATCGATTGGCTTTTCTAAGACAATCGAGTCATTCAATCATTCATTGTATCATTTTCATCGATTGGCCTTTCTAGGGCAATCGAGTTATTCAATCATTCATTGTATCATCTTCATCGATTGACCTTTCTAAGGCAATCGAGTTGTTCAATCATTATTGGTATCTCTTTTTATCGATTGACCATTCTAGGGCAATCGAAATGTTCAATCATTCGTGGTATCATTGTCATCGATTGACGATGTATTTCAGACGAGTTATCTGGTTGCCTTCACATAGAGTAAGGAATTCGGGAGTGAGTTGAGCAGTCGTCCCCTTTATCGAAGGCACCGTATCGGATGGCCCCGACTGAATGCAGGAGTTGAAGATTCAACTTGAGGAATAGTTCGAGAAAGGTTATCTCCGACCGATTGCGTCCCCGTGAGGAGCACCAGTGTGATCTGTCAAGGAGAAGGATGGCTCGTCTCGTGTGTGTATTAATTACCAGGAGTTGAACAGGGTAATGATCAAGAGTAGTATCCTTTACCTCGTATTGATGATCTTTTAGATCAACTTCAGGGAGCTTCAGTATTTTCCAAGGTCGACTTAAGATCTGAATATCACCAGTTGCGGATTCGAGAGTCGGATATCGCGAGGACAGCGTTTCATACACGCTATGGTCATTATGAGTTCGTAGTTATGCCGTTCGGGCTAACTATTGCACCTGTGGTATTCATGGGGGTTAATGAATCGGGTTTTCATCGACTTTTTGGATCAGTTTGTTGTTTTCTTCATCGACGACATTTTGATTTATTCTCGTAGCCGAGAGGAATACGAGGTTCATCTTCATCAGGTTCTCGACGTGTTGAGACGAGAGCAACTTTATGGAAGGTTTTCCAAATATGAGTTACGGAGGTCTCAAGTGACTTTCTGGGCATGTAATTTCATCTACGAGTTCGTGTCGACCCTCGAAGACGAAGGCTATCCGAGATTTGCAACCTCCGAAAGATGTTAAGGAAATCCGATGTTTCCTCGGATTAGTGGTTAATTATCCAACCCACGGACGGAGCTAGCAACCATGGTTTTCGTGTTGAAAATTTGGCGTCGTTACCTTTATGGCATCACGTCGATCTTCACCAATCACAAGAGTTGATGTATATATTTACTCGAAGGAGTTAAATATGCGGCAGAGACGGTGGATGGAATTAATCAAAGATTTTGATATCGATATCCTTTACCACCGGGCAAGGCGAGCATTGTCGCCGACGCCTTGAGTCGTAAGTCCGTTCAGAGCAGATGCTTGCTTGTTTAACAATTCGAAGGAGCTCCAACAGAATTCCTTAGACCCGAGATCGAGGTCAGCCGGCGAATCGAGACGACTTTGTATGTTAGAGATTTCATCATCTCTTGAGGATGTAATCAGGGAGAATCAGGGTTCAGACCCAGCATTGTTGCGCATTCTTGAGGATGTGGCTCAGGGGAAAGCCCCTGGATTCGTGATCCACGAGGATGGACTTTTGAGATTTAAGAATCGGATGTGTGTACCGGCGAATGACGAGTTGAAAAACTCTATTTTGAGAGAAGCTCATGCTACCCCTTATTCTGTTCATCTGGGGCCCAGCAAGATGTACAAAGACTTGAAACAAAATTACTGGTGGAGTAATATGAAGCGAGAAGTCGCAGAATTGTTTCGAGATGCTTAACCTGTCAACAAGTCAAGATGGAACCTCAGCGACCGGCGAGTATGCTGATACCGCTCCCTATTCCAGAATGGAAGTGGGAAGACATTTCTATGGAATTCATCACGAATTGCCGACGAGTCGTCGGGGCATAAATACGATCTGAGTGATCGCGGACTGCTTTACTAATTTAGCTCATTTCCTTGAAATCAAGGATATGTGGAGTCCCAAGAGACTGGCCCAGTTGTTCATCAAAGAGATAGTGAGACTTCACGGTACTCCTAAAAGTATCGTTTCCGATCGTGACGGACGGTTTGTGTCACATTTTTGGAAATCAGTTCATCGTGCTATGGGAACTCAGCTTAATCTCAGTACTGCCTTTCATCCTCAGTCCGACGGACAATCAGAGAGAACTATTCAGACATTAGAGGACATGTTGAGGGCATGCGTCCTCGATTGGAAGGACGATTGGGAAGCCCAACTACCACTGATCGAGTTCACGTACAGTATAGTTGGCATGCCTCCATTAAGATGGCACCTTACGAGGACTTGTACGGTCGTCGTTGTCGATATTCTTTGTGTTGGGATGACTTGTCAGAATCAATCGGCACCGAACCCGACATGCTTATAGCCGCCCGGGAGAAGGTAGCTTTGATCAAGAGTCGTATGTTGACAGCTCAGAGTCGACAGAAATCATATGCAGTAAATCGTCGTCGACCACTAGAGTTCGAGACGGGTGACCATGTTTTGGTCAAGGTATCCCAGAGTCGAGGTATTTTCCGTTTCGGAAAACGGGGGAAGTTGAGTCCGAGATTCATTGGACCGTTTGAAATTTTGGATCGAGTAGGAGAGTTAGCTTATCGATTGGCTTTACCTCCGGCTTTGAGCAGGATTCATAATGTGTTTCACGTCTCTCAGTTGCGGAAGTATGTTGCCGACCCAAGTCACATACTTCAGTTCGACGAAATCGAGATCGCGGATGATCATTCGTACGAGGAGCGCCCTGTACGAGTGTTAGAGCGGCGAATCAAACAGTTGAGGAACAAGACGATCCCTTTGGTCAAGATTCAGTGGTTTAGACACGGAGTCGAATAGGCCACTTGGGAAACTGAGGAGAATATGCGGGAGTGTTATCCCGAGTTGTTTGACCCTTAGTTTCGGGGACGAAACTCTTTTAAGGGGGGGTGTATGTAATACCCGGTTGTAATTCAGTCATTATCATTCAGTAATTTTATTCGGTGATTGTCACTCAGTGTATTTTCACTCATTTATAATCATTCATCAATCATGTTCATTCACCCGTGTTCACCGTTCGTAAAAACTTCGAGTTGTGTATCATTATTTCTAATTGTTTCAACCTTCCTCATATGAGTTCGACTTTGTTAGATCACCATTAATTTTTGGTAACTCCAAAAATTCTAAATCTTTGCAATATTATATAGCATCGAGTTAGCTTTCCAATGGTTCAAACGGTGAGTCAATCGGAGTCCGGACGAGAGAGTTATGGTCGTTTTAGCTCAACCGCTCATTTTGATTTTGGCGATCACCGCCGAACGAACTCGGCCGTGTCGTCCGACACGGCCCGTGCCGTACTCGTCCGGAAAGTGCGAAGTATGCGCCTCAGGACCCGGCCGTGTGCAGCGCGGCCGAGTCGAACCCTTCGGATAAGCGAGCGTGCCGACACGCCGGCCGTGTAAATGCAGCGCGATCGAGTCATGCCAGTCATTTGTCGGACGGAGTCGCTGTCGGGAGGCCCTCGGCGCGCGACCGTGTCATGCAGGACACGGTCGAGTCCTGTCGGCCAGCTGCCGGCCCGGTATGCGACACGACCGTGCCGATCGGCGCACGGCCGTGTCCGGCAGCGATCAACTCCTTAAATTCGTTTTTTGACATTTCAGCCATTTTTCCCCTTTTCTTCACCTTCAACCGAGAGAGTAAGCTTGAGGGAGGGTTTTTCCTTCACAAATCATTTGGGTGTTTGATTTTCTTCATCTCCTTTCGATCGTGAAGCGGATAATCAATCTAACGCGTGTTCTTCGGATTAAAGTACTTGGATCATCAAGAGGTAATTCCTTCAACACTTTGGACTTCGATTTTGTGTTGAGATATGATGTTTTGGACGTTATAATCATGTTATATGAAGGGATATGTATATGATTATGAGTTTGTATAAGGATTCATTGGATTATTGAGGAATTATTCGAGAACACCTTGAAAATCGAGTTGGAATTGGGGATTTTCGACTAATTGTTGTTATAATCACGTTTTTGAATATTCATAACGGATTATTGATCGTATTGGAGATGTTTTGTTGGTTTGAAACACTTCTTGGGGATTTTGATATTGGTATATTGAGGTTTGATTGTAAACAATCGGAGTTTGGATACAACGTGTTTGATTTAATGCCTCTATGGACTTGGTTTAGTCGTATCGACGTTTTGAGTTCGTTATATTCGTGTTTGATTCGTATATTGAACGGATTGTTGGATATTGTATAATTCAAGGTTGTTCGAGCGACCGATATCTCAATTAGGACGTTGTTCGTGGAAGGATAATTGCCACCGGTATTGTGTAAGTTAATTCTTACTCGGTTAAAAGGATATTCATACCTTTTGTTGTTGTTCATTCATAATCATAACTCATTCATCATTATATTAACCGTATCAAAACTTGTTGTTATCAATTAATCGTTTGACCATAAGGAGCAGCGGTTCCAATCTTTTCATTGGTGTCATTTATTTCGTTACCATTCCACCTCGGTGAGTCATTATTCATTTTCGATGTCACTTTTGTTATATCGTGGCATTCCGGTCATCTTGGCGTGCGGTTGGTATGTGTAGGATTTTCATGTCGGGCACATTATGGTCGTGTGTTGGTTGTTGGCCTCACATTGGGTCGTGCACGAGTCAATGTGTCTCGTGAGACTGATTAGGTACAAGACCACGCGTGTATTGATCGTTGGTGGCTCTTGCACGGACACATTTCCATCCCGGGCGTAGTGTGGCGCCACCCTTTGAGCCCTACTGTTAGTTGATTCATATAGCATGTTTGATTGCGTATGTTTCGAGGATATTTCATAACTTGAGATATAATCATGATTGTGTATTTTCAACCCTTGAGGATTGTTGTTCTTTATCGCGGCCCGTTTGGGGATTTTGTTTTTCGGTCATGGCCGTGCAAACGCACGGGAGAGCACGTTGACGGCGAGGAGTCCTAGTGATACTAGTAGGGGCCCCGATCTTTGATTATTCATGTTATTATCCTTTATTTTCCTGAGACTTTCATTTGAATACTCCGTTTCATTCAGTGTTGTGTATTTTATCTTCATATAAAATACACTAGTATTCGGTGTTGTCCTGGTGTGTTGTAACTAAACTCCTCATCGGAGTAATTATTGTTGTAATGTAGTTCGGTACTGCATTTATCTTGTGTAATTCATTCATTTTCATTTGCCTGGTGGGTCCCAGTTGGGGATCTACGGCACTGTAATATCCGCCTAGTTTGGGGTGTTACATCAAACTTGTGTTTGAGCTTTGCATCTTGGATTGGAGCTTGTTGATTGGGAGTTTAGAGTTGTTTCTTGAAACTTGGAGTGTGTTCTTGTGGTTTGGAGATTTGTTCTTAATTTTTTAAGGTATGTAGTACGACTTTACTCTCTATTTTCGTAGTCATGATGTTAGTAATATAGTATACTACACCTAATGTTGAATTAATCAAGTAAAACATGTTTGTAGATATGCTTTTCACAACTTAGTGATGAATATAGTAATTAAGGGTTTGGAATGATGTGTTCTTGATGTTTTAATGGTGGTAATCATGTTTAGTAGAATCACACTCTTCTTGCTGGACTATTAACATCACTAGGACAATAATAATCCTTAGTTTCATTGTAGATAGGTTGATTGTTGGAATTGTTGGCATAATACACTAGAACACTTTGATGAATGTTAGAAGATTAAGAGTGATGTTCTTAAATCTAAGCTAGGTGAATTCATAGGTGTGATAATTGATTCTTCAGGTTAGTAAGAAGATTATAAGGATGGTGTGATATGAGATAATCTTTATAATTATGATATGGCCTTTTAACTGAATGAATTTAGTATAACCTTATGGTAACCAACTATATTCAATCTAAATTATACATAGTGATAAACAAGGTAGTGCATATTTTCACTTTCAATCATCCGTGATTTTCTTGATATATTTAAAGGATATAAGATAATAATTGCATAACATGTTCTTAATAAATTCTTAGTCATAAATAATCATGCGAATATTCGGTAATGTCTTGTAAACTAATTGTAAGAATGAGTTAAGGTAAATAGAGTTCTTGGAATAAGATTTCGATATTGTGAGATAGTGAACTATTCAAATGGAATTTAGGGTGTCGTCTCACTAAATTCGATACCGATGATTATATGGATGTGTTATTGAGTGAAATGTATTTCATTCAAGGTTGATTGTTCGATTAACCGATATTAGTCGAGGTTTGTTAGTTCGTTTCGACAAGGGAGGATTATTCTCGTCTCCGTATTGAGGCAAGTCATCTTGCTTGGTTATAATGATGATTAGATTCTTGTGATGATTATATGTTTCGTGTATATGAAACGCTTATGAATTTGTGACTCGTAATTTGATATTTTTCTTGATGATATTCCATTTCTCATCATGGGATTGCATTCCCAAGTTTGTCACTTTGAATCTTTGATCTCGTTGATCCTTATTGTCACTTCGGTGAGTTTCTTGATCCTTAATCGGATATGTGATTTGTTGAATTCGTTGTTATGTTGTATCGTGACATATCTGGAATCATATCTGCGTGCCGATTAGTTATTGTGTAGGATTTTTAGCCACGCACTTCTATAGTCATACATAGATGTTTTCCGTATTAGACTGTGCACACGAGACGTAATTCGTGAGGCTAATTAGGTATATTGTCACACGTATATTCTAGATTCCGTATATGGGGTGGACATGTACACGGACACATTTCTGTATCGGGCGTACTGTAATGTCCATCTTGAGCCATATTGTTTGATCATTCATAGTCCATATATGATTGGATTTGTTCGACGGTTTGTGACTGAATGTTCATACACCCGAGGGGTATGTTCAATAGTCGGGATGTTTTCTTTGAGATCTAATATGTGAATTGTATAATGTTGGGAGAATCATTTATCATGTATATCTGACCCTGTGTTTTGGGCGAAATACTTGTGTTGTATTTTAGGTCGAGGCAAAGGCAAGGCACGAGAAAAGCATAGTGACGGTGAAGGGTTCAAAAGATACTAGTTCGGGGGGCCCAAGTCTTTTGTGTCCAGTTATGTTCGAACCGTGTAATGTTACTTTAATTCCGCTTTATTTAAAACTATTGTCCGGTTGTATTAATATTTGAAGTATATTCCATCTTCATATGGTTATACTTGTATTTCGGATCCTGTGTATCATAAGGTCGTTGGCCATACCATTAATAAACTCCAAATCGGGGTAGTGACTATTTATTGTGGTTCGGTATCACAAGGTAATACTTATTTAATCTGTATTTTGGTATCGCCTGGTGGGTCCCAGTGCGGGGCCACGCCAGTGTAATAGCCGCCTTTTGGGGTGTTACACAGAAATTAACTCACCATGGAACACCCATTTAGTATGGCCTTTCAGAAGACCTCTTGTAATTAGATACGCTTTGACAATTTATCGTTCTCTACATATGCCATTTTTAATTACACTCTTTACAAGGACACACGATCAATCCATCATTTGAATTCGAAAATGCAAAGTTCAAAAAGTATTGCACCCATAGCTTGTAGGCATCCATTAACCTTGGTAATTCCATCCAACTTCTATCTGTATCCATACTCTGGGACTGACAGTAACATATTAATTTAAAAACATAAACAATAAAGAAAGCAAATCAAAGAGAGTTAGAAGGAGAAAAAATCAGAGATGACAATCATATACATTAAAAATCTAGATAAGAAATCCTTTTGTTGTATCTAACAAAGATCAGACCAACATGACAATCATAACAGTTTAACCTTATAACTCATTAGAAGTATATAATCTAGCCACTAACTTACTGCCCATATTTTTATTCCATATAATTGCAAGATATTGCACATTAAACTCATAAATCTTATAAAACTGAACTAACAACCAAAATGCCAAAAAGTTGCTATTACAATTGTGTATGTAACAAAGATCACATCAACATGACAATCATAACACTTTAATCTTAGAACTCCATAAAAGTATATAAACCTAGCCAATAACTTACTGCAAATACGTAACATACTTGCAACCTTATTGTTCTTTTCTTTAATTAAAGTAAATAAATTGTTGCGAAAAAAGAAAGAATTCTATAAGAAATCGCCATTTGCCTGACTTCAATCCTAGAAAACATCACAAACCTTCATATTCAAAGAGTATAATCAATTAACTTATCTTATGTGTAATCCTAGTTCAGTTAAACCACACCCAGACCAGACTGGAACTATACTTAACCCCGAAAAGGCGATAAGATTTTTGACTACCTACCTTCATCAAAAACCATGAGGAAACATATTAGAAAAATAACATATCAATATTAAATAAAGAGTTGAGGAAGCATTCGAGATTTTAAAAAGGGGGCTGTAATATTGACATATTCTCTGTGGAGACAAGAGAAGATATTTTTCTCAAAGTTCTGCTCCTTATCTCCTATTACAAAAGAGTACATAATAAATCTAAAACAAAAACTTTAGAAGATTCAATCATCCGGTGATGGTGCGAGATCGAATCCGTAAGTGGCAGCAACTACTAAGGGACTGAGGACGAATGAATATACACGCGGAAATCGGAGGCCAACCGAAGAAGAAATGATTCTTGAGATGGACAGATTCTTAGAGGTAAGGGGCAGAGGCAGAGATGAAGAGATTTGAGAGGTAATGGAGGCGGGTCGAGGCAGCATATTAGGTTAAGAGTGGTGAAATAGAAAGGAAAATATGTTTAGCGTCACAAAATATGATTATAAAATTAATAAGACATTAAAGTGTCATTACATGTACATATAGCAATAGTTGTTTAAAAGTGTAATAAAAAAGTGTCACTATAAGGGTATTTTTCTAGTAGTGATTGATCTTTTGTGCCGATAAATATTAAATTGATATCTTTCTTTTTAACATGATCCCGCAAAAAATGATACCTTCTGTCAATATGCTTGGTTCTACTATGCAAGACAGGGTTTTTGCTGAGATTTATGGCGCTAGTATTATCACATAAAATTGGATTATTTTCAAAATTTATTCCATAATCCCGAAGTTGATTTTTAAGCCAAAGCACTTGCGACACGCACTTCCAGAAGCCACATATTCGGCTTTGGCTGTGGAAATTGTTACATTCATTTGTTTCTTACTTCCCTAAGAAATCAAGCATGAACTAAGATAATGACATGTACCACTTGTGCTCTTTTTATCTATATTGCATCCACCGAAATCGGCATCGTTATATGCAACAAGACTAAAATCGAGACATGAAGATGCCATAGGCCTAATCCAATAGTTCCACTAAGATAATGAAAAATTTATTTACACGCAATTAAATATGATTCTTTTGGATTAGATTGATATCTATCACACACGCAAGTAGCAACAATTATATCCAGTCTAGAAGCGGTTAAAGAAAGTAAAGACTCAATCATACCTCTAAATTTTTTTAATCTACGGATTTACCATGCTCGCCTTTGTCAAGCTTTAATGAAGATGACATTGGAGTAGATATAACTTTGAAATTTTCCATCTTGAATTTCTTCAGCAAGTCTTTGGTGTATTTTTTTGATGAATAAAACTCCCATCATCTCATTGCTTAATCTGAAGACCAAGAAACTATATGAGTTCGCCCATCATACTCATCTCAAATTCACCCTTCATAAGATTAGAAAATTCTTGACAAAGAAATATATTATTAGCACAAAAAACAATGTCATCCACATAAATTTGGCAAATGAGCATATCATTATTAAAAAATTTTATAAAAAGAGTATTGTCAACTTCACCTTTACTATAATTATGTGAAATAAGGAAATTATTAAAACGATCATACCATGCTCGTGGAGCTTGTTTCAAACTATATAGCATTTTTTTGAGATTGTACACATATTCCGGGAATTCATAGTCTTCAAATCCCGGGAGTTGCTTCACGTAGACTTCTTCTTGAATGATTCCGTTGAGAAACGCACTCTTGACATACATTTGAAAGAGTTTAATCAATTTGTGTGATGCAAATGCACAGAGAAATTGGATGGCTTCAAGTCGTGCGATGGGAGCAAAGCTTTCAATACCTTCCTAACAGTAAACAAACTCGAGTACTAACTAATAGTTCACGACAGAATAAACTCAAAAGACCGGACTCAAAGGAAACGATATAAATCATCACAGTATCATGCCTGGCCGTCATCGTCGTAATGCCCCGGTACTCGCCCGCTCGCATTCTTCATACCTGAAATACATGAAACGTAATTCCCCCGAATGGGGTTAGCCGTAGAATAGCTAGTACACGTAATACAAATGAACTCTTACATCTTATAATTTCAAAGTATATGCATCAATAGTTTCAAAAGCTAGGATAATGATTTTCGGAAATGCAAAACTCCACAATATGTCATAGTAATAAAAATCCTCATGATTAACCATGGACCCAACCATGCACGGATCCCTCCGAGGCCCCGTCGGATCCTCCCAGGGTGGTTAATGCAAATGTTCGTGGACCCAACCAAATGTGGATCCCCCTAAGGGCCTTCCGGACCCTCTCAGTGTGAATGTACACACTCTAACACTCATATGCATCACTTTTCACATTTAAGAATGTAAGTTCATAAGAATTACTTGCCTTTGAGATATGTTGGGATGCTTCGAGATGCTAAACAACCACCATTGAAAGAACTCGGAGATTCTGAACATAGATGATCCGTAAAATGACTATAAAAAATAATACAACTGGAATTGAATTGAAAGACGCCCGAAAACCCCACCTACGATTCATGAAATCCAACAACATAACACGTAGAGGAGGATTACAACCGAACCCTCTCTATTTCACAAAACTCATAAACTAAACCATGATTTCGTAGGGAAAATATTAATCTCAGGTAGTTAAATCATACACATCATGATTTCATGAGAAATTAGGAAAGGAAGGAAGGAAAAAGCAAAACCCCCTAAAATTCCGAAATCTATGGTTCTGAGAAGGATTACCTATATTCGACGGAGAAGGAAGTGTTAGGAATATGCCCTCGAATGCCACTCAGGGGCTGAGAGAGTAGGGGCATTGTACTTGTAATTATGGAATAAATAATAAAAAGGCAATTCGATTCATTCACTGTTTATTGTATTTCAATTGCATTCTTGACTTGGTAAACATTGAAGTGAAGTCCATGTAAATAAACTGAACATTCCATTCTCGTTATATGATAAGAGAAAATGCACTGGAAGTGTTTAAAGTTTATTTACGTAAATCGTTCGCAAGTCAATAAACTTAAATGGGCATTAAGTTTTAATAAGACCTGTATAACTGATGCTAGGACGTGTGCACGTCTTGATAGCATAGTTATAAAGTATATTGGTGGGACCAGTATACTCGAACACGACTCATACTCGATTCAGTCACACGGTATTCACTCTCGGAGAGTCGATGATGAATCAAAAGGTTGTGATAGTATACGTGGACTTTTGACTTGAAGATTCAGTAGAAGATGTGCCTGTGACGTTTAGTTTGTCATTAGAGTAGTTAGACTCATTTGCTTAATTGCTGAGTCGACCTCGAAGTGCGAACTATACGGGCAGGTAGAAGTCTTTACTGTATGCCAAGAAAGGATTATATCTCCTGTTAGTGAGCAGGCGTATGTCCTATACGGTTAATGGCAAATAAGATCACGAGTCTTTGGCCAGAGCATTCTGATATAGTCATATTAGATACACTATTAATCAGTCGGTCTTGATTTACATTAACACATGTATAGAGTTTAGTCAATAGTAGGGTTTGACTTTACCGTGGCCCAAAGACTTGACCGGGACATCTGATAAATGGTCTATACGTATATAGTATTCACGACATAATGGTTCTGGAATGATCCCTTCATTCGTTCTCAGTCGGGATTTACAGTGCGGCCCGCTAGGCTGGCTAAGTGCTGCCCGCACTCATTGGTTCCTCCCAATGCCGGCTGAGACAGACCTACGGAGTCGCGCATCAGGAGCGTTGACGGATAAATGTGAATTTATTATCTCTCTATTAATATTAGATATTGGATATCTAATTATGATTTATTAGATAAATCAAAATAGCGGTCTTATGAATTAAAATTAAGTTACCAGGTAATTAATTTAATTCATAAATTATATTTCTTAGAGAAATATATTTGTATTTGATATTATTAATTAATTAGATTAATTAATTAATATAAATACATTGGTGATTAAACGGAGTGTATTTAATGGAGTCGTTTGACGAACGTCCGATACACGAGCCGAGTGGCTCGGATCGTTTCTAGGAAACTTCCTAAATTGGCCGCCCCTTCCCTACCTCACATGGTATTATTGCTTGCATGTGTGTTGTGGTTGTTTTGTTTAAGTCTTCATGTGTTAAGATGCTTGATGATTTTATTATATCTACATGTGAGTTGTTTTTTGTAGATATATAATCATCAACACATCAACTCATCAGTGGACTTGTGACAACACACACACACACACACACAAAACTGATCTGCTGCTCCAAAAATTCTGGCCGAGAGTTTTTTGTGAGGAAGGGAGAGAATTTTTTTTTTCAATTTTCATCTTAGAGGTGAAAGAAATTCAAGAAAAAATAGAGAGAAAATTCCTACGGTAACTTCCTAGCCGTGTTCTTGGAGAACGGAGTAACGTTGAATTTTTCGGGCAACTTCCGATGCGTGTGAAGTAGAGGCTTCGAAGTTTCGGTGCTTGGAACGAAGGAATTTTGTGTTCGGGATGAGATCGTGATCATCGTCTACATTTTACGAAGATTTATTTCAAAGGCTTCAAGGGTATGATTCTTTATCTTTGTATTTAATACTTGATCGATCCTGTTTGGGATTCGTATTTATTTCCGCTGCGTATTTCGTATTTTTTCGGAAACCCAACAGTGGTATCGGAGCGAGGTCAACGTTTCCGTATATACGATTATTTGTGCATTTTGAATGCTTTTGGATGATAATTATGATTTAGAATCATGTTTGGAATAATCTTAGATTTTAAATTGTTCGTTGTAGCATCACGTTTTTGGAAACGAGCCAAAAAACGAAGAAAGCGAAATTTGCCAGTGTGGTCTGGCAAGATCTTTGCTGTGGCCTTACGGTTGCCGAGCATGCTCGGCCATGTCTCGGACGCTGCTGCGGAGAGGAAGCCGATGCCTGTCGATTAGGACTCGGCGAGGCTGCTAAGCATGGCTCGGCCAGGCAGGCCTCGGGTTATTGGCCCGATTTTGAATCGGGCCGTGGGCTGGGCCTAAAACCAGATTGCCCGGGACTCCGTTTTAAGTTTATATTTCGTTGTAATTATTTCCCAAAATTTAAATTGGATTTTAATTTGACTAAATTAATATTTGGAATATTTTTGTGTTAAGGGAAATAAATTAAACGAGAATATTATTTTGGCCGGATTACTTCGAACGAATTAAAATGACGATTATTAGTATTAATTGGATTAATACCATTAAAATTGAATAGATTAATTTTATATTGATTGGATTAATATATTAATTTATTATTTAATTTTAATGCCACTTTATATTAATTGGATTAATATAGTAGAAATTGAATAGATTAATTTATAGATTAATTAGATTAAATTATATTTAGATTAATTGTTTAATTTCGTTGCCATTACATGTTGTATGGAATCCTTATGTGATGGTGATATAGCTCGTGGACTTAGTTTTTTTTTTTTTTATTTGTTCGATTCGATTGGGTTGTAAAGGCCGTTTTGAGCCTATTTATATTTACTAGAAAAACTTGTATAGGATGCAATTTTTCAATGATGTAATTATTATTTTGGGTATGAAGAACACCGAAGACAACCGACGAGAAGACGAAGAATCGAAGACTGTTTTCTTTTATTGGGTCATTCGCTTGGCCCAGTACTTAGGAATTAGGTCCATGAGCTATATGTTGGTAGTAACTAGGTTACTGTTTTCTGTTTTTCATTTTGAATGATTGACAAACCATCAAACGCGCGTATAATTGAATTAATGTGCAAAGTGTAACATTAATCGCGAAATTCTCCCGACTACAAACAGACTAAGTTTGAAAAAGGTTACGAGGTTTCCTACCCTCCATCAAACTCGTAGAAAATTGATACCCGAGCTGGTGTGCTATGCTTCCGAGTTATCGGGGTAGTACATTTGGTAGAGGTTGAAAAATTCTTGAGTGCATTAGATGCCTTCGGTTGGTGATAAATTTCGCCCCTAGAAACCTGACAGGTTGCCGGGTGAGATTCAATAGTCAAACTGATAGACGTTGATGGTCAACAACTTAGATAGTCTGGATTGCCAAAAAACCTGATAGGTTGAGGGCATGAATACTAGGGGTAAAAGAAGATCAAATCATCCGTTAGATGGGTTGGTGTTAGACACCACTTTACAGAAATTAATTGGCAAGAAACCTGATAGGTTGCGTCTGTTAAAATTTGTAAAGAACTTGATCACCACTAAGAAGTCGATCTAACCATGATTTCTGATTATAATATGGGAGTGTATAATTCCGATAAAATTAGTGGGAGCCGATACAAGAATTATACAAGCCCTTAAGTTCTATACTCGGTCATAATTAAACAAGTCACTAATTTAATCTTGTCTAAATCTTTGCAGAAAACGAAATTGAATCACTCTAAAATGGCTAAAAACCCACTTGCAATACTACTTGAAAAGAATCTCCTAACTGGCCCTAACTTTGTTGACTGGTTGCGGAATCTGATGATTGTACTCAGTATGGAGTCTCTGGGATACGTCTTGGAGGCGGACATTCCACCGACTCCAATCCGGACTAGGGGTAATCAGGAAGACATTGACATCCATGAAAAATGGGTCAAGGATGACGTGCTAGTCCGTGGCTTTATGATGGGCTCAATGACTAATGAGCTGCAGAGAGCGCACGAGAAAATGACTTCTGCTAGGCAGATTCTCGCACACTTGACCGAACTTTATGGAGATCACAGTAGGACTGCTAGATATGAGATATCGAAGCAGTTCTTCAGTGCTAGGATGAAAGAAGGGGAGAAAGTGGGAGACCACGTCCTCAAGATGATCTCTATGATTGAGAGGCTCGAGGTGCTCAACTTTAATATGGATTTATCCCTTCAAATTGATCTCATCCTTCAATCTTTCCCTGACTCTTTCACGCAGTTTGTAATGAATTTCAACTATAATGAAATTACATGCACATTAGCTGGGCTAATGAATAAACTGGTGACGGCGCAGTCTAACATGAAGACTAAACCGAGATAGGCTGCTCTTGTGATTTCTTCTGGGCCTAGGAGGTCCAAAAACAGGAAAAAAAAGACCTACGAGCAGTACAAACCCAAGAAAGGGGTGCAAAAAGGAAAGGGCAAGGCCCGAAAGGTTCAAAAGGTAGGCGGTCCAAAACCTACGGACAAATGCCTTGAATGCGGTGAGATGAGCCACTGGCGAAGGACTTGTCCCAAGATTAATGGCGCATCAGGTACAGAACTTTTTGTTTTTGAAACTAATTGTTCCGCTACTGTATATTCTGCTTCATGGATTCTGGATTCAGGTGCCACTTCTCAAATTTGTACTATGAATCAGGATCTGGAACGAAGTAGAAAACTTGAAGCTGGGGAAATAATGATCACTGTTGGAAGCGGACAAAGTGTCGAGGCAACCGATATTGGATCAATCCTTCTGGGTTTAGAATACGGTTTTATTTTGACATTAGATGAAGTACTTGTTTTGCTTAAGGGGCATAAAAATATTGTATCCATTCCAGTCTTGGATCGGAAAGGATTTTGTTTCTTCATTGGCAATGGCAGTTGTAAAATTTATTTTCCAAATAAATTGGTTGGAATAGCTACATTGTTGAATGGTTTATATCATCTGAACATGCAAAATAAAACATCAGTGAACACTATAACTAGGAAACGTGGTAGGCAAGATACTAATCAAGCTCTTAAATGGCACCTTAGACTTGGTCATGTTGGTCAGACCAAGGTTCAGAAAATGGAGAAAGATGGACTTTTAAGTTTATTGGGTGTAGAACCCTATCCAACTTGTGAATCTTGCCTTAGAAGCAAAATGACTAAGTTCCCCTTCACAGGGACTTTTGAAAGGGCTGTCGATAAACTTGGATTGGTGCATACCGATATTTGTGGTGCTTTAGAAGTAGCCCGAGATGGATATCAATATTTCATAATGTTCACAGATGATCATACTAGGAATGGGATTGTGTACTTAATGAAACATAAATCCGAAGCCTTTGCTAAATTCAAAGAATTTAAGGCCCTAGTTGAAAAACAAACTGGATGTCATATCAAAGCACTTCAGTCGGATCGAGGTGGCGAATATATGAGCACTGAGTTTGATGAGTTCCTTAAGGAACATGGAATAGTTTCACAATTCACGCCTCCAGGAACCCCACAGTTAAATGGTGTTTCAGAAAGGAGAAATCGGACTTTGTTGGACATGGTTCGCTCCATGTTAAATTACACTGATTTACCTATTTACCTGTAGGGGTATGCCTTACTAACCGCTGCCTATATCCTTAATAGATGTCCTTCCAAATCTGTTCCTATCACTCCGCATGCGATGTGAAAGGGTAAGAAACCAAGCCTTAATCACATAAGGATTTTGGGATGTCCAGCCTATGTCAAAAAGGCTAAGGTGGACAAACTGGAAGCGAGGTCCATAAAAGGACATTTCATAGGATACCCAGAGGACTCGATGGGTTATCTATTCTACATGACAGAAGACCATAGGGTCGTTGTGGCATTACAAGTGCACTTCCTTGAGGATGAATTCATTCAGGAAGGTGGCTCGGGTAGAAATATCTCTTTGGAAGAGCATAATGAAACTCCTAAGGAGACATCTGATCAGGGATCAAGAACCGAACCTATTGTAACACAACCTCTACTTCGAAGGTCTGATAGGGTATCTCACTTACCTGAGAGGTATGGCTATACACATGTCGAGGAACTGGGTCTCCACGACACACCTGATAGCAGTGAAAACGACCCTGTCACCTATCACCAAGCGATAGTGGATGTAGACTCCGATAAATGACAAGAAGCAATGGAAGCTGAGATAAACTTGATGCATACCAATCAGGTCTGGACTCTAGTAGATCTTCCAACTGGCATGAGGACTATTGGAAATAAATAGATCTATAAGAGAAAGACTGATGGGGATGGCAAGGTTGATGCCTATAAGGCCAGGCTTGTGGCAAAGGGTTATACCCAAAGGCAAGGAATCGATTATCATGATACCTTCTCGCCTGTAGCTATGATAAAGTGGATTCGCATGATGCTTGCCATTGCTGTCTATTATGATTATGAAATATGGTAAATGGACGTCAAAATGGCTTTTCTAAATGGATACCTCGAGGAGGAAATCTATATGGAACAGCCTAAGGGTTTTGTGTCCAAAGCTAATATTCATAAAGTGTGTAAGCTGCAACGAGCCATTTATGGTCTGAAGCAAGATTCTCGGAGTTGGAACCTTAGATTTGACGAAGCAGTTAAGGACTTTGACTTCATACGAAATGAGGAGGAACCGTGTGTTTACAAAAAGGTCAGTGGGAGCAACATTGCGTTCTTAGTACTATATGTAGATGATATTCTACTTATAGGAAATAACATAGCAATGCTCAGCACTTTGAAAGCTTGGCTTTCTAAAACTTTCTCCATGAAAGAATTGGGAGAAGCTTCCTATATTCTAGGGATCCGTGTTTACAGAGATAGACCGCGAAGAATGATAGGACTTTCCCAAGCTCTCTATATAGATAAAATCCTGAGAAGATTCAAGATGGATGAATCTAAAAGAGGTTTCCTTCCCATGCGACATGGAATTCATCTCACCACGAAAATGTGTCCTCAAAGTGAGGAAGATAAGAGAGAGATGAGTAAGGTACCCTATGCTTCGGCAGTGGGTAGCCTCATGTACGCTATGTTGTGTACGAGACCAGACTTAGCCTATGTTGTGAGTATGGTAAGTCGATTTCAAGCAAACCCGGGAAGGGAACATTGGACTGCCGTAAAGAACATTCTTAAGTACTTAAGAAGAACTAGAGATTTGGTTCTTACTTACGGTGGTGGAGAACTGAAGGTGATTGGATTCACCGATTCTGATTTTCAAGAAGACAATGGCGACTCTAAGTCGACATCTGGGTATTTATTTACTCTCAATGGAGGAGCAGTATCTTGGAGAAGCTCCAAGCAAACCGCTACTGCATATTCCACCTGCCAAGCGGAGTATCAAGCTGCCTCAGAGGCTAGCAAAGAAGCATTTTGGATGCAGAAGTTTATACAAGAACTTCAAGTGGTGCCTAACGCGGAGTTGCCTATATCGCTATTCTGTGATAATGATGGAGCTTTCGCCCAAGCCAAGGAGCCGATGGATCACCACAACACCAAACATATAGAGATAAAGTACCACATCGTTCGAGAAATGGTGGAAAAATGATATGTTTCATTGCAAAGAGTAGACTCAGAAGACAATGTCTCTGACCCGCTGACTAAGCCATTATCTCAGGCCGTCTTAGAAAGACATCTGAAGAACATGGGTATTGGATATCATGATGTGTGGAATTGAGTGCAAGTGGGAGATTTTTAGGAATATGCCCTCGAATGCCACTCAGGGGATGAGAGAGTAGGGGCATTGTACTTGTAATTATGGAATAAATAATAAAAAGGCAATTCGATTCATTCACTGTGTATTGTATTTCAATTGCATTCTTGACTTGGTAAATATTGAAGTGAAGTCCATGTAAATAAACTGAACATTCCATTCTCGTTATATGATAAGAGAAAATGCACTGGAAGTGTTTAAAGTTTATTTACGTAAATCGTTCGCATGTCAATAAACTTAAATGGGCATTAAGTTTTAATAAGACTTGTATAACTGATGCTAGGACGTGTGCACGTCTTGATAACATAGTTATAAAGTATATTGGTGGGACCAGTATACTCGAACACGACTCATACTCGATTCAGTCGCATGGTATTCACTCTCGGAGAGTCGATGACGAATCAAAAGGTTGTGATAGTATACGTGGACTTTTGACTTGAGGATTCAGTAGAAGATGTGCCTGTGACGTTTAGTTTGTCATTAGAGTAGTTAGACTCATTTGCTTAATTGCTGAGTCGACCTCGAAGTGCGGACTATACGGGCAGGTAGCAGTCTTTACTGTATGCCAAGAAAGGATTCTATCTCCTGTTAGTGAGCAGGCGTATGTCCTATACGGTTAATGGCAAATAAGATCATGAGTCTTTGGCCAAAGCATTCTGATATAGTCGTATTAGATACACTATTAATCAGTTGCTCTTGATTTGCATTAACACATGTATAGAGTCTAGTCAATAGTAGGGTTTGACTTTACCGTGACCCAAAGACTTGACCGGGACATCTGATAAAGGGTCTATACGTATATAGTATTCACGACATAATGGTTCTGGAATGATCCCTTCATTCGTTCTCAGTCGGGGTTTACAGTGCGGCCCGCTAGTGGCTAAGTCCGCCCGCACTCATTAGTTCCTCCCAATGCCGGCTGAGACGGACCTACGGAGTCGCGCATCAGGAGCGTTGACGGATAAATATGAATTTATTATCTCTCTATTAATATTAGATATTGGATATCTAATTATGATTTATTAGATAAATCAAAATAGCGGTCTTATGAATTAAAATTAAGTTACCGGGTAATTAATTTAATTCATAAATTATATTTCTTAGAGAAATATATTTGTATTTGATATTATTAATTAATTAGATTAATTAATTAATATAAATACATTGGTGATTAAACGGAGTGTATTTAACGGAGTCGTTTGACGAACGTCCGATACACGAGCCGAGTGGCTCGGATCGTTTCTAGGAAACTTCCTAAATGGGCCGCCCCTTCCCTACCTCACGTGGTATTATTGCTTGCATGTGTGTTGTGGTTGTCTTGTTTAAGTTTTCATGTGTTAAGATGCTTGATGATTTTATTATATCTACATGTGAGTTGTTTTTTGTAGATATATAATCATCAACACATCAACTCATAAGTGGACTTGTGACAACACACACACACACACAAAAAACTGATCTGCTACTCCAAAAATTCTGGCCGAGAGGTTTTTGTGAGGAAGGGAGAGAATTTTTTTTTTCAATTTTCATCTTAGAGGTGAAAGAAATTCAAGAAAAAATAGAGAGAAAATTCCTACGGTAACTTCCTAGCCGTGTTCTTGGAGAACGGAGTAACGTTGAATTTTTCGGGCAACTTCCGACGCGTGTGAAGTAGAGGCTTCGAAGTTTCAGTACTTGGAACGAAGGAATTTCGTGTTCGGGACGGGATCGTGATCATCGTCTACATTTTACGAAGATTTATTTCAAAGGCTTCAAGGGTATGATCCTTTATCTTTGTATTTAATTTTTTCGTATATACGTTACTTGATCGATCTTGATTGGGATTCGTATTTATTTCTGCTGCTTATTTCGTATTTTTTCGGAAACCCAACAGGAAGGTTGAATGTTGATTAAATAACGTTAGAGACTCGGTGATGATGTTGGATGATGATATTCTAAATAACTCTCGTCAATGGAATCGCCCAGATCGCTGCTCGAAGGAGAAGAAAAGAAAGAATGGAAGAAAGTTTTGGAATATTTATTCCACACATTATTTAATTTGTGTTATGATGATTAAAGTTGCTAAACAAACAAAACAACATCAAGGTGAAGCAAATCGACGAAGCAGACGAAGGTGCAAAAAGCTGAGCAAAATGCATGTCTAGCGCACGCAAGTCATCATATGTTAGCGCACGCTAACGGGAAGTCATCTGCATTTTAGCCAAGTTTGAAGTCAGCTGATGAGATAGCGCACGCTACACGTTATCATTAACACATGCTATCGAAGTCTTGTTACCGTTGTGAAGGAATCCAAACACAGAATGACGTATGCAATGAAGTCAGCATTAGCACACGCTACAAAGAAGGAATAGCGCACGCTAAGCAGTTTGAATCAAGTCAATCAGAATGTTGGGAAAAGCAGGTCAAAGTCTGCATATCAAATGGATACTTTGACAAGTCATGCAACAGATATATTGGATTAGCGCACGCTACAAAGGAAGTGGTAGCGCACGCTAACTGTCAAGGACAGTAGCCACTGGACTGAAACATAAAATGATTAACGTACGTAACATGAAAGACATTACGTATGCTAAAGCAAAAATGTGCGATAGCGCACGCTAAGAAGGAAGAGCTAGCGCACGCTAGCTAGTCAACTGGCAGCAACGGCTAGTTTGTGGGAAATGCCTATAAATACCATTCCTATGGTATTGTTTGAGTACAACAACTTCAAGCAAACGAGTCATACATCTGAGAATCATATACTTACATTGTTGTTGTAATATTGAGCTTATATTGTTAGTTTGAGTGTTTATACATTCAACATTATACACGAGAGGTAAAAGAAAATATACGATTGGATTCGGTGTTATTAGGATCAAGTATCCGGCATTGTTAGCAATCGATATCTAAGTGAGGTTTATCTAGTACCCATAGATAGCTAGAGTGGTTGATTCCTTATCCAATAGAAAAGGAAAAACGATTTTACTCGGACCGATAGAAGACGAGCTTGTAATGGTAATCCCTCGACCGATAGAAGAGAGGCGTAGAGGTTTTGATCTTGATCCTAAAGAAAAAGATACATCGAGAGAGGACGTAGGCTTCGTTAATAGCCGAACCTCTATAAATACTTGTGTGATTTATTTTCCGCAATTTATTTACGCTTCCGCACAAAACGGCGCAAATATCCGATTTCATACCAACAATTGGTATCAGAGCGGTACTCCAATACGCGGCTTAACATCTGAGGTGAAGATCCAAAATGGCGTTTCAAATGGCTCCAGTTGAAGGCGTTGCACTCAATCGACCACCATTTTTTGATGGATCGAATTTCATGACTTGGAAGAAGAAAATGTCGATATTCATTCGAGATTACGACATCGAACTTTGGAAGGTGATTTGTCTTGGTCCCAAAATTCCGACGAACTCAAATGGAACTCTCAAAACCTTTGAAGATTATGATGATGCGGATTGGAAAAATGACCATTATAATTGCAAAGCCACGCAATTATTATATTGTGCTTTAAATCTGGAGGAACACAACCGGATATCATCGTGTGATAGTGCCAAAGAAATTTGGAAAATGCTTGAGGTAACACACGAAGGTACGTCTCAAGTCAAAGAGACGAAGATAAAGATGCTCCTTCACGATTATGAATTATTCCAAATGAAGGACGACGAATCTATCTCGATTATGCTCGACCGATTTTCGGTCATCACTAATGGATTAGCATGTTTCGGAAAACCACTTTCGAGTAGTAATAAAGTAAACAAAATTCTCCGATCACTACCTCGAGAATGGGACGTTACGGTTACATCAATAATGGAATCAAAAGATTTAAATACTTTCGATTTTAGTGCTCTCGTTGGTTCTCTTATCAACTACGAGATTGTTCTAAAATCTCGGAATGCCAAACCGAAACCGAAGGAAAGATCGATAGCCTTCAAAGATAAAATGTCGAAAAAGAAAGAAGAAATCCCGGTGGACGAAAGCGACGAAAAATCGGCATATTATGCCAAGAATATTAATAAGTTCCAACACATATTAAACCGGAGAAAGAAGGACATCCAAGCAGGCGAATCTAAAAAATTCGACAACACTTGTCGACTTTGTGGTAAACCAGGCCACTTTGCAAAGAACTGTCGTGTAAAACCCAAGGAGGTTTTAATCGCAACATGGAGCGACGAAGATCCCGATGAAGATTTTCTTGACCAAAATAATCTCGCGCTCATGGCCCGGAGTTCATTCGACGATAACGACGTCTAAAGCCAAGCAAGTAACTCCTACGACGAACTCTTTGAAGCATTCGAGTTATTACATACGGACTATCAAAATGCTTTAAATGAAATTAAATCCCTCAAGTCTAAATATAAAACTTTGGAAATTGAAAATTCCAAAATACTTGAAAAAGGGAAATTTGTTGAAATCGATCATTCGAAATGTATTGAATATGAGAATATTTTAAAAAATGATCTTTCAAAAGTTCAAGATGAACTAAACATTTTGACAAAGAAATTCTCGTGTGGCAACGATAAATTTGAACAAATGTTATGTGTTCAAAAATATACTTTAAATAAAGAGGGATTAGGATTCAAATCACGTTTGAAAAACGAATCCGTCAACTTCAAAATACCCCGTTGCGAAAAATATTTGAAAATCGGGCATCACATTTCAAATTGCAAAAGCCCAAGACGGACGATAAAAATCAAAAAGATTTGGGTTCATAAAGGAAAAATTATTCCAAACATCGTCTACGTTTCAAAAGAAAAACCAACTATAGGTTGGATCCCCAAAAATAAATTTTAACAATTGATATTTTAAAAAGGGGAGATAATACTTTTTTAAAATGGTATAACTAAATTCCCTTATTAATGCATAAATTGGTATCATGCATATTTATATTTCATTTGGTATCCTCAAATTTTATATACTTTTTGATGAAGACAAAAAGGGGGAGAAGGAGATGAATTGATAAAAATGAGAAAAATCGAAGAAGTCGAAAAGAAAAAGAAAGCACACAAAAAGGGAGAGTTAAAACGAAGGAGTTGAAAAATTGAAAAATAAAGGAGATGTCAAAAAGAAAAGATAATTGGAGAAACTAACGAAACGATCAAAGCCGAAAACTTTGAATCGTATATATATACATATATTTTATTTTTACAGATTTTATCCAATTCAAGAGTTGTTTTGTAATCATCAGAAAGAGGGAGATTGTTGGAATATTTATTCCACACATTATTTAATTTGTGTGTTGATGATTAAAGTTTCTAAACAAACAAAACAACATCAAGGCGAAGCAAATCGACGAAGCAGACGAAGGCGCAAAAAGCTGAGCAAAATGCATGTCTAGCGCACGCAAGTTATCATATGTTAGCGCACGCTAATGGGAAGTCATCTGCATTTCAGCCAAGTTTGAAGTAAGATGAAGTGAAGTCAGCTGATGAGATAGTGCACGCTACACGTTATCATTAACGCACGCTATCGAAGTCTTGTTACCGTTGTGAAGGAATCCAAACACAGAATGACGTATGCAATGAAGTCAGCATTAGCGCACGCTACAAAGAAAAAATAGCGCACGCTAAGCAGTTTGAATCAAGTCAATTAGAATGTTGGGAAAAGCAGGTCAAAGTCAACATATCAAACGGATACTTTGACAAGTCATACAACGGATATATTGGATTAGCGCACGCTACAAAGGAAGTGGTAGCGCACGCTAACTGTCAAGGACAGTAGCCACTAGACTGAAACATAAAATGATTAGTGTACGCTACATGAAAGACATTACGTACGCTAAAGCAAAAATGTGCGATAGCGCATGCTAAGAAGGAAGAGCTAGCGCACGCTAGATAGTCAACTGGCAGCAATGGCTAGTTTGTGGGAAATGCCTATAAATACCATTCCTATGGTATTGTTTGAGTACAAAAACTTCAAGCAAACGAGTCATACATCTGGGAATCATATACTTACATTGTTGTTGTAATATTGAGCTTATATTGTTAGTTTGAGTGTTTATACATTCAACATTATACACGAGAGGTAAAAGAAAAGATACGATTGGATTCGGTGTTATTAGGATCAAGTATCTAGCATTTTTAGAATCACAATCGATATCTAAGTGAGGTTTATCTAGTACCTATAGAAAGCTAGAGTGGTTGATTCCTTATCCAATAGAAAAGGAAAAACGATTTTACTCGGACCGATAGAAGACGAGCTTGTAACGGTAATCCCTCGACCGATAGAAGAGAGGCGTAGAGGTTTTGATTTTTATCCTAAAGAAAAAGATACATCGAGAGAGGACCTATGGTTTGTTAATAGCCGAACCTCTATAAATCCTTGTGTGATTTATTTTTTGCAATTTATTTACGCTTCCGCACAAAACGGCGCAAATATCCGATTTCATACCAATAATTGGTATCGGAGCGGTACTCCAATACGCGGCTTAACATCCGAGGATAAGATCCAAAATGGCATTTCAAATGGCTCCAGTCGAAGGCCTTGCTCTCAACCGACCACCATTTTTTGATGGATCGAATTTCATGACTTGGAAGAAGAAAATGTCGATATTCATTCGAGCTTACGACATCGAACTTTGGAAGGTGATTTGTCTTGGTCCCAAAATTCCGACGAACTCAAACAGAACTATCAAAACCTTTGAAGAGTATGATGATGCGGATTGAAAAAACGACCATTATAATTGCAAAGCCACGCAATTATTATATTGTGCTTTAAATCCGGAGGAACACAACCGGATATCATCGTGTGATAGTGCCAAAAAATTTGGAAAATGCTTGAGGTAACACACGAAGGTATGTCTCAAGTCAAAGAGACCAAGATAAACATGCTCCTTCACGATTATGAATTATTCCAAATGAAGGACGACAAATCCATCTCGATTATGCTCGACCGATATTCGGTCATCACTAATGGATTAGCATGTTTCGGAAAACCACTTTCGAGTAGTGAGAAAGTAAAGAAAATTCTATGATCACTACCTCGAGAATGGAAGGGTACGGTTACGAAAATAATGGAATCAAAAGATTTAAATACTTTCGATTTTAGTGCTCTCGTTGGTTCTCTTATCAACTACGAGATTGTTCTAAAATCTCGGAATGCCAAACTGAAACCGAAGGAAAGATCGATAGCCTTCAAAGCTAAAATGTCGAAAAAGAAAGAAGAACTCCCGGTGGACGAAAGCGACGAAGAATCGGCATATTTTGCCAAGAATATTAATAAGTTCCAACACTATTAAACCGGAGAAAGAAGGACATCCAAGCATGCGAATCTAAAAAATTCGACAACACTTGTCGACTTTATGGTAAACCAGGCCACTTTGCAAAGAACTGTCGTGTAAAACCCAAGGAGGTTTTAATCGCAACATGGAGCGACGAAGAACCCGATGAAGATTTTCTTGACCAAAATAATCTCGCGCTCATGGCCCGGAGTTCATTCGACGATAGCGATGTTGAAATCCAAGTAAGTAACTCCTACGACGAACTCTTTGAAGCATTCGAGTTATTACATACGGACTATCAAAATGCTTTAAATGAAATTAAATCCCTCAAGTCTAAATATAAAACTTTGGAAATTGAAAATTCCAAAATACTTGAAAAAGGAAAATTTGTTGAAATCGATCATTCGAAATGTATTGAAAATGAGAATATTTTAAAAAATGATCTTTCAAAAGTTCAAAACTAAAAATTTTGACAAAGAAATTCTCGTGCGGCAACGATAAATTTGAACAAATGTTACGTGTTCAAAAATATACTTTAAATAAAGAGGGGTTAGGATTCAAATCACGTTCGAAAAACGAATCCGTCAACTTCAAAATACCCCGTTGCGAAAAATGTTTGAAAATCGGGCATCACATTTCAAATTGCAAAAGCCCAAGACGACGAAAAAAATCAAAAAAATTTGGGTTCATAAAGGAACAATTATTCCAAACATCATCTACTTTTCAAAAGAAAAACCAACTATAGGTTGGATCCCCAAAAATAAGTTTTAACAATTGATATTTTAAAAAAGGGGAGATAATACTTTCAGGGGGAGTATTTTTTAAAAGGGTATAACTAAATTCCCTTATTAATGCATAAATTGGTATCGTGCATATTTATATTTCATTTGGTGTCCTCAATTTTTATATACTTTCTGATGAAGACAAAAAGGGGGAGAAGGAGATGAATTAATAAAAATGAGAAAAATCGAAGAAGTCGAAAAGAAAAAGAAAGCACACAAAAGGGGGAGTTAAAACGAAAGAGTTGAAAAATTGAAAAATAAAGGAGATGTCGAAAAGAAAAGATAATTGGAGAAACTAACGAAACGATCAAAGCCGAAACTTTGATTCATATATATATATATATATTTTATGCTTACAGATTTTATCCAATTCAAGAGTTGTTTTGTAATCATCAAAAAGGGGGAGATTGTTGGAATATTTATTCCACACATTATTTAATTTGTGATTTGATGATTAACGTTGCTAAAGAAACAAAACAACAACAAGGCAAAGCAAATGGACGAAGCAGACGAAGGCGCAAAAAGCTGAGCAAAATGCATGTCTAGCGCACGCAAGTCATCATATGTTAGCGCACGCTAACGGGAAGTCATCTGCATTTCAGCCAAGTTCGAAGTAAGCTGAAGTGAAGTCAGCTGATGAGATAGCGCACGCTACACGTTATCATTAACGCACGCTATCGAAGACTTGTTACCGTTGTGAAGGAATCCAAACACACAATGACATATGCAATGAAGTCAGCATTAGCGCACGCTACAAAGAAGGAATAGCGCACGCTAAGCAGTTTGAATCAAGTCAATCAAAACGTTGGGAAAAACAGGTCAAAGTCAGCATATCAAATGGATACTTTGACAAGTCATGCAACGAATATATTGGATTAGCGCACGCTACAAAGGAAGTGGTAGCGCACGCTAACTGTTAAGGACATTAGCCACTGGATTGAAACATAAAATGATTAACGTACGCTACATGAAAGACATTACGTACACTAAAGCAAAATTGTGCGATAGCGCACGCTAAGAAGGAAGAGCTAGCACACGCTAGCTTGTCAACTGGCAGCAACGGCTAGTTTGTGGGAAATGCCTATAAATACCATTCCTATGGTATTGTTTGAGTACAACAACTTCAAGCAAACGAGTCATACATCTGAGAATCAAATACTTACATTGTTGTTGTAATATTGAGCTTATATTGTTAGTTTGAGTGTTTATACATTCAATATTATACACGAGAGGTAAAAAAAGAGATACGATTGGATTCGGTGTTATTAGGATCAAGTATCTGGCATTGTTAGAATCGCAATCGATATCTAAGTGAGGTTTATCTAGTACCCATAGAAAGCTTGAGTGGTTGATTCCTTATCCAATAGAAAAGGAAAAACGGTTTTACTTGGACCGATAGAAGACGAGCTTGTAACGGTAATCCCTCGACCGATAGAAGAGAGGTGTAGAGGTTTTGATCTTGACCCTAAAGAAAAAGATACATCGAGAGAGGACGTAGGCTTCGTTAATAGACGAACCTCTATAAATCCTTGTGTGATTTATTTTCCACAATTTATTTACGCTTCCGCACAAAACGGCGCAAATATCCGATTTCATACCAACAGAAACCCATAGAGAAAACGCTGAACCAAGTATATAAATTGGTCTTCCATAAAATAGGTAAGCCAGGGGGACTTAACGTACATTATGCTCTTCGCGTACGTAACACCCCGCCTGTTACGTACATAATGGCTTGACAGAAGTCTCTGCCCGATTCCCTGTAGGCTATAATGTACGCTACTTAAGCACTTACATACGTAATCAAGATGAGCCTAACGTACGTTATATGTTACTGATAACGTACATAAGCCTCATGCAGTACAGAACTATTGAGAGCCGATTGTTTTGGGAAGGAACATCACAGAGTCGAGACGTGACGATTGATGAAATCTGAAGACATGCTTACGAAGGGTTCAAGATGATGAACTTAAGCGCAACAAGAAAATATGATTCCGACTACCCGAAGGTTCGGCATACGATAAAGAAAGTAATTACTCTAACTTAAGGTCAGATAACCAACTGAAGCTCACAACATGACTCCTAATGTTAAACAAACTTATGGGAAACATGAAAAATCAATTCGGAACCATGATTTTGCCAAACGAACCAAAAAGTGGAAGGATTTCTATTAAACATGGAATTCAGTAAAACAAGTCCAAAACATGCTCGGATGTCATATGCAGAATTAAATATTCTCAAAATGTCAAGGCGGTTACAAGTGAGTTGCTGAAAATTGAAAATACACCAAAATAGAAATTACTAAAAATGGAAAAAATGTAGATATTACATTCTCCCCCTCTAAACATAACTTTCGTCCCGAAACTTAAGAGATAAATAATTCAGGGTACTTAGCATGCATGCTACCTTCGGTTTCCCATGTTGCTTCTTAGACTCCATGCCTTGACCACTGTACTTTAACTAATAGAATAGTTTTGTACCGAAGTTGTTTTTACGATGCTCAAGAATTTTCGCTGGCCTTTCTTCGAACATGACATCATCCTCTATCTCAATATCCATGCAACCAATGATGTGACTTGGGTCCAGAACATACTTTCTCAGCTGAGAAATGTGAAACACGTGATGAACGCGACTAAGAGCTGGAGGTAGCGCCAACCGATAAACTAACTCACCGACTCTGTCTAGAATCTCAAATGGACAAATATACCTTGGGCTAAGCTTACCCTTATTTTCGAAACAGAACACTCCTTTCATCGATGATAATTTGAGCAGAACATGATCCCCCACCTCAAACTCCAAGGGTCGATGATGAATATCGGCATAGGATTTTTTCAACTCTGAGCAATCAACAATCTGTCTCAAACGATAGATATTTTCTTTTTGGTTTCCATCAACATATGTGGCTCCATCCCAACTAACTCCGATGCCTCAACCCAACAAAGTGGGGATCCACACCGTCTACCATATAATGTTTTGAAAGGTGTCATTCTGATCGATGCGTGCCAACTATTATTGTAAGTAAACTCGATTGACAGTAGATGTAATTCCTAATCATTACTCCATTCAAGGGCATCTGTGCTAAGTATCGTGAAAGAATAAAGAGCTTGAAGATACATATCATCAAAAGTTCTTTGAAGTTGGAGAAGACATAAACTCTTGTCTTTAAGTCTGAGTACGGGGTACTTTCTTGAACGAGGTTCTTAAAAGTATAGGGTTGTAAAACCTCCACGGGTTCTTGATTGGAAGGTGGTAGGCAACCTGATAGTTTTTGAGTTATCTAAGGGTTTTTGATAAAAAGGTGTTAAGCAACCAAGGGAGTTGCAACGGCCACTTTTCACTAGTTGAAAGTTGTAGCAACTAGATTCATTGTAACAAAGTCACTGTTTGAAAGTAATAGTGAATTCATCTCCAACTGAATTGTTACCCCACCTCTGAAACCATTATAATTATTGTGTGATTTACTCTTTTTAACATCATAGTTAACTGCTGCATTCATCTTAATTGTTACACTTAAAGTCAGCTGTCTTCCGCAAAAAAATTTTACAGCTGATATCTAAACTGAACTTAAATGCACTAAAATTGGCCAAATAATCTTAGCTGCACTATATTACAATTGTGTTTGTTTTAAACAAGTTATTTTCTGCAAAAGATGTTACAAGTCCACTCACCCCCTAGACTTGTACTTGTGACCTACAAGTGGTATCGGAGAGGTTGGTTCAAAACACTGAACCAGATCCATATACTTATGTATATTTAATCTAATTTCTCATTATAATGGAACACATGCAACACATGCACTCTAGACTTCCTATTTCCTCTGTTGATGAATATGATCTTTAGAAGATAAGAATGCAGGCACATTTATCATGCATACATGACAACATGTGGTGTATAATAGAAGATGGTCCCTTCACCTACTTGAAGGATAATTTAGATAAAGAAATTGCAGCTAGGAAACCAAAGCAGATTACCAAGAAAAGATCAGAGCTAACCGCAGAGGAAAGAAATCTCTCCAACCGTGACAATCGGGCCAGAGATATATTATACCAAACTCTTGATAAAGCCACCATGGTGAAAATCAAAAATTGCAAAAATGCCAAAGAGATATGGGACACATTAGCTGTAATGTGTGAAGGAACTGAGCTGAAGGAAAACAAATTGTCAATAGCTATTCAAAAGTTTGACAATTTCAAGATGAAGAATGGAGAGACCATAGATAAAGTGGACACCAGATTCACTAAAATCATAAATGAAATCAACTCTCTTGGTAAAACTATGGCAACCGAGAGATGGCACTAAAAGTTCTAAGGTCTCTCACCCCATAATGGAGCATGAAGGAAGTAGCCACGAGGGAATCAAAGGATCTCAACAAAATAAAGATCCAAGAGCTATTCTCATACCTCAATTGCTTTTATAGCCAAGTCACCTGGAAAGGACCTAGATGAAGTTATCCCTCCAAGTACTTTAAACTTTGCTGAAGAAATGGCATTTATAATGCAAATATTCAGTAATTTTAGAAAAAATTACTCGAAGTACAAGAAGAATTACAAGGAGAATCCCAGAAGAAATCTCAAAGCAGGGAATTGGAAAGTGGAATGCTATAATTGTCGTAAGACGGTGGATATCCAATATAACTATCCTGATCTCAAGAAAGATGAAGAAAAGAAGGACATGGGCAAAAGAGAAGACTAGAGGAAAGCCTTGATTGGAGAAGATCAAATGATAGAGACAATGGAATCAAGTAGTGGTTCTTCTTTGAAGAAAAAGATGATTACAACTGCCTCGCTGATGAGGAGGTAACATCTAAACCTCAAACTTCATAATGTTTCAACTCGAATATGTCTGAAGACCTTGACTTACACAGGTCATTAAACCAGTTGTTAAAAGATTTTGAAATTCTTAAAACAGCACACCTGGATGAAGCAGCTGAGATAACCCAAATGAAAAATGATAAAACTCAGCTGAAAAATGATTTTGACAAACTCAGCCAGGGCTCGGAAAATTTCAAAACCATACAGGATGAAACTGATAACACATCCATGGCTAAAGTAAATCGATTAACAATTTTGAATAGAGAAAGATCAGGTGCACTCACAAATCTTGAAGCAAACTTTCAAAACTTAGAAAACTAACTGATGTTCAAGCTTAAGAATTACATCTCTCAAATCATATAGAACCTTAGAAGAACTATGCATCAACTAAAGATGGTTATATTTAAGATCAGGTCTTGGTTATGATCCAAATGTTGTTCCTACTCTTAAAACTACATTTGTAAAAGGAGAAGCAAGTGTACATCCAATTGAACTAAAAATTCAAAAAGGGCAACAACCAAGTCTTAAGACTCAGCAACAGTCTAGACAACCTAGGGTGCAACCAAGTCAGTTTCGGCATCAGCCAAGATTGTCTAAGGGGCAACCAAGGCAGTTTAGACCTGAGCTAGGACAAAGGACTGGGCAATAGCCAAAACAAAATCAACAGCTAAGACATTATTAGTCTAGTTATTACCAAAGACTTCCACAAAATAGACTTCAAAATGGAAGAGGAAAATGGAAACCTTAGAGGAATCCAAACTTTCAAAATGTGTGGAACCAGCAGAATTATCATTCTAAATATTAGAATAGACCACACCAACAAAGTTACCAACCATACTATATGCACAATCCAAACCAGGCATACAGAAAGCAAAAGAATGCATATAAAATGAGGTTCACAATCACAGGAGAGAACACCTCTACAAGAAAACCACTAACCCTAGAGGACCCACTTAAATCTGGGTACCTAAATCATTTCTTGATGATTGCAGAAAAGATGGAAGGATTACTATCAAGCTGCATCAAATTTACCAGTAGGAGATGAAGAATGTATCGTGGACTCTAGGTGCTCAAGGCATACGACAGGAAATAAGAAAGTTCTGTCAAGCTATATCAAAGAAAGAGGCCCAGATGTAACTTTTGGAGATAGCCCAAGTTGACAGACCAAAGGTTATGGAAAGCTGCACAAAGGGAATAGTGTCATTTCAAATGTGCAGTATATCAAAGGACTCAAGTACAACCTCTTGAGCATAAGCCAGTTCTGTAATGAGAACAATCTAGTAGTTCCATTAAATTGAAATATATGGTGATTGATCTCATATGTGAAGAAGTGAAACTCCATGGCCATATAAGAAGGGATGTATATATGATAGCTTGGAAAATAGGCACAGCAAATGCTTGCTTCATATCAAAGACAGTAGCTGAAAATGGATGGCTCTAGCACAAAATACTAAGTCACCTGAACTTCAAAGCTCTCAACAAGTTAAGCTCACAAAAACTATAGGTCACAAGATGTCAAGTATAAGTCTGGGGGGTGAATAGACTTCTATAATCTTTTGCTAAATAACTGTTTGAAAACTCTCAGCTGAGATTTAGTGCAGCTAAGTTAACTCGATTGTGTTTAATGCAGTTAAGGTTTATCAACTATAAAATAGTTTTGCGGAAGATAGCTTACTTTTAATGCAACAATTAGGATGAATGCAAAAGTTAAGTATATTGATAAAAATAATAAACCACACAAAACTTATAATGGTTTCAGAGGTGGGCTAACCTCTACTAGTCCACTTCTCTCCAAACCAGTTGGAGATAAATTCACAATAAATTTCAACCAATGAAAACCCGTGGATGTTGTTACTCCTTCCCTTAGTTGCCTAACACCTCTTGATCGAAAACCTTGAGTGCCTCAACAACTCGCAAGTTGCCTATTAGCTTCTAATCAGGAACCCGTGGATGCCGTACAACCTCTTACTCTCAAGAACCTCGTTCAAGAAAGTACCCTGTACTCAAACTTTTAAGACAAGAGTATTTGTCTTCTCCAACTTAGGAGCTTCTATGTATATGATACTTTATGATCTTGCTCTTCACGATGCTATAGATGTATATTGCTTTCGTTTGTTTTTTTTACTTGCAAGTGTAGCTCGCATCGTACTTCTGTTCAAGTGTTCTTCAGATATTTATATTAAGATCCTTGATCTCTTCATAGCTGTAGCATCTTCGAACAAATCTATCCGCTGGAGAGTGGACTTTATTGTTTAGCTTTTCTTCTCTTTGCACGACTTTCTCTCTTTCTTTAAATCCAACCATTTGAAGATGTAGGATTGCTGCGCCGTTTTCCTTTGATTACTATATTTGAAAAGTCTTCAGGGTGCGAATCTCGACTATTATTCTATTTCTTAAATGTCAGGAATCAATAACTTTGTATCCTTGGATTTACGTTTGCATGTGATTTACCTTCTTTGTTGACTTTTCAACGTTTGCTGACGTGGATATAGCTGTTGTCCAAAACTTGGCTAATATGCTATCTTGATAAAAACTTGGCTGATGTTCTGCCTTGGTCAAACCTGGCTGACATTTTGCTTTGCCCAAAACCCGCTGATGTCTGTATGGTCAACCTTAGCTGAGATTTGCTTTGACCAAAACCCGGCTGATGTGTGTCTGGTCAACCTTAGCTGAGATTTGCTTTGACCAAAACCCAACTGATAGCAAAACTTAAGTTTAATGTAATAAAGTCATCACATATAAACAAAATAAGATGAAATATAGTCCTTTATGTAAATAAAATTACTAGTAAATAGAAAATTACAAGTGATTGACAAATAAAATTTAAGTCCTCCCTCTTCCTCTTCCTTTTCCTCTAATTTCTGTTGGAGGGAGTCACTTCAATGGTTTAACTCCAATGGGACTTTTTTCTACTAGAATTAGCCCATGTTTCTTATTCACAATAGAGGAAGCAAATTCTTCATCATCAGTGGAGGTGTATTTGGTCTCAATGCAAACTTGTTTTATTTCCTCCTGAAGTGCATTCTCATCCAATTCTTCATTGATAAATGTGGGGGCTACTTGAGATCTGAAATCTGGGATCATGGGATATGCATCAATTCTTGTTCAGCATGCTTTTTCAATATTTCCCATAAGTTAGGCCAACTGAGCTCCATGTAGTCAATAAAAATCTATTGCGGGGGACAATCAGGATCTTAAAGTATTTCCCAAATGTAATACTTCTCTATGGACTATTTTCTTGTTGTTCCCCATATAGGCTCAGCTTCTACTGGTAAAAATTCCTCAACATAATGCAGCTCCTTCCTTTCCCAGCAAAGTGGTTGAGGTAATTCATGTCTGGTTCTCTTTCTGTTTGCTGCAGGGACCTCTGAAGGTTTAGTTATGCTCTTCTTTTTATGAGAGATTGAGGCTTCAGGATAGTGGATGACATTAGGAGGTACAAGTCTGGGAACCGCTGCTAACGACTACTACTTTTATTTGGTTCTTATCTTTTTCCCCTTTTTGCCAGCATCAATAATCTGAGCTAGCTATTCTTCCACCCTTGTCATGAAGTCCTGCATGCTGGTGGGGAAGGATCATTCCTATTAAGCAGAGAGTCCATTTTGCAGTTCTGTGATAGCAAGTGCAGTTCAACCTTTATTGCC